>CM070775.1:10026628-10626628 GCA_036346955.1 Dipus sagitta | reverse complement strand
GAAGCTCAAATTCACTTTTCCTTTTGAGGAGCAATTGTGTGTAAGGTGGTTTCAGAGTGGGTGTCCGAGGGCTAGATCTTAGAGAACCAGACCCTGATTCTGAAGAACTTGGCTGGGGACAGAACCTCGTTTTGGCCCCGCCCACCTGAATGCTGCTTCACACAGCATTCCACCTCACTTAGTGTAGGGAGGAGACACAATAGTATTTGCAAAGTGGCTCAGGACTTCTAAGAAATATGTGTCCCAAGCCAATAGTGAGCTATGAAATTAGATTAGTGGTTTGCAACCAGCATTAAAAACAAAAGCAAGAGAATAATGTGGAAATATTTTAATAAGCTACAAATAGTAAGGACAAATGATGTTTATTAGAACTTTTTTTGTTTTAATTATATACATGTGTTCACAGACTATCCCACATAAATGTGTGTATGCATATGTACGTGTGTGTGTGTGTGTATTTAAGAGCTGTGACGTAAAACATTTCTCATTGTGAAACTTGGAACTGTAACGTCATAAGTGAGCAGTGAGGTCTTCTTTTTGCTTTTTATGCAGGAAAGCAGGGTGCCTTTGGTAAACGCATGGTCTTTGAACACCACTTCGAGCACAGAGATCTGGAGAAAACTCGACAGTAGAAGCAGCCCAATGTCCCTCAGTTGGTGTGGACATTCTGTACTGTGTGGCGCCGATCTTGTTGCTAAAGTGACCTTTTCTGGAGGTGTCTTTGGGTTTTTATCAGCAGGGGTCTGTCTGTGGATACTGATAACACACCGGCTGAGTATTAAGATCCTAAGGTTTATTCTGTGAGAGGCCCAAAAGGCAATTATAGCCTCTTGTAACCCTGAAACTTTCTGGTTACTTCCTGGGACCACGGTGTGCATTGGTATGTATTTCAAAGCACAATTTTTGTTTTACTTGCTTTAACCCTGGCCCAGGCTGACCTGGATCTCCCTCTGTAGTTCCAGGCTGTCGTAGGCAATCCTCCTACCTCTGCCTCTGCTGGGATTAAAGGTGTGCACCAACACGCCTGATTTAGTGTTTCTTTTTGTTTTAGGGAAGACTTAAATTTTTTTTTTATTGACAACTTCCATAATTGTAGACAATATCCCATGGTAATTCCTTCCCTCCCCACACTTTCCCTTTTGAAACTCCACTCTCCGTCATATACCCTCCCCCTCTCAATTAGTCTCTCTTTTATTTTGATGTCATGATCTTTTCCTCCTATTAGGATGATCTTGTGTAGGTCGTGTCAGGCACTGTGAGGTCTTGGATATCCAGGCCATTTTATGTCTGGAAGAGTGCATTGTAAGAAGTCCTACCCTTCCTTTGGCTCTTACATTCTTTCCGCCACCTCTTCCACAATGGACCCTGAGCCTTGGGAGGTGTGATAGAGATATTTCAGTGCTAAGCACTCCTCTGTCATTTCTTCTCAGCACCATGATGCCTTCTGTGTTATCCCAAGGTCACTGCCATCTGAAAAGAGAAGCTTCTCTAACCAAAAGTGAGAATAACACTAATATATATGTATGAACATTAAGAGAAGTGTTTACTGGGCAGTTTGGTGAGCATAGTATATACATTTAGCTAGACACCAGCTGATGTTACACCCCTAGGGCTCATGACTACCCCTGTTTTAGGTTTTCAGTATCAGGGATGTATTCCCTCTGATGGAGCGGGCCCCCAGTCCAACTAGAGAGTGGTTAGTTTCCCCCATAACAGATGTGCCACTGTTGCACCTGTTGGCTCATTTGGCCTGGCTGGCCAAATTTAAGGCTTGCAATGTCCACTGTTGGGTATCTCCACTGGTGATTTCTCTGTCTCCCATTGAACTGCATGTAGCATAGCTTTTTCCAGCTTTCTGTCAGCTGGTCTACATGGAGGAGGTTTTCAGCTCAGCTCCAGCAGGGTTTCTCAGTGACCTTGCAGCTCAAGTATGTGGAGTCTTCAGCAATAGGGTCTTAACATCTATTCCTGGTGGGAAACTAAGAGCCTCAGCAATGGCCTGTAATGTTTTGGGGATATCAGTGAGCTCCCTGGCCAACAACTCACTGGAAGGTATCCCACCCCTGGCACTGAAAATTTTCTAGTAACAATCTATGGCTTCTGAGTGTAACATTGTATAAAAAAGTAGGTTTCCATATGACTTATTTATATCCTCTTAGATTTTGGTTAGTCCCCCCTCCACCTTTCCCTTCCTCAATCTCTTCCTCTGACCTCACTTAGGCCTTTTCATCCCCATTAATCCATTCTTCTACTTACATATATATAATATCATCTTATTAAGTCCCTGCCCCTCCCTACCTTTCTATTCCCTTTATATCCCCTTTCTAGCTTACTGGCCTCTGCTACTGAGTTTTATTCCTACTCACACAGAAGTCCAATCATTTGTAGCTAGGTTCCACATATGAGAGAGAACATGCAGTGTTTGGCTTTCTGGGCCTGGGTTACTTCACTTAGTATAATCCTTTCCAGATCCATCCATTTTCCTGAAAATTTCTTAATTTCATTTTTCTTTACCACTGAATAGAACTTCATTTTGTAAATGTGCCACATCTTCATTATCCACTCATCAGTTGAGGGACATCTAGTCTGGTTCCATTTCCTAGCTATTGTGAATAGAGCGGCAATGAACATGGTTGAACAAGTATCTCTGAGGTCGAGACGAGTCCTTAGGATATATGCCTAGGAGTGATATAGCTGGGTCATATGGTAGATCTATTTTTAGCTGTCTCAGGAACCTCCACAATGACTGGACCAGATTGGATTCCCACCAACAGTGTAGAAGGGTTCCTTTTTCCGCATCCTTGCCAGTATTTATGGTCATTTGTTTTCGTGATGGTAGCCAATCTGACAGGAATGAGATGGAATCTCAACGTAGTTTTAATCTGCATTTCCTTGATGACTAGGGATGTCGAACATTTTTTTAGATGTTTATATGCCATCTGTGTTTCTTCTTTTGAGAACTCTCTATTTAGTTCCATAGCCCATTTTTTAAATTGGGTTGCTTGATATCTTATTATTTAGTTATTTTTTTTTTTTAGTTTTTTGTATATCCTAGGTATTAATCCTCTGTCAGATATATAGCTGGCAAAGATTTTTCTCCCATTCTGTAAGTTGCCTCTTTGCTCTATTCACAGTATCCTTTGCTGTACAAAAACTTTGTAATTTCATGAGGTCCCAGTGGTTGATCTGTGGTTTTATTGCCTGAGCAATTGGGGTTATAGTCAGAAAGTCTTTGCCAAGACCAATATGTTGAAGGGCTTCCCCTACTTTTTCCTCTAGCAGTTTCAGAGTTTCAGGTCTGATGTTAAGGTCTTTGATCCATATGGACTTAATTCTTTTTTTTTTTTTTTTTTTTTTTGGTTTTTCGAGGTAGGGTCTCACTCTAGCTCAGGCTGACCTGGAATTCACTATGGAGTCTCAGGGTGGCCTCGAACTCACGGCCATCCTCCTACCTCTGCCTCCCGAGTGCTGGGATTAAAGGCGTGCGCCACCACGCCCGGCTCATATGGACTTAATTCTTGTGCATGGAGAGAGATAAGGACCTATTTTCATCTTTCTACAGATGCATATCCCATTTTCCCAGCATTATTTGCTGAAGAGGCTGTCTTTTCTCCATTGAGTATTTTTGGCATTTTTGTCAAAGATCAGGTGGCTATAGCTACCCAGACTTACATCTGTTCCATTGATCTACATGTCTGCTTTTGTGCCAGTACCATGCTGTTTTTATTACTATGGCTCTGTAGTATAGGTTAAAGTCAGGTATGGTGATACCACCAGGCTCACCTGTTTTGTTGCTCAAAATTGTTTTAGATATTCGAGGTATTGTGTGCTTCCAAATGAATTTTTGGATTGTTTTTTCTATTTCCGTGAAGAATGCCATTGGAATTCTGATGGAGATTGCATTAAATGTGTAGATTGCTTTTGGTAAGATTGCCATTTTCACAATATTGATTCTTCCGATCCAAGAACAAGGGATGTCTTTCCATTTCCCAGTGTCTTCTGCAATTTCTCGCTTGAGTGTTTTAAAGTCTTCATTGTAGAGATCCTTAAACAGCGTTTAAGAACGGATTCTCTGAGCAGTGAAGGAGAGCTCTGCTGGGGCAGACCTTCTGAGCATGGTGCAGAACAAGCGAGTTCTGACCCACCTTTGCCGTCCTGTAGATTCCCAGCCAGACCTGAGACAATTTAGCCCTGCAGCAGTGCTCGGCCAGCAGGAGCACGGGTCTAGAGACTGGCTCACAGGGCCTCGCTGCTGCTTCCAAGGGGCAAGAGCGCAGGGCGTGCGTCCTACATCCCACACGGATGCCTTTGCTGTGGCAGCCATGGTGGTCTACGGACACACCGCCCAGCCTCTGATGCACTTCAGCAGAGTTGTTTTCTTAATTTTGTAAGAAAAACCTTAAGGAGAAAAATGTAACTTCTAGTCTTGAAGATTCTCCTCCAAGGGAAAATAAAACCTTTTTTTTTTTTTTTTTTTTTTTTTTTTTACTATTTTTTAACTTTGTTTTTATTTATTTATTTGAGAGAGAGAGAAAGAGGCAGAGAGAGGGAGAGAGAGAGAATAGGAGCGCCAGGGCCTCCAGCTGCTGCAAACGAACTCCAGACGCATGCGCCCCCTTGTGCATCTGGCTTATGTGGGTCCTGGGGAATCGAGCCTTGAACCGGGGTCACTGCAAATGAACTCCAGACGCATGCGCCCTCTTGTGCATCTGGCTAACATGGGTCCTGGAGAATCGAACCTGGGTCTTTTGGCTTTGCAGGCAAATGCCTTCACTGTTTAAGCCATCTCTCCAGCCCCTGAAAATAAAACATTTGTTTTGTATGAAGAAAACACTTAAGAAACCAGCTTAAAATGCACCCACACAACGCTCTTAGCCCCACTAGTTGGTTGAATTTTTTTTTCTTTTTTAAAATTTATTTAGTATCATTTGCAAGCAGACAGAGAGAGGGAGAATGGGCCCACCAGGGCCTCCTGCCTCTGCAAATGAACTCCAGGTGCATGCACCACCTTATGTGCTGACTTTCCGTGGGTACTAGGGATTTGAACCTAGGCCATCAGGCTTGCAAGCAAGTGCCTTAACCACCAAGCCATCTCCCCAGCCCTCTTTCTATTTTGTTTGTTTGTTTATTTTTAGACAAGGTCTCATGTAGCCCAGGGGAGCCTCAAACTCTCTGTATAGCTGAGGTTGACCTTGAATTTATGACCCTCCTGCCTCTACCACCCAGCTGCTGGGATTAGACTATTTCTTTAGGTCTGGCTTTCTTGGGAACTCTGTGGGATCATCACCTGTCATTTCTCAGTGAATGTCTGGAATCTTTTCGGATGCTGGATTTTAGTTTCAGCACATGCTAACAGAACTCCTCCCCGTGGTCTCTCAGGGTCTCCCTTCTCTTCCTAACACGTGTCTCCTTCCTGACACCTGGGATTCTCCACGCGCAGGCTGCTCGGTCAAGATCACTTTCTAAGTCTTGCTGGGAGGCCTGTGTACAAGTCCTACCACATTAGCCAGCAGCTGCAGCTGCAGGCAGCCTGGCGATGTTCTCCCATCTTCATGTGACCTGTTGGCTCGGGAGGCAGATGAGTGCCTTGGGCTGGACAAAGTCTCGATTCTCGGCCTTCACACTGCGTGTCTTGGGAGCCGGGAAGGTTCCCTGAGGTGGCAGCTGTCGCAGGCGGATTTGCACTTGGAGAATGATCATCTTTAAGAAGCTTCTAGGAATTTCCTGGCCTGTCTGCATGTAGATTAGTCAAAAACCAAGGGCGGGATTTGATGGATTTTTTTTTCTTTCATTTTGATGAAATTATTAAAGAAGAGAAGTATTTCTAGAGTTTGAAATATGTGCTGACATTGTTTGGAAACAGACTTTTTTTTTTTTCCTTGGGAAACAGGACCGTCCACATCCCGGCTGTGGAGTCCCTCTGGGGATGAAACGTGAAGGAGATTACCCATTCTATCCATCATTGGGAGACAGCTGATTAGGACCACATGGTCAGAGTTTAGAGAAGAGAACTTAACTCTTGGCCATTTTCCGTTTCAGCTACATGGAAATATGATGGAATGCATGCTTGGTATCTTTAAGCCACGCCATTGCATATTTCTCTTCTAGAGACATTTGTGTCATTGAACATCAAGGAACCTTTACAGCAGTGCGGAAGCCCTTACATCTGACCAGGACAGAAGTTTCTGTCACTGGTGTTACTGGCAGGCAGAAACACTGCGTTTTCTTTCCTCGACCCATGCTCCAGACCTTGTGTCACGTAGAATGTTCCTATGTCACCCGCAGGACCTTGACAGTCCTTGTCCAATGCTCAGGCCGCATTTAAATATTTTACCTTTATTTATTTGTTTGACAGAGAAAGAGAGAGAGAGAGAGAGAGAGAGAGAGAGAGAATGGGCACACCAGGGCCTCCAGCCACTGCAAACGAGCTCCAGACACGTGCGCCCCCTTGTGCAGCTGGCTAATGTGGGTCCTGGGGAACCGAACCTGGGTCCTTTGGCTTTGCAGGCAAACGTCAGGCATGCCAACTCTCTAGACCACATTACTAAGCTTCACTAGCAACAACATAACTATGTATCACCCGGCATTTAGTAGAACTATAAAAATAATCCAAATGAACATATTCTTGACTGGGCCGCTTGGATACAAGCTAAGCTTTTGGAAAGTTGATGACCAGAGTAACGCTCTGAAATCACAAGGTGGCCATGAAGTCCAAGGGCAATATAATTGACTCATCCCCCTTACAATCAAGAAGTATGGGAAAACGGAGGATTGAAACTTGATGGTTGGAAGGATTCCTAAACAGCCCTTTAAATAATCTTAAGAAAATGAGCAAAGGACTTTTTCAGAAGAAGCCTCCTTATTCTGAAAAGTCTTTGCTTTCTGACACTTTGTCACTCTAACAATGCTGAGGAAATGCCTGAGCTGTCTAAAGATGAAGAGGTGGGATAATCTACTTTGGTCTGTATGGCCCAAGAAGTTCTAATACCCCATGATTTCCCTTTAGTATTTAACATATTTATTCTGCCATTTGATGCATTTTCCCCCGGCTGTATTTATTTTTAATTTTTTTGTTTATTATTTTTATTTATTTATTTGAGAGTGACAAAGAGAGAGAGAGAGAAAGAGGCAGATAGAGAGAGAGAGAATGGGCACGCCAGGGCTTCCAGCCACTGCAAACGAACTCCAGACGCGTGCGCCCCCTTGTGCATCTGGCTAACGTGGGTCCTGGGGAATGGAGCCTCGAACCCGGGTTCCTAGGCTTCACAGGCAAGCGCTTAACTGCTAGGCCATCTCTCCAGCCCCGGCTGTATTTTTTTTTAAAGATTTATTTTTATTTATTTACTTATTAGAGACAGAGAGAGAGAGAGAGAGAGAATGGGTGCACCAGGCCCTCCAGCCACTGCAAACAAACTCCAGATACATGCGCCCCCTTGTGTATCTGGCTTTACGTGGGACCTGGAGAAATGAATCCGGGTCCTTAGGCTTCCCAGGCAAGTGCCTTAACCACTGAACCATCTCTCCAGCCCCCAGCTGTGTTGCTCTATGTGGGTAACAGGGCTATTAAAAAACTCTTTACCACAGCAGTAAGCACCATTCTCAGCCTTCCTTCCTTCATCATATACGAATCAATCAGCAGCAGTTGAAGCCAGGCGTGGTGGCGCACGCCTTTAATCCCAGCACTCGGGAGGCAGAGGTAGGTGGATCCCCATGAGTTCGAGGCCACCCTGAGACTACATAGTGAGTTCCAGGTTAGCCTGGACTAGAGTGAGACCCTACCTCGAAAAACCAAAAATAATAATAATAATAATAATAAGCGGCAGTTGAAACATGACCTGTGCTTTGGGTTGGTTTCAAACTCTGTTACGATACTTGCTGCCTCTTCAACTTTGGAAAATTATTAGTAAGAACAGTAGCTCACATCTAAATACATCTGTTTTCTGCTGGGCACCATCCTATGCACCTGGCGCATGTCAACTGATTCTGTCTTTATAGGAACCTTATGAAGTAGCTCCATCTTGTAATTTTTTATATATATATGTGGTGTTTTAAAGACTTTTTAAAAAAATTGGTTTTTTGAGGTGTGGTCTTGCTCTAGCCCAGGCTGACCTGAAATTCACTATGTAGTCTCAAAGTAACCTTGAAATAATGGCAATCCTCCTGCCTCTGCTCCCCCCCCCCCCAGTGCTGGGATTAAAGGTGTGCATCACCACGCCCGGCCTTAAAGACTTATTTTTAATGTCACAGTTTCATATTCACAGTAAATTTGAGAGGAAGGTGCAGAGATGTGCCGTATATCCCACATGTAGAGCTTCCTCTACTGTCAAAGTCCCATCCAAAATGGTACAGCTCACGAGCCTATATTGAAAGCTCACAGTCACGTAAAGTCCGCAGTTTAGGACTCATCTTGGTGGGGGACAGAGGACTCGCTGTTAGCTAGCATAGGCTGCCCTACAATTTGCAGGGATTCTCCTGAGTACAGGCCCAGGCCACCGTGCTTGGCTTCAGGTCCCTCTTGATATCGTACATCATGAGTTTAGAGAAAGACACAATGACATGCATCCATCCCCGTAGTATCTATCAGGAGCAGTGTTTTCTCTCCTCTGAAAATCCTCTGTGTCCCACTTACTCATCCCTTCCCCCAGTCCCAATCCTGGGAAACAACTCATCTTGGAAATACATCCATCCTTCTGCCTTTTCTGGAATTCACGGTATCAGACTAGACGGCCGCCTTTTCAGATGGGCCGCTTCCGTGGAGCACTGAGCATGTAAGATTCCCTCCCCTTCTTTACTTGGCGTCATAGCTCACCGTCTGCAAGTACTGACGCCTATCTTCCTCTTCACTTACTTGGTGGTCTCTGGGTCCTGGCAGGTAGGAATAGGTTACTCTCAGCATCCATGTGGAGGTTTTCGAGTGCACATTGCATAAGACTTCTTTGGGTAAATACCACAGAGGCATGATGGCTGGATGGAGTGGTTGAGAGTGTGTTTGGTTTTGTATGAAATCGCTAAACTGCCTTCCAGAGTGTTCATACCATTTTTCCAATCCCACCAGCAATGAATGAGGACTCCCGTTATCCGATATCCTCCCTACCATTTGGTATTGGCAACACCCTGTTTCTTGTGGGCGTACAGTAGTATCTCGGAGGTTAAGCTTGCACTTCCCAGGTGATAGGATGTGAAACACCTTTTTTGGTTTTTTTTTTTGTTGTTTTTTTTTTTGAGGTAGGGTCTCACTCAAGCTCAGGCTGACCTGGAATTCACTATGGAGTCTCAGGGTGGCCTCGAACTCATGGCGATCCTCCTACCTCTGCCTCCCAAGTGCTGGGATTAAAGGCGTGCGCCACCACGCCCGGCCTTTGAAACACCTTTTCATAGGTTTCCGTGACATCCATGTATATTGGGTGAGATTTATTTTTCCTTAATGTCTTTGGTCCATTTTTTTATTCTCTTGATGTTCTCTTTAGTAGAGGAGAAATGTTTAATTTCAATCAAGTCCAGCTTATCAAAATGGGTCATAAGTTTATTTTATCTAAAAAGTCACACCTAAGGTTATGTAGGTTTTCTATTTTAGGAGTTTTGTGATCTTCACTTTATATCTAAACCCGTGGTCCACTGTCGGTCAGTCTGGGTGAAGTATAAAATCTGCGTCTACACTCATGTGGCTGTCCAGTTGTTCTAGAACTATGGAAAAGGTGATCTGTCCCTCGCTGAGGTGCCTTTGCTCCATTGACTGTGTGTATGTGGCTCTATCTCTGGGCTCTCTTTGTTCCGTTGATCTGGTTGGTTTGCGGCAGAGACACGCTGTCATTGTCTTATAGTAAGCTTTGATATTCAGTAGTGTCAGGTCTCCCTGCTTTGCTCTTCTCCTTAGACAGTGTGTTGGCTGTTTGGGCCTTTAACCGTCCCTGCCTTAACTTGAGAGTCACTTTGTCAACAGCCACAGGATATCTCTGGGATTCTGATTGGGGTTGTGCTTGGCACTCTAGCCCAAGCTGACCTGGAGCTCACTCTGTAGCCCCTAGCTGGACTTGATTGACCTCAAGGAGATCATTCTACCTCCGCCTCCCCAGAAACACTTGAGCCACCGCACCTGGCTTCGGGATTGTTCTTGAACCTATTATGAAGTTGGAAAGAACAGACGTCTCCACAAAATTGAGTCTTTGTGTCTGTGAACGTAGAACATTTCTCTCTTTAGTTCTTCCTTGGTTTTGTTCAGGTAAATTTTGTTGCATTCCTCGTATCTATAGACCCTTATGCATAGCTTGTCTGTGAGCATGGAACGTCTCCCTATTTAGTGCTTCCTTGGTTTGGTTCCTATCAGTTTTGTGACATCCCTCCTAAGTATAGACCCTTGTATGCAGGTTGTGTATACTAAGTGTTTCATTTGGTGGGGTGCCAGTGGGCATGGCATGGTGCTTTTACTTTCAAGTTCTGCTCCATTGCTACCCCATAGGAAAGCAATGGACTTTTGATTTATTAACTTTGTATCCTGAAGCCTCACTAATTAGATCCAGGACTTTTTTTATTGATTTATTTAGATTTTCTATTTAGATGATCATGTCATTTCATAACAGAGACAGTTTTTTCCCCTTTCCTATCTATACAACTTCTTTTAAAAATAAATATATTTATTTAATTATATATATTATATGAATATATATTTATATAATATACATTTAATACATATTTATTTAATTATATAGATATAGTTATAGATATATATTTAAGACAGATGTGGTGGTGCACCCTTTGATCCCAGCACTTGGGAGGCAGAGGTAGGAGAATCACCATGAGTTTGAGGCCAGCCTGAGACTACATAGTGAATTCCAGGTCAGCCTGGGCTAGAGTAAAACCCTACCTCAAAAACCCAAAAACAAAGCTGGGCGTAGTGGTGCACGTCTTTAATCCCAGTACTTGGGAGGCAGAGGTAGGAGGATTGCAGTGAGTTTGAGACCACCCTGAAACTACATAGTGAATTCCAGATTATCCTGGGCCAGAGTGAGACCCTACTTTGAAAAACCAAAAAAAAATTACTTAAGAGTAAAAGAGGGAGAGAGAGAGAGACTGCCAGGGCCTCCAGCCACTGCAAACGAACTCCAGACACTTGTGCCACTTTGTGCATCTGGCTTTATGTGGTTCCTGGGGAATTGAACACAGGAGCAAGTCCATTTAACCTCTGAGCCCTATCCCCCAGGCCCCTGTATATCTTTTATTTCCTTTTCCTTTTACATTGCTAAGACTTGTAGAAGTTGAAAAATAGTGAGAGGGAGTACCATGGCATTGTACTTGACCTTGGTGGGAAACATTATCAGTCTTCTGTTTCACCAAAAAGTTCAGTCACTTGCCCAGGTTCTTCTAACCAGGACATGGAGAGAAGGCGACAATGGTCTTGGCCACCTCTCAAAGTCAAGAGACCGTCCATATGTCCATAGCGTGCTTAACAACATTTGGTGTGTAGTACCCACTATGGAAGAGTTTATTACTATCACTGTTGTTATTATCTTCTGAGCCTTGGTTTCTTCGTCTGTAAATGTTAGGAGACCCTCAAATGTTCACGGGGCCTCCAATGGGATAGCTCTTCTAAAACAGGTTTCCCTGACCCGTACTGCAGAACATTATGGGAAAAAAGTACTAAAAGGAGCTGCTATGCCTCAGTTTCCCGCCATCTTGCCCTTCCTCATGCTCAATCTGTTTTTTTGTTTTTGATTTTCTTTTCTTGAGGCAAACCCAACAGATTGGCCTTTTTTTTTTTTTTTTAAGTGAGAGAGAGAGAGAATTGGCATTCCAGGGCCTCCAGCCACTCTAATTGAACCCCAAACGTGTGCACCACCTTGTGTGCATGTGCAACCTTGTGTGCTTGCGTTGCCTTGTGCATCTGGCTTACATGGGTTCTAAAGAGTCAAACATGAGTCCTTAGGCTTTGCAGGGAAGCACCTCAACTGCTAAGCCATCTCTCCAGCCCCTCATTCTTACTCTTAAACACCACCCCTTCTCCCTACTACTTGACCTTTCACACAGGACTCATCTCTCGTCAGCTCTGTGAAGTCCTGGACTGAGTCTTTTGTTGTTGTTGTTGTTGTTTTGTTTTTTTTGCTTTAGCATGGTAGCCCAAGGACCCAGCACAGGGCTGGTACATAGAAAGCATTCAATAAGTGTTTTTTAATAAAAGGAAGAAACAGAGGCATTTAAGTTTATATCGGTCTTACCTGGATTCATTAACTGGGAAGAGGAAAGTGAGAACACACTGAACCGATGAGCCCAGCCTGGTGGCCAAAGCTCACGCATCATGTGACCGATCCAAAAACTTCCAACACACTGGACCAGTGACTCGGGATTAGCAAAATGTGATTTGACAGGACTAGATATAAAATAAAGGGGTTTGGCTGGAAAAACCCACTGGGTGCCCTATGATATGCAAGAAGCTGTTGCTTAGACGCTTTTTTGTTTTGTTTTGTTTTGGTTTGGTTTGTTTTTTTTTTTGGTTTGGTTTGGTTTTTCAAGGTAGGGTTTTACTGTAGCCCAGGCTGACCTGGAATTCACTTGGTAGTCTCAGGGTGGTCTTGAACTCACAGCGATCCTCCTACCTCTGCCTCCCGAGTGCTGGGATTAAAGACGTGCGCCACCACGCCTGGCTCCTTTTTTTTTTTTTTTTTAATTTATTTGAAAGACAGAGAGAGCAAGAGATATAATGTGCCAGGGCCTCCCACAGCTGTGAACAAACTCCAGGCATGCATCACTTTGTGCACCTGGCTTTATGTGGGTGCTGGGGAATCCAACCCAGGCCGGCAGGCTGACAGGCAAGCACCTTTAACTGCTGAGCCATCTCTCCAGCCCGACCTCAGGCTTTAAACTGATTCTGCATTCATCAAGAGAATGAATCCATTCTTGGGCTGCATGAATAAAGAGACAGTGTCTAGAATAAAGGTGGCGCTGATGGCACTGTTCGCTTCCATTGCAAGCGGCACATTAAAAACAGGATCAGAAGCAAGTTCCTTAACCTCTATTTCACTGTCGTCACCTGTCAGAATTACCTGCCTGCGTAGGGTTCTGGGCAGCCAGTAATTTAATGACTTTATCTTCATTGCAAGGAGCCACTAAGGGGTCTGAAACGTTTACTCGGAAGAAGTAGAACAGCAGACATGAGTGGGGTCGTCTCCTTCTTAGGTGAAAAAGAGGTTTGGCCCCAAATGTATAATCCTGGACAGCAGAAAGGCTCTCTAGGAATGGAGGACGTCATGACAAGCAGCTTGGTGTGAGGAAGAGCTCAGGAGGGGGCGAGTTCGCCAAGCATGCAGGTGTCCAGGCGTAGAGCAGGAGGTCACTCGGTGGGACCACAGGAGATGGTGCTCAAGACCTCTCTGCAGCTGAGACTTTCCTGGCGTCTGCTACTGTCATTTGCCAATGTCATTCCACAACAACCCGAGTTTAAAAAAAAAAAAATCTATTTTGTAAATTCTAATATAAGCCACTTGCTTATATTTTCCAAATAATACTTTAAACTCCCGTCTTTTATAGAGAAGTTGGAGAAATTCAATACCATGCCCAAGGTTGCATATTTTATAAATTATCAAATTAAGCCTTGGGCCGGGGTCCGGTTTCCTGTAAAGCCACTGGTGTTTCAATATGTGCTTGCCTGGGCTGCCACCCAACTTCCTCGGACCTGGACCTTCGTGTGCAAAGGACTGCACACTGCAAGTGTGTGGGCCAGAGTCAGGCCAGATGGGCAGACACAGCACTTTTGGCTGCCAATACTGCATAATTAGATGTTAAAAATCTGATTTCCTATTTATTTAAAAAATTGGAAATTTTTTTTAAAAATGGGAAACTCTAGCCACACTGGCCCATATTCCCACTTGGCAATAAGAAGCTGCCACAAGCAGGAGCTGGTCTGTTTTTTGCTTCTTTAAAAAATATATATATATTTACTTAATTTTTTTTTTTTTTTTGGTTTTTCGAGGTAGGGTTTTACTCTAGCCCAGGCTGACGTGGAATTCACTATGTAGTCTCAGGGCAGCCTCGAACTTACAGTGATCCTCCTACCTCTGCCTCCCAAGTGCTGATATTAAAGGCATGCGCCACCACTCCCGGCTTCACTTAATTTTTAAAATAATTTTATTTTTGTTTATTTATTAGAAAAAGACAGAGAGAGAGAGAGAGAGAGAATGGGTACACCAGGGCCACCAGCCACTGCAAATGAACTCCAGATGTATGTTTACATGGGTTCTAGAGAATCAAACCTGGGTCCTTAGGCTTCACAGGCAAGCACCTTAACTGCTAAGCCATCTCTCCAGCCCTATTTACTTAATTTAAAAAATATATATTTTATAGTTATTTGAAAGAGAGAGAGGGGTAGATAGAATGGGCAATGCCAGGGGATCCAGCTGCTGCAAACAAACTCCAATTGTATGTGCCACCTTGTGTACCTGGCTTACGTGGGTCCTGGGGAATCAAACTTCGGTCCTTTGGCTTAGCAGGCAAGTGCCTTAACTGCTAAACCATCTCTCCAGCCCTATTTACTTAATTTTGAGAGAAGATATCAAAGGCTATGTAGGTGAGCAGGATCCTGAACTCCTGATCCCCCTGCCTCCACCTCCCGGTGCTGCAATTATGAGTGTGCACCAGTACGTCTGGCTTTTGTTGTGATGGGGATCACACTCAGGGCTTCAGGTGTGCTAGAAAAGCGCTCTGCCAAATGAGCTACGTCCCCACCGCCATGGAAGCTGTGCTTTCCAGACACGGCCCTGCAGGCTCAAGTGCCACCACTCCTGGTGTCTTGCAGCCAGTTCCTCCACTCTTCTGCCTGCTGTGCCTGGCCTCAGAGAGATGTCAGCATGGTATGCCTCACATGAACTTTGCAAGTAAGGGCCAAATAGAGCGCGAGGGTTGCAGTCTCTCCACATCCTTGCTCCACATCCTTGCCAAGAGTCATTATTGTCTCTTCTTTTTTAAAAAAAAAAATTTATTTTATTTTATTTTTTTTTTTTAAGCCAGTTTGTTTCTTTTAGCTTTTGTCATCTGACAGTCATTTTTTTTTTTGTTTATTCTTATTTATTTATTTGAGAGTGACAGACACAGAGAGAAAGATGGGGAGAGAGAGAATGGGCGCTCCAGGGCCTCCAGCCACTGCAAACGAACTCCAGACGCGTGCGCCACCTTGTGCATCTGGCTAACGTGGGTCCTGGGGAATCGAGCCTCGAACCAGGGTCCTTAGGCTTCACAGTCAAGCGCTTAACCACTGAGCCATCTCTCCAGCCCTAAAATTTTTTTTTTATTTTAACTTATTTATTTGACAGAGAAAGAGGGAGAGAGAAAGAGAGAGAATGGGTGCACCAGGGCCTCCAGCCACTGCAGATGAACTCCAGATGCATGTGCCCCCTTGTGCATCTGGCTAACGTGGGTCCTGGGGAATCAAATCTGGGTCCTTTGGCTTTGCAGGCAAATGCCTTAACCACTAAGCCATTCCTCCAGCCCTATTGTCTCTTCTTTAGGATTGCCATTGAGTCGATGTGAAGGACTATCTTGTAGTTTTAGATTAATATTTTTCCCCAATAGCTCATAGGGTTGAAAATCTTTCATGCACCTATTAAACCCTGTGCATGTCATCGTTAGAGAAGTGCCTATTCAAGTTTGTGCTTCATTTTTTTTTAAATATTTTATTTACTTGAAAGAGAAAGAAAGAGGCAAATAGATAGAGAGAAAGAGAGAGAGAGAGAGAATGGGTGCACCAGGGCCTCCAGCCACTGCAAATGAACTCCAGAGCCCCCTTGTGCATCTGGCTTACATGGGTCCTGGGGAATTGAACCTGGGTCCTCAGGCTTCACAGGCAAGTGCCTTAACCACTAAGCCATCTCTCCAGTCCTCTTTTAATATTTTTAAATTATTTGCCTATTTGTAAGCAGAGGGAGATAGAGAGGATAAAGACAGACAGAATGGGTGTGCCAGCATTTCTAGCCACTGCAAACAATCTCCAGATGCATGTACACATTGGGTGCATCTGGCTTTATGAGGGTACTGGGGAATCAAACTCGGGTCTTTAGGCTTTGCAGGCAAGTACCTTAAGTGCTGAGCAATCTCTCCAGTCCTCTCTCTTTCATTTTTAAATTGGGTTACTTGTCTTTATTATTGAGTTGCAAGAGTTATGCTATAAATATGTTTGCTGTTACATATAATAGATATATCTAGATGTTTATATATTCTAAACATGAGTATATATTACATTAAAATGTATTCCGGTAAATAAATAAAAATATTTTTAAAAAATTAAAATAAATCTGGGGATTGAAAAATGGCTCAGCACTTAAGATATTTGCATACAGAGTCAAAGGACCCAGGTTCAATTCCCCAGTACCCATGTAAGACCAGATGTACAAAGTGGCACATGCATCTGGAGTTCATTTCTAGCAGCTGGAGGCCCTGGCATGCCCATTCTCTCTGTCTCTCTTCTGTCTGTCTCTCTCTGCTTCCAAATAAATAATTTTTTAATGTATTCTGGATATATATATAATACATTCTTGATACAAATGCCTTAGCTATATATAATTTTAAAATATTTTCTCCCATTTTTTGGGTCATCTTTTCACTTTCTGGATAGTATTCTCTAAAGCATATGCATTTTCAGTTTTGGTGAACCCCCGGTTTGTCGATCTTGTTTTGGGGGGTTACTTTTGCTTTCTATGTCACATACAAGAATACAATGGTAAGCCGGTGTGGTGGCGCATGCCTTTAATCCCAGCATTCAGGAGGCAGAGGTAGGAGAATTGCCATGAGTTCGAAGCCACCCTGAGACTACATAGTGAATTCCAGGTCAGCCTGGGCTAGAGTGAGACCCTACCTTGAAAAACTAAAAAGAAGAAGAACACAATGGTACCATGCTTTCCCGAAGGCTGGGTTTAACTTGCTAGGATTCCACTGAGGTTTGTTTTGGCTTTTGTATCCATACTCACAAGAGGTACTGCTCTTGCGAAGTCCTCGGTTTTTGCGCCGTAGTGATGCTGTCCTCACACAAGGAATTTGGAAGTTTTTCTTGCTCTTCTATCTTTTGGAAAAAATTATGAAGAACTAGTATTCCACAAGTTTGGTAGAATTCACTTCTCATCAGCGCCTTGGCTTTTCCTTGTGGTCTGTTTTTTATTATTTTTATTACTAATTTGATCTCTGGCTGTAAATGTGGGGCTGCTTTTTTTTGGGGGGGGGGCTAGTTACAGCAGTTTTATCTTTTAAGAAATTTGTCCATTTCACCTGTTATTTAATTTACTGTTGTGTAAACATATTCGTTCAGAACGTTTTTCACCTCCATGATGTCGGTTCTAATGCCTACTGCTTAACCTCGGATTCTAGTAATTGAAGTCTTTTTTTTTTTTTTTTTTCCTTCCTTGTTTGTCTGGCCAAAGGTTTGTTAGTTGCGATCATCTTGTCAAAGAATCTCTGCAATTTTTTTTTCTATTCTCCCTCATGAATTTCCACTCCAGTATTTATTATGCTCGCCTCCCTGCTTCCTTCGCTTTGACTTCCGGTTTGCTAATCTTTACTCAGTAGCCTGCAGAGGAGTTTGGGCAACTGATTCGGATCTTTTCAACACACACAGTTCTAGCTGTCCCTTTCCCTCTCATGAGTTTAGCTTGGTCCCGAAACCTTTGCCACCTTGTGTTTTCAATGTTCTTTCGTTCCAAGGAATTTTCTAATTTCTCTTGGGAGTGCCTCTTCGGCCAACTTGCTATTTGGGAGCATGGTTCATTTCCAGGTTTTTTTCAGTTTCTGAAATGTCATTCTGTGACTGATTTCTGATTTCATTCCACTGTAGTCTGATAGCAGACTGAGTTTTTGTTGTCTCTTTTCTTTCTTTCTTTTTTTTTTGTTTGTTTTTCGAGGTAGGGTATCACTGTAGCCCAGGCTGACCTTGAGTTCACTATGTAGTCTCAGGCTGGCTTTGAACTCACAGTGATCCTCCTACCTCTGCCTCGCAAGTGCTGGGATTAAAGGCGTGTGCCACCATGCTTGGCTAACAGACTGTTCCTATTCCTGTTCTTTTAAACTTATTGACATCTATTTCATGGTCTAGTATATGCTCTACCCTTGAAATTTTCCACAGGCGTTTGATAACAATAAATTTCCTGCCTTGGTGATGTGAGGGTCCTATAAGTGTCTTTTAGTTGGTTAATAGTATTGTTCAAATGTTTGATTCTCTTCTCTTCTGTCCAGTTGTTCTAGCATTGAAAGCGGGACATTGAACTCTTCACCTTTGTTTATTTCTTCCTGCAGTTCTGTCAATTTTCACTTCTTATACTTTAATGTTCTGTTGTTAGATACATAAATGTTTATAACTGTGATGGGTCGGCCCTCTTTTTTAAAAAAGTATTTTATTTGTTTATTTGCAAACAGAGAGAGAGAGAGAGAGAAAGAGAATGGGTGCACCAGGGCACCTAGCCACTGTAAACAAACTCCAGAAGTATGCACTAATTTGTGCACCTGGCTTTATGTGGGTACTGGGGGATCAAACTCTGGTTATTAGGCTTTGCAGGCAAGCGCCTTAACCACTGAGCCATCTATCCAGCCCTGGATTGCCCCTCTTACTATGAGAAAGTATTCCCCTTTATATATGCAAACATTTACTGTATTAAAGTCTATTTTGCCTAAGGTAGCTTCTTCAGCTTCCTTGTGACTGCTCAAATGCTATTTTAAATCAACCAACACTTTGATGGACAGTGAGAAATCTGCCACTTCCTTTTCTCAATCATATTTCAAAGATATAGTTCACCAGTCAACAAACCATCTTTGACTACTGGGTATAATCCTTAACATGAAGACCTGAAGGATAGGAAAAGTTGTGTCTAGCTGAGGCTGTCTTCATGAAATTGTTAATTTTTTTTATCCTTTCCACTTCTTCCTCAGTAAATGAACATTGAATCCACCTTTAAAATACCTGGGTGTTTTCATGACCAGAATTCTGTGGGAAATAAAAATGAAGAGAAAAAAAAAAAAACTTGGGAAAGCATTTTTTTAAAGTCTTTTAAAAACTATACAGGACGGCTGTAGAGATGGCTTAGCAAGCAGTTAAGGCACTTGCCTGTGAAACCTAAGGACACATGTTCAACTTCCCAGATCCCACATAAGCCAGGCACACAAAGGTAAGGCAAGTGCAAGGTTACACATGCCCACTAGGTGGCACAGCATCTGGAGTTCAGTTGCAGTAGTTGAGGCCCTGACATGCTAGTTCTCTCTTTCCCTCTGTCCCTCTCTCTCTCTCTCTCTCCCATAAATAAATAAATAAATAAATAAATAAATAAATACAAACTATACAGGGGGCTGGAGAGATGGTTTAGCAGTTAAGGCGCTTGTCTACAAAGCCTAGGGACCCAGATTCAATTCCCCAAAATCTACATAAGCCAGATGCACATGGTGGCGCATGCATCTGGAGTTCATTTGAAGTGGCTGGAGGCCCTGGCATATCCATTCTCTCTCTCTCTCTCTCTCTTTCTCTCTCTCAAATAAATCAATAAACAAAGAAACATTTTTTAAAAAACTGTACAGGGGCTAGAAATCAAGATGCTTACTTTTGAGCACCTTTTCAAGTCAGAAAAGCTGAGGTTATTTGCTTGCTAAGAACCCACTGGAATGCCAGGGACCAGTTGGAAATAGGATAGAAAGAGAAGGGCACTGCCCACATCTGTGTTCCTTGCTGTGCCAGCATGCTTACAGATTTCAAATGGGGGCCGCAGGGAACACATATTAAAAATAGACATAATTCCAGGCCGGGCATGGTGGTGCACGCCTTTAATCCCAGCACTTGGGAGGCAGAAGTAGGAGGATCGCCGTGAGTTCGAGGCCACCCTGAGACTACATAGTGAATTCCAGGTCAGCTTGGGCTAGAGTGACACCCTGTCTTGGAAAAAGAAAAAGAAAAAAAAAAAAAAAAAGGACATAATTCCATCCCGAGCTAGGGTCCCTGTTTGATCTTTCTCTGTATGCAGACCTGAAGGGGGGCAGCCCAGATACTCCTCATGTTCTCTGCCCAGTTCCTGTTACTACTTTGAGCTCCAAGAGTTCAGAGAGGTGAGGGCAGGCAGCACGACCTTTACCTAGCTGGGTGTTGTCATGAGTCCCTGGTGACGGTATGTCTAAGTGGCCAGGACATGGCCGTCTTTGGAGTCATCCTCAGTCTTTCAACAACCAGCCAGTTTGATTTCAGGAAACCACTTCGTAGCGCTGGCTAGATTCAGAAGTCATTTTTAATTTTGTGACAGAGATAAATGTGTCCTACGGGAGTAGTACGTGGCGTTACTGGTGGTATTAATGGAACGGTGACCTCTCCTGTAGCTATAGTTCCACAAAACAAAATCTATTTCTATGATGTCAGGCAAGTTCATTCTTAGCCCTTCCTTGAAACAATTTACAGAGGAAATATACTATTATATTAGTAAGTACAGAGAGCATCGTGTGTGTGTGTGTGTGTGTGTGTGTGTGTGTGTGTGTGTGTAAAATCATACAGTTACTTGCAAACACAGTGGACTTACAATGCAACTATTGATTGTCCTACAGATGAGGTGTTTAATGTTGTATTTGAACGGGCACAAATTATTGAAGTTCTCACACCTTTGGATAGAATTGCAGTGGGCCCACTACCGGCATTGAAATTGACCCTTCAAAGCCAATAGCTGAGGTGAAATTTAAGGGCCTGGGAGATCTGTAGAAACAGGGGAAGAAGAAATTCAAAGGCATATCAAATTAGCCTTTTCTATTTCCCCCTGAGATTGCCATTTCACTAGCCTAGAAATGACTACTCCGATGTCACTGTTTCCTGCAGAAACTTTTTATTCCAGCATTCTTTGTGGGAAATGGCTGCTTAAGGAGACAGTAAATTAAATATGAAGGATTTACAGTTTAGTTAAGTGAATTAAATCATTTCCTGGTGTTTGTGTTTACCCTGGGACTCACAAAAGAGACAAAAATATAGACTCACAAGAGGAAGGGAAGGAATAGCCATAGTCCCTACTGAGTCTGTCTCAGCAACTTTACTGAGGAGGAATTTAATTTTCATAAGGAATCCTTCTGTCCATATAATTCATTTTTCCTCTTTGACATATGTTCTGTACACACTGAGAATTCCTAATAACTTACAACTTTATTAATTCTGACAGCCAATGTCTCATATTACGCTAGAGTACAAAACTAAAGTAAATGTGAACTAGTTTTCTTCAAAGTTAATCTAGATGATGCTTCATAATTTGTTTTAACTTCAATAATTAAAGATATTATTAAATGAGACATGATCATTCTTTAAAAAGCCAACAAATACTCCCCTAGGCTGCTTTAGCATGGTTCCTACACTGCCATCTTAACCGGAAGTCCAAATACAGAAAATAAATAAGAAAACAACCCATAAAACTACGCCTAAAGATAACTTCCTTCCTTTCTCACCCTCTCTCTTTCCTCCGTTCCTTCTTCTCTTTTCCTTAGACAAGACCTCACTATGTAGCCCAGGTTGACCTGGAACTCATGACCCTCTGGCCTTAGCCTTCCAGGTGCTAGGATTACAGATGTGCACTACACCTGGTTCTAGTCTTTTCTCTATTCCACTACAGGTCTGAGATCAAGGTGTGCTCAGGGCCAAACCCCGTCTGAAACCTGAAAAATCCTCTCCTTTCTCCATCCAGTCTCCTTTGGCTTGCAGATGTCACATCAGTTTCTGGCTTTGTGTTTTTCCATGGCAGGCTTCTTATTAGGGTGTCAGTCGTGTTAGATTGGGGGCCCATTCTCCTTTGCTTAAGTAATTACATTGGCAATGATCCTATTTCCTAATCAGGCCACACTCAGGAGTACAGATGGCTCAGGATTTTAATGTAGCTTTTGCCCCTTTTCTTTTGGTGGTGGTGGTGGTGGGCACAGTCCAGCCCGCAGTTAGTGCGTTCACTGCCCATTTCAGGCAACCCTTGTCTGTGGACTGCTCTTGCTTCTCTCCAATTCATTCTTCCCCCAGTGGCGTTCGGTGGCATCTAGATTTGAGGACCAGCAGCAGGTCTGGGGCCTTGTTGCTTCGGTCAAGTTCAGACAAGGACTTCTGGCTTAAGGCTGGAGCCAAGGGGGTGGGGATGGCTACGAGAGCACAATACCCCTGAGATCACTACCTGAGGAGGTCATTGAATTCCTGAAGACAATGGCAGGGGAGACAGTAAGAATGTTTCTAGAACAGTCTGATGCTCATTCTCGTTTCCCCCGGGGGGAAATTACAGGGAAGTGGAACAGTGATTCTATCAAGCTTTCTGCAGCTGACTCCCCTGGCCCAGCTCTCACTTTCCCAGAGCAGATAAACCCTGTGCTTACTGGAGAAACGGTGGGACCCGCCTCGGAAATGCGCGTCTCCCTGGGCTTGTTTTCTCACCCGTGCTTGGTCTACCAGGAAAGGTGTGGAAAGCCTGACTGACGGGAGGCTTCTGCCATTCACATGATAATCCCCCAGCCTACCTACGTGGCCTCACCTCTGCCTCTCCCTGGGAAGCCTTGCTCACTGCCCCTGGGCTCTTTGAGTGGTCACAAAGGCTCGGGAGGACATTTCCTGGGGGCACTTAGCATAGCTGTGGTAAGCAGCGTATGCAGAGCAAGTTCACCTCGCTGCACTTCCGAAGGTCCCTGTCTCCATTGCACATCAGGGAGTCAGAGCATTGCTAGACTGACTAAGAAGCTGGGTTTTCTTAAAGCAGTTTTCTCTTTTCTGGGCAGGAAAAAAAAAAAGAGAGAGAGAGGGGGAAGGGGGAGGGGGCAAATTTGGAGACAAAACACCCAAATGCACTTGTTACTGCGAGGTAAGGGTGACCCCTCTTACTAGCTACAGCATCTGTGTGCTTATATTTGAATTTCTTATACATATTTAAATTTTTTCCCACCCAGATGCAGGGAGACCTTTCATAGAGATGCACAGTGAAATCCCCGAGCTTGTATATATGACGGAAGGCAAAGAGCTCATCATTCCGTGCCGGGTCACTTCACCAAACATCACTGTTACCCTCAAAAAGGTAAAAGAAAAAAAAATCCACCAATGCTACGCTCAGAGTATATTTTGCTGCAAATGAACGCAATGAAGTTTTCATCATTTTTGTGTCTCTGGGATAATGTTGACATTTGGGCTTCTCCGTGGATGTATATGTAACATCCCCTTGCTACAAAGGAAAGATGCTACAAGTTACATGCATGCATGTATTTAAATAGACTAAAATGATAATGTCTTAAGTGCAAGTCTCTATGAACGCTGAAAGAAATCAAATCCTGACAGGTTCTTTCTTTAATATGTGTCACAAAGCCAAATGCCATAGAAGTGAGAAAAGCGGAGTATAAGGCTCATGGAAACGAGTCCCTGGCGGAGTGAGACATGGCCCTTCTGTTGAAGTCAGGACTGTCCAGCTCCCTGTCACACTTAGGAGCCACCACCTTTGGTCAGAGGGGGCAAGTCCTGTGACAGACTTATTATCTCCTGTTGGTACTCTAACTTCACATCTTAGAGAAAAAGAGAAAAAGCAATCCATGTAGGAGACTCCTCTTCATCTATAAATTGAATTAAAAAGTAAAGAAGTCGGGCGTGGTGGCGCACGCCTTTAATCTCAGCACTCTGGGAGGCAGAGGTGGGAGGATCGCCATGAGTTCGAGGCCACCCTGAGACTGCATTCCAGGTCAGCCTGGGCCAGAGTGAGACCCTACCTTGAAAAACCAAAAAGTAAAGCAAAGAAGTTAACAGCTGTTCCTTCCATTTTTCTATTCCTTCTCTTTGATTTTCCTATACCTACATGGATGGGGCCATAGCTAGAAGAAACAGGCCTCCTTGCCCAGAACACATTCCCCGCCCCTCCCCTCCTTCCGTCTTCCTCTCTGCTACAGTCTTTCTTCCTACTTGCCTGTCTCTTAGGACACACAGCAGTGTCTTACTTAAAAAAAAAAAAAAAAAAAATTGTTAGCCAAGCATGGTGGCGCACGCCTTTAATCCCAGCACTTGGGAGGCAGAGGTAGGAGGATCTCTATGAGTTCAAGACCACCCTGCTATTACATAGTGAATTCTAGATCACTTGGGAAAGCATAAGACCCTACCTTGAAAAAAAAGGATATACTGGGCTGGAGAGATGGCTTAGTGGTTAAGGCGCTTGCCTGTGAAGCCTAAGGACCCAGGTTCCATTTCCCAGAACCCATATAAGACAGAGGCACATGATGGCACATGCGTCGAGTTCATTTGCAATGGCTAGAGGCCCTGGCACACCCATTCTCTCTCTCTCTCTTTCTCACTCTCTGTCTCATAAATAAATAAAAATAAAATATTTTTTAAAAATTGTTTGCTTGTTTGATTTTGAGACAGGGTCTTGCTGTGCAGCCGGGCTGGCCCAGAACCCATGATGCAACGCAGCCGACCTCAAACCCAAGATCTCCCGCCTCCACCTCCCTGGTGCTGAGATTAAAGGCGTGCGCCACCATCCCTCCTCTCTTTTGCTATGTTTGCTCCTGTCAGCTGAAAACAAAGTAACTTTGCCAATGGTCTGAACTGGTGGCAGATTAGAGTAAGAGACATTTAATAGGAAACGTTAACACATTTTTAAGTTGTGCTGAGACATTTGTCAGCAAACCATTTTTCACACTTACTGGCTGCCATTCAGAGGTCTGGTTTTCACTTACTTTTGAACTATCATAGATTTCAACCCCTGATTTAGGCTTTTCTGAGCTTTTCCCTTAACTGTGCAGAATTGGAAGGTCTTGCTTCCAGTTGAATGCTGAGTATTCCTATGTGAACAGGTAGAATCCTGGTTGAGCCATGAAACTAACTTCAAACCTAAGCCATACACCTCAACCCAGACTCTCACTGACACAGAAACAACGGTGACTTTTCCACCAAAATTCCTCCACAAATCCAAGTCCAGGGAGTCAAACAGCAGTGTAAGTAAGTGATAGGTTATAATCAGGTGGGGAAGGCAATCTGACTTTTTTCCCTCCTTTTCCCACTGAGGAAAAAAGTAAGTAGTTGTCAGAGTCAGAAACTAGGCAAGCAGACCGATGTCTGGGGAAATCTGACAGACACTTTGTAGAGCCAGGACTTTTTACAGGGGTCCGTCCAATGTGCAATGTTTATACTGTAGTCTTCAAAAATTAACTCCTGTGCTGGGAGTGGTGGCGCACGCCTTTAATCCCAGCACTGGCGAGGAAGAGAGGTAGGAGGATCTCTGTGAGTTCAAGACCACCCTGAGACTGTATAGTGAATTCCAGGCCAGCCCGGACTAGAGCAAGACCCTACTTCAAAAAACCAAAATAAGGGCTGGAGAGATGGCTTAGCGGTTAAGCACTTGCCAGTTCGAGGCTTGGTTCTCCAGGTCCCACATTAGCCAGATGCACAAGGGGGTGCACGCATCTGGAGTTCATTTGCAGTGGCTGGAGGCCCTGGCGCGCCCATTCTCTCTCTGTCTCTCTATCTGCCTCTTTCTCTCTCTGTCACTCTCAAATAAATAAATAAAAATGAACAAAAAAAATTAAAAAAAAATAAACAAACAAAGTAACTCCTACATGAGATGTAGCTGTCATTACCTGCATAATATTGGGCCCATCAACATGCTACCATGGACGATGAAGGAAGGAGAAAAAAAAAAGATAATAAATTAGTAGTGGAGGGACTGGATGGAGGGAGAAGGGGTTCAGTGGAAGGAATACGGGGGGGGGGGTGAACAAGACAGAGTAGTAGGGGATTGTGATCAAAATACATTATGTATCTATATGAAAACTGACAAATAAAATGTGTTGAAACATTGGATCCTAAGAACTGGGGGTATAACTCAGTGGCAGAGTGTTTATCTGATATATGCAAATAACACAAGAAAAAAATCCTAGATACTGAAAAGAAGTATAAGAAGAAAACCAATGTCGGACTCTCTTTCTAAGCATGGACCCCAGAGGCCAGCTGCGTGGCGGGCTCCATGGCCAGTAGCCCCTTCTTTAGAGTTCTCTCCCAGAGTCCTTGAGACCCAGCTAGACTCTCACACATAGTAGCGTCAGTTTTGGGGGGAATGCCTGATGGCCTTTGAAAGATAGCCACCTTTCTGAGTAAGCCATGCAGAATGTAAGGACCAAGTTCTTGGCTTACTGAAAGTTCCAGATGATGTGCAAATAACCCTGCAGCATGGGGGGTGGGGGAGAGGCATGTCAGTAGGGTTCTCTACTGAGTCCCAGACCACATTACTGTGAAAAGTCCCGGAAGGCAAAGTTACAGGCTCCCACTACTATTCTGAAATGACAGCTAGGTCTACCCTGCGCAGGTGTGGCATATGGGTTGCTTATAAATATGGATGGCCTATGAGATTGCTCACAAACGACCGTAATCACGACAATTTATCACGATATAAATATATTTTGCAAGCCGGGCGTGGTGGCACATGCCCATCACTCAGGAGGCAGAGGTAGGAGGATTGCAGTGAGTTCGAGGCCACCTTGAGACTCCATAGTGAATTCCAGGTCAGCTGGGGCTAGAACGAGACCCTACCTCAAAAAACCAAAAAAAAAAAAAAAAATTTTTTTTTTTTTTTTTGCCTATATTCAAACTTTAGAAAACTAAAGAACCAATGACAGGGCTGGAGAGATGGCTTAGCGGTTAAGCGCTTGCCTGTGAAGCCTAAGGACCCCTGTTCAAGGCTCGATTCCCCAGGACCCAAGTTAGCCAGCTGCACAAGGGGACGCACACATCTGGAGTTCATTTGCAGGGGCTGAAGGCCCTGGCGCGCCCATTCTCTCTCTCTATCTGCCTCTTTCTCTCTCTGTGTGTCACTCTCAAATATATAAATAAAAATAAACAAAAAAAATTTTTTAAAAAGAACCAATGACAAAAAGGGGAGGGTTTATTTATTCTCCTCTACTATTTTTTTCTCCAAATAGTGTGTCCACTAATGACCTGAGAAACAGCAATGTCCCAGGACTAGGTTGATTTCATAAAATCCTGTTTCTTCCTTTTCAGTTTCCACTGGACACTCTGATCCCCGACGGAGAAAGGATAAGTTGGGACAGTAGGAGGGGCTTTATAATATCAAATGCAACGTACAGGGAAATAGGGCTTCTGAACTGTGAAGCAACGGTCAACGGGCACTTGTACCAGACAAACTACCTGACGTACCGGCTAAGTAAGTTTTGATCCGAGGCCGGGGTGCGTGGCTCTGTGGTTCATGTGCCCCCAGGGAACTCGGGATCTTAACACTGGTTATACCTTTTATGCTTGCAGCCAATACAATCCGAGACGTCCAGATAAGCCCTGCACGCCCAGTGAGACTGCTCAGAGGCCACACGCTTGTCCTCAACTGCACGGCCACCACTGCCCTGAACACAAGGGTGCAAATGAGCTGGAGCTACCCTGGTAAAGTGAGTACCCCGTGTTTTTTTTCTATCCCTCACACTGTCTGTTTTGAGCAAGCGAAACCCCACTGGGTTTTTTGAGATGGGAAAAGTCAGCCAGTTCTGCCCCTGGGGCGCCGTGGGTCAATAGTGGAGCTCTGGGTTTGGTTGCCACTGTTTTCTGGCCTTCTGTCAAGGTGATGCCTACAGATACTGGCTTCTGATGATGTCTGGGGATTTTGTTTTGAAGCGTGTAGGCTGCTGTTCTCGTTGCTTGATTCTGGTAGGCAAAAGGGTCCATTGCATCCTTGGAAACAAAGCTTTAGGATTTAGAGATGAGAGAGAAATTTATCACTAAGTGCCAGGCAGGGGCTATCTTTTGAAACAACAACTTTTCAGGAGGCTGTCATTCATTTAAGGTGCTGGCAGACAGTCAGGCACCTGATTAGAGCTCTTTTTTTTTTTTTTTTTGAAGCAAGTGCCTTTAACCGCTGAGCCATCTCCCCAGCCCTAGAGCAGGTTCGGAAAAGATAATTCAACCCGGCCATTTGGTAGCTGTCAAAGGAGCTATTCTGCTCTCAGAAAAATAAGAATAAGGACTGAATGGGTTCCCTCATTCCAACAGAACATCTTTGCGAACAATTATTAAGTTTTTACAACGGTTATTTTTAAAGTTGTATATATGAGAAAACTACGACAGATAAGAAAGTGCTGACAATAGCCCAGGCCTTTCTAGTATGCCAGTGGGATTTATGTGGCATAAGCCAAGTATAATCACTTGTTATGCCATTTAAGTTGCCCAGTAAAGTTAATTTATGATTAAAATAATACACAAAAGATTAATGCATCATCCCAAGCTATTGTTTTTACCAGTATTTTTAGCCATGGAGATAGAATAACTTAGCAGCAAAAGGATGTACTAAGTACCCCACAGAATCATGGGGATTTATCTGTTTTCTAGAAAATAACGTTGTTTTGTTTAAATAAAAATGCTATAACATGTAGCAATATTTTCCAGAGTCTCATAAAAGTCAAATACTCTCAAAAAAAAACGTCAAAAGGGCTGGGTGTGGGAGTGCATGCCATTAATCCCAGCACTTGGGAAGTAGAGGTAGGAGGATTGCTGTGAGTTTGTGGCCACCTTGAGACTACATAGTGAATTCCATGTCAGCCTGGGATAGAGCAAGATCCTACCTCAAAAAAAACAAACAAACAAACAAACAAAAATGTCAAAAGGGGGCTGGAGAGATAGCTTAGCAGTTAAGGCACTTGCCTGTGAAACCTAAGGACCCATGTTTCCAAGTCCCATGTAAGCCTGACACACAAGGTGACACATGGCCACAAGGTATCACACACATCTGGAGTTTGTTTGCAGTGGCTGGAGGCCCTGATGCACCAATTCTCTCTCACGCATGCTCTCTCTCTCTCTCTCTCTCTCTCTCTCATAAAAAAAAGTCAGAAGGGCAGAAACTTTTATCCTGCTGTATTGCTGTTAATAAGAACATTGACCGCGTACTTACTGAGTGCCACTCATCTTCTGAAAGGGCACTGCCCAGTGGCTGTGCTGTCCAATAAAGTCACGTGTGGCTGATGAGCACTTGATATGCGGCTAGCTTCTGTGAGGGGTTGAAGCCTTTGCTTTAGTTAATTGGATTGAAAAGCCACATGCAGCTGGTGGCTACAGTTTTGGACAAGGCAATTCTGAAACCAAGGTAAGTCAGTGCTTGGCAGAAGCCAAGCCATTGGTGCCCAGGAAGAAACTTCAAAGAGAGAAGTGACACCAACAGACAGAAACAACTTTGGCAGAGGGACAGGGGCCTCCTCCTTAAGAGATTGAACTCTGACTTCCCCCATACACACAGTAGGATCTTGCTCTAGCCCAGGCTAACCTGGAATTCACTAGTTAGTCTCAGGGTGACCTTGAACTCATAGAGATCCTCCTACCTCTGCCTCCTGTGTGCTGGGATTATAGGTGTGAGCCACCACACCGGGCTTGATCTCTGACTTTTGACAGCAATGACTGACGATTTCTTTTCTTTGGTTACTGCTAGAATGAAGAGAACGGCCCAGACATATGTCTGTGCCAACAGGGGAAGCAAAAGGCAGGTGGGTCAAAGTTTATTAAGCACGGCAGAGAGAACCAGGTTCAAGCTCAAAGATTAGTCAGAATAGCTCCCAAGTCTGTTTTTCCACGATCCGCCTAACTCCACGGGAAATGATTGGGAGGAGGAAATGACATATGTGTTGTAAAATGAACAATTAAAGGAGACAATGTGATCAATTATGTCTTCCCAAAACAGTGAGCAGGTAACCATGTACGGTTCACGCAGTTGAACTTGGTTGCTCCCGAGATAAACATAGGACAACACCCTCCAGAGCTTGGCTAAACTTACCCATGGATCTGCACACCCTAGATCCACCCTCCAGGGTTTTTCAGCAATTAACAAGGACTGTTTAATAGTGAAACACTAAAACAAGGAGTAGATGAAGCCAGGACTTTTCTCTTTTTTTTTCTTTTTTTTTTTTTTCTTTTTTTGGTTTTTCGAGGTATGGTTTCATTCTAGCCCAGGCTGACCTGGAATTCACTATGGAGTCTCAGGGTGGCCTTGAACTCACGGCAATCCTCCTACCTCTGCCTCCCGAGTGCTGGGATTAAAGGCGTGTGCCACCACACCCGGCTTCCAGGACTTTTCTCTTTAAAAAAAAAAAAAAAAAAAAGTTTCACTTATTTTCAAGCAGAGAGACCCAGACAGAGAGAGAGAGAGAATGAGCACACCAGGGTAGTCAATGCAAACAAACTCCAGATGCATGCGCCACTTTGTGTATCTGCCTTATGTGGATACTGGAGAGTTGAGCCCCAGTCATTAGGTTTTGTAGGCAAGTGCCTTAACCACTTAGCCATCTCTCCGGCCCAGGACTTGTCTTTTATTTATTTATTTATTTATTTAAGAGCAACAGGCAGAGAGAGAAAGAGGCAGAGAGAGAAGAGAGAGAATGGGTGCGCCAGGGCCTCCAGCCACTGCAAACTCCAGACACATGCGCCCTGTTGTGCATCTGGCTAACGTGGGTCCTAGGGAATCAAGCCTCGAACTGGCGTCCTTAGGCTTCACAGGCAAGCGCTTAACTGCTAAGCCATCTCTCCAGCCCATGGGACTTGTCATTTTATTCCTAGTGGGAGCAAAGGAAACTTACATGATTAAGAAAGACACCAATCGAAACCCTGATACTCAAGATAACTTTGTCTGTGTTTGTAGCGACATGTATGACTAGGGAGCAGGCTACTGTTTAGAGAGGTGTTTGTCCTCAAGAGAAAACATTCATTTCGTACCCAGAAGCCCTTGAGTTCTTGGCCTACTGTGGCCAATGTCTTGACTACTTCAGCTTCCTCATTGGTAATAGAGCAAGAATCCTGCCAGTCTCGCTCATAGTGCTTAAAATCCCTCTTGGACTAAGAAAGAAAGCATCTGTCAAAATGATGATTTAAAAAAATATATAATGATATAAGGAATGCTAAAATACTGTAATGTTAAGCATGAACAATGCCTGCTTCTGTACTCACTATCCATTTTCTTTCTAGATAATTAAGAGAGCCTCCGTAAGGCAACAAATTGACAGAAGCCACTCCCACGCCAATGTGTTCTACAGCATTCTTAAGATTGACAATGTGCAGAGAGGGGACCGAGGTCTTTACACGTGTCGTGTGAAGAGCGGGCCGTCATTCAAGTTTGTTAACACGTCCGTGCATGTATATGGTAAGTATATGGGTCAGCATGCCACCTCATGCTATACCTTCTAAGCGCTGTGACTGCGAACAAGCCAGTGTTCTCTTGGCTAAGAGTCATGCCACCATAAAACTAAGGTGGCTTTGCAGTCAGCCACGCCCCCTTCTGTCAAAAAGTCAAGTTAAGAGCCGGGCGTGGTGGCGCACGCCAGCACTCGGGAGGCAGAGGTAGGAGGATTGCCATAGTTCGAGGTCACCCTAAGAGTACAGAGTGAATTCCAGGTCAGGCTGGACTAGAATGAGACCCTACCTCAAAAAAAAAAAAAAAAAATTGAAAAGGTCAAGTTAAGAACATTCAGTGCTCTTTAAAGGTAGCACTTTTGAATTGGACAGTCTCTTCTTCAGAAGTTCATTATAGTTCATAACTCAGATTGTGAGGTATTTGTGAAACTCCCCATTTACTGTTCCAAGTCAACAGAAAATGATCCTCAGGTTCGCATTTTTTTTAATTATTCTTTTTTATTTTTTTTAAATTTTTATTTATTGGAGAGCGACAGACAGAGAGAGAGAGAGAGAGAATGGGTGCACCAGGGCCTCCAGCCACTGCAAACGAACTCCAGATGCATGCGCCCCCTTGTGCATCTGGCTTATGTGGGTCCTGGGGAATCGAGCCTTGAACCGGGGACCTTAGACTTCACAGGCAAGCGCTTAACCGCTAAGCCATCTCTCCAGCCCTTAAATTATTTTTTAATATTTATTTGTTTATAAGAGACAAAAGGAGAGAGAGAATATGGGTGTGCCGGGGCCTCTAGCCATTGCAAACAAACTCCAGATGCATGTGCCACCTTATGCATCTGGCTGACGTGGGTACTGGGGAGTTCAACCTGTGCCATCAGACTTTGCAAACAAGCATATTTAACCACCGAGCCACCTGTCCAGCCCCAGTTGGGGCTTTTGAAGTGTTCCATCCATTGAGTAACATGTGGGTTCATTGTCGGGCTCCATCTTCTCCCCCGCCTCCCCCCAGCTATGTTTGTTGAATCGTTGATTGCACACTGAGATTTTGTTTACATAAATGTATTCTTTTCTTTTTTCTAATGTGTTCATCACTTTTCCTTTCAAAGAAAAAGGATTCATCAATGTGCAGCATCGGAAACAGCAGGTGCAGGAAACTATAGCAGGCAAGCGGTCCTACCGGCTGTCCATGAAAGTGAAGGCCTTCCCCTCGCCAGAAGTCGTATGGTAGGACCACAGTCACTTCCACACCACTTAAGACACATTTCGTAAGCAGGAAGATGCACATGCTCAATGACTCAAGTTTCTGAGAAAGGGTCCCTGGACATCCTCTTCCAGTTTAGGAGTTAACTGTACAACTGGGTCGATTACACTGGCCTTCCTGCCCACTGTGCATTTTCTCTTCTTTGGTGGCGTTGGGGAAGAGGTAGAGAGAAAGGAGATCCGGTACCCCAGGAGGGAGCTAGAGTGGAGGAGTTCTGAGCATTCCTTACAGTTAGCTGGTCTCTCCCAGAAGCCACGTTTCTACATGGAAACCTTCTTAAGACGTCAGCACGCTCTGAATGGGATGCGATGGGCAGTAACAGAGAAGCATCGCGAATGTGTAACATGTCATGAGGGTGCTGAAAATAACTCTTTTATATCATGTACCGCTGGGTTGAAAGTCCAGCCTTGTTTTAAAATTCAACAAACATGAGCTGGAGAGATGGCTGAGCGGTTAAGCGCTTGCCTGTGAAGCCTAAGGACCCCGGTTCGAGGCTCAATTCCCCAGGACCCACGTTAGCCAGATGCACAAGGGGGCGCATGCATCTGGAGTTCGTTTGCAGTGGCTGGAAGCCCTGGCGTGCCCATTCTCTCTCTCTCTCTCCCTCTCTCTCCCCCTCCTTCTCTCTGTCTGTTGCTCTCAAATAAATAAATAAAAATAAATAAAAAACATTTAAATTCAACAAACATCAATTAAGACAATATGTATTCATTTTCAGGAGTGGACGAATGGCCCTACTTGAACTACTTAAATTCTTTTGGCTTGAGGGTTCCATTTTCAAAAACTCCTCACACAGTTTTTTCTTTAAAAAAAAAAAAATCATATCAGTACAACACCTATGCAAAACAATGTAATCTGTTTATGATCTACAGTCATTTTTTTAAATTGCTTTTTAATGTCAATATCTCTGGCTTAGGTCACTACATTTGAAACAAAGGGTTTGCTCAAACTGATTAGGAAAACAGTGCATACAACACAGTGGTGGGCCGCGTGGGATCTCCTCACCAGAGCTTATTTATTTATTATTATTTATTTATTTATTATTAGCTCAGTATCAGAGGAGGGGAGTACTGCCTTGTAGCTTCCTCTAATACTTGACAGGGAGTTTAAAAAAAAACAAAACTAAACTGAACATTGTACCAATGCTTTCATGCCGTCGCAGTGGGAAAGGGATTTTTTTGTTTGTTTGTTTCATGACATCTAAAAATGGTGATAGAAAATTATTAAATTTGGTAGAACACTTCGTAGTAATTTAATGACCAAGAAGTACATTAGCCTGTGCCTGACCATACATACCATTGTGTGCTAGTGCTAATTTCTTCAGTAACTAAGTAGTGAGAGACAGATAAGGGTTGGAGAGATGGGTTTAGTGGTTAAGGCGCTTGCTACAAAGCCAAAGGATCCAGGTTCAATTTCCCAGGACCCAGGTAAAGCCAGATGCACAGGTGGTACATGCAAATGGCGTTTATTAGCAGCAGCTAGAGACCCTAATGTGCCCATGCTCTCTCTCTCTCTCTCTCCATATATATATATATATATATATATATATATATATATATATATATGGACATAGACATAGACATAGATATAGATATAGATGTATGTATCTGACTCTCTCTCTCTTTCAAATAAATAAGTAAAATATTTTTTAAAAGGAGCCAGGCATGGTGGCACACGCCTATCATCCCAGCACTGGGGAGGCAGAGGTAGGAGGATTGCTGTGAGTTTGAGGACACCTTAAGACTACATAGTGAATTCCAGGTCAGCCTGGGCTAGAGCGAGACCCTATCTCGAAAAACAAAAAACGCCAAATAGCAACAGATAAAATGAAGTACCCACTTTTGAAGTACTGTCTTGTTAACAGGAAGTCATTTCAAAGAATACCAAAATGGTGTTGGTAATCACACAATATAGCATCATCACTTTAACTGCTTTGAAACTGAGACCCAGAGAACTTGCTCACAGGATGCAGGCCCAGTGAGGAGCCATTCCCAATACCTTTTCACATAACACCATTCACTTTCACAGGTCAAAGGGCCCAGTGAAAAAAATCAGACATTAAATGAAATTAGTGAATGTCTGAGTTGTTCTAGAAAACTTGAGAACACTGAGGCTCACTCTAGTTAGAAACTTACTAAGTTTGGATTGGAGAGATGGCTTAGTGGTTAAGCGCTTGCCTGTTGAAGCCTAAGGACCCTGGTTCAAGGCTGTATTCCCCAGGACCCACGTTAGCCAGATGCACAAGGGGGCGCATGTGTCTGGAGTTAGTTTGCAGTGGCTGGAGACCCTGGCACGCCCATTCTCTGTCTCTCTCCCTCTCTGTCTCTCTCTCTCTGCCTTTTTCTCTCTGTCACTCTCAAATAAATAAATAAATAAATAAGAAAGTTACTAAGTTTGGTAGAAAATTATGGCAGTAAGTACTTAGGGCAGAACCAGACTGAGCAGCCAGAACTCCTGACCCCTCCTTACTGTAAATGGATGGCATCAATTGATTCTATATTTAAAATGTTTTTAAATTCCCTAAGCTCATACTTTGTTCTGGGCCTTAACTGTTCTTCCTTAAGGGGAGATCTTCTCGATTTCACTGTAGTTTCTCTGTGGAAGTGACAACTGGTGTGACCATTTATATAACTAATAAGAACTTCACATGAGCCGACAATGGGAAGGTCTATTTTTATTTTTATCTGGAGAAGAGATCGCGTTGACCTGGCTCACAATGGCCCTTGACTGGTCATAGAGTCACGGAAAGTCCTGAAGCAGCTTGAGGGATTCAGACCTGTGCTTGGGTCACCATGGCCACCAACAGCCCTGCGAAGTACATGAAGTTACCACATCTCTTTTTTTCTCCTAGTTCACTTCTTCCTCTTGGTTGGTAGTTATGAAGTGTTACTTAGGCTAAAACAAACAAACAAAAAAATCACACTTGCCTTTACTGAACAGTTAGTGTTCAGATTTTTTTTAATTTTTTTTAACATTTTATTCATTATTTGAGACAGAGAGAGGGAGAGAGAGAGAGTGAGTGAGAATGGGCATGCCAGGACCTCCAGCCACTGCACACAAACTCCAGACGCATGCGCCACCTTGTGCATCTGGCTTATGTGGGTATTGGAGAATTGAACCTGGATCCTTAGGCTTCGCAGGCAAATGCTTTAACTGCTAAGCCATCTCTCCAGCCCAGTGTTCAGATTTTTAAGATCAACCTTGAGGGGCAAAGGCTTGACACTGATCAAGTTAGTCACAAACTGATATGGTAGTGTTTTTAAAGTGACATTGGTGAGGTGCATGAAGTGACTTACCCCCTCATGCTTTTAACCACAGGTTAAAAGACGGGTCACCTGCAGTGGAGAAGTCTGCCCGTTATCTGGTCCGTGGCTATTCATTGATTATCAAAGATGTGACAACAGAGGATGCCGGCGACTATACAATCTTGCTGAGCATAAAACAGACAAATATATTTAAAAACCTCACTGCCACTCTAATTGTAAATGGTAAGTTTACAGTTTCTGCATTGTTTCGGTTCTGAAAAAGGTACAATTAGCCAGCATATCATACATCATATAATTATATATAATATCTCTCTATATATAATATATATAATGACATGTATATAATGTCAAATAATATATATAATGTCATTAAAAGACATATAATTTAAAAAACAACCTAAGTCACTTAGGGTTGAGATGTAGCTCTGTTATAGCGTGCTTACTTGTCATACATGAGGCCCTAGACCAGCACCACACAAAATAAATAATAAAAACACCACGCTGGGCGTGGTGGCACATGCCTTTGATCCCAGCACTCGGGAGGCAGAGGTAGGAGGATTGCCATGAGTTGGAGGCCACCCTGAGACTACACAGTGAATTTCAGGTCAGCCTGAGCTAGAGTGAGACCTTACCTCAAAACAAAAACAAACAAACGAACAAAGAAAAACCATTCTTCTGTTCTCATCCTGACTAGTCTATGCTAATTTATCTTCCATAGGCAAGATTTTTTTTTTGTCATTGCAATCACACTGTGCATACTGTGAGATCAAGCTATTACTGCCTTTAACATATTTTTACCTTTTTAAAATAGGCATTTTCTCAACAAAATATGAAGGGGTGTATGTGTGTGTGTGTGTGTGTGTGTTTGTGTGTGTTATTATCCCTGCTGACGTCAAAACCAGTGAGATTTGCCCTTCATCTAAGGCCCAGGAGAAAATCTTTGGAACAGTTCTTGACTTCTGTCTTATTCTTCATCTCTTTTCCAGTGAAACCCCAGATTTACGAAAAGTCCGTGTCATCATTTCCAAACCCACCTCTCTACCCACTGGGCAGCAGACAAGTCCTGACTTGCACCGTGTATGGAATCCCTCCGCCTACAGTCAAGTGGCTCTGGCATCCTTGTAACCACAATCACTCTAAAGCAAGGTAGGGACCATCAGATTCTTGACTATTTCTCAAAAACGTTTCGCCCCCCTCCAGTGAACATTGTTCAGTGGTCACAGGTGGGAGTTTACAGAGGGAATGTGTGGTGGGCTTGAGGCAAAGACTGTCCCTGCTTTGAAACAAGGTAGACAACAGCTACTTACTCTTGCTCACTGAAGACGCCCTGTCGCCAGCTCCCTGTTGATCACTTTGTTCTCAAGCATACAGCTTTAGGATAGTGACAGCAGAACTAGTGTTACCCTAGGAGCTAGTGTTACTCATGGATCACGTTGGAATTCTGTTCTCTTATTTCCCAGTTGAGGAGTCCTAGACGTTAGCTGTAACACTGTGTTGGGTAAAATGGTCTTCCCGCTTTTGGTTTTTAATTCATTTGCTAGGATTCAAGGTCTTCCCAATTGGCATGGCCACGGTGCTTCTTGTTTGGAACATTGCTCCCGCTTTTCCATTTGGCTGAAATTTGCTTCTACGTGTCTGTCTGTCCCCTAAGATGTCTGTCTTTGTCAACTCTTCCGTCACCTTTCCTGTGAACCCACCTCCTGCCTCTTTCTGACTCATTCATCTCTGTAGTGTGCAAAGCCCTTTGTTATGTCACTCCCAGTTACTTGAATCGAGAGAAGGAACCGAGCAGGATCCAGGCAGCCTGTAGATGCTCAGTGTGCCCCTTCCCAATGCATCCAACCCGGCCCGCTGTTCACAGTGCAGCATTTCCTTTGCATCCTGTTCATGACTGAGCCCTGTGTGTTTTTTCCTCTTTTTGTTTAGTCTAGAGAGATGATACCTGGGATAGTTCATGGGAGCTAATTAGAAGAACAGGAATAGAATTGATAGGTACAACAGTAAGATACTATTGAAACCACCTCAGAATTATCACTGTGCCAAAATTGTTTCCTTATTGCTTTTAACTCTATGTATAGAATGTTTGAGAGGATCACTATTAAACAAATCCAAACTAAAATAAAAAATAAAAAACAAAATCTAGCCTAATTAAAAAATAAATAAGAAATAATTCTACCATAAACAAATGCAAGTGGCTATTTAGTTTTCTAGATTCTTCTTGTAATTCTAACTGTTCATCTGGTGCCTTAACCCTTTGCTTAGGGCATAGTATATAGTAGTGGAAAGTTACTATGGATTATGGAATTCCTGAGAAGTAGCTATTTCCACATGTGTCTGAGTTTTCATTTGTCAGACATTTTCTAAGTATAGAAACATAGAGGACCAGAGCACTTGTGGACATCTCATTGAAAATGCAGTGAGTGAGATCTACTAAGATTTTGTTATTTTGCTGCTTTGAGCCAAGCAGCCATACTGAGGGGCTCACCCTAAAGTCTTGATGCTTGTGCTTGTGTGAAAATAAATTAACAACGAAGAAAACTAGTGGATGAGGATAAATTATAGAGTTAAGTTGTTGTTGTTGTTGTTGTTGTTGTTGTTTTCCCTGTGTAAGGTCTCACTCTAGCCCAGGCTGACCTGAAATTCACTATGTAGTCTCAGGGTGGCCTTGAACTCTTGGCAATCCTCCTACCTCTGCCTCCCGAGTGCTGGGATTAAAGGCGTGCACCACCACCACCCAGCAAGAGTTAAATTTTTATGAGATAACATAGCTTTTTATACATAATCTAAAATTTTTCTTGAAGGTTTAAAGAGACTTTATAGATACAGAGAAGGAAAATGGAGGGAGTACAGAGAGCTCCTGCCACGAGGGAGGCAAGAGGGGGCAAAGCCCAGCCTGTGACCCAAATCGGAGTTAGTTACAGATTCTGGGTGGGGGCTGAGCTACCAGCCACAGTGTCAAGTTTGGGGCTGACCCTAACCAACCACAATGTCAGGATCAGATTTGAACCTTCCAGGAATGCTCCTTCTTAGAGAGGGGCTCAGGTTGTTTATGGAAAAACAGATCTAGGGAATTCCTTTAGGCAAGAGATATGCAGAAGCCAGATTCTTCTCAGATCTCTAACAAAGTGGAAACTACAAGGATAGGCCCAAAGACATTTCTGCTTTTTGTTTTTGGGGTGCAGTCACCTTAACTGCCTCAATCCCCCATCCTTCTGAAGATGTAATCCTAACTGCCATTAGGGAATTGGGCAGAGACAGGTCTGGCTTCTTCAAGCTGAGTGAGTGGGGTCATTGGGTGTGACAGTTGGCAAACTTCTCTGGTAGGACTACCTAAGATATCCCAAAGATGTATTGGTGAAGTATGGCAAGATAGTCCTGGAAGAAAATGTTGGGGAAAAAGAATAAAAGGAAGAGCCGGGTGTGGTGGCACATGTCTTTAATCCCAGCACTTGGGAGGCACAGGTAGGAGGATCGCCTGCCATGAGTTCAAGGCCACCCTGAGACTACACAGTGAATTCCAGGTCAGCCTGAGCTAGAGTGAGACTCTACCTCAAAAAAAAAAAAAAAAAAAAAAAAAAAAGAATACCTATGAGGGTTATGATAGGTATAATCTATTTTCACCATTAATAAACTGAGATCCTTGGGCTGGAGGGATGGCTTAGCAGTTAAGGCACTTGGCAGCAAAGCCAAAGGACCCAGGTTCGATTCTCCAGGACCCATGTTAGCCAAATGCACAAGGTGGCGCACGCATCTGGAGTTCATTTACAGTGGTTAGAGGCCCTGGCGCGCCCATTTTCTCTCTCTCTCTCTCCCCTCTTTCTCTCTGTCAAATAAATAAATAAATAAAATGTTTAAAAAAAAAAAAAAAACCCTGAGATCCAGGCACATACCTTTTATCCCAGCACTTGTGAGGCCCAGGTAGGAGGATTGCTGAGAATTCTAGGCCAGCCTGAGACTGCATAGTGAATGACCCTACCTTAAAATACTAAAAATGAAAAAAAGAAAAGTGTCATTTAATAATTTGGGGCTGGAGAAATGGCTCAGCAGTTAAAGGCCCTTGCTTGCAAATCCTGAGGGCCCAAGTTCAATACCCCAGCACCCACATAAAGCCAGATTCTCTTTCATATTTCTCTCTCTCTCTCTCTGTCTCATTTTCTCTCTCTATATGTGTGTGTGTGTGTATTCATACAAAAATATATTTTATTTATTTGCAAGGAGAGAGAGTGATGGAGCCAGGGACTGGGGAGATGGCTCAACGATTGCCACTAAGCATGACAGCCTGGGAGGGCCTGAGACCACTGGTCATCCCATAACCTGGGTAAAATGCTGGGCATGGCCACTCAAGTCTGTAATCCCAATCTGCATGGAGACTGTAGGTGTGGGGGGCCTCAGAGACCAAAGAATTGCTGTAACTGGCTGGACACCCCCACCCAGCTCCAGTTTGTGGAAGAGATCCTGTGTCAAGGAAGTACAAAAAGCTCTTCTCTGGCCTATGAACAGTGCTGCTTCTATACAAACATGTACATATACCACACATAACACACTCCACCTCACAGACTAGACACGCAAACACACACACATTTTCCTTTCTCACCAGTGGAGCTGAGAACTACGCCTCTGTCCACACACCCCACAGTTTATTCTCTCAGAAAATTCATTTACTGGGGCTGGAGAGATGGCTTAGTGGTGAAGGCACTTGCCTGCAAAGCCAAAGGATGCAAGTTCTATTCCCAGTACCCAGGTAAAGCCAGATGCACCAGGTGTATGCACCAGGTGGCTCATGTGTCTGGAGTTCATTTGAAATGGCTAGAGGCCCTGGCGTGCCAATTCTCCCTCTATCTGCCTCTTTGTCTCTTTCTCTCTCTCTCTGTCAAATAAATAAAATATTTAAAAAAAAGAAAACCCTGAGATCCACTAGCAGAACTGTTCGCCAAATGGCCCAGTGTTGTCTGACATGGTCTGAGTGTGTTTCTGTAGGATTGTAAAGCAGGTGAGACATTAGCAGAGTTATATGCACGACTTTCAACCCCGATAATGGCACACATATCGCCCTGGGCTGTGGTGAGGATATATAAACCCCTGTGATTTTGTGTCATTTCCTTTTTCATCATTTGAACCTCTAGTTTATTTTTGAATCCCCAGATTAGTAATTGATGAACTATGGCCAGCTAGTTAATATAGCTAAAATTAATATAAAAAGGGACTCAGACAACTCAAGTTGTTATCATTTCCTGGAGTCTAACAAATATTTAAAAACTAACAAAACTACTATCAGAGCCGGGTGTGGTGGCACACGCCTTTAATCCCAGCACTCGGGGGGCAGAGGTAGGAGGATTGCTATGAGTTCGAGGCCACCCTGTGACTCCATAGTGAATTCCAGGTCAGCCTGGGCTAGAGTGAGACCCTACCTTGAAAAAAAAAAAAAACCTACTATCAGCTAAAAATTTTTCCTTAAAAAACGTGGTCATATGGTTTATGCAAATAAGCTCTATTTTAACTGAATAATACTGTGGGGTTTTGTTGTAGTTGTTTAGCTTACAATTCATTCTTACAAAACATTAGTAATAAACCCTGGTGAGCTATCACACAGTAGATTAACTATAAATAACAATTATGTGCTACATCTCCCAAAAATATCCAGGAGAGGATATTGACCTTCCCCCACGAAGAACTGATAAATGCTTGAAAAGATTGGTAGGTTTAAATAGACCTAACTATGGTAAAATGTATACATCTGTCAAAATATCCCCCTGAATTCCATTGTACAGTTTATGAGTTCTCATTGATCAGTTTTAAGAAAACATTAGGAATAAAATGGGGGTGGTTTTTGAAATTCATATAGCTAATGAGCCTAGAAGTCGAACAGAATCTTTCTTTTCCTTTTCTACATATGTGGGCGTCAAGGCTCTAAGCAAAGTATTTCTTTTAAATATTTAGTAGCATTAAAGTAAGTTGAATGAGTGTTAGCACTGAAGCAGGAGGAATTTCTGGATTTTTGTTTGTTTGTTTGTTTTTCCTCAACCACTGGTAGAGTCTTCAAGATCTTGCTAAACCTGCTCCATGTTGGTCTAGTATAAACCTAGGAAACTTCTGTGAGAGTATTAAGCTCCTAGTACCTTTCATGTGTCTAGCCATAAAATATAAAGATAATTAATTATGCTTTGTGGAGAGAGGTGACACATATGGAGAAGGTCCTTGGTAACATACGATGCAACATTGTTACTTAACTAGCATTTTAGGGGAAGGACCCATTTCTCTAAGACCCATAAACTTCTAAAGAACTTGAGAGGAAATTTTTGCCTCATACAGAGCTAATTTCACAATGAGAAATTTTAACAACTATTTCTGAGAAATGAACAGACATTGTGGGAAGTAAAATGCAATTTGGCTGTACTTTAAAAATAGAAACCTAGTAGGTCTGAGGGGAAATGTAGATTTGAGGAAGACATAATTTATGACTTTTACAGGAAGAAAAAAAAAAAGGAAGTATAGAAGACTTAGGCAAAAGTCAAAGGAAGAATAAATAGATGAGTGGGAAGGAAGGATGAAACAGCCCTCTCTGCTCGGCGGCGGTCCCATTCAGAGGTCCCACCCTGACAGGAAGTGGTTCTACGCCACCCTCTAGGGTGGCCAAGGCTGGGGAGGACAGAGCGGCCGTGTGGACAATTGCATCCACCCCTAGCTGCCCGTATTCGACTTCTGGAACGTCACACGGCCCCTGCATTCTGAGCAGTGATGTAGGACGAAGCCCAGAGCTGGTCACTTCTCCAGGAAGCATTGCCCAGGGCCAGGACACAGAGCTCTAGGGGACAGGTGACAGCGTAGGGCTGGAGGCAAGGGGCCCCTCCCTAGGTGGTCGTGGACCCTACAAGAGGATGGGGAAAGGACAGTTTTAGCATCAGGTCTGTGTCCCACGTTATCAGGTCAGTTTCTCAGGAAGAATCTAGGCGCTCAAAGGTTGCCCCCCCTCCCCATTTTTTTTTTTTTTTAATAAGAGAGAGAGAGCAAGAAAGAGAGAGAGGGAATTGGTGTGTCAGGGCCTTAGCCACTGCCAACGAACTCCAGACGCATGTGCCACCTGTGTGTCTGGCTTCTGTGGGTTCTGGGGAGTCAAACCTGAGTCCTTAGGCTTCACAGGGAAGCGCCTTAATCACTAAGCCATCTCTCCAGGCCCAAAGTTTGCTTTTACTTATGTGTGTTTGATGCCAACAAGACCCTCAGGTAACAACCACAGCATTTTATGCCCAAAAGTATCTTTGAGCTCACAGATGCAAGATGGGGTGTAGGCCATTCTTGCTGGCTCAAGTCACCTCCCCCATTAATGTCCAGACCTATGTGGTTGGTTTAAGGTGGGTTGTTTTTGCTTTTTAAAAGTGGAACTTATTTTTAAAATGTAGAATGCATCTGAGACTTGACTATCAGGAGGTTCAATGCCTGTAACCTTTGATGACTCCAGTTTTGTTCAGCCAGCAAACATTCTTTACAGCCCAGACCACTATCCCCATCTTAAGTTCAGAGTCATAAATAACAATGAACATTTTCAATAGATATAGTTGTAAAATACAATAAGTTAATTGCCAATAATGGAAAAAGTACTAGGTAACACTGACTTTACAAAAATGTCATTTAACAAAAAAGCTGTGATTGCCAGTAATTTTTTAAACGAATTTATGCCACTTATAGTGCATTACTATTGTTCATATCTTATAAATCGATGTGGCGCATCACCAGTATTAAACCCAAGTGTCTGATGTTAACCATCTCATCTCATGAAATATTTAATAGGTATGAACTGTATGTGAGGCATAAACCTCATTCATCACCAACATTTTTTAAAAAATTATGTAAGATCAAAATTGTGTGGCAATTACTTGTTGGATCTATCTATGTAGCCACAGCATACCGTCTCAGAGCTAGAGACAAGGGAATCAAGGAAATGGGTTCTATTCTTGGCACCGCCCCTGACCTCTGGATGACCTTGGCCAGTTATTTAATCAGTGCTTACATTTCCCCTCTGTAAATGGCAACTGTTGGCTTCCCTTTTCCTCTAGTCTACAGCTATAGGGGCGTTCAATGAGGGGAGAAAAAAAAAAAAGATCGCTTTAAATTACACGTTCTTCATTCAAAAAAAGATGTGAAGTGATATCATACTGATTTCCCTTCTGCTAAAGCAACTTGACCGCTAACCGAAGGCTAATGCCAAATTAACAGAAGAAATGTAACTTATGACAGCAGAATGTTTACAAGAAAAGTCTTGCGTGTAACTGGTACTCAGTGAATTGACTTAGTGATTATAACATTCATAATTATGAAGTAAAAAAAAAAAAGAAGTCTGGGAGTGGAGATCAGTGATGGAACACTTGTGTAGTATGGGTGAAGTTCTGGGTTCCATCCCTAGCAACACAAATTAAGAAGGGTGGGGGGGGGAAACACAGTGAAAGAAAGAAGAGTGCAGACACCCTTCCACCGTTAATATCAACCTATATTTTCACCAGTGCCAACCTGGACCACCTCTGGCAGCCACAGTCCAGCGGAAGCATGATCTCTGCCCAGTGGCTCTAAACCTTGTTTCATTTGGTCTTTTCCCAGTGAGTAACCCCCATGATGGAAAAGACAGTAGTGGAGCCTAAACTTACGGAAGGTTGACTAGATACAATGGTCCTTATTGCTTTCTTGGGCAAAGGTGGGTTTCCTAAGAAAATCTTTCATGGTCTCTCAAATAACTGCTTCCAAAAGGCTGAAGTAGTCCATTATGTCCGAATAATGGCATGTGTGAGAAAAATTAAATTGAAAGGAATAATTCCTGCTACTCAGCGACAATTTCGACAGCCCATTTCTGAAACACTCCATAATAGAATACGAGTGGCTGAGAGGGACGTCTGGAGGAAGCTGACCAGTCCAGGACTGTGGGGTTCGCCCTTTGCTCTTGAGGGGAGGCGGGGTGGCGTACGGGGCAGGGGAAGACAGGCCCTGGTAATTGCATTTCTCTATTGTTTACATTTGTAAATTGGCAAGGAACGCAAGCCCAATCATTAGGGATGTGTCAGAGAGAGAGAGAACATTCTAGAGACACAGTTTGTGCATCAGTGGGATTTGTAACATTAACAAGCCACAAACATAACAACGGTTCGTGGTAGTTAATCAGAACTGCGCTGCAGGAACGAGATTTAATCGGCCGCCAGCATGAAATGTCTTTCGTATTTGCACTACAACAACTTCACGTCCTGCATTCTGCTTTCTGTCTACAAAACCGAAAATTTTCATCACTGAATTGAAAGAGTCCGCATTTACTTGTGGGCAAACTATAGGTTGGGTATCTGAAGGGAAGCGGTAATTTACAGAGACCACTTCTTTAGAAATATAATCACCTCACATTTCCATGTGTCTAAATTCACTGTGTAGGTGTGCGTAGATATGTAGGCTCGAATCGGGCATGCCATGGAGAATTTGAATTTGCCATAAACAAAACTTTGAAGGAGACCCCCTTGTCCAAAGGCCACTTTAGCAGGACACTGGAGCTTGAACAAAGCCACATAAAAGTGGCCATCAGGTCCAGGAGGCTTTCATCAGCAGCCAGAGGTGCATGTCCACTTACTAATGAGAACTTCTGGCCTTCGGTTACATAATTGCTGGGTAGGGAAGTACACGCTACCCCATGTGAGTGTTGAGACAGCAGCTCTTATTAATATGTCCTACAGAGTCCTGAGGACAGAGCACCAGTTTGTTTGCCAAATGTCGTTTTTCCCACTTGTCTGTGCTTGGCAACAGCCGCCCCCCTTCCCCACTCTTCCCAGGACCACAGTGACTCTAACGAGCAATTGTCTCTGATGAGTTAACTGTCTCTTATTATTGCTATCAAACTTTTCATTATGTGTTTTAAACTGAGCCAAAATGCTGATTTATAGGAAGCCCATGCTGGGCCATTTTTATTACAGTCTTTTCAGAAGAATTCAGCATAACTTCCCAGAATTAGTAATAGCAAAAGATAGCGACACACAATTGGAAAGATAACTTGTTTTAAACATTTCTTTTATTTTTTTTAAATTTTAAACCTTTTATGTATTTATTTGAGAGAGAGAGAGAGGCAGATAGAAAGAGAATGGGCGCACCAGGACCTCCAGCCACTGCAAACAAACTCTAGTTGCACGTGTCACCTGGCTTACGTGGGTCCTGGGGAATCAAACCGGGGTCCTTTGGCTTTGCGGGCAAGCACCTTAACCTCTAAGCCATCTCTCCAGCCTGGAAACTTTAAATGAAAAGCCATACACAGAGACTTTCAAACACTAGATGTACACCTTTATTACTGATTCTAGAAGTGAATGACCTGACATACGATCCTCAGGGGACAGGTAAATAAGACTGATCAGATGTAAGACCTGCCCCTTTGCTGGGACCATCTCCATTGACCTGGTGGCCTGCTTGCTGAGATATGAACTCTGGTTTGTGGTTTCAATGTAGAACTCAATGTTCTTTTAACTGAAAATAAATAAACAAGAACAAAAACCAGAACCTGAGCTAGAGATATGGTTCAGTGGGAAAAGGTACTTGCTTGCAAAGGCTGCCAGCTTGGGTTCAATTCCCCAAAACTCACATAAAGCCGGATGTACAAAGTGGTGCACAAGTCTGGAGTTTGTTTGCGGTGGCAAGAGGCCCTGACATGCCTATCCCCCAACCTACCCTTACCATCCTTCTTCCTCTCTCTCAAATAAATAAATATGAATATTATATATATGTGTGTATAAATATATATACACACACATATATATATTCATTTGAAAACAGAGAGAGTGTGTGTGTACCAGGGCCTCTAGCCACTGCAATCAAACTCCAGATGCATGTGCCACTTTGTGCATCTGGCTTTACATGGGTACTTAGGAGTTGAACCAGGGTTGGTACTTTGCAGGCAAGTACCTTAACTACTGAGCCATTTCTCCAGACCATAAAAACATTTTTAAAAAAACACACACACACAAAACAAAAACTCCTGGGAAGATGGAGAAGAGCACACAGGGTTTAGACTGAAGCTCAGGAGGCACCTTTAACGAGTGTCTAGCCCTTAGCCCTTGCTTCTTCATAATCCCTACAGAAGGTTTCTAAGATGTCTCTCATCTGCAAGGAGTTGATCAGTGGGCTCTTTCTAGGGCCCCAAACTCTGTTCATCTCTCTCTCTCTCTTTTTAAAATAGTTTATTTTGTTTAGTTGAGAGAGAGAGAGGGAAAGAAGCAGAAAGGGAGAGGGAGAGCCCAGGCACTTACACAAGGAGGGTAATTAAAGGAAATAAAAGTGAAGAACTAAAAGATAATGATGGGAAACCGGGGCTTATAACAGATGAATGAATGAAATGAGCTACATATGCTTTGACAGTCATTTCAAATGTTTAATTCAGTTACATGTAGAGAATCTTAGACATTTTTAAAAAATGACGGGGCTGGAGAGATTGCTCAGTGGTTAAGGTGCTTGCCTGCAAAGCCTAATGACCCAAGTTCAATACCCCAGTACCCACAAAAAGCCAGATGCACAAAGTGGTGCATGCATCTGGAGCTTGTCTTCAGTGCCTGGAGTCCCTGGCACACCCATTCTCTTTCTCTGCCTGAAGTGGTGGGGCACATCTTTGATGCCAGCACTTAGGAGACCAAGGTAGGAGGATAACTGTGAGTTCAAGGCCAGCCTGAGACTACATAGGGAATTCCAGGTCTGCCTGGGCTAGAGCAAGACCCCACCTCAACAACAACAACAAAAAAGTAGCCGGGTGTGGTGGTGCACGCCTTTAATCCCAGCACTTGGGAGGCAGAGGTAGGAGGATCACTATGAGTTTGAGGCCACCCTGAGACTATGTAATTAATTCCAGGTCAGCCTGGGCCAGAGTGAGACCGTACCTCGGAAAAAAAAAAAAGAAAAATAATTTAAAAAAATTTTTTTAAATTTTTTTTGTTTATTTTTATATATTTATTTGCGAGGAAGAGGCAGAGAGAGAGAGAGAGAGGGCACGCCAGGGCCTCCAGCCACTGCAAACGAACTCCAGACATGTGTGCCCCCTTGTGCATCCAGCTAACGTGGGTCCTGGGGAATCGAGCCTCGAACTGGGGTCCTTAGGCTTCACAGGCAAGCGCTTAACCACTAAGCCATCTCTCCAGCCCAATATTTTTTTTTTTTTAATGAGAGAAGGTTTATCGTACAATTGAGAATTGGTTCAAAGGTAAATCATTTACTACCTCCTCGCTCACAGCTAATTAGTGGCCATCCCTATATCAGACCCTGGTTTCCAGCCCATGATTATTGCCATCCTCTTGCATCTAGTCTCCGTGGCAGGTGCTTATGATCAGAGGGAACAAAACTGGTCGGTGGTGTGTGGCTGATGGCAAGAGTAGCACTTCAGAGGAGAGGCCCCACAGGACGCAGGAGCTGGGCTCTGTGATGACGACCAGGCCCTGGAATGTCAGATGGAAAAGGACAGGGACACCGATGAGACAGTGAGTGGTGTGGGGAGCAGGTACGCACTGCGTGTCAAGGAAGATGTGCCCAGGAGACGAATCTGGTTGACTCATCAGTTCGGATTGAGAAAAAAATAAATAAATAAAAGTCACCATTGAAAAGGAAAGCCTGCCCCTGAGCTGCAGGATCGGAGGTAGGAGTGGGATAAAGCTCAGCTTCACCTCCCTGGACGTGCCCGGAAGTTCTGCTCTCTGTGGACCAGAAGCCCACTTCGCCACTTCGGATAAACTGATGGCCTTTTACACACTCTTTACTGCTGGTTATAGTTACCATATACCACAGGAATTGAATCCCTGAAACCGTCTTCCTTGTCTGAAAATCTAGGCCATAAAAACAAAAAAAAAAAGAAAAATTGGGCTGGAGAGATGGCTTAGCAGTTAAGCGCTTGCCTATGAAGCCTAAGGACCCCGGTTCGAGGCTCGATTCCCCAGGACCCACGTTACCCGGATGCACAAGGGGGCGCATGTATCTGGAGTTTGTTTACAGTGGCTGGAGACCCTGATGCACCCATTTTCTCTCTCTCTCTCTGCCTCTTTCTCTCTCTGTCTATCACTCTCAAATAAATAAACAAAAACAGAGCCAGGCGTGGTGGCGCATGCCTTTAATCCCAGCACTCGGGAGGCAGAGGTAGGAGGATTGCCGTGAGTTCGAGGCCACTCTGAGACTCCATAGTGAATTCCAGGTCAGCCTGGGCTAGAGTGAGACCCTACCTCGAAAAACAAAAAAAATAAAATAAAATAAAAATAAATAAATAAATAAATAAAAACAGGAAAAATTTTTTTTAAAAAAAGAAAAATTGTGTACAGGCTGGGGAGATGGTGCAATGGTTCAAAATAGCTTGCAAAGCCTGCTGACCCAGGTTCAATTCCCCATCTACACACATAAAGCTGGATGGGCATTTCTTTGTAGTGGTAAGAGACCCTGGTGCACCCGCCACCAACAACATAAATTAATTCATTAATAATTAATAAATAAATAAGTTGCATGGATGAACCATTTCTTGGGCCTTAGTGTTCCCAAGGCCTTGTGTGTGTCACCAAAAATGATATGAGATGATTGCCAGTTGAAGCCTTCTTGACCAGTTCTCCATTGTGAGCGTAGAAAAGTCTCTAACCAAAAGCTTATGAGCCCCAAAGGTCATATGTTTTTTAAAATATTTTATTCATTTTTATTTATTTATTTGAGAGCGATAGAGAGAGAAAGAGGCAGAGGGGGAGAGAGAGAGAGAGAATGGGCACACCAGGGCTTCCAGCCACTGCAAATGAACTCCAGATGCATGCACCCCCTTGTGCATCTGGCTAACATGGGTCCTGGGGAGTCAAGCCTCGAACCGGGGTCCTGAGGCTTCACAGGCAAGCGCTTAACCGCTAAGCCATCTCTCCAGCCCGATATGTTTTTAAGACGTCTGTGTGATGACATCAAGAGCCAATTGGGTAACGTGTTAGGATGTAGAAGGACCATGTAGTCTCGGGCTCTAAAACCCAAGTCCTGGTTCTGCCACCTAGTGCCACCTACCCGTCAAAAGAAACCTCTCTCTTGAGTCCAGGTTTCCTACATTGTGTGAGGAAGTCAGCCCTGACCGGAGGTGCTGTAGGTGGTGAGAGAGATGGGGGGCTTAGTGATATTCTCAGCCCTGTGTGTGGCGCACGGCAGGAACGAAGCTTGTGTGCTGAACATTGCCCGGTCCCGTAGGTGCCCTCGGGCAGCTCCGGGGCATGGGCTTGTAAAACCACGCCCCTCTGAAGAGAGGCCATATCCATATTCCTATCTCGTGGAAGCTGGTGGTCTGTAGTCTGCAGTATGACAAGATGATCCGGGTTGCTGGTCTGACCTTCTCCCAGGAAACATGCTTGCGTCCCTGGGCAGGTGTTCAGTGGTGCCATGTTCCAAAGATGGGACCAGAAATGGCAGAGAGCCCTGACTCCTTCAGAAATTAGAGGAGTGCCAGTAGCCTGGGTCAACTGCCGTGAATTCTTCCTCGGCTTCTAGATGCTCATGGAATCAGATCCAACTCAGCCCGGAGTAGCATATGTCCCCTGGCATTTTACTTTCTTGCCCTGCTATTTTTCCATAAATACGACTTGTCTCCTCAATACACAGAGACATTCTTTAGTGACAGAAAGGAGTAAGCCATGTGCCTCTTTCAAAGGACCATGATTTTACCTCACAAGTGGAATTTGAGTGAGAAAGCCATCTTTTTAACTTTATTAAAATTTTTATTTATTTAAGCTGGGCGTGGTGACGCACGTCTTTAATCACGGCACTCGGGAGGGAGAGGTAGAAGGATCGCCATGAGTTCAAGGCCACCTTCATACTACCTAATGAATTCCAGGTCAGCCTGGACTAGAGCGAGACCCTACTTCAAAAGACTAGAAGAAAAAAAAAGTATTTACTTATTTGAGAGGGAGATATAGATAGAGGGGATGGGTGCGCCAGGGCCTCTTGCCACTACAAAGGAATTCCAGATGCATGCACCACCATGTGCATCTGGTTTCCATGGGTCCTAGGGAATCGAACTTGGGTCCTTAGGCTTCCCAGGCAAGCTTCTTAACCGCTAAACCATCTCGCCAGCCCCATCTTTTAATTGGAATCAAAATGGAACTAGTAATTATGAGTCGGTATTTTTCCCCATCCCCTGGGGAAAGGAGAAGACCACCATCAGTTGGTTTTCCTGTTTCCCATTAGATCAGAAGACGCCTTGTCACACATGTGTCAGCGTCATTTCCCGGGCTGAAGCTGTCCAGGACTGCCAGTGTGTCAGGGACTGATACAGCTGAGCCAGGGTCATCTAGGTCCCCATCAGGTCCTGTCTTCATTAATAGTCATCATTGTGAATGGACAGGCACCAAAGGTGGGGACATGGTGGTTCGTTTAGGAGGTGTGTGAGAGGTCATTCCATGGTCACTAGTTCCCTGCTTTTCAGTGCATTAAGTGACTGGTGGCAGTTTGACACCTGACGGGGTTGGGACCACATCTAATCAGGACAGTCTGTCGGGATCCACTCTTCTCACCCAGCCCCTGGCTGAGCCCAGGTGACGTCTGGGTGACCGGTCTCTGTTCTTCAGTGGCTCTCAGTAAAAGGACAGCAGGCATTCCTGAGTGCCAGGTCCTCCACTCAGCCCACATTCAGTCTCTCCCTGATATTTGCTGATGTCAAAGGGATATTCTTTTTTATGGGGGAGGATTGATTTTTCAAGGTAGGGTCTCACTCTAGCCCAGGCTGACCTGGAATTTGCTATGGAGTCTCAGGGTGGCCTCGAACTCATGGCGATCCTCCTACCTCTGCCTCCTGAAATTCCTGATTTCAATTCTTTCCTCTCTGTTTATATTCTTAACTCCTAGAAAAACACAGTAGTGGGCCGTTGCTACTAAGAAAAGGCTAAGCTAGGAACATATCCCCTGCCAAAGAATTAGAGGTGGTCCACACAAAGCGCAGTATGTAATTGAAAAACTCTGGCCGGGCGTGGTGGCGCACGCCTTTAATCCCAGCACTTGGGAGGCAGAGGTAGGAGGATCGTCCATGAGTTCGAGGCTACCCTGAGACTGCATAGTGAAGTCCAGGTCAGCCTGGGCTAGAGTGAGACCCTACCTCAAAGAAAACCAAAAATAAATGAATGAATAAACTTTTAAAAAATGAAAGAGACAGAGAGAAACACTGGGCAAAAGGGAAAAAAAATCACAGAAGAGGGTGAAGAGGTATAGCTCACATGTCACTTGGTGAGAAGAAGACAGAGAACAAAAATGTTCCTTGAGGGATTGAGGGATCCACGAGATTAAAACAAGCCAAGAGAAGCGCACCATACCCAGGTAGCTGAGATCCGAGATAAAGGACTTCTCTTGAATTCTCTGGGACACAGCCGACCATCTCCTCAGCCACGATTCTGCCACAGTGCGGGTCTCAGGACTGGTCATCCTACCTCCCCTCACTGTTGACCAGTGGCAGGACATCAAAACGCAGCTTGTTAAAAGCAACGTTGAGGGCTGTGATGCCAGGACAAGATTCCGGAAACGGTCAAGAACTCACAAAGATCACAAGCCAACGCTAACTAAGTCAGACTGCCAACAGGTCTACCATGGCTCGGGGAGCATTGCAGAAGAGAGGATGAAAAGATGAATAGCCTGAGACATGGCCCCCCCACTTCCCCATAGAGACTGACTGAGGCTTCGTGACCCCACAGTTATAAATCCACTGAGGAGCGCCCCACGGAAATAGGCCCAGGGGCAAGAGGATAAAATAGTATAATCTGTTATTATATATATATTATATATATATATGATTAATTTATATTATGTTATTATATGTAATTTTGTGAAAAAAAAAAGATCACAGGTCTTCAGCACATATTCTATGATTATGATTTCCATAATGAGTCTTTTACAACCCAGTGGTTCATAGCTAGCAAGTTTATTAATCTAGGGTTTGAACTCAGTTCTGCTAGCCCTAAAATCTCTTCCTTGTGCTAAACCATGACTCCTTCATTCCACGGCTGAGTAAGTTAGCCACTGTCTTCCTTTTCGCAAAAACAAAGTAGAATAATAGCTTGAAGTGTGTTTTACGGAGCGATTGGACTAGTATCTTAAGCCTTCTTCCTGCGTGTGCCGAAGGATGTTATTTGTAACCACTCCTAACACGTCCCTAAAGATTTCTTATTGTGAAATCACCCTTCCTCAGCTGATCCGTCAGTCCTTTACTGAAAAAGAAAAATGAATGAACAAAATACGTATTCTCTTCGAGGCTCCTATCTGGGTGTAACCCTGATGGTCTGTCTCCCAGTCACCGAGGTGCGCTGGGTTGAGGATCGCTGGCCTTGGTTCAGACTCCGCAAAAGGCCCGGGGAAGGTGGGGGTGGGGAAGGAAAGGTGGCCGAGTTCACGGCAGAAGCAGAGGTTGGAAGAAGACAGGCCTTGTCCTGAGCGTGAATGGACCACAGGTCCTTTGGAACAGGAAGCAGGGAAGCCAAGGTGCTGGCGGAAAAGCCCTTATCCAAACAGAGGTGGCCCAGGATGCTGGATGCTCTTGTCCACGGAGCTGACCCAAAGCTCACAGTGTCCAAGGCTCTCTCCACCACTCCCACCCCATTGACACAAGAAGTCGTTCCTCCTTCGTATGGATTCTAAAGCATCGCAGGGTCTCTTGTTGCATCAGAAGTCACTCCTCCAGGATCAGGCTTGGCCTGACCCTGTGACCACCCTGAAGGCCCAGGCCCTCTTCCTGAGCAAATGCAGCAGGAATTTTCTGTCTAAACATGCCTTCAGACTCCAGCCTTCTTTTGACAGCAGCCTCTACCCTATATTGTTTCGTTTGTTTTAAGAGACCGTGAGAGGAGGAGAAAAGATAGTGTTGGCAGAGTCTATTAATCTGATGGCTCAGGCGCTGTATGGGGGGTCGTGACGCAGGACCCACAGTAGCAGGGAGATGTTTACATCAGCCCTCCTTACCGGAGGGTGCCCTTCTCTGGCCGCACCCTCTGGCAGGGCTCCAGGTGGGCTTTCTTTTCCTTTCTGTGTTTTAAAAGACATTTTTGCTATCTAGATTTGCTTTTTTTATTACCCTTCTACCCTTTTGTTTCCTAGCTTGGAATGACTTGGTATGTTTACAAACAGATGCTAATCATGTGTCTCGCGTGCAGTAAAATCTCATTAAACAGATAAGTGAGTTCGTGTCAGCCTTTGCATTTCATCATCAAGGGGGGAGGGCAGATTTAAAAAATGTTTTAGGCAACAGAAAGTGAACAACTCCTTTAGTTTCAACACCAAAGCATGTCTATGATCTAGACCAATAAAAATTGAAATGGAAAATGGAATTATGAAGTATATGTATTATTCCTCAGCTCCCCCCACCACCACCACCCGCCAAAAGGCCCATTATCTTGTTCTTGAAAATGAAAATGTAATCTCTTGGTGCGTGACTTTGTGACAGACTGGTTTCAGAGGACTCCCAGAGGTATCCTCTGACACGGGTGACCCTGACCCCGGTTTCCCTTGGGAAGCATGACACAAAAGGTTTGGGCGGGCCCTCGGGTATGAGATCTCCTGGTGATGGGATGAACTTGGAAGGCTGGGTTCTTCTCCCCGCTCTGCTTCTTTCTCTGTGACTCAGAGCATAGCCTTTGACCCTTCTGGGTCCCACTTTCCTTATTGGCAAAAGGATTTGTCACATGGGGACCATAACGCCTGCTTCATCAGGAGAATGTGAGAACCAGCTGTGGCACAATGAATGTCCAGCTCCAAACCCAAGTTTGGCACGTAGAGCTGCTTGGTACCTACCAGAGTCCCTTCCCTAGTCATGAGGAACACAAAGCACAGATTTTCAAAGGAAGGCCAGCTTAGTGTCCCCTTTCACAGAGTGACAGTGGCTTCTAGGTGGACCCAGTTCTGGCTTGACTTAAAACTTGGGCCCATGTTGTTTCCAGGTTATTCTATCACTTTCTCACATGAGAGGGCTGCTTCACGAAAACAACGATCACGGTGGCTAACATCAATTGAATTTGACACCGTGTGCACATTAGGCATTCAATACATTTGGGTTGTGTAAGATGAAAGATGATTACCAAACTTTACAAAGAAACTGACCATGTTATACAAAACGTGGCTTTAAAAAGACATTAGGGCTGGAGAGATGGCTTAGCAGTTGAGGCATTTGCCTGCAAAGCCAAAGAGCCCAGATCCAATTCCCTAGGACCCATGTAAGCCAGATGCACAAGATGGCACATGTGTCTGGAGTTTGTCTGAAGCAACTAGAGGCCCTGGCTCTCTCTCTTTCTATCTCAAATAAAAAGACATTAAATCCCCGATGAAGTCATGATATTAGCATAGCGAATGTCCAAGAAGCCTTTTTCAACCCCTCAGGCACTGGAGTGTGACAGTTTCTGGGTCTGTGGTGATAGTCGATGGAAGCAGGAGGGCAGACTGGAGATTTTCTGAAGTACAGAAGAACCTAGAACAGACCCGGCCAGCGGCAGTGCCATCGGCCTTGGCACTTTGACCCGTACTGACTTTGGTCTTTCCTCTAGGCCCCAGAACTGCCCTCATCCGGTTCTGGTCACACAGGTGCCAAATATCTCTGGGCATGGAGGAGACGGGGTGACTGTATCGCCACCACAAGGAAACCAAGCTTAAATCACGCAGGTCACTAGCGTTATCTGCGGAGGGTGGCAGCATCCGAGGAGAAGACATTGGGGACGTGGAGCTGATGACTCCCAGTTGGAGCGAGACAGCCCGACAGCCACATGTGGGTCCCTGCCCCCTTGTGCTAGTCACATTAACTGGCTGACTTCTTTTAAACTGCTTTAGATCAATCTCTAGTCCAAACTAAGTTGTTTCAACCCCAGAACAGTGGACAGAGATGACAAGGCGTCCACGCTTGTCCCCGGGATGATTTTCCTCTCGTGGGTTATAAATACCTCCGTGCCATCGTGCCTGACATGCTGTATGCAAGAGGAGGCAGCTCTGCCGCTCATTAGGAAAGGGCTTGGAGCCCGGAGGGCAGCGCGGCTGAAGCTGGTAACAGTGGCCTTGTCCAGAATAGCACATGGGAGCTTTCTTATCTCGCTCTGGCAGGAGGTGCTGTGCACTTCCTGTGCGAAATCAGGAGTGAATTGCTTTCCTCTTGTTGTTCCCTTCCTCCCCCCCTCAAGACGGTTCCCAGCACAGCCGTTATCTCTGCATCTTCAAACATGGCACAACCTACTTCCTTTAACAGCTTGATGTATTCTTAAGGCTCAGGCAAGTTCCCCTCCCCTAGATCTCTTTTCAAGTGGTGTGATAGAGTCAGGCTCCCGAATGACATTCTATTTTTATGGTTCCAATTACAAAGCAGTGGTTGGGGGGGGGGGGATAACTGGCCCTAAATTAGAAAAAAAAGAGCCACAGAACCTGTCCTTTTCATTTGGAGGAACTGACAGGCAAATGGAAGTTGTGGCTTCCATAGTCGGGCCTGCGCCATTGCTAAGGTTCCTTACGGACGGGCGGGAGGCAGTGGGGGTTGGAGGTCACGGGCTGACATCCCCGAGTGAACTCAGCAGACCGTATTTCCTTTGGGAAATGCCAAGACTTGCTTTACTCTAACATATTTCTTTGCATTTCCTGAAGACCCGAGTGAAATTAAGATCTTTTGATGAAGGCCTCCGTTATCTTTCTTGCATTGCTTTGGGGGAAAAGGAAGACATTTAAAGCCTTCTCTTCCAGGCGTGAGAGAACCTGGACTGTCTGATGTCACAACCCCTAGTGTGCATGCGTATGTCTGATCCAGGTGTGTGCACGGGCACAAACACGTGGTCGTGCACGCCTGTTTACGGTGAGGAGTGACTGTCAGTTCAAGGCATGAGTGATGCAATCTAGAAAATGGAATCTTGATCAAGAAAAATGGGGCAAAGTGACTTTAAAAAATTTTTTTTAATTTATTTTATTTATTTATTTGAGAGAGACAAAGAAGCAGAGAGAGAAAGAGAGAGGGAGAGAATGGGCACGCCAGGGCCTCCAGCCTCTGCAAACAAACTCCAGATGCATGCGCCCCTCCCCTTGTGCATCTGGCTTACATGGGTCCTGGAGAATCGAACTGGGATCCTTTGGCTTTACAGACAAAAACCTTAACCACTAAGCCATCACTCCAGCCCACAAAGTAACTATTTAAAATATTTATTTACTCTTTATTTCCTTTTGTGTTTTTAATATTTTATTTAAGAGAGAGAGAATGGGCATGCTCAGGCCTCTAGTCACTACAAACTCCAGATGCATACACCACTTTGTGCATCTGGCTTTACATGGGTACTGGGGAATTGAGCCTGGATCCTTAGGCTTTGCAGGCAAGCGCCTTAACCTCTAAGCCATCTCTCCAGCCCACACAATGACTTTTTTATGATGACTTTGAACTGTATTATTAAAAGGTTTCCAATAGAAGAGAGCATGTATAATTCCTTGATTCATTGTTTTTTTCTACTAATCAGTAAGAGCTAAAATGCTTGCTTATATTACCAGAAAAAAGAGCTAGTAGAAATCTTAGAAACTCCTTAAAGAAGGGTTGACTCTTATTCTTTTTAATTTTAAATCTTATATAATTTAACTGTAAAACATATACTTCTAATTTTTTTTTGGAGAAAGAAGATATATGGACAGATACACCACTGTGCTGTTATTGCAATTCTGTTAAGCCGAAAACTAGCACTGTAGTGGTATTAGAAAATGTGCATATTCTTGGGTGATGGTCACCAAATCCTATGCCTCTAAGATGATGCAAGTTTGGGAATTATTTTAGGATACCTGGCAAAAGAAAGAAATCAAAAGAAATAGGGATTGCATGAAGCAAATGTGGCAAAAGCTTGATAATTATGAAATTGGAGCTGGGCCATAGCTTATTGGTGGAGCTCTTTCCTAATATGCATGGGACCCAGGGTTTCATCCTGAGCAACACACACACGTGCACACACGTACACACATCAGGGTGAATAAGTGGGTATGGCCATGGCCCCTTGCAGCTGGGAGGTGGTCTCAGAAGAAGTAATGAATCTGAGAAAGAGGTGAGCAGGCAGCAGAACATTATGGGTCATGTAAAGGGAGGAGGGGATCGGAACCCAGCAGACTGGATCACTTAACATTTCGGGGTCCTTCTCAACTCAAGTCCCAGAGAGCAATAACAACCGCATTCTTACCTCCTTCTTGCTTTGTTCCCTGCATGCACTTCTCATAAGTCACTCCTGCTTTTGGCTACTTAAGATCAGTCACTCAGACCTTTTGGAAATGGGACTTTAAAATACCTCCTGGCCTGAAAAGTGCCAGAATTTACCCAAGACAGGTACAGACTTGAGACCGGCAAGCTTTCTGATCACCAAAAGTTCTAGTCCAGAAGGTAAGAATACAGACCAACAAAACATTTACAAAACAAGAGAGAAGGCTGGAGAGGTGGCTTAGTGGTTGAGGCACTTACTTGCAAAGCCAATGACCCAGGTTCAATCCCCAGGACCCACGTAAGCCAGATGCACAAGGTGGTACATGCTTCTGGAGTTTGTTTATACCACTAGAGTCCCTGGCACGCCCATCCTCTCTCTCTCTCTATCTGCCTCTCCCTTCTTATCTCTCTCTCAAATAAGTAAATAAATAAATAGAATATTTTTATAAAAGGAGAAAGAGTGTTAGAGAGATAGCTTAGCGGTTAAGGCACCTGACTGCAAAGCCAAAGGACCCAAGTTTGATTCCCCAGGACCCATGTAAAACCAGATGCACAAGGTGGCACATGCATCTGGAGTTCATTTCAGTGGCTGGAGGCCCTGGTGCACCCATTCTCTCTATCTGCCTCTCTCTCTCTCTCTCTCTCTCTCTTGCTCAAATAAATAAAAAAAATTTTTAAAGGAGAGAGAGATCTCATGAACCCTTACAGATATATATTTATTGGCACTCTTATTTTATCACTAAACACTTGATGTCTAAGAAGCCAGAGCTTGCCATGATGTCCCCAAACTTGAAAAGAAATTGATTGAGTTTAATAACTACTCCAAGATGTTTGTTTCCTTAGGCACCTAGTTAGCCATTATATCATATTAGCTATATAATTGCATATGCTGATTTAAAGGCAGCCTCCATAGATGTGAAATGCTGCTATTGCTCAGGTTTCTGTTCATTAACAAAGCTTCATTTCCCCGTGTGTCTGCATGTTACCTACAAGGAACTAATTAAAAGCCAGACATTGCATTTCCTAATATATGCATTTTCTTTAATATTGAGAACAGAAAGAATGCATGGCAGCACACCATTGGAGGGTTTTTTCCATATCAAATACATTAGCTATTTTTAAGTGCTAAGTATAGAGGAAAAAAATTAAGGCAAACACATACTGTGACTTTGCCATCTGAGGGCTTTTCCAGTACTTTCCATTTCACCTGCCACCCCTGGCTGCTCTGTGCTGCAAAGCAACATTGTGATGACTTACATTATCTTATTTTATTTTATTTAAATAGGTATGACTTTTGTTCCAATAGCGAAGAGTCTTTTATCCTGGATCCTGACAGCAACATAGGAAACAAAATCGAGAGCATCACCGAACGCCTGGCAGTGATAGAAGGAACAAACAAGGTATTGTCCCGAAACAACAAGCATTGGGCTATTCTCAAGAGGCACTCTAAGCCCCCAGTTCTAGGTTTATCAGAACCAGAAGTAACTCAGATACTCCACAGTCAGAGAGAAAGAGAATCTCTGCAGCATGTCTTCGTGAAAATATACATTTAGAACACGCAAGTTGGGCTGGAGAGATTGCTCAGTGGTTAAGGTTAAAGCCTAAAAATCCAGGTTTGATTCCCCAGTATCCGTGTAAAGCCAGCTGCACAAAGTGGCGCATGTGTCTGGAGCTCGTTTGCAGTGGTGCCCCATTTTCTCTCTCGCTGTTTCTCTCTCTCTGCTATTTTTTTGAATGATCACTTAAGTTAATATTTCCCCAACTGTGCTCTCTAGTTCCAAGATAAGGAGAATTCATTTTTAATAGGTAAGTGGAACTGCCCTCCTGAACATCAGACTGACCCCCCCCCCCCCGGAGGTCCTCCCTCTTGGTTAGAGTCCCTCTACCAATGAGTTAGGGTTCCATCCCATCTTTGGAATGGGGCCTAGAGCCCATGCAAATTTCCTAGGTTCTAGCCTATACCCAGGTTGGAGAATCACTAGCATATATAAAGTAACCAGAAGCAAAGGCCAACAGTTAAGGCCAGAATTCAATGCTCCTAGATCAAAAACTGTGTTTCTCCCCTCCATCTCTCCCAGGGCACAGTCTGGGCTGGGTTGTGCAAACACACACCATCTATCAAGATTCCTCGACCTAACCAGATCTAGTGTGTACTTCTCTTCCTATCATCTGTTCCTGCTCTTTAACCTCCTCTGTGCCTGGGCAGTAGCTAATGCTCTGAACCATGCAGGAATTGGGGGTTTGCAAACGTAGGGGTTTCCTCGGGACTTAGTGATGAATACACTTACAAATCTGTTACAGTCAAGTTTGGGGACAGCAATGCTTCAAAAACAAAAGTCAGGGCTGAGGATGGCTCAGTGGTTAAGAATGTTGGCCACCTAAGCATGAGAGCCTCTCTGGCTGGAGACTGCAAGTTGGACTCCCCAGAGCCCATGTAAAAAGCTGGGTGTGGCCACATATGCCTGTAACCCCACCCCATGGTGTGCAGAGACAGGGGAATTCCTGGGGCTCATGGCGGTTCCAGGATGAGAGACACCCTTCTTAAGGAAGTGCTCAGGTGCGTGATACGAGAAGGATACCCACCATTCTCCTCTGGCCTCTGCATGCATACCCATCTGCACACACACGTGTGTACGTCATACATCACACATACATATACTCTACAAATACACACACATGCAAAAGCAAATTGAATAGCCCCTTGCTGAAATGTCTGTTTACACACGTGTATGTTGATCTGAAATACAGGTGGATAATATGAATGTCACCATCTGCTGGAGGGTGGTTATATTTAATGCCTATTCACTCTGTTGTATCCTTCGCATGAGAAGACGAGAATGCAGATACACCATTCTCTTTGCAGGTATTAAAAATAACAACAAATAATCTCCAGGTTTCTCATTATATAAAACCTTTTGGGATGGAGAGATGGCTCAGCAGTTAAGGCACTTGCCTGCAAAGCCTAAGGACCCAGGTTTGGTTCCCCAGTACCCATGTAATGGGTATGGGCCCTTTAGTGCCCATTCTCTCTCTGTCTTTCTGTCACTCTCTCTCTCTCTCTTAGAGACAAAAAAAAGATGATGATGAATTCATTAAAATAAACGTTTTATATTTTTATTTATTTATTTAAGAAACAGAGAGAAGGAGGCAGAGAGAAAAAGAAAGAGAGAATGAGCATGCCAGGGCCTCCAGACACTTCAAATGAACTCCAGACACATGATTCACCTTGTGCATCTGGTTTATGTGGGTCCTAGAGAACCGAACTGGGGTCCTTTGGCTTTGCAGGCAAACACCATAACCACTAAGCCATCTCTCCAGCCACCCCCCCAAAACCTTTTGACATATGCAAATATCAGTATCATTCTTTGACAAGCTAGAGTTGTTTCTTATGTGAACACAAGATGATTAGCCCAGAGCTACACAACTTAACACAGACAAATGAGAAATTCAAACCAATTTATAATTCAGTGTTCACAAAACCAACTAAGTCAATACAGAAATAAAAGTGGCGATGCTTATGACAGCCTCCAAGTCACTTACCGAGGACTTAGGAAGCATTTTTATAACCACGGCCTTAGCTATTGGTGGTTTGTAACTTGTTTTCCCATCTAACATAACGAATAGGACTTAGAGAAATTTCATGACGTATGGCTATTGTTGAAAGAATTTCATGAGCTACTTAGACAAGAGGGAATTCTTCAAACTTGCAAATTTGATTTCAGTGATTTTGTTGTTGGGAGTGGGGATCAAAAGGAAGCTGGTTGCTAGCACTAGACAACAAGTTAGTTGTCCCAAAATAGCCAGATGTCATTTATAGTGTCCACTCATGTACTTTCTTCCTGGCCGTGCAGGTAGTTGCAACAGGAATTTGAGTGTTATTTCAGTGGAACTCCTAGTTCTATTTTGTAATCTGTAAGAATGTACAGTAGGAAGTGTAATGGAATGTGAAAAGGCCAGGGGAGATTTCTGATTATCTTGAATGGTACAGTGACAATTTGACCCTTAAGTGGCATCTTCGAGGACTGGTGAGACTGGAGTAAAACTTGCCCAAGATCTAAAAACCTTCCCCAGTTTTCTCATGTGGGCTTGAAACCAACATATTATCATACAGTTTTGTAGTTAAGCAAAAGATTGCAGATACAGACTCCTATGTCTGCCTGGCAGGCATTGGGAACCCCAGGGTCAGCCCTCTCCTTTTCCATCCACACAGCCTCACGCAGATCTACTTACATCTTACAACTGAGTTTTCTCCTCCGAGGAAATGGAGCTAATGCTATTTTTCCTACCTCGCCCCCTGTTGTAAATATGAAATAACATCACGAGAAAGTCCTCTTCTTCAACCAAAGAAATGACATATATACACTAATGCAATTTCCCAAACTCTTGCTGTCCTAGATAATGAAGACTATTGGGTAAACAGCTATCTGCATCATAATACTTTTAACATTCTAAGCAAAGTAGAACTATTCATAGGTACAAATCCTGTAGACAACTGGTAATAAAAACATACTTGAATTAAATTACTGATTTTCTGTTCTGAGTTTAGGAGAATGTACTACTTTAGCATTAACTAATATCCATGTTTCTGAGTTGAAAAAAGCTATCTTTCATATGATGATATGCAGTAGTTATTTTCAAATTACACACACTACTCTCTCGTTTAAAATATATTTTATTTATTTATTTATTTGAGAGAAAGTCGAGAGAGAGAGAGAGGGAGAAGGCATTTTAAAAGGAGAGTTTTAATTGTAAAGAGTATTGCATGTGGGTTGGAGAGATGGCTTAGTGGTTAAGGCATTTGCCTGCAAACCAAAGGATCCTGGTTCAATTCTCCAGGACACAAGTAAGCCAGATGCACAAGGGGATGCATGCATCTGGAGTTCGTCTGCAATGGCTGGTTGCCCTGGAGCACCTCCTCTCTCTCTGTCTCTCTCTCTCTCTCTCTCTCTCTCTCTCGTCTTTCTCTCAAATAAATAAATAAATAAAATATATTTTAAGAGAGAGAGTAGTGTGTGTAATTTGAAAATAGCTACTGCATATCATCATATGAAAGATAGCTTTTTTCAACACACACACGCATACACACACTCTCTAGGTCCTTTTGCCACTGCAAACAGAATGCCAGCCACTTTTTGGGTCATGCTTTATTTGGGTGGCTTTGCAAGCAAGCACTTTTCTTTGCTGGGCATATCCCCAGCCCCCCAATCTCTTTTCTTATACATTTTTAGAAGTGCACTAAAGGCCACAATGATTCTCTTACTCGGGCACTTAGGCAACAATGCAGGGATGGGGAGGGCCGCACTCAACACTGGGAGCCCTGTGGAGGTTCTGGGACTTTTGTTTGTTGTTGTTGTTTAACACAATGGAGGGTATAGAGGGAAATCAAATTCAATTTCCTTATTGTCAAGCTTTGGCCTAGATTTGCAAGATGTGAGTCATCAATGGAGTCACTAAGAACAAATGCAGAATGCTCATCATGTGTGAAGGAGTTGCCAGAGTTTGGGTTTGTGGTATGAAATCGGAAGTTGAAGGAACTCTGTTAGAAAAAAAAAAAATTTTTTTAAGCCTCACATTATTACAGCATTAATTCTGCAAGACCAGAGAAGGATGAGGATTTTATTGCTGTAACAACATTTCCCAATATCATTTGAGGGCACAGGGGGGACTGTGTAAACTCCAGGAGACAAGCCGCCGCAGAAGCAATGGCACAGATCTAGAATCATAGCTCATGGCTTAGTTCCCATACAGCACCCCCCACACCCCAGCCACGTTTTCAGAGTCTGTGTTCTGTTTTCCCATCAGTCGACTCTAATGTGCCACCTTATGTTAATTTTAGCTTCTTCCATGACCTTTATGCCATCTACTTTTAATTCTCCCTAAAACACTTAAAAGCAAGCTATATTAGAAACATCCCGAGATTAAAATCACCCTTCCGTAAATAGATTGAGGGGAAGAAAAAAAAAAAAAAACTACCTCGTTCTGGAAATCAGGCTGAATGACACATCACTCCATTCATTCTGTCTCATGAGGTTCAAACAACGTTGGAGAAGTGAGTTACTAATGTTTAGCAAAGGGGAAGGAAGGAAGGAAGGAAGGAAAGGACACAAGAAATGCAAGTGTACAGTACTGGGTGACAGTCTTCATGAGTGTTCTTGGGTCATAGGCAAGAGCTCAGAGGATGAGAGGAACAAATGGGTCTCTTAGGAGTACAGAACAATATTGGACTAGACCCTCACCAAGGACTGCTTAGCCAAACTTGTCTGCCAATAGAATGGGATTAAAAAAAAAAAAAAGTTAAGTTGCCATGCTCTTCCTCTATAATTCAGCACTGTGAGTTTAAAGAAAATGTGAGAGTTGGAGGGATGGCTTAGCGGTTAAGGCGCTTGCCTGTAGTCAAAGGACCCAGGTTCAATTTCCCAGGACCCACATAAGCCAGATGCACATGGTGGCACATGCATCTGGAGTTGGATTGCAGTGGCTGAAGTCTCTGGAGTGCCCATTATCCTCTCTCTCTCTCTCTCTCTCTCTCTCTATATATATATATATACATATATATATATATATACACATATATACCTCTCTCTATATATATATATCTATATATACATATATATATATACACATATATATATATATATATATATATATATATATATATATATATATACCTATGCCTTTTTCTCTCTTTTTCTCTGTCTGTTAAATAAATAAATAAATAAATGAAAAGTTTTTTACAAAAAGAAAGTGTGAAAGAATTTAGCTAACCCCTTCTCTTCTGCCGGATTCAAACTTGGATATCCTACCAATATTTTGGCACCTCTGCTTTCTTTCTTTTCCTCAATCCTCTTTCATTGCTTTCCACTTGGAGAATGAAAGCTAATTATAGAACCGATACAAGCAGACAGCCTTGAGACAAGCTTTTTGGTGTGCCCTGTAAAATAAATGATTGTAATTTCAAACATCTGTTACAACTCAAATCCTTGGCACATTCTCTTTCAAAGTATTAAGGGGATAATTTGGTGCTCCAACTGTTACACTTTTTTAATTTTTTTCCCCCCCTTTGAAACAGTAGTATTTGGTTATGAGCATAAGGGAGCCATTTTGTTCTCCTAACATAGGTCCCTTGTGCATTCATACACACTATCCATGACAAACTGTCCTCCAGTCCTCCAGAGGACACTAGCCTACAGCTCAGGCATGAGCTTACATGTTTTATACTTGTCAAATATCTGTAATTTTTATGGAAAGGTGTTTAAACTTGTAACTTAAATTATGTTCTTGGAACTGGAGAGATGGCTTAGCAGTTAAGTTGCTTGCCTGCAAAGCCTAATGACCTAGGTTCAATTCCCTAGTACCCATGTAAGCCAGATGCACATGGTGGCATATGCATCTGGAGTTCATTTGCAGAGGCCCTGATGTGCCCATTTTCTCTCTCTCTCTCTCAAATAAGTAAGTAAATAAATAAGCTTTAAAATTTTTAATGTGTTCCCTAGAAATTAAAGAAATTTTAATAAATTGATCATAAGATTGATTTCATCTTATTGTAAATTTTTTTCTTTAATCCTAGCCTTCTCACTCACCGGTCACGTTTTTAAACCATATGATTTGAAAATCAGCAGCGTATGAAAAGTTCTATCAGAGAAGGAAAGCAGGGATTGGGGATTAGCTCAGTGGAAGAGTGCCTACCTAGCAAGAGCAAGGCCCTAGGTGTCCTCGGCACCAGGAAGGGGAAAAAAGAGCATCACAACAAGATGAGAAGTCCCACACAGCGGCATTTGTGCACATAATAGAGTGTGTGGTCCATGGCTACTGACTAACGGGCATTTCCCGAGGGAAAGTCAATGCAAAGAGTGGACAGCAGAACCACTAACAATAGATCTTTGTTCTTCGCTGGAAAAAGCAATTCATCGTAGTGATTGAGAAGCACAGGCTCGGGACTAAGACACACACACAGGGCAGAAGCTCTGCTCAGGCCTGTCTGGGGACCCTGGCATCTATGGGTCGATCACCTCACCTCTACCTGCCTTAGTTGCCTTATTTGTAACATAGGAGAATGCCCTATGAGATCATGCATATAAAAGCCCTAACATGTTATCTCAGGCTGGAGAGATGGCTTTAGCAGTTAAGGCACAGGTTCGACTCCCCAGTGCCCACGTAAGCCAGATGCACAAGGTGGCACATGTGTCTGGAGTTCATTTGCAGTGGCTGGAGGGCTTGGCGTGCCCATTCTCTCTCTCTCTCTCTCTCTCTCTCTCTCTCTCTCTCTCTCTCCATGTGTATCTGCCTCTTTCTCTCTCAAATAAATAAATTATTTTTAAAATCCCTATCTAGTGCATAGCTAGGGCTATATAAAGGTACCTCCCCCCAAAAGAAATAACATACATTCCTATAACCATAATTTCTTCTACTACTTTAACAGAAACTTTGTGAGGTAAACCCAATTATGAATAAGGTTCTTGGTTTGGAAGGTATCATTCATGCAAAGAAGAAATATCTGCATATATTACTATCTCCATTGTCCCATCATATGATGTGGATTCATATCACATCTGGGTACCTCAATTTTATTCTGTGATTATACAAAAATTATGACATCCAACTTTAGTTTCAGCTTTTAAGACCTGAGCAGGTCTTAAACATGGTAAGTGTGTGTATGGGGGCTGATTTCCCCTTTGCTGTGAAACTCAGTTCCTAGTGGCTCTGGGCTCACCAGGATCAAATCATTCTACCATAAGCTCTTACGTGACTCACAGAGGCCGAGAGTGGCTCTGCAGAATTTCACGTATTCTCAAGCCAATAGAAATGGGGTTTCTTCTCGTTTACTGAGCAGCAGTAAATCTGAGAATCAAAATAAGTCTCTGTGGGCCTTTTAGAATAAACACTTGAGAACTAACTTCATAAGAAAATAGTGCCTGGACAAGCTAGAGAAGGCTTCACTCAAGCCCCTTGTTACTGATCCTGTCGCAAAGTGCTTTGAAGCACTTGGGCCCCAGATGCCTGAGACAACATCAGCGGTCTTGCTTGGTGATCTCTATGTCCTTACTTCTGCCACCAGCTAGCAGTTCAGTCCACACTGCCATGGGATTAAAGAGACACTTCCAGCGAGCAAGAGAAAGCATTTGAAAAGAATTTGGAGCAAGGAATTTGCTGGCTAGAAACATGGAGCATGCTTATAGATCTGTAGATTAAAGACAGAAATGCCTTAATTTATCTTCTTTATTTCTTTTCAGTATTTTATTTATTTGCAAGAGAGAGGCAGATAGAGAGAGAATGGGTGTGCATGCGCCACCTTGTGCATCTGACTCTACGAGGGTACTGGAGAATTGAACCTGGGTCCTTTGGCTTTGCAGGCAAGCACTTTAACTGCTAAGCCATATCTCCATCCCAATTTCTTCTTTTGAAAATTTTTTAAATTTTATTTATTTGAGAGAGAGAAAAAGAATGGGCGCCCCAAGGCCTCCAGCCATTGCAAATGAACTCCAGACTCATGTGCCACCTGTGCATCTGGCTTACGTGGGTCCTGGGGAATTGAACCTGGGGGTCCTTTGGCTTTGCAGGCAAGTGCCTTAACAGATAAGCCATCTCTCCAGTCGTTTTTTTTTTTTTTCAGGGTAGGGTTTTGTTCTAAACCAGGCTGACCTGGAATTCTTAAGTTTGGCATTAATTAAATAAATAATGTCTTTTCTGGACTAAAAAAGGAAAAAATTAGTGGTTTGGTCATTGAGAAGCATCTTAACATTATCTCCACTGCTAAGAAATGTGGTGGGCACTTTATTTGTGGTCTCAAGACATAAGAGACCAGCACTCGGGAGGGAGAAGTAGGTGGATCACTGTGAGTTGAAGGCCACCCTGAGACCTGGAATTCACTATGTAGATCTCTGCCTCCCGAGTGCTGGGATTAAAGTTGTATGCTACTACACCCGGCCCGATTTATCTTATTCCTTTCTTTTTTTTTTTTCTTTCATTTTGGTTTTTTCAAGGTAGGGTCTCGCTCTGGCCCAGGCTGACCTGGAATTCACTATGCAATCTCAGACTGGCCTCGAACTCATGGCAATCATCCTACCTCTGACTCCCGAGTGCTGGGATTAAAGGCATGCGCCGCCACGCCCGGTTTTATCTTATTTCTTGAGCGACCACAAATAAAGTGCCCGCCACATTTCTTAGCAGTTCAGATAATGTTAAGACCTTTCTCAATGACCAATCCACTAACCTTTTCCTCTTTTTTTAATCCAGAAAAGACATTTCTTATTTAATTAATTTACTTATTTAATTAATGTCAAACTTAAGAATGTTCAACAGTTTGTCCCATAGCACTAATTTTTTTTTCTTTACAAAGACACAAATTCAAGTCTTTAAACTGTCTAAAGTTCTCTTTTAGTATTTTGTAGACATTCCAGTTTAAAGACTACTTTCAGATTCATACCAACTTGACCACTGTTTGCTTAGGGACAATATTGTCAAGTAACAGAACAACAATGTTAAGTAGTTCCTCATCTATATCTTCATTTTTGTAGATGAGGAAATGAAGCACTGGGAAACAGAATTTGCAAGCGCACACTCACACACGCACGCTGATCTTTAATAATCTCCCCAGCTTCCCATCTCCGTCACATCCACTGGGGGCTGTGTGCCACATCCACTGGGCCGCACAAGAAATAGTTCAGCTTCTCACTCTTCTGCCCTTGCCCATTTCATGTGACCACACAGAACCAAAAGGCACAGAAGCCTCCTGATACCAATTGGCACCCGTGTCCCCGGGTAACCCAAACACGGGAAGGCCTGGGCCTCACCTGTTCCTCTCATTGACGTGGACCGACCACATCACGGGGTGATGGGACGTGCAGCCCCGCACCTCGCTGCAGGTCTGTCATTGTTACGCCAGCAGCACGAGATAAGCCTGAAACCCTCATGCAAGTCGGATGTCATGGGCTCCGGTCTCCTGAGGACCTGCTTTTTCCTGTTATTTTTCCACTCTTACAGGAGCACTTTCTGGGAGCCACCACCCCTACAATGTTCTCCTTGCTGAATGAATGGGATAGCTGAACTGTTTCAACCTTTTGAGCTGCTTAGGGATATTCAAGTCTTTTTTTTTTTTGGTCCTACTGCTAAGTAGTATTTCTCTTTTCTTTTGCAGATGGCTAGTACCTTGGTGGTGGCTGACGCTAGAATTCCTGGAATCTACAGTTGCCAGGCTTTCAACAAAATAGGGATGGTGGAAAGAAACATAAGCTTTTACATCACAGGTGAGCCACGAAGACAGGTTGGATAATCTCCATCTCTCTCTATATGCATATACATACATATGTGTGTGTGTGTGTGTGTGTGTGTGTGTGTGTGTGTGTGTGTGTATGTATTTTTCTTTTCAAGGTAGGGTCTCACTCTAGCCCAGGCTGACCTGGAATTCAGTATGTGGTCTCAGGGTGGCCTCGAACTCATGGCGATCCTCCTACCTCTGCCTCCCGAGTGCAGGGATTAAAGGTGTGTGCCACCACACCCAACAATCCCTGTTTCTCTTGAACCCTGTTTGCTTATAGAGCACTTAAAGCTTGAATGATTTTAAAAAAAGAAAAAGAGAACATTCCAGAGAATAGTCAAGCTTTGAGTGCCTTCATCCTTACTCTCAGAAGTAGAATTCTACCACACCACTGGTTTTCCTAAAGAGTGGATTTTTCTGAATTCTCTTTTAGAGTTATTTGTATGTCTCCTTCGACAATTGGCTTGTAAATTGGGGGTTTTGTTTTGTTTTTCAAGGTAGGGTCTCGCTCTAGCATAAGCTGACCTGGAATTCACTGTATAGTGTCAGGGTAGCCTCGAACTCTCTGCACCTTCCTAGTGCTGGGCTTAAAGGCACGCACCACTCGGCCTGTCTAAATCTGAGATGTGTCTATGCTGCCTCTTTAACTCCCTTCAGCACCTACCACAGGGTCTGGCACAGAATGGTTGTTCAGTAACAGTCATGGCAGCCAGTCATAACCCCTGTGATGATGCAATATGTTCCTAAAGTTACAAGTAAATTGTTTAAGTCATTGAGACTTTAGAGGCGTGACACTCTCCTACAAACGTCTGAACCTGAGCTTTGTTAACGGTAATTAATGGGCTATTTTGTGCGTTTGAGAATTTTTCGTGTCAAATGTGATGGTCTCTGCAAATCTCCAAACCTGCAAGGTCCGCAAGTGGCACTCCCTGTGTCCCTCCGTGGGTACAGGAAGGAAACAAGTAGCTCAAAGTATAAAAACAATCGCCTGGCTCCACACTCCCCCAATTTCTAAGGAAACCGGGGCAGTTTGCCAACCCTCTGGAAACTTTGCGCTGCATGGGGCAGCCTTCAGACATTGTCTAGAAGCCTCCAGAAAGAAAGAGACAGGACTGATTTCTCTGAGGTGGTTGGGTTGTCAAATGACGGGAGCCTGTGGCAAGTGAGCCAAGCCCCAGAGATGCTGGGCCCATGAGGGACGCCCCGAAGGACAGGAGCCCGACGGCCCTCCCGCATTTCTCCGAGAAGCTCCACGCTCCGGAGAGGTGAAGGGGCCACAAGAGAGCCCTTCTAACCAACAGTGCCTGTCTTTTGACCTTACAGAAGCAACTGGGAAAGCACTATTGCAATCCAGCCCACGCAAGAAAGGCCTTTCCTTAGGCCGGATTCTCATAGGGGTTTCAGGCAGTTCTGAAGTCAATCCGGGTGATTTGGACTAATTAAATATATCTGCATCCCCGGGCAGTGCAAACATGCTTCGGGACACAGAAGATGGAGCAACTTCTTCTGGTCTGAACATTCAACAATCCCACAACAGGTTAACGGCCCTCACTGTTGAGCTGCCCACTTCAGCTCTGCCCAGAGCTCTGGAAGAAATCCAGCCCATGTCTCTAGGAAGGCAGTTCTTTTTTTTTTTTTTTAATTTTTTTGTTTATTTTTATTTATTGATTTATTTGAGAGTGACAGACAGACAGAGAGAGGAAGAGACAGATAGACAGAGAGAGAATGGGTGCGCCAGGGCCTCCAGCCACTGCAAACGAACTCCAGACGCATGCGTCCCCCTGTGCATCTAGCTTGCGTGGGTCCTGGGGAATCAAGCCTCGAACTGGGGTCCTTAGGCTTCACAGGCAAGCACTTAACTGCTGAGCCATCTCTCCAGCCCAGGAAGGCAGTTCTGAAGCCAAGCAGACAAGGAAATATGAAATTACACATATCCTTGTATTAAAATTTGTCTGCAGAGGTCATATGACAGATGAATTTACTCCATAACACCTTCACTCTCCAGCATATACGTACTTGAAAATATCTACTGCCCACATGTGGACAGAGTGGATTTTTACTTAATCCAGTATATGTAATACTATCAAAGCAGTGTTTTTGGAGGATTCTTGGTGACTGAACCCAAGACTTTATGCATCTGAGCAGGTGATCCACCACTGAGCAACACCACCGCCAGCCCCCCGTATTCGACAGTTACGAGATAGCGCCCTGTTCCAGTTTTCAAATTTTAGTCAATTTAAACAAGATACATGGGCTAAAAATTCAGGTTGTCAGTCACACAGGCCATGAGAAAGGACTCTAACACCATGTGTGGTTAGCGGGTATTGTGTGGGAAAATCAAGGCTAAGCCTCTGAGAGGGAGACAGAACTTGAAGGGCCAATAGGATGTGGGTGTGTGTGGGGGGGATTTGAACAGGTAGAGTGAAGAGGCCAGTCTTGCCCTGACCTGTCCAGAGCCAACGTAGCATGCCAATGGGGAAAGACTATTCCTTGAGCTGCTGACGGGTCCTAAAGCAAGCCACCACGCCATGGCATATACTTCGCTTCCTCTGGACAAATATAACTTCCTGGTGACTCAAAAGGCCTGGAAAGGGTGAGAGAGCTGGGGGTAGTCGCAGTGGCAGGGCACTGGCTATACGTGCGCCGGGCAGTGCGGCAGGGCTGACTCGCCCCACGCTCTGTTTCCACACCGGGCAAGGGGCCATGCATACATCCCTCCACACTGCATCACCCCCAGGCCATTTGCTGAGTCTTCCCCCGGGCCGCTTGTCCCGTTGACTTGGCATTGTGCACTTTAGACAAGCAGCGTGACCTCCGGAGGCCAGCCTTCCGGAAGAGGAAACGGCCTGAGCCAGCCTGGAGGGACACTTGGGGTCATCTTTGCTGGGAACTCTGGGACCCCAAGGACCCCGAGCACCAAATGAGAGTGCCACAGGCTCTGGGTGGACACGCACCTTTGACCCCCACGAGCTCTTCACGTTCTAGGGAGGGGGGCAACCAAAGCGCAGCCATCCAGAGGCCAAGGGCAGAGGGAGGGACCTTCCTTACCTGGGTTTGAGCACTGCGCGGGAAGAGTATGCACCGAGTGGAGGGAAAGGCATGCCCACTTGCTACAAGCATGCCTATTGGGAGCTCACACTTCATTTCTAGAAAGTCTGGAATTTTCATCTTAAAACTGAAAACAAGCCCAGACCCTGTTGCCTAGAATATGCTTTCTCTCGATTATTCTTCCCTACCAGCCCTAAAACGTACATATCCAGGTTGGTGAAGAACTGCTGACTTATGGCTAATTATTATATTTTTCATACCAAATCTTTGTTTCACGTTTTATTCTTAGTTACAGAAAAGGCTAAATGCTCCTAAGAATCTTGCATCTTACACGTGTCTTTTCTGGGAATTAAGAACAAGAGCAAGAAGAATATGTGTGCGTGGTGTTTACTCTTGACCCAGAGTTATGTTTTAAAAGTAGCTGTCAAGAACTGGACATGTAGCTCATGGATTGAGCTCCTACCTAACGTGTGAAAAACCTGAGTTCAATGTGAAGGAATGCACGCATGCACACACACACACACACACACACACACACACACAAAGTGGCTGTCCGCTAACGCATTAAAGCTAGAGATTTGGCTCCGTATTGGTCCTCATTTTATTTCTGTTGCCTTTGCTTAAAATCCAGTCACTTTTCCTCCCAGAGTGATGAGAACTGGCTACCTGCCGCCCTCAGCACCCTTGACGACTTTGTCCCAATGCCAGCACTCACGTGTACCTGACATCTGCCTGAAACTAGCAAGGCTGGCCGGTAACCATTGTACGTTCTTCTCAGGGAGTGTCATTCCTGCACCTTCCCATCTGCTCTGTGAGATCACCCTCATCCTTTTCAATTTGTATGTGAACTTAATCACATCCGTCCCAAATCTAGCCAAAACGCCTTCCCGTGCGTTCACCTTCCTACACACACACACACACACACACACACACACACACGCACACACACGCTACTCTTTCACCGTCACAAGGTTGAATGTCTCTTCTGAGCAATGGTTGATTCTTCCCCCGATGCCTCGAATGTGTGATGCACATTAGATAGGTGCATGTTATATGGTGGCGATGATGTCTGCTGAGTGCACCCCAGACAGTGACGTGCAGGGAAGTTTGTTTGCACTTGGAGAGCTAAGCAATTCTTTCTTGGATCTGTTTCTGTACTCAGACTGAAAGAAATCAGTATAAATTAAGGAGAAAAATCCCTCTGGGTTCATTAAGCAGCTGAGGATATTTTATTTACCGTCTGTCTTGTATGAAACAAAAGACAACACCAAAGGGGATTGCATCGGGAAACATGTCTAAGGGGCCGTCTGATGGCTTCAGCCAAATTCGCTTTAATAACTATGTCTCCACGCGAGAAGCAGACTTCAAGATGGACTTGGTCCCGTCTTCTCCCCTGGGTGTGTTTTCTGCCGCTTTGCTGGCGCTGGCATGACCATGGGTGTGTGAGCAATTACTGAGGGTGAAACAGGAACGGGGCTGCCTTATCTCGCTGGCTTCCCGATGTCACTAAATGCATTTTATTTTGAGATTCCTGGTGGTGCTTGGCAAAGATAAACAAAATCTTCCATCAGGAAACCTGTGAGCTATTTCCACAGGAAGTTTCAAATCACTAAAGTAAATAGCAACTCTCTGCATGATCTCAATGGTGTGACTGAGCTCCCCAGGTCCTGACCACCAGATGAGACCTCAGCTGTGGCTGTGCTGGGGATGTGGTCTGCGAAGAGCCTGCCTGAATGACAACAGCTACGTCTTTCTTTTTTAAAAAAATTTTTTTTTTATTTTTTAAGAGAGAAAGAGGGAAGGGGGGCAGAGGCAAATAGAGAGAGAAAATGGGCACGCCAGGGCCTCCAGCCACTGCAAATGAACTCCAGATGCCTGTGCCTCCTTGTGCATCTGGCTAACATGGGTCCTAGGGAATCAAACCCGGGTCCTTAGGTTTCGCAGGCAAACGCCTTAACCACTAAGCCATCTCTCCAGCCCTAGAACAGCTATCTCTGACACCTTATTGTTAGGTTATAAATGACTAGAGATGGCTGCCGTATCTTCCGGCACATTCTCCCATTTTCATTCTAAAGCAGGGAAACCTCTACTAACGCCCTTTCTCCTCAGCCACCAATGGCTTCATAAACCACCGTTACCCCCTGCTTCCCCATTTCAAATGAATACTTTGGCATTTCTTCAGACGTGACACTTCATAATAAAGCCAAAGCCAGAAAAATCAGAAAAACAAGCAAAACAAGATTTAGGAAAGAGTTGATATGATATCTAATTTTGGACTATTGTCCCCGTCAGGTTTAAAGGTTTCTTTATAGCTTTGTGTGCAAAGGATAATAATAATAATAATAATAATAGCATAACATAATACTTTTCATCTTCAAAGCACTTTGTAAAATGTTGGCCCAAATTCTTTGCTCAAATATAGATACATCACTGCTGGCAATGGGAGGGTGTTAAGATCAAGCCAGCCCAGGGAGTAGTAGTCAAGGGTTTTAAAAATCCTCCAGTTAAATGGTCTAGACTGGCAGGTAGGAACATTTAGCCCCAAACCTAGCTGATCGTGCTGGCCAGATGGCTGAGGAGAGAGAACATAGGTTGTCATGAAAGGTAGCAGAAGACACAAAGGAACAAAGTGGCTTTCTCAAACTGGTTTTGTTTGTTTGTTTGGTTGGTTGGTTGGGTTTTGTTTTTTTGAAGGAGAAAAATCAGCTGACTATTTTATTTTATTTTAAAGATGTATTATTTATTTATTTATTTGAGAAAGAGAGAGGGAGAGAGTGAGAGAGAGTGAGAATGGGCATGCCAGGGCTTCTAGCCACTGCAAACGAACTCCAGATGCATGCGCCACCATGTGCATCTGGCTTACATGGGACCTGGAGAATTGAACCTGGGTCCTTAGGCTTCGCAGGCATACCCCTTAACTGCTAAGCCACCGCTCCAGCACTCTCAAACTGTTTTGTTTTTTTTTCTTTGAGAGTAAATCTGAATTTTTTTTTCTACTTGTGGAGCTGGGGTTCATACCCTGGACCTCATGCATGCTAGGCATGTAGTCCTCTGTTGAGTTACACTCCTGCCCTAAATTTCACTTTTTTTTTTAAAGTAAATTTATTTATTTATTTAAGAGAGAGACAGAGTATGGACATGCCAGGGCCTCTAGCCACTGCAGACTCAGCAACACGCACCACCTTGGGCATCTGGCTTATGTGGGTAATGGGGGATCGAACCTGGGTTCTTAGGCTTCATAGGCAAGCGCCTTAACAAGTAAGACATCTCTCCAGCCCCTAAATTTGACTTTTGAAATTATTTGCTACCTTTGGAATCTGGACCAGACTTGTCTACATTTTTTTTTTTTCAGAAGAAATCTTTTTCTCTCTTGTGTCTTGAGTAGAAGCACCCCCATTAGAGGAGCCGGGCTGAGGAGCCTGGCTGGCCTCTGGCCCACCAGGTTAGCTAGCAAAGGGCTGGGAAGCTATTCAGGCACTAGAGGGTGGAAGTCAGTGTAAGCCAGCCATTGTAGCTTACAAAGGGTTGGACTAAAATGGCACTGATAGGCTGTTACCCAACCTTCTCGTGCCAACTTGTGAGGAACTACTTGGAACAAGTTTGCCTATGCATGTGTCTTCGGTACAGATTGCTGTCAAGTTACGTCACTATTTTGCCCTCACTGTACGCAATAAAGAAATGAGAACCAAGTTAGAAAAAGCCTTCCACCATGAAGAGCAGTTCTGGGCCCATAAGGAAAAAGAACCATCCGAATAACTACCCCTGTTTTGCATGCCCTGTGTCATTTCTAGCCCACTCTTCCCTGCCCTATCTGATCTGTTTCCTAACACAGCTAGATAAAACACACGTCCTTTCCAGTGCCCATGCTGAGAGACTTTGTGTAGGAATAATGGTTAAGATCTCTGAGTACGCTGGGTGTGGTGGCGCACGCCTTTAATCCCAGCACTCGGGAGGCAGAGGTAGGAGGATCACCGTGAGTTCAAGGCCACCCTGAGACTATATAGTGAATTCCAGGTCAACCTGGACTAGAGTGACACCCTACCTCAAAAAAAAAAAAAAAAAAAAAAATCTCTGAGGATGTCATTGTGAGATGCCGTTTTTTTGTTTATTGTTTTTTTTTTTTTCCTGTGATGTGACTCTCTTCTTATTTTATAGATGTGCCGAATGGATTTCATGTGAACTTGGAGAAAATGCCCACGGAAGGAGAGGACCTGAGACTGTCGTGCACAGTGAACAAGTTCCTCTACAGAGACATCACCTGGCTTCTGCTGAGGACAGTTAACAACCGCTCCATGATGCACAGCATCAGCAAGCAAAAAATGGCAGTCACCAAAGAGTACTCCGTCACTCTCAACCTTATCATCAAGAATGTATCTCTGGACGACTCGGGCACCTATGCCTGCAGAGCCAGGAACGCGTACACAGGGGAAGAGATTCTTCAGAAGACAGAAGTTCTCATCAGAGGTGAGCACTGGAGCAAAAAGGCTGTTTTCTCTCGGATCTCCAAATTTAAAAGCACAAGGAATGATTGTACCACACAAAGTAATGTAAAACATTAAAGGGCTCATTTAAAAAAAAAAAAAAAGTAACAGTTGTTTCATACCATCTTCATTTATTTGTCACTGTTGCTAACTTTCAGGCTCAGAGGAGATGTTCCTCCCAAAATGAGTTCGGAGATGATAGGCGTAATAGTGGAACCCCCCTCCCTTCTGCCCCCAGTGCCAGCGCTGGGCCCCAGGGGGGGTTCCGCTCGAAGGTGACTTGGCACACATTTGGATTTGGAGGATCCCTGCCTGCCTTCTCTGTGTTTGTTCTTCTGTCTTCCGCCCGATTAAACAACAACATGGGACTGATCCTTTCCTTCCACTTTGATGCCAACCTCTTTTTTTTTTTTTTTAATTTTTAAGTCGTGAAACTGCACAAACTGAATAATTTAACAAACCCTGGTTTCTGCCAAAGATGGACACGAATAAGTTAATTTTCCGTCTCAAGAATGAGTACAGTTGAAATGGGAATCTTTGTCGGACTTCTACCTGGTTTTATTTTGTACTATCTCATCTGTTCTTGATTTGTAAATAGCACCTCGATAGCAAGTTATTATGCTTATTTATTTGAAAATATTTTTTTTACATGAAGCATATTGATTTTAAACTGGAGTTTCTAAAATGGGTCCCAGGAGTGTAAGATCTTGGTGTAATTCAGAGAGAGTAAAGCCTTATTCCAGTGTGAAATATCAGAGACCACCCAAATCCATCCACCCTCTTCTCTGTGAGTTTCAGGCAATTACACGGTTAGACCCCAGTAGGGAAACCAGCAGTTAGGCCTGGCTCCTGGCCATATGACAGCAGCACCAGGCTTCATGCCTTCAACTCTGGATACTCATGTCCTCTGTGTATTCTTTTAAAGAACTCCATCATGTTACAATGATGACATTCAGAGGTGAGGCACAATCAAAAGTACAGGCCATTGTGATCAGAGATTTTAATGACGTCTTCTGAATGTCCATTGAAAATCTGCCCACGAAGTAAAAGTCCACTTTCACCATATCCGAATGCTAATAGGATTTTTATGGGGATTAACCAAAACCACAGAAGCAAAATTGAAAGCATTTAAAGATACGTGCCATTTATTTAAAAAAAATTCAAGAAATCATAATCTGCTTTAAGCTTGCATTTGAGGGGAAGTTGACGTTTTGATCCATTTCATATGCATTGTTCTGCTTTCACTGACGATTGATCCTTGAATGTGACTTGCGTGAACTTTAGGGGAAAAACCAGCAACAGCCATAATGACCAAACTAGCATGGCTAAGAAACACAGCGGCCGGCTGGGCAGTTCAATAGAAGGTGACAATATGACAACTTTTCAAGCTTGGGAACTCACCAGTCTGTTTCCTCCTTTAGGTAACAGACCCGCTGTCCCAAGGCTAAACTTGTCTTTCACATGGGAATTGCTTTTGTCAAGTGTGAAAGAGTAAACAATAGAATTTCCCCTAAATGCCCATTTTATGGAGCCCCAAATGCTCTGAAAACAATTACTAACCTGGAAGTTGTCAGCCCAGAGGAAAGAATAATCAATTGTATCTTGAAATTTTACCAATGGCTCCTTGGCCTGGTGGCTTTTGTTCATTACAAGGGGAGCATATTCCTTCAGGAAACAATGTGTTAGTGCCGCTATGAGGAACTTAGAGACTCTGTTAAAAAAAAAAAAAATTATTTTTTTATTTAATTTAATTTTTTTTTGAAAGCTAAAATATCCAGTTGAATGATTTAGGGATCCCTTTCAGGGGAAAAACAAAAAGAAAAACTGGACATGCAGAGCCTGTCAGTTCCTTCCCCAGGTTGAGGTTTGGAGGGAAGGGGAGGATGTTAGTATTCCACAGAGTAATTAATGGTGTACTGTGTAATTAATCCTTCTAGAAAGTTCTTTTTTTACAAAAAAAAGAAACTATTGTGTGGATTTTTTTTTTTTTATTCATTACTTTAGGGGATGAAGGATGAAAGAAGGAAAAGGTGTCTAGAGATGAGACTAGCCGAAGGGTAGGGGGATGAGGCTGGTTCCTCATCCCCGTCTCCCCGTCCAAGTGGAGAACAGAAACTGCATCTTTATGGGACCTGCCGGAGACCTAGGGCCATATGCTGAAAAGGAAAGGAACCCCTCTGGGGCAGCTGCCTTCTGCTACTGATCACCAGCAGAAATACTCTGTTAATTCTGACTGTCTCGGGAGGAAGGGCTCAGCTGCCCTGTGTTAAACTTTGGAAAACAGGTGTCTATTTCTACCAACCGTGTATGGGTTCAATGTACCTTTCTTACTTAAGACAGACGATGACACTGTGTAAGTGGGAATTGACAAAAGAAAATGCGATTGATTACTAGGTTGAATGATCCTTAGACAGTAGCCCAAAATAAGACACTTCACTTAGGAGAGCATTAGTTTCAGAAAGAAATCCTAATTCTGAATGTTTATGCAAAACTTGTACTAAATAGAAAATTCCATGTTTCTTCTGCAGTTTTTTTTTTTTCCCCTTGCCTGTATGAACCTTGTGTAGTACAAATAGGCCCTTTGGGAGTGCTCTGCAACATTTTTGTTAAGATAAAATGTTCTTTTCTACACAAGCATTATTTTCCAATACAACTGTCAGGGAAATTCAAATCCTGTTTGTGTTTGATGATGTTCTAGATTGCAGCTATGAAATTTGAGTTTTATGGGTCTTGTATTTAACCTGCCTTTCTACAAGGCCACGAGCAACAGTAGATCATTTTGTCATATCTAAAGCATTGGAAATGGTAAAACGTGCTGGAGGAAGCTGTGAAGAGTCTGACTTGGTAAACTGGGTCTGAGTTTTAAACGACATATGTCAAAGTTGGCTTGCCACTGTAAAAGTTACTAAGTAGTAACATGATACTGTTCTTTATTACCTTGTCATAGTTCACTGATATGTTTGGGATCTCTACTATGTAAAACTGTCAGAATTATAATGAGTAAGCATGTATCCATTATGGTAAATTGTGGGGGGTTTTACAAGGCTGATTGACAATAGGCAAACAGAAATATGGTCATGGTTCTGCCCATGAGAGAGAGACAGGGAAAGGAAAGACAATAGAAAGGGAGAGATAAAAAGAGAGAGAAGAGAAAACGAGAGCATTGTTATCATTCATGCATCCAATGTTTGAAAAAGGTTTTATTAACCAGCACTTCCTTCGACACTCTAACCTTCATATTTCCTTTCATATAAAACCAGAAGACTAATGATTAGCCTTGGAAGCCAAAATTAACTGAGAAATCTGTTTCTCCTAACTGATAGTAACCCTTCTGTCCTATGCCACTTCAACATGTTATCAAATGACAGGATAAATACACTTTTTAACCTGGGATTTCTAAATGGCGTTAACAAACCCTGAGAGCTATTCCTGCAGGCTTTTAAAGAGCAAAGTGCGGGCACTCAGCCGAACCCTACGGGCATGTGGAATCAAAGCCGTTGCAATGGGCCATCTTTTTGTAAAAGTGTTGTAACCACTCCTAAGCTGCTCTGCCGTGTTAATACACTAAGATGAGGAAGTCAAAACTGGTCCGAGAAAGCTCAGGCCAGTAACAGAATGTGTAAGTCATTCCAAAACTTCTTGATTTATGTTCCAGGATTTGTAACAGGGAAGGGGTAGAGGGGAGAGAGAATTGGGGAGGGAGAGAAAGACACTAGGAATCCTTTTTGTTCCTTCACCTTGGGCTTGAGCTTCTGATCCAGTCTCACTAGAATGTATACACACATCAGCAGGACTGACTGAAACACTTCACTAAACAGACACACTGTGCTCACTGGGGGCTCTGGGGGCACTGCTGTTCCTATGTGGGGTTTTAATATTGTAATGTATTGCATCTTAATGTATGAAATTCATTTTGTTGTACTATATTGGTTGGCATTTTATTAAAAAAAATAAATTGTATTGTACCATATTTGTATGTTTCAAGAGAAAATAATATAAAATACAATATTTGTACTATTATATAGTGCAAAACCTACAAAACCTGTGCCTCGCCTCTTGAATTAACCCTTTGGTTGCTTGCGTTTGGAAAGGGAATGGAGGAAGGGAACCACCAATAAAGCTTTTACAATTTTAAGAATTTTTCTTGTTTGGTCTGTTGCCTTACAACTTAGGTTATAGAGAAACGGAGACACAACAGACATCAATAAAACATCAGCCAAGAAAAAAAATACACATGGAATTGGGTTGGGAGTGTAGATTAGTGGTCAAGTGGTTGGCTGGCACATGGGAATCCCTGGGTTTCATCCAGAAAAAAAAAAAATTACAGTAAAAAAATTACAGCGCTGAAAGAAACTCCATTGCCATCGCCACACGACGATTCCCCACATCTCTGTTCACAACCATGGTTTTCATTAACTCCTAAGATGCATGAAATCCTTGGGCTTTCGAAAAGCTTTTCTTTCTAAAAGAAAGGAACAAAGAGTCAGCCAGATGAAAAAAAATTTTAAAAAAAATTCTCTGTATTAAAATCTAAAATTACGGAACCTAGCCTGGTCCTTGATTTCACTGGATCCTAACACATTGCCATTCATTGTGGCATCGTGTGAAGGAGAAAGCAGAAGTAGGTTAACTATGAAAGGACTGGGGAATGAAATACACCTGACTCCTGGTCATCAAGTCTTGCTATTTCTCTATGTACAGTTAAAACGTCGATATGCATGCGCAATCAAGGAGTAAAACTGACAACTAATCTCAACTCCCTTTCTTTCTCCACTAGATCAGGAGACGCCGTACCTGCTGCAGAACCTCAGCGACCACACGGTGGCCGTCAGTGGCTCTGCCACCTTGGACTGCCGTGCCGGTGGTGCCCCAGAGCCACAGATCACTTGGTTCAAAAACAACCACAAAATCCACCCAGAGCCGGGTAAGAGAGCTCCTTCCTTGAGTATACCTGTCGTCCCTCCTCGCCTCGCTCCTTCCAATCTTTCTCTCACTCCTCTTCACCCACAACCACTTGCAGACCACGCTAACTCGAGTTTCCAGTAAGGAATATTGCAGCTGATTCCTCTATAGCCCAGATTCCCAGCCTTATAGGAGACCCTCACAGGCCTGCTTATTAAGAAAGTCCAAGGGCCACCTAGAAAGTGGTTCCGTTCACCCTGCCAGTTGGGACAGTAAGGAGTAGATTTCCTGGCTTGAGGTGTTGTGGAGTTTTGAACACCGACCCATGTGACGTTCAGGAAGGAGGGTTGTATTCTTCTTAATCTGGCTTGAACCCATTTTAGTGACCTGGCAAAAAGGTAGCTATTTTGTATACATTCATATATTTACAAAAGGAAACTTTCCGGCCAGGTGTGGCGGCACACACCTTGAACTAGGAAGACAGAGGTAGAAAAATTGCTGTGAGTTTGAGGCCAACCTATGACTGCAGAGAGAGAGAGAGTGTGTGTGTGAGAGAGAGAGAGAAAGAGAGAGAGAGAGCAAGGAGAAAATTAACTTCCTATCTAGTTGTTATAGGTTGTTGTTTTGTTTTCAAGAATAAAAGCAGCTAAATTTAAACAATAAACAGAAACACTATTACTGCCTTCTTAAGTAAGATTAAATTGAACTCATTTATATTTTTGGTTAACAATGATATTTATAGTAAGAAATAAAATAAAATAAAACTGCCCCTTGCCTGGCATAGACAAGGCCCTGGGCTCAATGCCCAGTATTACAAATACAATTACCATTTATTTGCAGTATTCAACAACCGTAAATCAAATGAGTTGTCTTTAAATGCAAGACCTCTACTCCATGTCCCATCATTCACTCCACCTTCTCTTGAAACATTTTATTCGTCATATTTGTGTCCGTATAGCCTCTACGGTGCTTGTCATAAATGATTGACTCATGCCTTTCAAAAAATTATGTGCTACCCTCAGTAAGCCCATGTGGTGAGACAAATACCAGATTTGAATGTGGCCTAAGTCACAATGGTCAAAACTGAGATGTCTGAACACTGGAATATCTTTAATCCAATGTAGAGAATAGAAAACTTGACCTAAAGCTATAAAGTGATTTTCCCAAGACAGCATACTACCCAAATGGGTTGTTTAGCACAAATAAAGGATAAGTGGATACACAAATAAGTATGTAGCTGGTAAGCAATGTATGTAGCAGCTTTTAGGTCTTCAGAGTCCATGTTAGCACAGTAAAGACCCAAAGAAATCTTAAACGAAAGGAACCTGGTAGAGTGCTTCTAATTCGGTACCCCCAAACTTATTTTATCACAACATATATTTTATAAGATATTAATAAAAAGTGGTTGAGCTGTATGTCGAAGTAAATCTGGCCCAAGCTCACTTGTCATAGCTTGAATTTTGGTTAAAGAATCAAAGTTGAAAGCCAAATTCAATGGCTCGCGCTTACAATGCCCGCACTCGGGAGATGCAGGCAGGAGCAGGAGTTTGAGGTCACTCTTAGCTTACATGGCTTTGAGGTCAGTCTGGGCTACATAAGACCCTGTTAAAAACAAACAAACGAAAGAGAATCAAAGTTAAACCACTTTTGAAAGCCTTTATACAACTAAATTTGAAAAAAAAAATGGCACAGTAAGAAAATAATCCCAATAGTAAGCCCAAGTTCACAACGTTCTATCTCTAACCTACAATTTATTTGGCTGCTTGCATACGGAGCTGGGACTATTTACTGACCACCATAAAGGTATACCGCTGCTTTGCATTTAACTGGTCATGTATTTTTTAAGTATTTTATTTGTTTGTTTGTTTGTTTATTAATGAGAGAGAGTGGGCACGCCAGGGCCTCTGGCCACCACAAACGAACTCCAGACACATGCGCTACTTCATGTTTCTGGCTTTATGTGGGCCTTCGGGAATCAAACCTGGGTCCTTTGGATTTGCAGGCAAGCACTTTAACTGCTAAGCCATCACTCCAGCCCTCGCTAGCCACACTTGTGAGGGGTGTAAACTATTTTCATAGCACAGTGAAGGTCGTCTTCCATGGACCTTGAATCAAGCCATACAGGGATCTCTGCTGTCGTCCAAGACTGCTGCTCTGGAGAGTGACCTTAATGAATGCGGAGCCCTCCTGCTGTGGCTATGCAAGGCAGGCCAGGGCCTGTGCTATGTTTATAGGAGCAGAAGCTAGGTCAATGGGAAACCAAGCTAGCTGTGTTAGGTACAGCTTTTAAAATAAATAAGGTAGCGATGGCTTCCTTCATGCTCCTAAGGTACGCTTTTCAAGCTACCCTCTCGGCCTGCGTCTGGTACCCATATCCTAGATTGTTCCTTTTGATCCATTCTGGATTGTTTTAAAGATAAATAATAACAATGATGCCAGGCATGATGACACACACCTTTAATCCCAGCATTCAGCAGGCAGAGGTAGGAGGATCGTTGTGAGTTCAAGGCTAGTCCGTGACTACATAGTGAATTCCAGATCAGCCTGGGCTACAGAGAGACCCTGCCTCAAAAATAATTAATTAATTAATAATAATATATGGAAAGAAAAATAATAGTGCCCAGGATATAGATGGAAAAGGTTATGACGTGCTGGGAAGATCAGGGTTTGAGGTTCAGCTCTGCCCTTCTCTGGTCCTCACAGAGCCCTTGTTTGTTTCTAAACCCGAGATAATTCTAAAACTGCGCTGGGACATGATGAGGCTTAACATCCTAAGCTAACCCATCGTCATGGCTTGGTAATGCTGCCTTCCGACTCACTTCATCTATACAGAAATTGGCCAATGACTTGTTGGAATCCACTAGAAGGCATCAAGACTTAATAAGTCATCTCATGTTCCAAGTAACTGCTATAACAAAATAAGTAACTCTGATATAGTGTTGACCCTTATTAAGCTTTCCAGTGTTGAGCCAGTGTTCTCGCTCTTCTCTTTACTCTTGAAAACTTCACTCGGGAAAACGGTCTTCTGGAGAGGGGCATTCTTGATAACAACCAGGTAATATACACAGCATCCGGAAAAAAAAGTTCATAGGCAGCATCTGATGGAGAGCAGGAATGCAGCAGCGGGTAACATGCTCGTTTTCTGTGGCTGTCGGGTGCAGAATTATATTCAGAAGACATCACAGAGTCACCTCTGAACTCGCTGGTCCAGCGCTCCATCACACCCTTTCTTCCCTGTTAAGCCAGTGAGGCCACACTAAGCTTGAGGCCCTGAGGATTTGGGGTGTAGCCATCTTCTGCAGGCTGGCAATTCCAAAAGGACTTAATATGCCCAGAGAATTTGGGGACTATTGGATCATTACTAGGATCCGGTCCATTATCACTGTGACTTGTTAAATGGTAACTTGCCCTCATTCCAACGAAAATATGAGGGAGGAAGTGGGCCACGCGTGCAAACTCGTGCTACAGTGACCATTCAGTGCCTGTTGAAAGAACCTAAGGCAGTCGGAGCTTTTGCTCACTGCTCGTTTCCTCTCAGGAAAACCCTTTCGGTGGGACACAGCTGTTCTCCCAAAGGAAAGCAACGACAAGAACGCTGAGTAGTAAATTCTTGGGCCAAAGGGCACCAGGCAGGAACAAAATGGATCTCTTAAGTGCGGAGGCCCAGGAAAGTGTGAGCATCGGGGTGGGACCACCTCGGGCAGGGCAAAGGAACCAAAGGAGAAGGAGGACGCTGGGCAGCCCTGCCACCTGACTCCTGTGGTCAGGCCCTCTCTGGCCTCCTTACAGGGTCCACATGGGATTGCCGCTGACTGCCCACCTCTCCGCTGTCCTCTCTGCCTCTCTCCCCTGTTCTACATGTAGGTTTCTTCAACACCCGCTTGACGCTCACTGTTCCCTCACCAACTTCTCGTCCCACCTGAATTCTTGTCACCAAGGGTGCTTCTCTTGCATTTCAAGGCTGGAAGTCTTACTTTCTTCCCACGCCACAGAGAAATCAACCCACTTGGCTCTCTGGTTTCCTATGTGCTGGTTTTGCAAACCTTGGAAGATAGGCATAAGATCTCAGTAAGTCTTCACTAAGAATAATCACAAAATGGGCTGGAGAGATGGCTTAGCAGTTAAGGCACTTGCCGGCAAAGCAAAAGGACCCAGGTTCGATTCCCTAGGACCCACATAAGCCAGATGCACAAGGTGGCGCATGCACCTGCAGTTCGTTTGCAGTGGCTAGAAGCCACAGCATGTCCATTCTCTCTCTATCAAATAAATAAAAACAAGAATTTTTTAAAAGAATAATCGCAAAAAAAAATAATAATTGAGAGTCTGAGGAGATCCCTCAGTGGTTAAAAGTCTTTGCTGTGCAATCCTGCCCTACTGGAGTTTGGATCCCCCCAAAACCCACGTAAATCCAGACACAAGTCTGTGACCCCTACAGGCCGGCTAACCTGGCATTCGCAGAGGCAAGCAACAAGAGACACTCCATCCCAAACAAGGTGGAAGGCGAGGACTGACACCCCAAGACTGTCCTCTGACCCCTGCACACGTGCCTTATATACATACACACCACCACCCGGGAACACTCCACAAGCAATCATTGAGTATTAAAATAGGGCACCAAGACACTGAGTTAGGTGTTGGAGACATACCTCATTTAATTTTCCCAACTGGTGCCTGAGTTTGGAACAACTGTGAAGGCACATTTCAAGGTGGATTTTATTCACCAAGCACCAAATTCGGTGCCCAGGACAGCTCTAAGCACGTTCCTGACGCAAACTTGTTTTCTTCTCATAGCAATTCAAAGAGGTTTGCTACATTATTGTGCCTGTTTTAAAGACTAAAAGAAAGAGAGGAGAAATAGCTAGGCTCAGGTTACAGAGGTACCTGGCTGTGAAGCTTGGCCCTGAAGGGTGTATGTTGAATGCTGAGCATGCGCAATGAAAGGCAAGGTCACAAAGCTCCCAAGAGAACAGATGAGCGCCAGTTGTAAACGAGCTGGTCAGCATCTGCAAACATGCATTTAAAAAGGCTGATAGCGGGCTGGAGGGATGGCTTAGCGGTTAAGGCATTTGCCTGTAAAGCCAAAGGACCCAGGTTCGATTCCCCAGGACCCACGTTAGCCAGATGCACAAGGGGGCGCAAGCATCTGGAGTTCGTTTACAGTGGCTGGAAGCCCTGGTGCACCCCCCCCCCCTCTTTCTTTAAATGTTTTTTAAAAGTTTTTTTTAACGATTGATATCTCTCAAGTATTAAGGCTCCTAAACATTAGTTTTTTAATTATTTATTTATCTGTTTGTTTGAGAGAGAGGCAGAGAGAGAGAGAATGGGCGCACCAGGTCCTCCAGCCGCTGCAGACAAACTCCAGAGGCTTGCATGGGTCCTGGTGAATCAAACCTGGGTCCTTTGGCTTTGCAGGCAAGCACGTTAACTGCTAAGCTACCTCTCCAACCCAAGATCAGTTTATTTAAAGTGTGTTTTAAAATATTTTGAAGCAGACCAAAAATAGAAAACCTTTTTAAAAGCTGAGCATACCACAAGTAAAGATAACAACTATTTTGAACCCAAATCTAGCTAAAGTTTTAAAGGGCTCAGAATTCATGCCATATCAGCCCAGTCCTCACTCGTTTACTTACTTAACCCATATTTAACACTCCCTCATGTCTGGCTCCATGTAACGTTGTGCACATATAGCACTGAACTCTGGTTATTAAAAATTAAAAACTGTTGGGCTGGAATAATGGCTTAGCCACCCTGGGGTCCATTCCCCAACTACCCACCCACACAGGCCAGATGCAAAAAGTGAGGTGTCTGGTGTTTTCAGCAGCAAGAGGCCCTGGTATATACACATGTGCATGTGCAGACACACACAAGCAAATAAAGAAATAAATAAACGTTTTAAAAAATTAAACTGTAAATTAAAATAACCAAAAGACAAGCAGTATTAACTGATGTATGTGTGTCAATGGAATCAACTTTCAGAAGCAACCCTGTGTGTGCCCTGACTTAACTGTCACCAGGTCAAGTGATCTGAAAGCAAAGTAAGATCAATTAGTAAGTGGCACAAGTAGGAAACACTATGACCTAACCACAGGATTAAAATATTATTAATATGGAAGCTGGTGAGATGGCTCAGCAGTTAAAGGTACTTGCTTGCAAAGCCTCCTAGCCCGGGTTAGATTCCTCAGCCACTGGTGAGCATTCATTTGCAGCCCGAGAAACCCCGGAGCTTGTGCGCACATGCACAATGCACACAAATGGAAATAAATACATTTTTAAAAATATTTAACATGAAGCCGGGCATGGTGGCGCACGCCTTTAATCCCAGTGCTCGGGAGGTAGAGGTAGGAGGATCGCCGTGAGTTCGAGGCCATCCTGAGACTCCACAGTGAATTCCAGGTCAGCCTGGGCTAGAGTGAGACCCTACCTTGAAAAGCCAAATATATATATATATATATATATATATATATATATATATATATTAATATGGGCTGGAGGGATGGCTTAGAGGTTAAGGCATTTGCCTGCAAAGCCAAAGGACCCAGGTTTGATTCCCCAGGACCCACATAAGCCAGATGCACAAGGTGGTGCATGCATATGGAGTTCGTTTGCAGTGGCTGGAGGCCCTGGCGTGCCCATTCTCTCTCTCTCTCATAAATAAACAACAAAAAAAATTTTTTTTTAAAAAAGAACTAAGCAAAGAGCAGAAGGCAGCACATGAAGGCTCAGAGGGCGTGGGGTGGTGGCACATGAAGGTAAGAGAGAAATACTTACTTTGGGGACACAGGGGAAAGAAAGGAGATAAGTTCAAGCAAGTCTAACATGAAGGGCCTGAAATAAGAGACCAAAATACAGTATGACACGACCCGTATACCCAGAAAGCACCACACTCAGATCAATTCTACTTGACAACGGCTACTCTAACTATGACCTGGGCCCCAAAGGTAGACAGACAGCAAACCTCCGTTAAGAAATCCTCATGTTGGGCTGGGGAGATGGGTCAGCAGTTAAAGACACTTGCTTGCAAAGCCTGCCATCCTGGATTTAATTCCTTACCACCCACATAAAGCTACACCCAAAAAGGTGCTACCTGCATCTGGAGTTTGCAGCAGCAGCGACCCTGGTTTGCATACATGCATGTGCACACACATATACAGTGCAAATAAATAAATAAAAATTTAAAAAAAAAAAAGAGGCCTGCAGACATGGCTTAGTGGTTAAGCGCTTGCCTGTGAAGCCTAAGGACCCCAATTCAAGGCTCTATTCCCCAGTACCCATGTAAGCCAGATGCACAAGATGGTGCATGCATCTGGAGTTCGTTTGCAGTGGCTGGAGGCTCTGGTGCACCCATTCTCTCTCTGTCTCCCTCTTCCAATCTCTGTCACTCTCAAATAAATAAATTTTAAAAAATAAATTTAAAAAAATTATAAAACAAATCCTCATGTCTGTTGAGCTAAAGCTTGTGAGGATCTGCACCCAGACTTACAAAAGTGATATGAAATCACCTGGGAAACAATGACTCTCCTTCTCCAGGCCACCTGCCCAGAGGACCAAGCTCATCTAAGGGAAGAACATTAGTTCCTTCTGACGTACAATGTTATTCTAGTATCTACTGTCTTGAAAGGAACATGTCTCTTGTCACCACTATATGGTAACACCAGCATCAGTGGGTACCATATGAAGATCAAAGTGACCTACACACCTAGTAGGAGGCACATAATCATTTCTGAATTGTGAAGAGATTTAAACAGATCTAGGAAAGACTTTAAGAAAAAGCAGAGAGAGCCGGGTGTGGTGGCACACGCCTTTAATCTCAGCACCCAGGAGGCAGAAGTAGGAGGATCACTGTGAGTTTGAGGCCAGCCTGAGGCTACATAGTGAATTCCAGGTCAGCCTAGGCTAGAGCGAGACCCTACCTCCAAAACAAAACAAAACAGAAAAGAAAAGAAAAAAGCAAAGGAAGAAGTGAAGGGGTTGGGGAGGCTGGAGAGATGGCTTAGAGGTTAAGGCGTTTGCTTATGAAGCCAAAGGACTCAGGTTCGATTCTCCAGGACCCAAGTAAGCCATATTTACAAGGTGGTACATGCATCTGGAGTTTGTTTACAGCTGAAGAGCCTGGCATATCCATTCTCTCTCTCTCCATCTATCTATCATCTATCTATCTACCTGCCTCTCTTTCTCTGAGATAAATAAAGTTAATAAAAAATTATTTTAAAAATTTTTAGAAAAAAAAAAAAGAAAGAAAGGGCTGGAGAGATGGCTTAGTGGTTAAGCACTTGCCTGTGAAGCCTAAGGACCCCGGTTGAAGGCTTGATTCCCCAGGACCCACGTTAGCCAGATGCACAAGGGGGGGCACGCGTCTGGAGTTCGTTTGCAGTGGCTGGAGGCCCTGGTGCGCCCATTCTCTCTGTCTGTCTCTCTTCTCTCTCTCTCTCTCTCTTTCTGTGTGTGTGTGTGTGTGTGTGTGTGTGTGTGTGTGTGTGCTTGCAAATAAATAAAATAAATTAAAAAAAAAAACTTAAAAATAAAAAAAGAAGTGAACGAGCATGCTGATGCCTTAAGGAGTAAACTAATCATCTTTGCTTCTGGCTGTCCCAAGTCAGCAGTTTTGCTTAATTACTCAGTAAAAGAGATTGCGGTAAAATCATCAGTGTTACCATCTGGAACACTGCAATGCCAGGGACACTGGCCATCCCACAGTCACGATGTCCTGCAGCCGTGCTACAAACCGTCTACTTCCGAACTTCATAAGCCCAAATTTTAAAACCCAGGCTTTTCATTTAGTGGTGCCGGGGCTTGACCCAGATCCTCATCCATGCTCAACCTGTGCGTCTCCATTCAATGCCACCTCCAGCTCCACCGTGCTGCGAGCTGAAATGCGCGTGCGTGCCGTTCAGAACTCCTGCATACGCAGAGCCACACCTCGAGCGTGGCTGAGATTGGCGGCTCCTTTGGGCTGAAGGCAGGCAGCGTGTGAGGAACCCACCATCGAGTGAAAGAAAGGAGGAGCCAAGACCAAGAAAGAGAAGAGAAACAGAGAGAGCTGAGGCTCTGAGGTGGAGGGGTGCACTCTCCCAGCAGGTTTCCCAGGGATTCCGGGCGGACTGTACCTTACCCCAAACCGAAAAGCCCTAAGCAGACTCTCAGGGCAGGAGAGACTCAATCTCCAATTGACAAAAATCCTTCAATAAAGACTAGATGCTTAGAGAAGAGACGCTCCAGGCTGGAGAGATGGCTCCGCCATTGAGGCGCTTGCCTGCAAAGCCCAACAACGTGGGGTGGATTCCCCAGTGCCCACGTACAGCTGGATGCCCAAAGTGGCACACTCACCTGGAGATCATTCGCAGCAGCTAGAGGCTCTGGTGCACCCATATTCATTCACCCATAGTCTCTCCTCTCTCTCTCTCCTTTCAAATAAATAAAAGTGGGCCAGGCGTGGTGGCGCACGCCTTTAATCCCAGCACTCGGGAGGCAGAGGTAGGAGGATCGCCATGAGTTTGAGGCCACCCTGAGACTCCGTAGTGAATTCCAGGTCAGCCTGGGCCAGAGTGAGACCCTACCTCGAAAATAAATAAATAAATAAATGTATTTTTTTAAGAGAAGAAAAGCCCATACATGGCTTTAGATACACTCCATATTTTGCAAAAAAAAAAATAATAATTGCATGGGATTTTTAAATTTCATATATGCAGACTTGGCACGGAAATCCTTCCTCCTTCCCAAGAAGAAAATGGAAAGAGTTGACTCAAAATCTCAGGGCAACCATGCACAGCAATGCAGCTGAGGCCATCACTGTGCCCAAAGGGGCAGCAAATGACCACTCAGGTAGCTCGGTGGATACGTTTTGCCCATTGTTAACTCTCCACCCCAGCCAAATCATGAGCTCATCTCCTTCAACTTGGCGAACATTAAAATGACTGTTGCTGGGTTGGAGAGATGGCTTAGTGGTTAAGCACTTGCCTATGAAGCCTAAGGACCCCGGTTTGAGGCTCGATTCCCCAGGACCCACGTTAGCCAGATGCACAAGGGGGAACATGCATCTGGAATTAGTTTGCAGTGGCTGGAGGCCCTGGCACACCCATTCTCTCTCTCTCTCTGCCTCTTTCTTTCTCTGTGTGTCGCTCTCAAATAAATAAAAATAAACAAACAACAACAAAAAAAAAAAAGAAAAAAAACTTTATAAAATGACTGTTGCTGGGCTGGAGAACTGGCTTAGCAGTTAAAGCACTTGCTTGCAAAGCCTAAGACCCAGGTTCAATTCCCCAGCACCCATGTAAAGCCAGATGCACAAGGTGGCACCTGTGTCTGGAGTTTGTTTGCACTGGCTAGAGGCCCTGGTCCGCCCACTCTCTCCTCTCTCCCTCTTTCTGTCTCTATCCATCTGCCTCTCTCTCTCTCTCTCTCAAATAAATAAATAAAATATTTTTTAAATGACTATTGCTGGGCTGGAAAAATAGCTTAGTGGTTAAGGCATTTGCCTGCAAAACCAAAGGACCCCAGTTCAATTCCCCAGGACCCACGTAAGCCAGATGCACAATGTGGCACGTGCATCTGGAGTTTGTTTGCAGTGGCTAGAGGCCCTGATGTGCCCATTCTCTCTCTCTCAATAAACAAATAAAAACAAAACATTAAATAGAATGACTATTGCTGGAAAGCAAAATGCAAGGCAGAAAACATTTTCTTTTTTAATGTTTTATATACATGACACCAGTTTGAGGAATTTTTACATGACCCCATCCAGGTATGCAGGTATATAAAAAAAGGTATCCACATGAAGCATTTACAGATAATAAACTATAAAGAAATTATATTTAAATAGTTCTTTGGGCCAGGCATGGTGGTGCGCGCATGTGAGTAGTTCAAGGCCATCCTGAGACTACAAAGTGAATTCCAGGTCTAGTCTGGGCTAGAGCAAGAACGTACCTCAAAAAGAAACCCCAAAAATGAGCTGGAGAGATGGCTTAGCGGTTAAGGGGCATGCTTGTGAAGTCTAAGGAGCCAGGTTTGATTCTCTAGTTCCCACATAAACCAGATACACAAGGTGGCACATACATTTGGAGTTCTTTTGCAGTGGCTAGAGGCCCTGGTGTGCCCATTCTCTCCCTTTCTCTCATAAATAAATAAAAATAAAAAAGTCTAAAAGTGTTTTCAAAAAACTAAAAGATAAAAATAGGGCAAGAGATATGGCTCAGAGTTAAGGTGTTTGCCTGCAAAGCCTAAAGACCCAGGTTTGATTCCCCAGCTCCCATGTAAAGCCAGATGCACAAAGTGGCACATGCATCTGAAGTTTGTTTCCAGTGGCTGGAGACCCTGATGCACCCATTCTCTCTGTCTGTACCTCTTCTCTCTATCTCTTTCAGCTTGCAAATAAAGAAATAAATAATGTTTTTAAAAATATAAAATAGTTTTTGGTATACATACAATTTGACCACTCATTAAAGACAAAAGCAAATTTGCATACTCAAGAGATGAATGTGCTTAATTTTTTTTTTTTTTTTTTCATTTAATGTTTAAATTTATTACATTCAAAAAGTTCAATGTCTCCCAAAGTTGGATCCCCAGCAAAACACACACATACACACATATACCAGCTCTTTGATTCATGATGTTCATGATTTTTTTTAGTGCTTAATTTTTTTTACATGTGCGTGCGTGTGTGTGTGTGTGTGTGTGCATGTAGGTACATGTGTGGTGGGGGAGGTATGTACACGGAGACCAGAAGTTGACATAGGGTGACCACATCAGTCACGCTCCATCTTATTTACTGAGGCAGGATCACTCACTTGAACACAGAGCCGTCTGACTTGGTTAGTCCCTCTAGCCCTCTCGCCCCACAGATCCCCTGTGTCTGCCAGAAGTACAAGGATTAGGGGTGATCTGCTGCACCTGCCCAACACTTACCTGAGCGCTGAATGCTGAGCACTCTGACCTTCACGCTTACTCAGCAAGTGCGTCATGCGCTCTCCCCCTTCCCCAGCCACTAGATGTGCTGATTCTTACATAAAGAACTCAGTCCAAAGCCAGGCGTGGTGGCGCACGCCTTTAATCCCAGCACTTAGGAGGCAGAGGTAGGAGGATCGCCATGAGTTCGAGGCCACCCTGAGATTACACAGTGAATTCCAGGTCAGCCTGGGCTAGAATGAGACCCTACCTCGAAAAGCCAAAAATTTAAAAATTAAAAAAGATTCTTCCAATCCTGGCAGAATCTTTGATGCTACAGGATGTTGAGCATATGTCTTTCAAAGCTGATTGATATTTTGGTTTTAAAATTGCCAATACTGAGAACACCACTTCACATAAATATGTAGTACAAAATGGCAAAAATATGTTTAGGGCCATTTCAGAAATTATTGGAAATTCTGTCTTAATCCCAAGCCAAAATTCACTGAATGATTTCTTAAGAAACTTAAAACCAGCAGCCCCAACAGCAGTTTTTAAAGTCGAACATTCTAATACAGTACAATCCAAAGATATGCACATTGCATACTTATATGCTGAGGAATGATAGTAAGAAAAGAATAAAAGTGTTTTCTGTATTAAACCATGTTTCTGTATGAGCAGAAAACTTTGTATATACTGTAAAGACGGTGCAATGTGGGCTGGAGAAATGGCTCAGTGGTTAAGGTACTTGCCTACAAAGCCCAAGTAGCCTCATAAAACCAAATGCACAAAGTGGCACATGCATCTAGCATTTATTTGCAGTTGCTAGTGGCCCTGGCATGCCCATTCTCTCCCCCCCCCCCCCGCTGCAACTAAATTAATTAATTAAAAATCTGCAATTCATAACATAACATCTGATCTGAGCTATTTCAATCATTCACCAATATTCACCTACAATCACTCATATAAATGGTATAATCTAGGCATTAGGAATAAGATAGAGGCCTAAAAATTTAACATTTTAACAAAAAATGAATACATTTAATAAACTGATATGCACTGTATAGTCATATAATAGCTGCTATGATAAAAAGGAAATTAAGACAATGGATGGCCCTAAGTGACTATGGGGAAACTGGCATCTGAGATGACATTTCACTCAAGAGCACACTGTGTCAGGCTGCAGACATGGCTCGGCAGTTAAGCGTGTGTGCTTGCAAAGCCTCACAGCCTGGGTTCGATTCCCCAGGACCCACATAAAGCCAGATCCACAAAGTGGCACATGCATCTGGATTGCTTTTACAGTGGCAAGAGGCCCTGGTGAGCCCATTTTCTCTCTCTTTCTCTCTTCTTGCTAACAAATAAAATAAATAAATAATAAAGTAAAAATGTAAGACTTATAAAAAGAGCATGCTATGGGTTTTTATGGATTGCTTTGAACATTTAATATTCCCTGCTTGGAGGTATTTTCTTTTTATCAGCTATGTGATGCAATATGTTATGCACTCCTCTGATTTATTCTGATATTCCTTTACTGATAGAAACTGTTTTCTTCATGTTAGCCTCTTTGTAATGTACCATTATTTCCCAGTCTTAAAATGGTCATTAGAATTGTTTTATCATCATATACAAAAAAAAAAAAAATCTACCACCAGTCAGGCTACGGCACATGTGAACTTACTACAAGAATGTATTAGTCAGGGGCTGGAGAGATGGCTTAGTGGTTAAGCACTTGCCTGTGAAGCCTAAGAACCCCGGTTTGAGGATCCATTCCTCAGGACCCACGTTAGCCAGATGCACATGGTGGCGCACGTGTCTGGAGTTCGTTTGCAGTGGCTGGAGGCCCTAGCGCCCCCATTCTCTCTATTTATATCTGCCTCTTTCTCTCTCTGTCTGTCTGTCACTTTTAAATAAATTAAAAAATAAACCAAAAATAAATAAATAAATAAATGAAATGAAATGAAATGAAAAGACTATTGGTCAGAAGTATCTGCATCTATGCACGTGGGTGTCTGAATTGTGGGCACATCCCACATGCGTGTTTATGACTTATAACAAATGTAGTTAAGCGCTAATACCAGTCAACACTTGACAAGTGCCTGAGCCTTTACGAACGACTTCAAGAGAACAACAGCACAGTTGACAGTTTTAAGTATTTGGAAATAACATTTGTTTGGGGCATACTTTCAAGGGATTTACTGCAGTCAGACCAGCTAGCATGTAATTTCCTGAATGCTTTTTGGAACCTATTCCGTTATCACAGCTTCATTTTGCAAGTTAAACTAGTGAGGCAGCTGGGGGTGGGGGGGTGCACACCTTTAATCTCAGCACTGGGGAGGCAGAGGAAGAGAATCGCTGTGAGCTTGAGGCCAGCCTGGGACTAGAGAGGTGAGTTCCAGGTTCAGTCTGGGCTAGAATGAGATTCTACCTCAAAAAAAAAAAAAAAAATGAACAAAAGAAGAAAAAGAAAGGAAAGAAGGAAAGAAGGAAGGAAGGAAGGAAGGAAGGAAGGAAGGAAGGAAGGAAGGAAGGAAGGAAGGAAAGATGGAAATTACTGGAGCAGTAGACATTGTCCCAAAGAAAAGGATCTTTGTTTCTGGTTTTTCCCCTCATTCAGGAGCTCGGGGACAGGAAAACTATAGTTTCCCATCACTGTCCTCAATCATATTCTTCTCTAAGAGTTCCTCTTCTTTCTCTCCTGTTCTTTTCATGGCTATTGAGCAAAGATTGCCATGGCCTTCACAGCGCCCGTCCACTCTCCCTCAGACCACATTTTTGAACGTGCATCATGATTTTCTTCCAGCTTGACACATTGTTACAAGGCTGCTTCACCGTGACTCAAATTACACCACACCTCAGCCTCTTTCTCGCATCCATTAGGATCAATCCTAGAGTAAAATCCTCAATAAAGACTGCAGAGGTGGAGTCAGGATGGTCCCGGGACATGCTGGCCAGCCAGTCTAGCCTCATTGGCAAGTTCCAGGCCAGTGAGAGACCCTGTCTTAAAGGAAGTGGACAGTGTTTCTGGGGATGACATCTGAGGTTGTATCCTCTGGTCTCTGCATGCATCTATACATAGGTGCACCCACATGTATGCACATACACAAGTCTGCACACATTTAAAAAAAAGAAGAAGAAAGAATAAATAATAAAAGAAAAGAAAAGAATGAATGAAAAAAAGGAGGCTGGGGATGTGGATCCCTAGTAGTACTTGCCTAGCATGCACAAGGCCTTGGTCTCCAGCACTGCGTGTGGATGATAGATGATAGATGATAGGTAGATAAATGATAGGTAATAGATAAATGGATGAAGAAAGATGCTGTTTTGTGACCATCTGGAAACACTGAAATGAGTGAGACCCTACCTTGAAAAACCAAAAAAAAAAAAAGAATTTTGATGAATATGAGTTTGGCCCCTCGTCTGCTCTATGTCAGAAGTACAGATGATCACTTGATAAAATAGGAGCCACTGTCAGACTAGAAGATTGCGGAGGAAAGCCGAGGCTCATTGTGTCTAACGGGCAGGAAGCCAACATACAGGGTCAGTTTTTTTTTTTTTCAAGGTAGGGTCTCAATCTAGCTCAGGCTGACCTGGGATTCACTATGCAGTCTCAGGGTGGCCTTGAACTCACGGCAATCCTCCTACCGCTGCCCCCCAAGTGCTGAGATTAAAGGCGTGAGCCACCATGCCCAGCCAGGGTGAATTTATTTAAAACAAACAAACAAATGAATGACTCCAAAAGCTCTATAGACTCATTTACCCAAAGTGAGCTGGATTAAAATGATATTCTAGGGCTGGAGAGATGGTTTAGTGGTTAAGGCACTTGCCTGCAAAGCTAAAGGACCTCAGTTTGATTCCCCAGGACCCACCTTAAGCCAGATACACAAGGGGATGCATGCATCTGGAGTTCATTTGCAGTGGCTGGAAGCCCCGGTGTGCCCATTTTCTCTCTCTCTCTCTCTCTCTCTCTCTCTCCCTCTCTTAAATAAATAAAAATAAAATATTAAAAATTGACTGTAAAATAAATAAATAAATAAAATGATATTCTACAATCTTTCCTAGACAACATGGTGCTCACATTAAAAACACCAATATGGTCCTTCACCTTCTAGTATAATGGGAAGAAATAAATTGTTTACAAAGTCCTTTGAAAATACTAAATACTAAAAAAATTGGACATGAGCTAGAGAGATACTAAGATGCTTGCCTGAAAAGAAAAACCTAACAACCCAGGTTTGACTCCCCAGCACCCACACAAAGCCAGATGCACAAGGTGGTGCATGCATCTGGAAGTCATTTGCAGTGGCTAGAGACCCTGTTGTGCCCAATCCCCTCCCTTCTCTGCCTCTTTCTCTCTCTCTCTCTCTCTCAAATAAATAAATTTTAAAAAAAAGTTGAGCCAGGCATGGTGGCACACGCCTTTAATCCCAGCACTCGGGAGGCAGAGGTAGGAGGATCATCATGAGTTCGAGGCCACCCTGAGACTCCATAGTGAATTCCAGGTCAACCTGGCCCAGAGTGAGACCCTACCTTGAAAAACCAAAAAAAAAAAAAAAAAAAAAAAAAAAAAGTTGGACATGTCTGAGCTGTAGACTGTACCCCCATGGATAAATACAGTAAGACACTCCAGTCCTTACATTAAATCTCATCCTCAGAGTCTTTGGGGTCCATGATAGGTCTTGCAAAAACAATGTGCTGTGGGGTTTTATTTGTCTCTTTGGGATGATGAAACCTATGCAATCCCTTGAGTTTACATTTCCAAGCTCCAGGGAAGAGAGTTGGGCATTCTGAACCCGAGGAGGACACAGTTAACGGACACGCATGTTTATGTTCTGAGGAGAGCTGGGCATGCTCAGGTCCTCAGACTGCCTCACAGGGAGTGGGCACTAATGACCGACTCCTTCGGCTCCGTCACGTCAGCCACGAGGCTCAGCCCTCCTCCATCCTCTGCTCTCCCCACTGTCCTGAAGCACTCGGTCCTGTCTCAGTGACTGGAGGCCCGTTGTCTGTGGGCTCCGCACCAGACACCAAGCGTTTAGACTAAGGCAGAGTCCCTGTTTGCCAGGAGCCCCCAGTGGCGTGGGCAGGTAAGAAGGTGTGGGACACGCTTAGGGTGATGGGGGAGTGACAGAGCAGGGACCCGAGCGCAACAGAAAGGGCTTCCTGGTGCAGCTTATCTGCCAGCTGGGCAGCAAAGGACAAGTTCATGTCAATGTGAGTCAAGGGAACGACTTGTGCACGGTCGCTGAATCCTACCAGGAGCTGCGCCTACACCAGCACAGCTCGATACCAGGGGCCCATGTGCAGAGATAACACACTAAAACTGGAGAGGCACACAGGACCAGGTCACGAAGCCCCTTGATTAACCAAAATATAAAAGAAGGGGATGGAGAGATGGCTTCGTGGTTAAGGCTCTTGCCTGTAAAGCCTGAGGACCTGGTTTTGTTTCCCCAGTGCCTACTGAAAGCCAGATGTACAAGGTGGCACATACATCTGGAGTTCGTTCGCAATGGCTGGATGCCCTGGTGTGTCCATTTTCTCCCTCTCTCTCTCTTCTCTCTATTTCTCTCTGCTCGCAAATAAATAAATAAAAATATTTTAAAAATATAGGGGGCTAGAGAGATGGCTTAGTGGTTAAGGCACTTGCCCTTGAAGGCTTGATTTCCCCAGTACCCATGTAAGCCAGATGCACAAGGTTGTACATATGCATCTGGAGTTCATCTACAATGGCTGGAGGCCCTGGCATACCAATTCTCTATCTTCCTCTCTCTCTCTCAAAAATAATATATATATATATTAACATATATAAATATAAATATAATAAAATATATAAGTATATATTTATATATAAATAAATATAATATAATATACAATTAATTAATATATAAATATAAATATAATATAAAATCAGTCCCACAAATCTTCTCTGAAAGTCACATCTAATCTACCCAGCATGCATGTTTTTATTGGCCCTCACAGTAAATTTACCACGCTGACATGGTTGCTAACATTAAAGCCTTGAGCTCTGTCTGATCACCTTAATGGCAGGCCATGGGTTATACTTTATACGTATGTTTAAATTTTCAAAGGTAGGGCTGGAGAGATGCCTTAGCAGTTAAGCGCTTGCCTGTGAAGCCTAAGGACCGGGGTTCGAGGCTCAATTCCCCAAGACCTATGTAAGCCAGATGTATAAGGTGGCACATGCGTCTGGAGTTCGTTTGCAGTGGCTGGAGGCCCCGGCACGCCCATTCTCTCTCTCTCTCTCTCTCCCTCTGCCTCTTTCTCTCTTTGTCTGTCACTATCAAATAAATAAATAAAAATAAACAACAAAAAAAATTTTTTTTAAATTTTGGAAGGTAGGCTGCCGAGAACTCAGCACTAAAGGAGAATTATAACCCACCCTCCAAGGTGCAGAGAACATTGCAGAAGAGGGGCTGGTAAGAGCCACAGGGTGGGAAGGTGTATTCAGAGACATCGTCCGCACACACACACACACACACACACACACACACACACAACTGTCTGGTACATTCATGACCCCACAGTGATTTCAGATAAGGAAGGTCCTCAGTAGAATGGGGACAGGAGACAGGGGACATAAGAGTACAACCCAATGGGAATATGACAAAATTACAATATGTTCATACATTAGGGGTCTCAATTTAAAAAAAAAAAAAAAAGAAAAGAAAAAGAAAGAAAAGTTGAAGGGAATCGCAATGAAAACATTAAAATTCGGAGCTGGAGAGATGACTTAGCGGTTAAGATACTTGCCGGCAGGGCCAAAGGGACCCAGGACACACATAAAGCCAGACGCACGAGATGGCACATGAATCTGAAGTTTGTTTGCAGTGGCATGAGGTCCTGGCATGCCCATTCTCCCTCTCTCCCTCTCTCAAATAAATAAATATAAAACTTGCAATTAAGCCAAAACATAATCTTACTTAAAAGTTCTGCTTCTCAACAAAACAGAGTCTCTCTCGATCACAGGAGTGAGCCATATTAACAGGCTAAGACATTGCCTAAACTAGGAAAGCAACTATGAATTAACCATGGGCAGCAGATTTGAAGGTTTGAGCTGGGGTGCCGCTCAGTTGTAAGAGCACTTAGCCAGGATGCCCAAGGCCCTGGGTTCCATCCTCAACACCATAGAGACAAGAGGAAAAAAGAGATTATTTAAAGGATGGTTTAAAAGAAGAAAAAAAAAAAAAGTAATGAGACTTCAAGTCTGTTGACTTCGCTTGTTCCTGGTGTTCACTTTAAAGTGGGATTTGAGAAATAGCCAAGGTTCAGATCTGCTGCAAGGACTAAAGTTGGTGGTTGTAACTGCTGTGAGAAATGTGCCCTCACCCTCCCCACACACTACCCAGCCACACTTTTATTTTCTCTGACCTACCACCTGTACCGTATCTTAACCTTTTCCAAAGCTTTCACTGAATTTATCTCACTTGATCTTCTGTCTCCTGCTTTGTGGTGCTGAGGAGAGAGCCCAGGAAAGTTTCTATCCTACTAAACTGCTCTACCACTGAGATGACCCCAGATTTCCGTCCTTCAAATCTTTTCTTGTTTTCTTTTGTTTTTGTTTTTTTGTTTCTCGAGGGAAGGTCTTGCTGTAGCCCTGGCTAACCTGGAATTCACTATGTAGCTGCAGGGTGCCCTCGAACCCACAGCGATCCTCCTACTTCTGCTCCCATGAGTGCTAGAATTAAAGACATGCATCACCACAGGCCGGCTTCCTTCAAATCTTTTGTCCATCCTTAATTCCTCGCTCGTTCCCTACTCCCTGTAAGTGCAGAGCAGGAAACCTTCTCAGTTTACAGATGGGGAAATATATGCAGTGACTTAGCCTAAGTTACAGGGGAGAGCCCCAAAGATTACAGATAATTTCCTGTTATCTGGGTTTAAAATATTGCAATCAAGGGCTAGAGAGATGGCTCAGCAGTCAAGGTGCTTGTCTGCAAAGCCTAACGACCCAGGTTTAATTCTCCACTAACCATGTAAAGCCAGATGCACAAAGTGGCACCTGCACCTGGAGTTCATTGGCAGCAGCTGGGGATGCCTTGGTGTGCCCATTCTCTCTGTCTCTCTCTCTCTCTGCTTGGAAATAAATAAATATATTTTTAAAATTTTTTTGGTTATTTTAATTTATTTATTTGAGAGCGACAGACAGAGAGAGAAAGAGGGAGAGACGGAGAGAAGGGGCACGCCAGGGCCTCCAGCCGCTGCAAACGAATTCCAGTTGTGTGCACCCCCTTGTGCATCTGGCTAACGTGTGTCCTGGGGAATGGAGCCTTGAACCAGGGTCCTTAGGCTTCACAGGCAAGCGCTTAACCGCTAAGCCATCTCTCCAGCCCAAATAAATATTTTTTTAAAGCAAAAAAGAAGGGCTGGAGAGGTGGCTCAGCCATTAATGTGTTCGCCTGCAAAGCCAAAGGAACCTAGTACGATTCTCCAGGACCCACGTAAAAGCCAGATGCACAAGGTGGCGCATGCATCTGGAGTTCATTTTCAGTGGCTGGAGACCCTGGCATACCTGTTCTCTTTCTCTCTCTCAAATAAATAAAATTAAAATTAAAACATTGCAATCACCTTAGACTCATGTCTTTCCGCTGCTGTTCCCAGTAAAGCACCGATTCCTGTAGGATGTTTCATTCTGGTGTAAGTTTCCATCTTCCTCGCCCCATACAGGCGTCAGCCCTCCTCCTTCCTGGATTAACCCGACTCCCAGTGCCGCCCTCCCTTCATCCCTGTCCATACTGCCTTCTGCTAGACTAAACTTCCCTAAACACCATTTCCATGATGTCATTTCCATGATCAAAAACCTTATAGCTCTGTGTTCCCCTAAGCAAGACTCCAAGCTGCTCCTCAGCCAAGATTTCCAGACTCTGCTTAATCTGAACTGCCCGCTCCCCTCAGCCCTCACACAGGTGCTTGGGAAACAGAACTGGCTCACTTGAGCCTGAGCATGCAAATCAGAGAATGGGAATGAAACTACAATCGTGTTTGCCTACCAAACCAGTGAAGTTTGACTTTTTTTTTTCTGGATTTTCGAGGTAGGGTCTCGCTCTAGCTCAGGCTGACCTGGAATTCACTATGTAGTCTCAGGCTGGCCTCAAACTCACGATAATCCTCTTACCTCTGCCTCCCGAGTGCTGGGATTAAAGGAGTGTGCCACCACGCCCGGCTCTTGAAGTTTGACTTTCTCTCTCTGTCTTTTAAATGATAGTGTTCAATACTGGCAAGAGAAAGAGAAAATAGTTTCTTGTCCACAGATGATAATTGAAAGGCAATTTCATTATATGCCTCCAGAGTTTTGTTTTGTTTTGTTTTGTTTTTTGTTTTTTCGAGGTAGGGTCTCATTCTAGTCCAGGCTGACCTGGAACCTGCAACTCATTCTGTAGTCTCAAACTGGCCTCGAACTCACAGCAATCCTCCTACCTCTGCCTCCTGAGTGCTGGGATTAAAGGTGTGTACCACCATGCCCAGGGCATCAACAGTTTTTAACCTTAACTCTGTATCCTGAGGAAATAATTGCCCACAGAGATGAATTTTACTAATGTAGTTATGAACGATTAGATATAACCAAAGCCAGTCAGTAGGGGAATGGTTAAGTTATGATGTATGCAAGGGATGCAGCTCAGTGAGTGAAGTGCTTTCCATGCAAGCATGAGGATCTGGGTTCTGATTCCAGCACCCACTGGATATGAAGGAGTGTGTTTGGGGCTGGATAAGATGGCTTAGTGGTCAAAGCATTTGCCTACAAAGCCAAAGGACCCAGGTTCGATTCCCCAGGACCCATATAAACCAGATGTACAAGGGGGAGCATGTGTCTGGAGTTCATTTGCAGTGGCTGGAGGCCCTGGAATAACCATTCTCTCTGTCTGCCTCTCTCTCTCTAATAAATTATATATATATATATATATATATATATACATACATATATATATATATATATATATATAATTTCATATATATATATATATGGAGTATGTTTGTAATCCCAGTGCTGGGGAGGCAGAGAGAGGATCCTTTGGTCAGCTAGTCTAGCTGAATCAATGAACTACAGGTTCAGTGAGAGAACCTGCCTCAAAAAAAAAAAGACCCTGAGACTACATAGTGAATTCCAAATCAGTCTGGGCTAGAGTGAGACCCTACCTCGAAAAACCAAAAACCAAAAACCAAAACCAAAAACAAAAAAAAAAAAACGAAAAAAGGAGCTGGGCATGGTGGCACACGCCTTTAATCCCAGCACTCGGGAGGCAGAGGTAGGAGTATCGCTGTGAGTTCGAGGCCATCCTGAGAGGACATAGTGAATTCCAGGTCAGCCTGAGCTGGAGCGAGAACCGTACCTTGAAAAATTAAACAAATAAAAAATAAAATAAAGATAAGGGGGATGTGCTTGAGGAGGACATTTGACGTCAGCCTTTGGCTTCCACACATCCACGCACACACACAAATAAAAGTCATGAAACATGCCTATGATGGATGATTATATTAAAATATATAGAAGTAGAGAAAGATACTTACATATGTATTAAAGGAGGGATTGGGCTGGAGAGATGGCTCAGTGGTTAAAGCACTTGCCTGCACAGCCTAATGACCCAGGATTGATTTCCCTAGTACCCACATAAATCCAGATGCACAAAGTGGCACATGCATCTGGAGTTTGTTGTAGTAGCTAGAGGCCCTGGCATGCCCATTCTCTTCCCTCCATCTCTTTCTCTCTCTCTTCTCTCTTTCTCTGCTTGCAAATAAATAAATAAACATATTTTTTTTTACAAGGAGGGAATGTTCTATCTTCCACTTTCTCATAAATCAATAAAACACTTTGTTAAAAGAGAGGAATGATGTGTGTTAAAGAGGAGGAAAGGCACTATGATATTCAGGAGAAGTCATATGACAGTTTACTGGTGATTTTGTTTTTCTTCTCTTTCAAAACACCTTTTTTTTTTTTTTCTTCTGAACTTGAGTTCCTTTCTCTTCCTCGCTTTAACAGATGAGTTCCTCTTATATACTGAGAAAATGTATCATCAATTTGCCTAATTTACCTGTGTCCCTTCATACTCTCCTCTTTTTATGTCCAAAGGAACTAAGTCCAAAGGCCTGGTGGTACACACCTGTCATCCCAGCAATTGGAAGCATGAGGCAGGAGGATCATGAATTCAAAGCCAGCCTGAGCTACATAGCAAGACCCTGTCTTAGAATCATGCTATAAAATTTAGCATATTAAAAATGAATTCAAAGCCAGGCATGGTGGCGCACGCCTTTAATCCCAGCACTGGGGAGGCAGAGGTAGGAGGATTGCCTTGAGTTCGAGGCCACCATGAGACTACATAGTGAATTCCAGGTCAGCCTGAGCTAGAGTGAGAGAGACCCTGCCTCAAAAAATCGAAAAACCAAAAAAAAAAAAACAAGAAAAGAAAAGATAAGATAAAAAAGAATTCAAGCACACACCTTTAATCCTAGCACTCAGGAGGCAGAGATAGAAAGATCACTGTGAGTTCAAGGCTAGCTAACCTGGGACGACAGAGGGTGTGCCAGGTCAGCCTGGACTAGAGCAAGACCCTACCTAAAAATAATAAATAAATAAATAAATAAATGAAGAGTTCCTGGACTGGGGAGGTGACTCAATGTATCAAGCTTTTGCCCTGCAACTCTTGAGTACCTGAGTCCAGATTCCCAGACCCCACATAAAAGCCAGAAACTGCCGTGGGCTTCCGCCACCCCGGCACACCAACAGCAAGAAGGAAGGTGCAGACAGGAGAATGTTCCAGAGGCTCACAAACAAGGCAGCGAGCAACAGCTAGAGACCCTGCCCCAAATGAGACCCAAGGCGAGAACCCACACCTGAAAGTTCTCCTCTTTCCTCCACACGTGCTGTGGTACTCACGGACCCACACGCTCTGTCTTACACACATGCCATCTAAACAAATTTTAGAAATATTTTCTTAAAAAAGAATTTCTTTCTCAAGCGTGTGTTGTTCTCCACGTATTTCTTGGAGAGGAACTCTCACCCTCACCTCTGGGTCACCCCTACTCTCCTTCTGTGGCCTTGGTTCATGTTTACCTCCCACACCTCACTGAAATGGCTTCATTTATTTGTTTGTTTATTTACTTATTATTTGCAAGCAAAGAGAGAGAGAGAGAGGAGACACAGAGAGAATGGGCGTGCCAAGGCTTCCAGCCACTGCAAAGGAACTCCAGATGCGTGTGCCACTGGTGCGTCTGGCTTTATGTGGGTCCTGGGGAATTGAACCCCAGTACTTAGGCATTGTAGGCAAGTGCCTTAACCGCCGAGCCATCTCTCCAGGCCTGCAATGGCTCTGTTAAACACCACGGGTAGTTAGTACCCTTCCTCTGAGCTGCTCAGCATTCCTCGTTGCCCGTGCGCAAATTCTTTCCTTGGTTCTAGGGGCTCCATGGGCCTGATTTTCTTGTCACCTCGTGGACTCCTCTTCCTCTTGGCCTCTTCCCTCTCCTGTATTAAAGCTCCCGGGTTCCCCTCCTTTAGTCTTTTATTCTTTGCCCTCTGGACTCTGCCCATGACATTGGCCTGCATGCCCTTGGGCTCTCCTGCCTGCTCTGTGTTGAGTCCACAAGTTCCTTCTTTTTCGAGGTAGGGTCTCACTCTACCCCAGACTGACCTGGAATTCACTATGGAGTCTCAGGGTGGCCTCGAACTCACGGCAACCCTCCTACCTCTGCCTCCCGAGTGCTGGGATTAAAGGCGTGCGCCACCACGCCCGGCTCACAAGTTCCTTCTTGTTCCGTCTTCTTCCCCGCACTCCAGATGAAAAACCTCCCTTTGGATGCGCAATGGCCATCGAGTTAGTGTGCAGAACTCGCTAGAACCCCAGGTTTTTGTCCCTCAAATCTGCTCTCCCAAAAATGTCTGCCGTCCTAAAAACGACGGTGTCCTTATCCCGGCTGTCCAAACCACTAACCTGGAGGTCAGCTCTCCGTCCTCTCCCACGGCAATCCACAAGCGAGCCGACTGGGGGCTTCAAACAGATCCAAGTCTGTTACCGCTGCCCCGGCCGCACAGCGCAAGCCACCGTGCCTCTCACTCGGCAGCTTCCAAAACCAGCAATCTCCTCTCCCTACTTCCTCCTGGTGCCCGTGCGATCTCGGAAGCCTCTTCATTTTTCCCTTGTGGTGCTGAGGATGGTGCCCAGGGCCTTGCTCGTGCGAGATAAGTGTTCTAGCACTGTTACAAACTCAGCCCATCCTTCCAGTGGCTTTGGGGGTCTTAGTGGGTTATTTTGTTTGTTTGTCCTGTTTGTGTGTTTGAGACAGGGTCCCACGTAGCCTAGGCTGCCCTTGAACTCCCGATGCCCCTCTACCTGCCTCCCAAGTACCGGGAGTGGCAGCGTGCACCACCACACCTGGCTGTCCAGTGCCTTTTGCTCAGTGCGGAGAGAATCCCAAGTTATCATGCCTATGGGTGATGCAGGGTCTAGACCCTGGCTAGTTCTCTCTCCTGCTGGTTACTGTGGGGAGCAGTAGAGGGACCTTTTGTTGTTGTTGTTGTTTTGTTTTTAGAGGTAGGGTCTAACCCTAGCCCAGGCTGACTGGAATTCACTATGTGGTCTCAGGGTGGCCTCGAACTCACGGTGATTCTCCTACCTCTGCCTCCCGAGTGCTGGGATTAAAGGCGTGCGCCACCACGCCTGGCTTGTTTTATTTTGTTTTGTTTTTTCTTAAACAGTCTCTTTCCTGGCCTAGGGTCTACACACTTGCTACTACTCCCCATGCCCAGCACGCCATTTCCCACCTCTTTAGATGGCTTGTACCTTCCGATGCCACAGGGCTCTGCTCCGAGGTCCGTGCCCCCTTTAGAAAACCGAATCTAAAAGGGCCTCCTCACCCTCTTTAACCAGGATCCTCTTAACCTGATATGTTTTCTTCATAGACTTTGTTACTGCTTGGAATTGTATCAGGTTTAGTTCCCCCAAGCTAAAATGTGAGCCCTTTGTAGGCAAGGATTGTAGCATCCCCGTCACCATCTAGTATGGTGTCTGCTACTGGGAAGGGCAAAAACATTTTTATGTAAGTGAACAAACTATTTTTAAAACGTCTACTCAAAAAAAAAAAAAAAAACTAAAAGGGGCTAGAGAGAGGGCTCTGTGGTTAAGGTGCTTGTCTGCAATACCTAACGATCAAAGTTCCATTCCCTAGTACACACATAAAGCTAGATGCACAACGTGGCACAGACATCTGGAGTTTGCAGTGGCTAGAGGCCTTGGCACACCCATTCTCTCTCTCCAAATAAATAAATAGAATATTTTTTTAAAAAAATATTAAAAGGGGGCTGGAGAGATGGCTTAGCAGTTAAGGCTATTACTGGCAAAGCCAAAGGCTCAGGTTCAATTCCCCAGGACCCACGTAAGCCAGATGCACAAGGTGGTGCACACATCTGGAGTTCATTTGCTGTGGCTAGAGGCCCTGGCATGCCCATTCTCTCTCTTTCTCTCTCTGTCTGCCTCTCTCACTCTCAAATAAATAAACAATAAATAAAATATTTTTAAAACAAAATAAAACATACTAAAAGGTATAATTCAGGGTAGAGTGCTTGCCTGGCATTTGCAGTCTTGAGTTGGATCACAGAACTACAGAATAGGAAAGTGAAACAGGAGAAGAGGAGAGGAGAGGAGAGGAGAGGAGAAAATATAGGAAGAAGTCTGAAGAAACAATATCTAGAAGGTGAGCCTGCAGTTATTTGGTTGGTCTCTCCCACTTCATTTTTTATGCTCTCAAGTATTTCTCAAACATTCCATATCGTAATCAGAAAAATCCAAGCGGTTTCCTGAAATCTACCTACATAGCTGTCAGGCCCATTTTAACCCTGTTCCAAAACAAGTAAGACCTTAAGATGTATCCACTTTGACGTCACGCCTTTCTCACGCCCTTCTTTCTCCCTTCACCTGGGGCAACCTGGGCTCAAGGGCCATCTCCATGCAGCCTTTCCAAAATGCACCTCACTCCACTCCGGTGGGCTCCCTCCCTGCCCCAGACTTTGTTCTTGGTGGGGTCTCATTCATTCTCACTCACCAGCTATTTTAGGTATGGTTTATGTGTGAGTCTCAGTGTACATCAGAGAAATAGGAACAGAGGGGATGTTTCCCAGAAATTCATTTTCCCTCTCAGCAGATGACCATGTTTTAGGCTAACAGCCCGAAAATCTCTAAGGTGGACGGACAGGAGAGTCAACCCACAATAAACACTTGGGGACCATACTTGGTATGGAAGCTTCCAGGCCTCGAAGCCTTTCAGAGGTCTGGAAACGGATCTGCTGAGCGAGCGTATTCTGCACAGGCAGTTGCTCATTTTTCACTTACTGACTAGGAATCATTTTTTTAATATTTTAGTTTTGTCATTTATTTGAGCAAGAGAAGCAGAGAAAGAGAGAGAGAGAGGGGATGAGCACACTAGCCTCCAGCCACTGCAAATGAGCGCCAGACACACGTGCCCCCTTGTGCAGCTGGCTTACGTGGGTCCTGGGGAATTGAACCTGGGTCCTTTGGCTTTGCAGGCCAATGCCTTAACGGCGAAGCCACTTCTCCAGCCTCCTAGGAACCGGTTTTTATTTTTTATCTCCAGATCGAGGAAACTGAAACTTAAGACAGGAAAGTACTTGGCCTGTAGTAAGGTGTATATTCAACACAGCCGGGGCTCTCTCACCAACTCCTGCCTCACCAGGCTTCATACCAAAGGAGACATGATCTCCTTTGACCGTTTGCCACAAATGTGCTTTCAGTTAAGCTGTGTGCTCTCGGTTGAGTTACGTAACCTTCGGGAGTCTAGGTCTCTCGTGGGTGAGAGCGAGGCAAATGCCTTCTGGGGTGTCTAGAAGGTCAAAGTGCTTAGGACTTGGTGTTTGGCGGGTGAGGAGCAAGGGTGGTGGTGGTGGTCAGCCCCAAGCCCGCAGAGAGAGCAGCCCCTGGGGGTCAGCATCGCTCAGATGCCTCTGCTGGGCACGTTGCAGAGGAAGCCACTGGGGTTCCAGGAGGCCCCCTCTGTCCTCCGGAGCTGCTAATCTTAAACATCTCTCACTCCCCCAGGAATTATTTTAGGACCGGGAAACGGCACGCTGTTTATTGAAAGGATCACGGAAGAGGATGAGGGGGTCTATCGGTGCAGAGCCACCAACCAGAAGGGGGCCGTGGAAAGCGCAGCCTACCTCACCGTGCAAGGTAAACAGCTGGGGGGCGAAGCAGCACGCGGTCCCGGGACACCTGCTTCCCTGTTTGCTTAGCTTCCCACCTGCCTGACCTCTCCCCCCCCCCAACCCCAACCGGCCCCCCCGCCATCCAGAGAAGGCGCGGCCTGGCTCTGTCTGGAAGGCAGCAGCTGGTCCTCTGGCCAGCCCCAATCTGCATGGTCTCAATGGGGGAAGTGTTTCGCGGAAGAAAGAGTCCTGAGATCCACACCTGTGAGAAATAAGATCAGGAAGAAGGAGGGGGGAGGGGGGAGGGAGACACATTTAAAACTGTTCATTTATTTTTCCTCTTCGGAGTCCTGGAAGTGAGACATGCACAGACTGCTTTTTCCTAAGCTGGTTCTTAAAACGAGAAGGCACAAAATATTATTGCTGAGGGCCACACATAATAAACAGGCACATTTCAGAAAATATTCCAAAGGCTTCCTCTTTCTGGGCCTCAGATAGTTCGTTGGGCAGGGGAAAAAAAATTAAAAGTGGCTTGAATGCTACCCTGACTCTAGCCATGTGGCTTCCATTTGAAAAATAGTTTAGACCTCACTTTCAATTTTCCAGTGCTAAGAATCATCCAAAACCTAAAATTTATAGCATCATAAAATGTCAAATTGGCACCTCTTAGATGTAAATATCAATCGCATATTGAGGTTTGACATGAAAAGATGGAGCTTGTTTGGAAGCCTGTCTGTCTCCAAATGGTCACCGGTGCTCTTCAGGGCACGCAGGACTTCTGGGCAGGAGCCCGCAAGGAGGAGATGCACTGCATTCCGTACACTACGCCCTGCCTAAGTACTAGACTCCTTTCAAACAGAACACCGTCTTCTCCTTTGACTAAGAGGTGATTTCATGAGCTCCCAGAGCTACAACCAATTTGTGGTTCAAAAAAAAAAAAGTGAGAAAAAGAGAGTAACATATTCCCCAAACACCCTTGGTAATGATTGTGTCTCTCAAATGATACTTGGGCTTTGTTTGTTTGTTTGTTTTTGATTTTATGAAATACGGTCTCCCTCTAGCCCAGGCTGTCCTGGAATTCACTATGTAGTCTCAGGGTGTCCTCGAACGCTCTGTGATCCTCCTACCTCTGCCTCCCAAGTGCTGGGATTAAAGGTGTGTGCCACCACACCCAGCAATCCTTGGGTTTTAAATATATATCATACACACACACACATATATATATACATATTTTTGCAAGCCAAGAGGAGGGAAGAGAATTGGTGCACCAGGACCTCTAGCCACTTCAAACAAACTCCAGACGCATTGCACCCGTTTATGCATCTTGCTTTCTGTGGGTAGTGGGGAATCAAACCTGGGTCATTAGGCATTGCAGGCAAGCGCCCTTAACCGTTGAGCCATCTCTCCAGCCCTGATCCTTGTTTTAAAATGCCCCTCCGATTCTGCTCATACATCAAGAGCACGTTCCACGTGCCTCTCTCTTTGAGCACCACCTCCCGCAAATGACTGCTCTTCTGTCTTTAGTGAGGACGTCGGATGTGGTCTTTGCTGTGGCTACATCAGGCCAAGGAAAGTGGAGAGGAGGAGGCAGGGAGAAGTAACAGTCAGGCAAAGGCAGGCCCCATGGGAAAAGGGCACTCACCTTAGCCCCCCATGTGGCTGCCTTGTCTTGCCATGCACCCAGTCCCATCTTCTCTAGGAAGGCGTGTGTCAGCAGTGGCTGGGTATCTGGAGATTGGGGAGAAGGCCCGGAATGAAGCAAGGGCACGTGTGCCAGTTTGCCAGGCTCCCTTTTCTGCCAGGATGGTCTGTTTCCCAGAAACCGTTTTATTAGCCCTGTGCTTTCCAGCATCTGTGACCTGGTCTTTTTTTTACACAACTGCTCTCCAAAGCTCCTTGGGTGGTGCAGGTTTTAGGAGGCAGGTGTTGGCCCCAGATAAGGACTGAACTTGAACTAGAAAATGTTTTGCAAATTGACAGGATGGGGAACTTAAGAAAGCCTGGTTTGGTGTGGTATCTCATTGGAGTCCTCTGGGCTCATCGCAGAAATCTGATCCCACAAGGCTATGTACAGTGGTTGGATGCAGTTATGAACTCCGTTATGACTGAAACTGGATTCTTGCCCCAGAGTCAAACCATTATTTGTATCTCTGAGGTGATGTTGAGGCAGTCTCTCGTACAAGGCTTGATTTCCTGTTGGGTGTATATGGACCCTTCACACTGAACTATCTTGTCAACGGAGTTTAGGAAACACCAGTAGTGTCTGAGGCTATGTTTAACAGATTTAAAGAGGGTCAGGAATTAGCCAGGAAGGAAACTGTCTGCTCTTTTTATTTCCTTTGAGAAAGGATTCTTATAAGCATAGATAAAACAATGTGTTATTTTTGTATCTGCAAAGGATGAATGGACTGTGGAGTCAAAGTCGATTCTTTAAATAATCTCAGGTCTTGTTTGGTTTGGACAGGCCCTGAGCACATGCAGAGCTCGCGGGGGGGGGGGAAGCTCCAGTGTGAAGATCACAGGAGAGCCACTAGCAACTAAAATCGCTTCTAAGTTAATACAGCATTCAGAACCCCATGGGTCTGTTATAGTGAGAGGATGTTTCTTCCAAACACTTAAACTAAGCCGTACCTTATAATTTGCAAATGATAACTGTACTATAAGCAAGAGCTTTCTTTTGTAAATTTTTGATTTATCATTTGCATGTGTGTGTATGGGTGCACCAGGGCCTCTTGCCACTGCAAATGGAATACCAGGCACTTGTTCCACTTTTGGGGTCCAGCTTTACGTGGGTGGCTCGTGGGGTGGGGGGGTAAACCTGGGCCGGCAGCCTTCACAAGTAAGTGCCTTTAAATGTTGAGCCATCTCCCAGCCCCACAAGAACTTTCTTATAACAGATTTTAGGTCTTACTATATTTCAAATAGCATTTATAAAGAGCTGGGCATAGTGGCCCACGCTTTTAAGCCCAGCACTTGGGAGGCAGACGTAGGAGGATACAGTGAGTTCGAGTGCACCCTGAGACTACATAGTGAATTCCAAGTCAGCTTGGGTTAGAGCCACCTTGAAAAAAAATATATATGTACATATATATATGTATGTATGTATATACGTAATTTCGAATTACCTAGTCAGTTTCCTTCCTGGCTAATTTCTGAACCTCTTTAAATTTGTTAAACATAGCCTCAGACACTAAACTCCGTCGACAAGATAGAACTTGAGAGGGACAACTCCCATTATAAGCATGTGTTGGAAATGACTGGTGGACTGAGACAATGCACTGCAGTGGAAATACTTGGCAAGGCCTTCTGGGTGTGATTTTACAAGGATGTGCCTCGGTAATTGCACACTCACGTTTATTTGAGAAAGCTCTCCCAGTAAGAAGGGTGCACATTGTCCTCTAATAAAATCCCAACACTCAAGAACTTTAAGAGCTCCAAACAGAATCGCCACGGGTCTTCAGGTATGACAGTTTTATTACCTTTGGTCAGCATTCCTTTCTCGGTTCCTTTGTGACCTTCTCTGGTCCCTACTTGTCCTATGCTCCAGCTCCTCTCTTCCCAAATTCTGCCCCACGACTCTCCTGGCACCCAGGAAAGATGGGATAAACCCACTCACAGGGCTGTGTTGGGGCTTGGCGTGACTCCTCCTCTCATTAATTTTCACAATTTTGAGGAGTCTCCAAAGGAGAAAACAGTGCTCAAAAGCAGGTGAACTGGGCTGGAGAGATGGCTTAGCGGTTAAGCGCTTGCCTGTGAAGCCTAAGGACCCCGGTTCGAGGCTCAATTCCCCAGGACCCACGTTAGCCAGATGCACAAGGGGGCGCACGCATCTGGAGTTCGTTTACAGAGGCTGGAAGCTCTGGCGCGCCCATTCTCTCTCTCTCTCTCTCTGCCTCTTTCTCTCTCTGACACTCTCAAATAAATAAATAAACAAAAAAAAATTAAAAGCAGGTGAACCGACTGTTCATTAACTCCGCACCGAAGGCTAGGGGCCAGATATAAATACACACGCCTTTTTTACTTCGACTCTAAACAATGCCATAAAGCTGGCCTTACTCAAGAATTCAAAACAAAAAATGGTGCGGGAGTTCAGTTAGGGTGATGCGAGATCTTTGTAAATGGCAGTGGAAGCAAAATAATCAAAGTCAAAGCATGTCCATCTTTATTTCTTGCTGTGGACACAGGCTGGCTTGAATCCGCACGGGCTGCCCAGCAGTGGCTGTTAGCTTAGTGAACTTGGTTTGGGACCTGTTCATCATATTCCACCCTGACCTGCACTGCACTGCGTGAAGCAGGCATGCACCATCCCATTGAATTATTGTAACCATCTTGCAAGGAAGTGCGCTTGCTGAAAGTAAGAATCAAGGATCAGAAAGGTTAAACGACTTGTGAGAGTCACAAGACCAGGCAGTGGCATAGCTAAGAATTAGAACTATGCTGAGCTATGCTCTCCTGCGCCTCAAGCCAGCAGGACATGGTGGGCAAGAGACCCCTTCTGCAGCTGCGCATTTCCGGGGTCAGGAGCAGGGTCACCTTCGGAAAGCACTTCCCACTGTGGGGCTGTACTCTTCTCACTGCAAAAGGAGACTGTGGGGCTGGAGAGATGGCTCGGCGGCTAAAGGTGCTTGCTCGCAAAGCCTCCTGGCTCGGGTTCAGTTCGCCAGTACCTACGTAAAGCCAGATGCATTAAGTGGCACAAGCATCTGGAGTTCATTCACTGTGGCAGAAGGCCCTGGCATGCCCATACTTATTCCCTCTCTGTATCTGCCTCTTTCTCTCACATACATACATACATACATACATACATACATACACACATACATACATACATACATAAAATAGATCCGGGGCTGGAGAGATGGCTTAGCAGTTAAGGTGTTTGCCTGCAAAGCCAAAGGACCTCAGTTCGATTCCCCAGGACCCACGGTAAACCAGATGCACAAGGTAGCACATGCGTCTGGAGTTCATTTGCAGAGGCTGGAGGCCCTGGTGCGCCCATTCTCTCTCTCTCTCTCTCTCTCTCCCTCTTTCCCCTCTCACTCTCTCACTCTCTCACTCTCTCACTCTCTCAAATAAATAAAGTAAATAAATAAATAGATACTTGCTAGCAGTTTACTAATCCTTCTAGAGTTATTATAAGGATTAAGGCTGTCACAAAGGAGTCTGTCATGTGATAAAATCTTTGTAAGTATTAGCTAGCATTAGTGTTTATTAATTAACACCAAATTCCATCCCAACAACATTTTCTATGTTGCACTTTTCCTGGCCTTTCTGTGAGTCACTCAAATAGGGTTCCAAACCACAGAGTTCCTGTTTGGCTTATGGTTTTAGCTTGTTCTTATAAAAATGTGCTACAGAACTCATATTACAAATAACAATCTTAACTATCTTTACTTGAAACTACTCTTGAAACTGCAAGTCAAATTTAATCTGAATCTAATCAATGCATATAGCCCTGTCCTGAAGAGCAGTCCAAAATTAGTATTCACAGATTTCTAAAAAGCTTCATATACAGGGCTGGAGAGGTTAAGGTGCTTGCCTGCAAGGCCTAAGGACCCAGGTTTGATTCCCCAGTACCCATGTAAGCCACATGCACAAAGTAGTGCATGTGTCTGGAGTTCATTTGCAGTGACTAGAGGCCCTGGCATGCCCATTCTCTACCTGACTCTTAAAAAAATATTTTCTTTTTAAAAAGCTTCATCAATGGTTATAAAGGCCTATAGGGAAGTCTTAATATTTCACCATGTCATAGGGAAACCACAGAGGTTAGCTGGTTATTGAGTTTTAAAAAGGACGTGGCATTGCACGTTTAGTTGATGTCAGTGAGGAAGCAGAAGAGTCAGGTCTAGCTGAGTTGACTGATTGCACCCTCATCTATACATACCTTTATTGAGACTTCTCTGGGCCAGAGGTAGACATACAGAATAAAGAAATTTTGTTCTGCCTCATCGGTTATTTTGTTTGTTTTTGGTTGTAGATTTTCAAAGTAGGGTCTCACTGTAGCCCAGGCTGACCTAGAATTCACTATGGAGTCTCAGGGTGGCCTTGAGCTCATGGCGATCCTCCTACCTCTGCCTCCCGAGTGCTGGGATTAAAGGTGTGCTCCACCATGCCCCGTAGTTATTTTAAATTCAAATAACCATAGACCAGAAAAGGCCAAGACCACAGTGTGGTGTGATGTGATGAGGACACTTTTGTCAGAAAAGGTGGGCACTCACAGTTGTCTGTGGGGGAAAAAAAGGTGGGTACTGTGTCAAAGTCTGAGTTGTTTTGGTCAGAAAAGGCAAATTGTGAGGTCAAGCATGGTGGCACATGCCTTTAATGCCAGAATTAGTGAGGCTGAGTCCCCAGTGTGGCACCTCTTCTTGTTGTTCTGGGAGGGATGACACAAAACCTGTGAGGGTAACTGACACGGACCACCCTGTACGGCAGGGTCAGCCATCTATCTGCAGCAAAGGGCAGAGTCACTATAGACTCCTCAACCTGGTCACGTTCGCGCCAGCATCCGGAATAAAAAAATCACCTCGTGGGCTGGAGAGATGGCTTAGCGGTTAAGCGCTTGCCTGTGAAGCCTAAGGACCCTGGTTCGAGGCTTGATTCCCCAGGACCCACGTTAGCCGGATGCACAAGGGGTCGCACGCGTCTGGAGTTTGTTTGCAGTGGCTGGAGGCCCTGGCGCGCCCATTCTCTCTCTCTCTCCCTCTTTCTTTCTGTCTGTGGCTCCCAAATAAATAGATTAATTAAAACTTTAAAAAATATCACCTCGTGCCAAGTGTCCTGACACTGGCCTTTCATGTAGATCATATGGGGGTGATGTCCCTGAGCCTAACTGAGTCCCCAAGCGTTAACTCCTAATTCATTTGAAATCCCCCCCCCCCATTAGCTCTGGCCTTCGTTCCCCTGCCGTGGACAGCTGGGCTATTTCATGCACTGAGCTCATCAGCAAGCTGAAGCTGGGTTTGTCAGGCCAATATGTGGCTATCTGACCACTGAGGAAACACCTCAGGGCTTACTTAAATCAGCCTACCCAGCCACAGCCTGTCCTGACAGCTGTTTAGCAGCGAGATAAAGACAAAGCTGCCAGACAAGATGCAGCATAAACGATGCATCGGCACTATAAAATGCTAATTTTTCACTAAGCAGTGCTGAATATTAATGTTAACTAGACCTTTCTTGCCTAATAAATGTTCCTTTTGAAGATGTTTTTAATGAGTTGATTCCTTAAATGTGGGTTTGCACACAAATAGTCCCACTGAAAGGAATTTTGCTTCAGTAAGGACTGTGGAATTAGGCTTTGGGGGGCCAGCTTCCTGCCCCATGGAATGCAGTGAGAAAAATTCCCACAATCAGAGAGGGCCACTCGCATCACAGCCCATGCCGGAAGCATGTGTAGAGATTCTGTGCAGACAGAGCGTCACAACTCAAGATGCTATCAGCGTCTGTGACCAAGACCACTGCAGTGTGCCGATCATATTCCACCAAGTGCATTTGCTGCGTAACCAAGTGAGTGTAGTGTTCAGAGAAAAGCGAGAACAGATTGGGATTTAGGAATGCGTATTCGGTTAAGATGCAAGAACAGGGATTTGATCCTGAACTCTCTGAAAGCCTCCAGAAACTCTTTAGAGATAAGCAAAGCAAAAGACAGTGTATCCACCTGCCCAGTTATAAGATGAATAAAATGTGGCCAGCAGATAAAACTCAAGAGAGGGTGGGGCTGGAGAGATGGCTTAGTGGTTAAGGCAGTTGCCTGCAAAGCCAAAGACCCAGGTTCGATTCCCCGGGGACCCATGTTAGCCAGATGCACAAGGGGGCGCATGTTTGCAGTGGCTAGAGGCCCTGGCATGCCAATTCTCTCCCCCCCCCCTTTCTCTGTCAAATAAATAAATAGATATATTTAAGAAAAGAGAGAGAGAGGGCTGGTAAGATGGCTTAGCTATGGAGGTGCTTCCCTGCAAAGCCAAAGGGAACCAGCTTCAATTCCCCAGTACCCACGTAAAGCCAGGTGCACAAAGTGGCGCATGTGTCTGGAGTTTTTTTCAATGACTAAAGGCCCTGGTGCACCCATTCTCTCTCTGTGTCTGTCTGTCTGTCTGTCTGTCTCTCTCTCTCTCTCTCCCTCTCCCTCTCTCTCTGTCTCCCCTTGCAAATAAATAAAAAAAATATTTTTAGTTTTTTGCGAGAAAAAAGAAAAAATATATATATTTATTTATTTTTTAAAACTTCAAGTGATAGCCAAGGTTGAACCTAAATGGTCTCAGGAGGGCTGGGATATAGCTTAGTGGCAGATCACTTGCTCGGCATGCATAAAGATCTGGGCTTGAACCCCAACACCATAAAAATGAAACAAAATAAGATGTTAGACAGACGTAGGGATTTGAATTTTATTTAATGTGGAAAAAAACATAATTGGTAGTGCCGGGGATGGAAGCCAGCTCGCTGCTATGCCAAGCACAGCTCTACAGTGTAGAGCTGCAAACCCAGCTCAGGATTTGGATGTCCATCCTGGTAGTGACGGACAGGAAGTGCTGGCAACTGAGGCAGGTGAGTGACAGGACTGAACCTGTGACCTGGCGAGGTTCACCCTGGCTTCAGGGCGAAGGTGAGACGGGAAGCAGGGGAGGCTGGGTAGCAGCTACCAGCAGTCCTGGTGACAACTGATGAGGCGTCTCTGGGCAGTGACAGTCCGTAGGAGAGGAGGCGACGACTTCATGAGCTGTGAAAGTGGACCCAGGATGGAAAGAAAAGGTCAGTTCGGTGGAGGGAGGCGTCCCATGAGAAGGGCTTGAAGATAAGAGAGGAGGAAGGGGTGGACCCTTGGGCGCCTGTGGTTAAGCATGGAGACTCCGGTCATCTCCATTAGAAATCACAGCCCAGGAAAGAATGTAAGAGCCAAAGGAAGGGTAGGACTCCATACAACATGCTCCCTCCAGACACAGAATGGCCTGGATATCCATGACCTCACAGTGCCTGACACTACCTACACAAGACCATCATAAGAGGAGGAAAAGATCATGACATCAAAATAAAAGAGAGACTGATTGAGATGGGGAGGGGGTATGATGGAGAATGGAGTTTCAAAGGGGAAAGTGGGGGGAAGGGAGGGTATTACCATGGGATATTTTTTATAATCATGGAAGTTGTTAACAAAAATTTGGAAGAAAAAATAAATAAATAAAATAAAATAGTCCAATGGGGAAAAAAAAAAAGAAATCACAGCCCACTGCTCACACACAAATCTCTTAGCATCTCACCTTCCTCATTCATCAAATGGTCATGATCCAGCTCATGGTGGGGTCGTGAGTCTTGGTGAATGAACCCATGCCAGTCCTGTGTCCCCAGCACCGAAAGCACTCGCTCAGCAAGCCTTCGGGGCAGGACACCCCACGGGGCTCCATCGGTGGCAGCTCTGGGCTCTGCCCTGGTCCTGGGTCAAATAGCAGACCGCCGTCAGTACCATCATTTGCCGTAACTGGGTATTTGGTATTCGCCCATATCGGCCCCAATGTCTGTGATGTCCTCTTCTGCCTTCCTGTCCACGGATCGGAATCCATTTCAAACACGACCTCTTGTAGACAGCATTAGATCCCTCAACTTCTGAAGCCTTGGAAAAGCCTAATGTACAGGCTGGGGGTGTAGCTGAGTTGGTAGAGTGTTTGCCTAGCGTGCATGAGGCCCTGAGTTTGATCCTGGGCGATGTCTAAATCGTGGGAAGTGATGCATGCCGGTGCTTGGAGATAGATGCAGGAGGATCAGAAGTTCAAGGTCATCCTTGGCTACATACAGAATTCAAGATGAGCCTGGGATACATGAAACCCTATCTCAAGAAAGTAGATTGACAAATCAATTTAAGTGCAATAGTTATCTCTTTGTATTTGCTCTAAGGCTTCCTTAAAGTAGTGACTCGGTTTATCTTCCTGTCTCCACCAGCACCTACCGTTGCCTGTGGCATAGACTCTGTACATCTTTGTTGAATTGAAACAAAGAATTCAGCCAGGCATGGAGGCTCATACCTTTGATACCAGCACTGGGGAGTATACTGTGAGTTGGAGGCCAGCCTGGGCTAGAGTGAGACCTTGCTTCAAAACAAAAAGTGGGGAGCCTGGAGAGATGGTCTGGCAGTTAAGGCATTTACCTGCAAAGCCTAAGGATGCAGGTTTGGCTCCCCAGTGCCCATGTAAGCCAGATGCACAAGGTAGAGCATGTGTCTAGAGTTCATTTGCAGTGGCTAGAGGCCCTAGCACACCCATTCTCTCTCTCTCTCTAATAAATAAATATTTTTTTTTCGAGGTAGGGTTTCACTCTAGCCCAGGCTGACCTGGAATTCACCATGGAGTCTCAGGGTGGCCTCGAACTCATGGCAATCCTCCTACCTCTGCCTCCTGAGTGCTGGGATTAAAGGCGTGAGCCACCATGCCTGGCTATTTTTTTTCTTTAAAGGGCTGGGCAGATGCCTCCCAGATTCAGTTCCCTAGTGCCCACAAAGGGCCAGATGCACAAAATGGTGCATTAATCTGTAGCTCATTTGCAGTGACAAGAGGCCCTGGAACACCCATTTATTCCCTCTCTCTTTCTTAGATAAATATTTTTTAAAAAACAAACACAAAGGAATCGCCAGATGAAGTACTCTTTGGTACGAGGTGGTTGTGAGGGCTTCCTACAGACTAACTGATCCCCAGCAAATGTTGCCATCCACATCAGTCTAAGAAGAAAAGCCTCATTGGTTCTTGGCCTCTCCTATAGAGTTCCTGAGGAATTGATTCACTGGAAGGAATACACAGGGAGCCCTTGCTCTGGCCCACTGGCTGTTAACACCTTTAGTGATTCCAGATGGTCTCCTCCCTGAGGCATTACCTGAGTACTCACTCCGGGGCTCTTCTCTCCTGGTCTTGGAAGAACACTGCCCAGGTTTTGATCTCTTGATCCTGGAAATGCTAGACCAGGGCGGGACCCAGGCCCGGAAGCCCCTCCCTCCTCACCACCATGCAGGCTGGCTCCTGAGGGGGTCAGAAGCAGAGCCTAGATGCAGGGTTATGGGTGGCTTGGAGTGGCTGTTCCAAAAGAAGCAAGTGCACACTAACGCCAGTCCTTGAGTTGTAGTTCTATTTTTAAAATCTGCTTTGAAGAATTTTGTGGGTCCCAAAGGAACTCTTTCATGTCATTTTTTTTTTCTTTTTCTTTAGAATTTCCTCTAAAACCCATTAGGGAGATTTAACATATTCCAGATTTAGCACTTCAATAAGCTTTTTTTTTTTTCTTTCTAGCTTTAATCCCCCCCCCCCTCCTTTTTACTTTCTCCTCTGATTTGTAATTAACTACCTCTGGGATTACAGAGTTTGCACACTCAGTAGCAGAGGCTCTAGGAAGTTGGCATGTGTGAATTCATTTGCTTTACCAGTGTGTAAACTGCCTGACTCAGGTGAGCCTGTTTTGCCCACCCAGAGGCACTCACGAAACCACAGAGATGCAAAGTGGGAGGCCTCCCTTTCAACAGCGTCTCTGTTTTCTCTCTCCAGGGACCTCCGACAAGTCCAACCTGGAGCTGATCACTCTGACATGCACCTGCGTGGCGGCGACCCTCTTCTGGCTCCTCTTGACGCTCTTCATCCGAAAACTCAAAAGGGTGAGAGACTATCAGGTGACAGACATGCCAAGCTCCTTTTCACAGAATATTCTAAATGGCGTCCCCTGCTGCCAAGGCCACCTTCTTTCTCTTCTCTTGTTTCTGTCTCTGACCAAAGTGAATACGGAGGATAAGACCATTCAGATGTTGGGAACCACGGAGTGTCATGTTGAGAGAAAAGCAAGAACAGTGAACAAGCAACTATGTATCAGAGATCTAAAAACCACACAATAGAATTTTTTGGTTCTATATTTTCTTCCCTTTTCTTTTCTTTTTTTTTTTTAAAGCAGAGGTTGGGGTGCGGGAGATGGCTTAGCAGTTAAAGTACTTGCCCGAGAAGCCTAAAGACTCAGGTTCAGTTCCTCAGGACCCATGTAAGTCAGATGCACAAGGTGGTACATGTATCTGGAGTTTGCTTGCAGGAGCTAGAGGTCCTGGTGTGCCCATTCTCTCTGTCTCTTAAATAAATAGAAAAAGATGTTTTTTTAAAAGGATAGGTTTATTTTGGCTCACAGATTCAGAGGTATAGTCCATTGTGACAGGGAAGATAAAAGCAGCAGGGCTTCTGGTTGGGCTTGTTGGAGCGAGCTGGATCAGGAAGCAAACAAACCCCAGGTAGAAACTACAAGTGGTGAGAGCTGGAGAGATGGCTCAGTGGTTAACGGTGCTCTCTTGTGAAGCCTGATGACCTGGGTTCAATTCTTTCTTGTGGGGAGGGGAGCTTGAGGTAGTGTCTCACTCTAGCCCAGGCTGACCTGGAATTCACTCTGTAGTCTCAGGGTGGCCTTGAACTCACAGGGATCCTCCTACCTCTGCCTCCCAAGAGCTGGGACTAAAGGCGTGCGCTACCATGTCAGGCTTCAATTCGTTTTGTTATGCTGGAGGTCAAACCTAGGGCCTTAGATGATAGCCAGGTACTCTAGCACTGAGCTACGCTCATACCTCTCAGTTTGGTAAGAATCTGGTTTGGGGTGGTTTTTTTTTGTTTGTTCGTTTCGTTTTGTTTTGTTTTTGAGATAGGGTCTCACTCTAGCCCAGGCTGATCTGGAATTCACTATGTAGTCTCAGGTTGGCCTTGAACTCACAGAGATCCTCCTACCTCTACTTCCCTAGTGCTGGGAGCCCAGCAGCTAGTTTTTTTTTTTTTTAATGTATCAAAATAATGTATCTGTTTAAGTTATATCCAGAGATTGCATCTCAGGCTGTCAACACTGGCTTAGAGCAGATTCACTTGGGGAGTTTAAAAATGTTCCTGACCCTATCTCATCACCAGCCATTCAGATTTTTGACCACTATAGTTACTAGGAAACCCTCCGAGAAGGTTTACATGCTGGTTTCTAAAGAGATCGGTCTCAAATGGATCAGATAGAAATGAGTGTACTAGATGGGCGTGGTGGTGCACACCTTTGATCTCAGCACTTGGGAGGCCAAAGTAGGAGGATTGCCGTGAGTTTGAGGCCACCCTGAGACTACAGAATGAATTCCAGGTCATTCTAGGCTAGAATGAGACCCTGCCTTAAAAAACACAAAAGAAAAAAAAAAAGGAAAGGAAAGGAAAGGAAAGGAAAGGAAAGGAAAGGAAAGGAAAGGAAAGGAAAGGAAAGGAAACGAAAGAATGAGCGTATTGAGTGGCTGAGATGGCTGTCTTCAAATACCATTTTAATTTTTCCTTTTTTAAAATTTATTTATTTACTTGAACAGCAAGAGAGAAAGAGGCTGACACAGAGAGAGAATGGGTACTCCAGGGCCTCCAGCCACTGCAAACGAACTCCAGACACACGTGCCACCTTGGGCATCTGGCTCATGTGGGCCCCGGGGAGTCGAACTGAGGTCCTTTGGCTTTGCAGGCAAACGCCTTAAGTGCTGAGCCATCTCTCCAGCCCTGAAATACCATCTAAATGCAGTTTCCTCCTAAACCGTTCTGTTTGTCATTGCGCTGGCTCTCGGTCTGCTCCTCCGCTCCATCTCCACAGTCATTGTGAAGTTTGGAAACAGCTTCGAAACCACTGTGCAATTTTCTGTGGCTCCTCTGCACTTTCAGTCGCAGTCACTAAGTTCCACCGCCCTAAAGGTTCAGTGCCCGCCATGGCTCTCCTCGCGCCTCTAAGACCTCTGTGTTCCATAGGCTCCTCCGCTTACTCCCTCCACAGCCACATTGTTCCTTCAGCCTACCCCTGCCTCATATTCTTTAACTACTTTCTGAGCCTGTCAACTGAGTTTGTCATTTGTCTTATTGAACTTCTGTTTGTTTGTTTGTTATGTTATGTTATGTTTTGTTCTTTCAAGGTAGTTTCTGGCCCCAGCCCAGGCTGACCTGGAATTCACTATGTAGTCTCAGGCTGGCCTCGAACTCACAGCGATCCTCCTACCTCAGCCTCCCTAGAGAGAGAGCACCAGGGCCTCCAGCCACTGCAAATGAACTCCAGACAAATGCACCATTTTGTGAATTTGGCTTTATGCGGGTACTGGGGAATCAAACTTAAGTTGCTAGGTTTTATATGCAAGCGCCTTAACCGCTGGGTGATTTTTCCAGCCATTATTGAACTTTTTTAAAAATTTTTTTTGTTCATTTTTATTTATTTATTTGAGAGTGACAGGGAGAGGAAGAGGCAGATAGAGAGAAAGAGAGAGAATGGGCACGCCAGGGCTTCCAGCCACTGCAAACGAACTCCAGACGCGTGCGCCCCCTTGTGCATCTGGCTAACGTGGGTCCTGGAGAATCAAGCCTCGAACCGGGGTCCTTAGGCTTCACAGGCAAGCGCTTAACCACTAAGCCATCTCTCCAGCCCCCATTATTGAACTTTTTAATCCAACACTTATGTGTGTTCTTTTCTATTTGGTTCTTTAGGATAAGAAAAAAAAAATCAATGGATTGGATTTCACCAAGGGAAAAAAAAAATGTACCAGCAGGTGGTCTGGCTTGTGGGAGTTTTGCTATACATTAGTTTCAGGACAAGATAAGGCCACCCAATAGTTAGTTTTGTTGTTGATGTCATTTGTTTTTGTTTTGTTTTTTTGAGGTGGGGTCTCGCTCTAGCCCAGGCTGACCTGGAATTCACTATGTAGGCTCAGGGTGGCCTTGAACTCACAGCAATCCTCCTGTTGTAGTGGACAGTATTGAAGACAGAAATGGCAGTATGCCTCAGGCAGGGTCAGGGGAAGAGAACACAGGTAGAATGAGAGGCTGAAAGAGGGCCAACAGGACTGCATGACAAACACAGGTGTCAGCAGCTATGACATGACATTGCTGTTAGGCCCAAGTCAGGATAGGGCTGCAAAGCCTGGCCAGGCAGGGCCTTGGAAACAATGCAAGCAAGGTGAGTTTGTCACCTGAAAGCTGTGGCAAGGCCGAGGAGGAGGGATGTTAGGCAAAGACGAAGCGTGGCACGTGGGGCAGAAATGTGTGTGGAGTGATTCCTTTCACTCCTGGGCGACTTGGCCGGAGCAGACAAGAGTTGATACAGCATCCGGGAGAAGACCTGGAGTCCGTAGTCCAAGGAAGACAATGATGTAGGGCTGACTACATGGCTAGGCTGAGAGAGCCTCAGGGGGGACAATCAATAGTACCTGGAAAAAGCCAGGCGTGGGGGCGCACGCCTTGAATCCCAGCACTGGGGGGGGGGGGCAGAGGTAGGAGGATCGCTGTGAGTTCAAGGCCACCCTGAGACTCCCTAGTGAATTCCAGGTCAGTCTGAGCCAGAGTGAGACCCTACCTCGAAAAACCAAACAAACAAAACAGTACCTGAAAAGGCAAGGAAACCTTCTTGTTTTCTAGAGATTTAGCATTTGTTAATATCCTGGGTCTTACAGGAAGCTCTCAGTAATTCTTCCAAAATTGCAAAAGGAGATAGATGTATTACTCCCCACGTTAGAGGAGGGAAACTGATGCTCCAAGAAGTAAAGCAATAGGTCCAAACACCACTCCAGCTTTTTGCACAGGCTATTTGACCTTCAACTTGATATTCATCCTAAGTTAGACATGCTTGATGTTGTGGGCACGAGAGACAAGGTTGGCAGCCACCCTCCAGAGGATATGTGACAGGAGGTTTTGCTACATTAGTTTCAGGACAAGATAAGGCCACCCAATAGTTGGTTTTGTTTTTTGTTTGTTTGTTTTGTTTTTGAGGTAGGGTCTCGCTCTAGCCCACGCTGACCTGGAATTCACTATGTAGTCTCAGGGTGGCCTTGAACTCACAGCGATCCTCCTACCTCTGCCTCCCAAGTGCTGGGATTAAAGGCGTGCGCCACCACACTTGGCTCACCCAATAGCTTTGAAAAGGAGGAGTGAAATGCATGCAGCAAAAGCAAACTTGACAAATCTGTAAGAGATAGAGGGGTTCTGAGGAGGGCAAGAGAAAAGCCTTCAGAGAAACTGAGGCTGGAGATAAGGGTGTGAAAGGTACAGCTAGAAGGAAAGAACCAGAACAGCACAGCCCACCCGTCCCTCTCTCCTCCCCGGGTTGGAGCAGCTCACGGGTGTTCACTGGAACAAGATTGGAAAGGTTGAGGCAAAATCGAAAAGGCCCCCTAGCCGGGCGTGGTGGCGCACGCCTTGAATCCCAGCACTCGGGAGGCAGAGGTAGGAGGATCGCCGTGAGTTTGAGGCCACCCTGAGACTCCATAGTGAATTCCAGGTCAGCCTGAACTAGAGTGAGGCCCTACCTTGAAAAAAAAAAAAAAAAGGCCCCTATGTCCCCAAAATTTCATGGCATATTGATAGGAGCAAGAGATTATCATCTTGGGCTGGAGAGATGGCTTAGCAGTTAAGGCGCATGCCTGTGAAGCCTAAGGACCCAGGTTCTATTCTCCAGGTCCTGCATAAGCCAGATTCACAAGGTAGCACACACATCTGGAGTTCGTTTGCAGTGGCTAGAAGCTCACTCTCTTACTCTGTCTCTCTCTCTCTGACTGTAATAAATAAATTAAAATAAAATCTTTTTTTAAAAAAGAGATTATCGCCGGGCATGGTGGCGCACGCCTTTAATCCCAGCACTCGGGAGGCAGAGGTAGGAGGATTGCCGTGAGTTCGAGGCCACCCTGAGACTCCATAGTAAATTCCAGCCTGGGCTAGAGTGAGACCCTACCTCAAAAAAAACAAAAGAGAGAGAGAGAGAGACCTGGGCTAGAGTGAGACCCTACCTCAAAAAAAACAAAAGAGAGAGAGAGAGAGAGATTATCATCTAGAAGCTAGAAAGGTAGACTGCCTCTGCTGTTTGGCTGCAAAGAGGAACAAGAAATCAAACAAGATTTCCGTAAGGTTTCTCTCACCACGATGTTAATTCCTCATTGAAAAAGAATGTGTTTATCCTTTTATCCCCACCCTGCCCAGGGCCAGTGTTACAATACTGGCTTATACGTATCGATACGTGCTAGAAGCCAAGTCTTGTGCTACCAGGTTTGCGGATTGTTTCACTCACAGCTGCTCTATGAGATAAGTTGAATCATTATCACCATTTTGCAGATAAGCACACTAGGCTTGCAGAGGTCAGGTAACGTGCCCTGGGCCACTTGGCTGGGTAGAAGTCAAATGATGACTCAACGCCAAGCTGCCGGTCTCCATGCCAACAGCCTAGTAGCCACTCAGTGGTCATGTCCATTGAAAGAGTGAAGATTTGTCAGCTAAGTCCGCCACCAAGCTCTCCTCAAAGCCCCAATTTAAGGTCCGCGTGGCATTTCCTCACCGCCCCTCCTGAGATAAACCATATAATTCCCTGAAGGCTCCAGGAGACCAACTCCCCTTAGCCTGCTCTGTTCCCCCCTCAATGTTCCTGCTACCTCCCCACATAGCTGCATAAATCCAAGGCATCTCTTGCTAGGTTTCAGCTGTGCTGTGTTCTTTGACAATTGCCTTGGCAATATTAGACATCAAAAAATACGTTTATTCCAGGCCGAGCATGGTGGCACACGCCTTTAATCCCAGCACTCGGGAGGCAGAGGTAGGAGGATCACTGTGAGTTTGAGGCCAGCCTGAGACTCCATAGCGAATTCCAGGTCAGCCTGGGCTGGAGCAAGACCCTACCTCAAAAAAATAAATAAATAAATAAAAATAAAACAGAACCAAAGTTGACTCCAGCACCCTATGAGGGAATTTATGCAGATTTACAGACTAGCTGGGCCCTGGGAATCTAACACCAATAGCAAATGCAGTCATTAAGGAAAATGCCCCTTATCTTTGAGTTTTCACCTTTTATGGAGGCTGGGTAAATCTTTCTGTCTTGAGGTATCTGTCCCACATTGTAGTGATAATTTTTTTGTGAGGAGAGCAGATTGCTAGTGATGGATGAGGTGAGCTGCGACCAGCAGGCCGGAGCTGGGTGAGTAAGGGCTGAGGAATGCGGTGGGCGTGAAGCAGAACGTATGGAAAAGCTGTCTTCCCCACACCAGCTCTGCGCCAGCTTAGGGCAAAAGCCCCAGAGAAGGGAGCCAACCTCATGTAAACGAAATTTACTTCAAGTAACTTCAAGACCAGGGTTCTCTGGGAAAGCGTGCACCCTTTCCGTCCTGCCTGCCCAATGCCCAAGGGTCTGCCCGCAGGATAGTCGTCATCGCTGATGGAAAGTTATCTGTTGACAGGAAATGAACCTGTTGATAGGAATCTAGCAGCCAATGTAAATCTGCTTTATCTATGATCAGGCATCAAGGGTACTTTCTGGGCTTTCGATTTGCATGACCAAGAAAGCAAGCACTTCGCAGCAGATGTCTGTCTTACTCACTTGACATGTAACAGTGTCCTGATGAACTCACAACCATGGCCTTATGTTTAGTCCTTGGCCTTTGAAATAGTTTCTGGTTCTTAGAATAGAAAGTTCTTATGCTAATCTCACTAATAGACTCTGGTCTTTTTGGGGTAGCTCCAGCCCTTGGAGGCTTTAAACACTTCAGGAATGTGCTTGCACTGCCCCAGGGAACCTGGGTCCTCTGGCCTTTCTTGAAGATGCAGAAAAGCCATAGTGCACCCCACCGCTGTCCCGTCGGTAAGGCATCTTGCTGCTTCTACAGGATGGCCTTGGGAAGCTATCTCCAGTTACTGCTTGGAATTTTGCTGAAATGCTTCGCATGTTTTAAAGCAAACTGTCTTGTAGTTGTTTGAGGACTAGTGTGAAGTGTCAGGTCGGTGGAGGATCGGGGTGCAGTTATCCAAGAACAGATGGTGGAGGTGGCCCCGGCAGAAATGTCACGTGGGAGGAGTGAGGCGCTGTCTCACGGAAACTACACTCAAATGGTGTGTGTGGACATGAGTGTGTATGAGTGTGTGTGTATGTGTGTGTGTGTGTGTGGAGGCACACATACTCTGAACTTGACCACTCAGCTCCAACCAATGACCCAACACGGCAGAAATTGCTAAATATTGTTTTATGTTGAATATCTGAGGTGCTAAAGTTGTTTTCTGGGCAGAAGAGATTGCTCGGTGGTTAAAGGCACATGCTTATAAGGTCTGACCACCCAGGTTCAATTCCCCAGTACCCACAAAAAGCTGGGTGTACAAAAGTGGTGCGTGCATCTGGAGTTCATCTACAGTTGGCAGGAGACCCTGGCACACCCATATCCACTCTCTCTGTCTGCCTTTTTGTCTCTGCCTCTCTGTCTCTGCCTCTCTGTCACTCTCTTTTAGTTTAGAGAGAGTGAGAGAAAGAGAGAGACTAGAGAGAGAGAGAATTGGCACACCAGGGCCTCAGACATTGCAATTGAACTTCAGACGCCTGTGCCACCTAGTGGGCATGTGCGACCTTGCACTTGCCTCACCTTTGCATCTGGCTAACATGGGATCTGGAGAGTAGAACATGGGTCCTTAGGCTTCGCAGGCAAGCGCCTCAACTGCTAAGCCATCTCACCAGCTCTCTCTCTCTCTCTCTCAAATAAATAAAAATATTTAAAGCTGGGGCAGGAGAGATGGCTCAGCAGTTAAGGTGCTTGCTCGCAAAACCTAATGACCAGGGTTCAATTTCCCAGTGCCCACATAAAGCCAGATGCACAAAGTGGTGCATGCATCTGGAGTTTGTTAGCAGTGGCTAGAGGCCCTGGTGCACCCATTCTCTTTTTCTCTGTGTGGGTTTGTGTGCTTGTGTCTCCTCTCTGTCTCTTCTGCATGCAAAATAGTTAAAGTCGTTTGGGGGCTAGAGAGATGCTTAGCAGTTAAGGCACTTGCCTGCAAAGCCTAAGGACCCAGGTTTGATTCCCCAGGACCCACATAAGCCAGATGCACAAGGTGTGCATGCACTTGCAGTGGCTGGAGGGTCTCTCTTTCTCTCTCTTAAATAAAGTTGTTTTCCTCTTGGTGACACTGGTATCTCTATTTCTTAGTCTTCTTCTGAAATAAAGACAGACTACCTGTCGATTATCATGGACCCAGATGAAGTCCCTCTGGATGAGCAGTGTGAACGGCTGCCCTATGACGCCAGCAAGTGGGAGTTTGCACGAGAAAGACTCAAACTGGGTAACGTATCTGATCTGCACACTCATAAATCTATCCAAACACCTACCACACAAAAACACTATGCTTTGAGGAACGTCAAAGCAGAGCAGACCCAGGATACTAGCTGCCCACGAACTAGCGAAGGCCACAGACCCAGGGTTGAAGAATTCTAAGGGACGCTGAGACAGAATACTGAGGACAAGGCGACAGGGAGCACCTGGGTGTTCATTCAGTAGTTATTAAGCCCTCTCAGAGCAGCGGACCCTGGTCTAAGCCCTGGGGATACAAAGGCTTCTGGGTCTCCTCCCTCCAAGGACTAGTCTGGAGCTAGATGCTGATGTAGGAAAGTAAAGGTGAAGCGAGTAGGCAGCAGCAGGCTGGAGAGACGGCTCAGCAGTTAAGGTGCTTGCCTGCGAAGACTATGGACTCAGGTTCGATTCCCCAGTACCCATATAAAGCCAGATGCACAAGGTGGCACATGCGTCTGGAGTTCATTTGCAGTGGCTAGAGGCCTTGGTGTGCCCATTCTTTACCTCTCCCTCCCTTTCTCCCTTTCCCTCTCTCTCACACACACAGACACACGCAAAAAAATAAATAAAAATATTTTTTAAAAAAGAGAGAGAGAGTAGGGGGCTGGAGAGATGGCTTAACAGTTAAGGTGTTTGCCTGCAAAGCCAAAGGACCTTGGTTCAATTCCCCAGGACCCACGTAAGCCAGATGCACAAGGGGGCGCACACATCTGGAGTTCATTTGCAGTGGCTGGAGGTCCTGGCACACCCATTCTCTCTCTCCCTCTCTTTGCCTCTTTCTCTCTCTGTCTCTCTTTCTCTCTCTCTCAAATAAATAAATAAAAATAAAAGTTTTTAAAACAGAGAGTAGGCAGCTTTCAAATGCAGGCACTCTAAATAAGTGAAACTATAGAAGAATGGCAAAGTCAAAGAGTTGGGATGCTTCAAGGTGCTGGCTCAAAACGCTCTCTGTACAAGCCCAGGAAGAACATCCTTTGAGGTTCCTGATGTGTTGGCAATGTCCAGAGGGGAAATTTGGCCTAGGGGATCACTTAAGTTTCATTTAAAAAAAAAAAAATCTTTTAAAGAATTTTCATTTATTTATTTGAGAAAGAGAAAGAGACAGGGAGAGACAGAGAGAGAGAATGGGCACAGCCAGGGCCTCCAGCCACTGCAAACAAAGCCCAGACACATGCGCCACCTTGTGTATCTGGCCTACGTGGGTCCTGGGGAATCGAACCTGGGTCCTTTGGCTTTGCGGGACAAGTGCCTTAACCGCTAAGCCATCCCTCCAGCCCGAGTTTCACTTTGGGAGAGACTTGTTTTTCAGGCAGGACAGCTGTTGAAAACAGCAAGCACATGTGCTTTCCCTCGGAATACCCCCAGTTCCTCCAGCTCAGCGCCAACATCGCACCGTACTCGGTGTTACAGAACGACTGGAGCCTCAATTACTCCCACCCAAAATGTTTGGACTGTGGCTTCTGAAAGTTTTCCACTCACTCCGGTGTATGCCAGAGTCATTAGTGGCTGGAACTAGGAAAACAGATTGCAAGGCCCAGTGTTCCCGAGGCTTGTCACTTTTGGTGCACAGAGCTTGCTGTTCCCAGCCCAGCAGCATTGCCCCTTCCTCTCCTGCAACCTGCATTGGGGTAGGCAGACAGGGAGGGACAAAATGGCTCCTCTTATTTTTCTGTTAGGTCTTGAAATGATTCGTTTGGCATTGGGAAGGACAACACCACAAGTAGGTTCTGTTTGGCTTGAGTAAAAAAAAGCTTGAAAATCAGCTAGAAGCTGGAGAGGCAGGAGGAAAAAAAAAACCACCAAAAGCTGCTAATGGGGCAAAGAAAAAAAAAAAAAAAACGACAATGAAATTTATAGAAGTTAAAGGCAGGTGGGGGCTGGAGAGATGGCTTAGGGGTTAAGGTGCTTGCCTGCAAAGCCTAAGGACCAAGGTTCGATTCCCTTGTGCCCAGATGCACAAGGTGGCGCATACATCTGGAGTTTGTTTACAGTGGCTAGAGGCCCTGGTGTTGTGCCCATTCTCTCTCTCTCTCCCTAATAAATTAAATTAAAAAAAAAAAAAAGACAGGTGAGCTGGTCATGGTAGCGCATACCTTTAATCCCAGCACTTGGGGAGGCAGAGGTAGGAGGATCACCATGAGTTTGAGGCCACCCTGAGACGACATAGTGAATTTCAGGTCAGCCTGGGCTAGAAGTGAGACCCTACCTTGAAAACCCAAAAGAAAAAAAAAAAAAAAAAAGACAGGCGGCACACACTAGACGTGTTCCTTCTGCAGGTCTATTACATGTCAGCTCAGCGGTCCCCTCGGTGACCTTGGCAGGGCACATGGGATCATTTTCCCACAGTCAGGAGCCACTGTCGGGCCTCTTTCCTTCCAGAGTTGTCCAAGACGATCAGACCTGCTTTATCCAGGATGGGACACATGACCTCTCCCTCATCCCCTCATCCTCTCGTCCCTTCACTTCCCGTAGCATCACCGTGACCCACAGCTCAGCCATGGAGCGGACTCCCCACCCACCACCATTCCCCTGGGCTCCATGAGCTCATGTGATCCCCTTTCAGGAGATCCTCCTCGTTGAAGATCTTTCCCCTTAAGCTCCCTTCTGGAGTTGCCACAAGCCGTGATTTGGCTGGTGTCCATCTGAGTGTCCCTGACGGGTGAGAGAAAAATCTGTCAACCCCTTCAATGCACAGTGTGGCTTTAAGGCCAGACTATTCCTCTGATTAACGTGGGAGAAAAGATTGGCCCAAGACTTCTTAGTCCTGTAAGCCAAATACATGACAGGCAGTAATTTGAAGTAATGGTTGGCAAGTCAAAGTAAGTCAAGATTATGTCCGAGTTGATAGAGAGAAAAGCTGGTTTGATGAGCAGTGTGACACTGAGGTTGGAAATGGAGAGAAATGTACAGACCAAGCTGTGTCTACTCTGTCAGTAACAACTGCCAGCCCTGGTGTGGCAAATCAGAAGTTATACCGTCTGATAGATGGATTAAGCTGGAGCTTGGTATTGTTATCATTGGAATTCCTAAAATCCATGAACAAAAGAAATGTCCCCCACTCTTTTTCATGTTTCCTAACTGTCCCTCTGAGAGAGTTCAGCTTCTTCAAATTTGTAGGATAATATCTGACACGGTGTATTTGCATTGGAAAATAATATAAGGGGAAAACTGCCTAATATGGGAAACCACATGGGGAGGCTGGAACTGGGCAAGTCTGTGTATTGACTAAAGTGATACTGCTTTCTGTGGGACCCACAGCTCCCCTGACTGCCAGAGAGGAATCGAATTGACTAGTTAGCTTTTCATCACAGTGACCAAAATACCTGAAATAGACAATTGAAGGAAGGAATGATTTATTTTGGCTCCTGGTTTCAAAGGGTTCAGTTCATGGTCACCTGGCCCCATGCACTGGGGCAGGGAACATCATGTTAGCAGAAGGGTGTGGCCATTTTTCTTGGAGGATAAGAAACAAAGTGTCAGTACACGGCCATGGATAGCATACTCACAAGGACCCTTCTCCAGTGACCTCCTTCAGCTAGGCGGCATTTTGTTTCATTTTTTTTTTTTTTTAATTTTATTTTTATTAATTTATTTGACAGAGAAAGAGGGGGAAGAGAGAATGGGCACACCAGGACCTCTAGCCACTGCAAATGAACTCCAGATGCATGCGCCCCTTGTGCATCTGGCTAATGTGGGTCCTGGGGAATCGAACCTGGGTCCTTTGGCTTTGCAGGCAAACGCCTTAACCGCTAAGCCATCCCTCCAGCCTGTTTGTTTCTTGTTTTTGTTTTTCAAAGTAGGGTTTCACCCTAGTCCAGGCTGACCTGGAATTCACTATGTAGTCTCAGGTGGCATCTCTTAAAGCTTTCGTAACCTCCCAAACTAGCGCCACCAGCTCTGGACTAAGCTACCCCCCGCTGCCCCCCCCACACACACACATAAGTTTGTAGGGCACATTTCATCTTCAAAACATAAAAGAGGCCCAGACCATGCTCCCTAGAGTGAACAAAGACCCTAGCCAGTCTAGGACATTCTTGGAGGAAGAGATTACACTATTGTTGCATTGTATGACAATGACCTAACACATTTCTGAGTTAGTCAGTGGCATACCAGACAACTCTAAGGAGAATTCCAAAAGAAAGAAAGGATCAGGCTAGGTCAAGTCCAGTGTGACCGGGCTCCTTGAGACTGGAACCATGAGTCTGAAGGGTTCCAACACGCAAGATGATTAAGGAGCTCATAATAGCTTCATGCTGTTCTGTGATGTAGCTGGTTCCCAGGAGTATAAATAAAAAGCCCGAGTGAGGCAGAGTGAGGACCCCGGATATTCTTCACCAACAGAAGCAGATCCCCAAACACTTGTTAAAACGAAGTATGTTGTGACGGCTGACTGGGGAATGCTTGGGGGCTGGAAGCTATGGAAAGAGGGAAGATTCTGGGAGCCCAGAAGCAGCAAGACTCTTAGGAGTGTGTGGAGAGATTATCCTGATATTTCTCAAGCTCGGGATACTTTTCACATCAGATGGTGGAATGTGAAGAAGAACATTAAAAAAAAAAAAGGCAAAAAATAACCAGAAGCCAAATTACACCATTTTTTTAAGCCAGTCTGGAGACAGCTGCCAGAGGTTTTCCCCTATGTAATTTCCACATGCAGCAGTTCAGGAACCACCGAATGTTCCTTTTGATGTATTAATTTATTTATTATTTGAGAGAGAGAATGGGCTCCCCAGGGCCTCTAGCCACTCCAAGCGAACTTCAGACACATGCGCCACCATGTGCATCTGGCTCACGTGGGTCCTGGGGAATCGAACCTGGGTCTTTAAGCTTCGCAGGCAAGCGCCTTAACCACCAAGCCATCTCTCTCCAGCCCTCAATGCTCTTTTATTCTACGTAGGCATCCTCGTTCTGTCCTGGAGAGTTTTACATAAAGAAGGAATGGGAGGGGGTCTCTGCCCGTGTGACGTGCTCTGAGAGGAATGGGTTTTAGTAGTCGCCGAAGGCCCACGTTGACCAGAGGAAACACGGGCCATTACCCTGCTGAAGCAGAGTGGGTCCCAGGAGACAGCCGCACCAAGAGGCTTTCCTGGCTCGGCTACTAACTGAGATTGCCCACGTCCTAACTGGACCCCTGGGTTGTGGGCAGTAGAAGATTTTAAATAGATGCCAGGTGCAAGCGTTTTTGTCACAGAGCAGTTATGCATAAAAAGATGGAGGTTCTAGTAGGACAAAGAATCAGGAAAGCTTCGTTACAAAGCTTACAAGGAACTCAAACCCATGTGTGTCCTTCGGGGGAAGGGCTGGAAGGAAGTAAAGGCCCACCGTCAGGCCAGTCTGAGGAAGACCACCAGGAAAGGAAAGAAGTTGTGTTCAATTAACCATCTGACCATCTGACAGGACTTGCTTTTGATGATTGTTTTTTATTCCCCCCCGCCAAGGGCCAAAAAGATTCTTCTTTTTCTAAATATCTTTTGTGTTCGAACACATGCAGTCATTTATTTATTTATGAGAGAGAGAGACAGATAGAAAGGATGGGCACGCCAGGGCCCCCAGGCACTGCAAACGAACTCCAGACACATGCGCTACTTTGTGCATCTGGCTTTATGTGAGTCCTGGGGAATCGAACCCTGGTCCTTAAGGCTTTGCAGGCAAGCGCCTTAACCGCTGAGCCATCTCTCCAGCCCGTGACTGACTTTCCTGACTCCCTCTTCCTCAGCTGCCGGTGCTGGAGGAGGGCTGTTTTCTTGTGACTCCATTGGCTTCTGGTTTCCTTAGGATGCAAAAAGGAAGTGCCCTCCCCACCCCCCCCCCCCACCCCCACCACAAACAGAAGAAAGGGAGCTAAGGTATTCCTCATGGTATCTCCCCTAGTAGGAGTCTCCCAGTCTCCTTCCCACAAGCATTTAGTTACCTTCTACTAGAGGAGACTTGCTTTGGGCGTCTCTCACCGCTCCCCTCGCCTCTCACTAGACAGGGAGCTTTTTTATACCAGCTACCAGGCACGGTACTGGGTGATTCCACATCCTTCCCACGCAGCTCACTCAGAGGGCCAGGAAAGGAATGCGTTCACAGCCGTTATAGCAAAACATAATGGTCACCCCGAAAGCTGTCTTGCTTTGTTGCTGCATTCCCAACCACCTCTCTGGGATTGAAATTACTGCCAGCAGCTGATGGGCTCATGTGCTGAAAAACCCATGAGGAACGGTAATGATCATATAATCATAAAATAGCTACCCGGGAAGACTGACTGGCAAGGACATCTGAAAAACAATATAGTGTTTATTTTTTAAGTTATGAGGTATTCTTATATTCATAGCAAAAAAAAAAAAAGTCATTCTTGATTCTTCCTGTTTTGCTGAAAACAGATGTCTTCTTGGTCATTAAACAGTGGAAGAGACCACCCAGCATTTGCTGTTATATACCCTCTGGGAGGCTGTGTGACAAGAGAATTGGCCACATACCTTCGCCGAATGCTCTTAGGGGTCTAGCCTAGTTCTGAAGGATGTGGGGCCTCAGAGAGGAAAGCGTTCAGAGGAGGAGAGCCCAGGAACATGGTCCTTATATGTCTTACATAACACACAGGAAAAGGCATTTTCCTTCCTGAAGAAGTCTCAGTCACCCAGTTGGCTTGGCAAACAACCCAAGGTCCTTCTTTCCATTGCAGGCAGATCGCTTGGGAGAGGGGCTTTCGGGAAAGTGGTTCAAGCATCGGCATTTGGCATTAAGAAATCTCCCACGTGCCGGACCGTGGCTGTGAAAATGCTGAAAGGTATGTGGTGCTATGTTTTCACTTCCGGCTGACCCTCCATCTTCTCTTTTTGCACCCCCTAAGTCTTGGTGTAAGGTGAATATAGTCTAGGAACAACCACAAGCCCTCTGGATCCAGGAGCTTTAGATAAGGTTACACCAGCTCTGAATAAACCCTGTTCATGGAACAATCCAGAACTATCCATAGGAAAATGATCTGTCACCTGTAGCTCTCTCTTTTCTCACATGTCACACTAGATCCCCAAGGATTTACATCCATTGTAACCACAGGCTCAAAATGTTTGCATGATCCGCTATGGTTGTCATGGAAACTTCCGTACTATCACAGATCACAAAGGCTCGGCTTGGGCTTGTCCTAACTATGAAGTGAAATTAGAAAGCTAGAACAAGTTAGCTGACCAAAACCTTAAATTCTTTCAGGGTATTAAAAAAAAAAAGTTAACACCCAAAGTCTCCAAGACATTGCTGGGAAATGTGTGTTCATGTTCATTTTTGTCTTGAGACAGGCTCTTGTGTAACCCAGGCTGACTTTGAACTCCTGATCCTCCTGCCTCCACCTGCAGAACTTCACTTCTTCAGATCTGGGTGGGGTTCCAATACACATCACCACACTCAAATGTGTTGGGGAAATTCGAGGCCCAGGAAGTTGTGTCAAGCAGGTGTCTAGACTCTAGGAGAAAGGGCCATGTGCTTCAGGAGATTTCTAAGTGCTCACTCCCACCACTGGTACCACACTTCAGAAACCCCATGTAGGAGAAATGGCTTAGCAGTTAAAGTACTTGCCTACAAACCCTAAAGACCCAGGTTCAATTCCCCAGGACCCATGTAATCCAGATGCATAAAGTGGTGCATGCTTATGGAGTTCATTTGCAGGGACTAGAAGCCCTGGTGCAACCATTCTCGTTCTCTCTCTGTCTCTCTCAAACAAATAAATAAGTAAAATATTTAATAATTATAATAAAAAGAAACCCCATGTAAACACGTTTCCCATCTCAAAAGTCTGTCCTCGCCAACAGAAGACTGATGAAACTGTACAAAGGGAGGAAAGGGAGGCCGGACAATGAGTACCAAAATTTCAGATTGGAAAAACAAGTTCTAGTGCTCCATCACGGGTTGACTATCATTTACAGACATTTATTATATCTGCCGAGCGTGGTGGCGCATGCCTTTAATCCCAGCACTCGGGAGGCAGAGGTAGGAGGATCACTGTGAGTTCAAGGCCACCCTGAGACTACAGAGTGAATTCCAGGTCAGCCTGGGCTAGAGCGAGACCCTACCTCAAAACAAGCAACAAAAAAAAATTATATCTATTACAAGGAGGCAGAAAAGAGGAGTTGGAAGGCCTCAACCACAAAGAAATAAATGCTTAAGGAGAAGGAAATGCTAATTGCACATTATATATATGTGGAATATCCAGTGTTCTAGTAATACGCCATAAATCATAAATACATACAATTATCATGTGCCCTCCCCCAGGAGGGGGAAAACATTCCCACCACTCTACAAAGAGCCTGACAGCTCTACTCTGAAAAATAGCCTGGGGCAGGAATTTTGAAGCCACAAATCGGGACTGGTGTTCTAGCTGGATGCCCCAGATGACAGTCGGCGTTTCTGTAAGAACCACCCCGTGTCTGCAGCAGGCTCCTTCACCCCCACGTTCTGAAGACAAGTGACATCACCGTGTCCCCCATGTCAGAAAGCACCAGACTAGCCATCTCATTCTAATTAAGCTGACCCACACAAAATTGCGATTTTTTTTCTTATTTTCTCTGAACAGCCTTGTGAGACACATATTATTATCCCATTTGCAGATGAGGAAACGTGACCCCAAGAGGTTAAATGGCCTCTGTGAGGCCATAGAACTGCCCAGTGTGAAAACACAAGGGTTTGTCTGCAAGTCTCCCAGCTCCGAGCACAGTGCTGCTCCCCTCCTGCCATGGCAGAGGAGCTGTGGAGACCTCACCCCCCCCCCAAATTGGCCCATTGATCCTCGGTCTTAACAATGATGCTGGCTGCTTTACAGAGGGGATCCAGTATCCCACCCAGAGACGCGCTACAACTGAATCTCCTTGTCTCCTGGTCCCCTCGCCAAGCTTGCTACCACACACCACATCCGGGAGTGTCCCCACTCTGTCCTGTGACCAAGCCCACACCTGTGATTCTGCCTAGAGAGGGACCCTGGGAGTCACAAAACATGGTTTTTATTATTTTGGAGGGATTATTGAGTTTTTAGGGATTAGATTCTGACTTGAAATCTTATTTATTTCTTTTGGTTTTTCCAGGTAGGGTCTCATGCTAACCCGGGCTGACCTGGAATTCACTGGATAGTCTCAGGGTGGCCTCGAACTCACAGTAAATCCTTCCTACCTCTGCCTCTCGAGTGCTGGGATTAAAGGCATGCACCACCATACCCGGCTCCATTTTATTTTATTTTTTAATTTATGTATTTATTTTTTGAGCTAGGGTCTTTCCCTAGCCTAGGCTGACCTGGAATTCACTATGTAGTCTCAGACTGGCCTTGAATTCACAATGATCCTCCTAACTCTGCCTCCCAAGGGTGCTGTCACACCTGGTGAATTTTTTTTGTTTGTTTGTTTGTTTGTTTTTTGTTTTGTTTTGTTTTTTTGAGGTAGGGTCTCACTGTAGCTCAGGCTGACCTGGAATTCACTATGTAGTCTCAGGGTAACCTCGAACTCATGGTGATCCTCCTACCTCTGCCTCCTGAGTGCTGGGATTATAGGGATGCACCAATACATGGCCGGCCCTGAATTTTTTTTTTTTTTTTTTTTTTGGTTTTCCGAGGTAGAGTCTCACTGTAGTCCAGGCTAACCTGGAACTCACTATGTAGTTTCAGGGTGGCCTTGAACCCATAGCGATCCTCCTATCTCTGCCTCTTGAGTGCTGGGATTAAAGGTGTGAGCCACCACGCCCGGCTGAATTTTTTTTTAAGCCAATATAATACAGAAATCATGTGTGCCATATATTCACAAAACATGTCTTTTTTTTCTTAGCTATTAGCATTGATTGAAAAAAAAACTGCTAAATCACTTAATTTTATAAAATTCCTAAACAGAAATAATGTCTAAATAACATTTTCATTCAGCTTTCTTGCTTAAATTGACTGGCTGTCATTTGGCTATTTGGCTGTTTCAGGGGAAAATACAAAAGACAATGTCAGAGAAATGACCTATGACAAAACCTCTTTTTAAAATTTTAATTTAATTTTATTTATTTGAGAGAGAGACAGAAAGACAAGAGAGGCAGAGAGAGAACGGGCATGCCAGGGCCTTCAGCCACTGCAAATGAACTCCAGACGCATGTGCCATCTTATGCAGCTGGCTTATGTGGGTCCTGGGGAATTGAACCTGGGTTCTTTGGCTTTGCAGGCAAGGCACCTTAACCACTAAGCCATGTCTCCAGTTCCCCGCCCCTTTTTTGTTTTTTTTTTTTTTTGGTTTTTCAAGGTAGGGTCTCACTCTAGTCCAGGCTGACCTGGAATTCACTATGGAGTCTCAGGGTGGCCTCGAACTCACGGCAGTCCTCCTACCTCTGCCTCCCAAGTGCTGGGATTAAAGGCGTGCGCCACCACGCCCGGCATCCCCCCTTTTTTTAAAGTAGCATCTCACTCTAGCCCAGGCAGACCTGGAATTCACTACATAGTTTCAGGCTGGCCTTGAACTCGGTGATCCTACTTCTGCCTCCTGAGTGCCCGAATTAAAGGCGTGCACCACCACGCCTGGCAAAGAGAGAATGGGTGCATCAGGACCTCCAGCCTAATGCAAACTGATTCCAGCTGCATGTACCGCTTTGTGCATCTGGCTTTTATGTGGGCACTGGGGAACTGAACTCTGGCCATTAGACTTTGCAAGCAAGCACCTTAACCATTGAGCCATCTCTCCAGCCCCAAACCTCTTTTTATTTTTAGGCAAAAAGATCCAGCCCAGACTGATCTGGAACTCACTCTCTAGCCCAAGTTGGTCTTGAATTCACAGCAGCCCTCCTACCTCAGCCTCCCAAGGCCTGAGATTAAACACGTGACCCATCATGCCCACCTTCAAGGTGTCCCCCAGCAAAACCTTAACTTGTGTGACCCTCACACCTATGTGTAAAATGAGAAAAGTCATCAAAATATTAATTTAAAAATATTAGCTGAGTGTTCACTATGGGCCAGCCCCTGCCCCTTTGAAGGCTTTTGGAATATATCTGATTATTATTAAAAACATATTTCTAGGGTATGGGAAGATGGCTCAGTGATTGAACGTCCTTACTTGTAAAGCTTACCAATTTGGGTTCAATCCCTATTTCACCCACATAAACTAGATGCAAAAAGTGGTGCAATCATTGGGCATTTGGCAGCAGCAGCAAGAGGCCCTGGTGCTCCCATACACACATACACACATACATACACAGACACACATACACATGTAAATAAATAAAATAAATTGGAAAAAAAGATTCCTGGGTTGGAGAGATGGCTTAGTGGTTAAGGAACTTGCCTGCAAAGCCTAAGGACTCATGTTCGACTCTCCAGATCCCACATAAGCCAGACGTACAAGGTGACACAAGTACACAAGGTTGTACACGCACACAAGATGGTGCACGCGTCTGGAGTTTGCAATGCCTGAGGCCCTGGCATGCCAATTCTCTCTCTCACTCACATAAAGATAAAAAATGCAATAAAAATGATTCCTACTCATAAAATTCTGTCAGTATCTAACACAAGGTTCAATGCCCACACCTTTAACTCACATCCAGGACTCCATCCTACAGAAATAAATATTTTTTCATGCACATGTGTATAAAGCTTACAGACAGGCTTTCTATTATAGCATTATTTATAATAACAAAAAGCTAGACAGCTTAAATGTCAGAAACACTTTAACCCGCCAAAAGGAATAGAAATCCCTAGTATGTTAAAAAGGGGGCTGAGCGTGGTGGCGCACGCTTTTAATCCCAGCACTCAGGAGGCAGAGGTAGGAGAATCACTGTGAGTTCGGGGCCACCCTGAGACTACATAGTAAATTCCAGGTCAGCCTGGGCTAGAGTGAGACCCGACCTCAAAAAACTGAAGAAAAAAAAAAAGACAAAAGGGATAAAACAAAATTTAAAAAATATAAATATATGGAACTGGAGAGATTGCTTAGTGGTTAAGACATTTGCCTGCAAAGCCTAACATCCCAGGTTTGATTCTTCAGTACCCGTGCAAAGCCAGACACACAAAGTGGCTCATGCATCTGGAGTTTGTTTGCTGTGGCAGAAGGCCCTGGCATGCCCATTCTCTCTGTCTCTCTTTCTGTCTTCTCTCTGTTTGCAAATAAACAAACTTTTAAAAAAGTATACATATATGATCCCACTTAAGTAAGCCCTCAAAAACTGACTTAAGTGCATAGATAATCCCAAACTATTAACCAGGGTTATTTACAGAAAGGTAAGTGGGCTGGAGTGACTTGTACTTTTTATTCTAGACCCTTATACTCCATAGCTTTTTTGTTTTGTTTTGTTTGGCTTTGTTGAATAGTATTGGAGATTGAACCCAGGGTCTTGCACAGATTAAGGACATGCTCTGCCATTGAACTAATCACCTGCTACACACACACACACACACAGAGAGAGAGAGAGAGAGAGAGAGAGAGAGAGACAAACATGCACGCACACACGATCTTCTTACTCCAACATTGTTGGAATATTTTTTACATGTTTTTTTGTTGTTGTTTGCTTGTTTTGTTTTTTCGAGGTAGGGTTTCCCTCTAGCCCAGGCTGACCTGGAACTCACTATGTACTCTCAGGCTGGCCTCGAACTCACTGTGATCCTCCTATCTCTGCCTCCTGAGCACTGGGATTAAAGGCATGCGCCACCACGCCTGTATTTTGTTGGAATATTTTAAGCAACACTATGTTTCATATTTCTAAAAATAACATAACAATTTCTAGAATAATCATAAACATTTTCTGAAACATAAAAAACGTTCCATGTTTTAATGTTTTAGACATTGGCCAATAAGGACAAACACACGCGATAAGCCCGATTTAGGTTTTAGACTCTGCCAGTTCTTGTGCCAATCTCGTGTATCTCTGAATGGAGTTAAATTTGGATGCTGCAGAGCCTTACAGCGTGAGATAACCTTGTAAACTCTAAGAACGAAAGGGTGTAGGGAGAAAATAACACATTGCAAAGATGTTCACAGGAGTAGCTACTCTCTCCTTGCATCGCCACCCCCCACCCCATTCTTGTCTTTCTTGTGACTCCCCAGATGGGAGAGTGAGAAGAGAGGTGTAGGTGGATCCCCCCTTGCCTGGAGGGGGATCTTGCTGGACCTGCCCACGGGAAGCCACAGGAAAGCACTGCACCAAGTGCCCAGCTCTGAGTCAGCACGTTGCTGAGCATGAGTAGGTCCACCAAGAGGAAATGTCCAGTGACTAGCCTAACCCCACCGCCACTCTGGGCCTCTCTGTGATCAAAAGGATGTTGGCTCATGGGTGGTTGGGGGTGGGGGTGTAGGGAGTAATGAAAACAGTCTGGGCACTTGGCTGCCTTTTTTTTTTTTTTTTTTTTTTTTTTTGCAGAATGTGGGGAAGTTAATGAAACAGCTGGGGGAGCACTGACAAACAGGGAGGGCAGGAATGCCAGCTCCCGGAAGCAGCCCCATTGTCCCCGTTGCCTTGACTCTTCCTTGCTTCTCACACAGAGGGGGCCACAGCCAGCGAGTACAAAGCTCTGATGACCGAGCTCAAGATCTTGACTCACATTGGCCACCACCTGAACGTGGTCAACCTGCTGGGAGCCTGCACCAAGCAGGGAGGTAAGAGAGGAGAACGGGGGGTCCCCTCCACCACCTCCCCCACATGCATGTGTGAGAAACTTCCCCGCACCTTTGCTCCCTCACCTCCTGGAAAGCGGCCATTGCTTAGGCGCAGGAGAAACAGCCTGTCTGTTCACGGAGGGGCGTGCCAGTCCGAAAAATGCCTTTCAAGTGTACAGCATTTTTCTCTCCAGTTAACTTTGAGGGAATGGGAGTACAATAAGAGGTTTCAGAAGTCAGGCGTGGTGGCGCGCGCCTTTAATCAATCTCAGCACTCGGGAGGCAGAGGTAGGAGGATCGCCATGAGTTCGAGGCCACCCTGAGACTGAATTCCAAGTCAGCCTGGACTAGAGTGAGACCCTACCGCGAAAAACAAAACAAACAACAACAAAAAAAGGCTTCAGAGTGAGTCTGTACATCCCCTGAAGTGTCACGTACTGAATCTATGTGGGACCGCAGGAGCGGGTAATGTACACTACCAGAAAGGCAATTCCCTTCAGATCAGCCCTGAAGACAGACAGGCCTCACACACTCCCAGGACAAGTAACAGGAATGGGCTGCACCTTATGATTGTGGGCATAGCATGTACTTGCAAACCGTTTCTTCCTCTTCCTCCTCCCCTTCCCCCTACCTCCCATCTTCCTCCTCCTCCTCTGTGTCAAGCTTAGGACATGGGTACTTAGATGTTAATTAAGTCAGAAAGAGCAAAGAAGTTGTCCCTACAAATGCTCTTCAAGCTCCTCACAAAGAGAGCAGAGAGGGAGGCTTGGCGGAAGTCCTCTCCTGCCGGAAGAGATAGTGGGTAGAGAGAGGAGGCTGTTACGGTCACGTTCACATTGCTGGTAGAAATCACCCGACCAAGAGCAGCTTGTGGAAAAAAAAAAGAGGTTTATTGTGGCTTACAGGCTCGAGGGGGAAGCTCCATGACGGCAGGGAAAGCAATGGCATGGGAAGAGGGTGGACATCACCTCCTGGCCAACATCAGATGGACAACAGCAACAGGAGAGTGTGCCAAACACTGGCATGGGGAAACTGGCTATAACACCCATAAGCCCACCCCCAACAATACACTCCCTCCAGGAGGCGTTAATTACCAAACCTCCATCAGCTGGGAATCTAGCATTCAGAACACCTGAGTTTATGGGGGACACTTGAATCGAAATAGCGTCCTCATGACTCAGGTGGAGCCCCAGCGCCCCTCCCATAGCCCTGGCGAAGTTCCGCAGAGCTCCTGCTGCGGCACCCCGTCCTATCTGCCTCCCACAAGCTGCTCTCGGTTGGGTGATTTCTACCAGCAATGCGAACCTGACTGCGACACTCGTTTTCAAATGTACGACAGAAATCCCGACGGCACCTCTTCTTCCCTCTGCGTGCCAGCAAAGAGGCTGCTTTCAAAGGACCTGCCTACCTGGGGTCTCGCTGAGTAGGAACCTCAGAGGCACACGTGGAGGTTATCACCCCACCAAGAGCAGCTTGTGGGGAAAAGAGGTTTCTTTTGGCTTACAGACCCGAGGGGAAGCTCCACGATGGCAGCGGAAAACGAAGACATGGGCAGAGGGTGGACATCACCCCCTGGCCAACATCAAGTGGACCATAGCAACAGGAGAGTGTGCCAAACACAAGCAAGGGGACACTGGCTATAGCATCCATAAGCCCGCCCCCAACAACACACTCCCTCCAGGAGGCACTAATTCCCAAATCTCCATCAGCTGGGAATCTAGCATTCAGAACACCTGAGTTTATGGGGGACACTTGAATCAAACCACCACAACCAGCAAAGTCCTTATAGTAATTCAAAAGCACTCTGCCAGGCAAGCTCTGGTCTCCAAGAGCCTCGAAAAAGTGGCAGCTATTCTGGGAGACCTGTGAGGCTTTGGAAGTCAAGTGATCCTGGGCTGTTAGGGAAGCAGGGAGAAGCAGAGAGGAGGCATCCCCTGGGCCCCACAGTGCAACTGGGCTCCTTTCCCTAATAGCTTTCTTTCATTAGACTGGGGAGTAGGGGGTTGGAAAACAGTGAGCCTGAGGGCTTAGAAGGGTTACCCCTTTAATATAGGGTGAGGAAAAAAAATATTTTGTGAGGTAAAAATTCAAATTTCTATGTTCATAAAATTTGACTGGAGCAGAGTCACACTCTTTGGTTGTATTAACCAGGGCTGTTTCCAGGATACGAGCAGCATTGAGGTAGTTGGTTGGTCTGCAGAGCCTAAAACATTGATCTCCTGCATCTTGGCGAGGTGGTGGGCCTCTTCCTTACAGCCTCTCACAAACCCAAAGGCAAATGCAAACCCTGCGCAGATAGCCCAGGCCTCTGTGCTGCTGGGGGACACCAGCCTAGTAGCCTGCTTTCAGTTCCTGCCCAGAGAGGGAAGAGAATTCCGGGGCTGGTGGGACTGACCAGAGGGCAGATGGCTGTTTCTTGTCTCTCCCATTCTTTTGTTTGATTTTTAATTTTATTAGTTTCTTTGAGAAAGAGGCAGGTAGAGAGAGAGAAAACAGAGAGACAGAATGGGCGCACCAGGGCCTCCAGCCACTGCAGATGAACTCCAGGCGCGTGTGCCTCCTTGTGCATCTGTCTAACGTGGGTCCTGGGGAATCGAACCTGGGTCCTTTGGCTTTGCAGGCAAGTGCCTTAACCACTAAGCCATCTCTCCAGCCCTTTTGTCCGATTTTTAGTGATGCTACGGATTGAACCCAGGACCTTATACATGCTAGGCAAGCACTCTACCCCTGAGCTTCATGTCCAGCCTCTGCCATTCCTTAGGGTTACTTTGTTGTTGGTTTTTTTTTGTTGTTTTTTTTGTTTTTTGTCTTTGTTTTTGGTTTTCTTGTTTTGTTTTGTTTTTATTTTTGTTTTCTCTTGGTTATTTCGAGGTAGGGTCTTATTCTAGCCCAAGCTGACCTAGAATTCACTGTGTAGTCTCAGGGTGGCCTCCAACTCTTGACGATCCTCCTACCTCTGGCTCCCTCCTCCTATTTCTATCATATTTTTCATACCCCTTCTATTTCTGCTGCAGCTGTTATACCCACATTCATGAGTTCTCCTCCCTGTTGCATTCTAAGACCTAAAAATGTAAGAACAGGTTGCTTTGAGGTGCCTTGAGAACTAGCTCAAAGCTCCTGTGGCTGAAAATACACGTGTGCTGGCTTGGATGCAGGTCCTTTGATGGTGATCGTTGAGTACTGCAAATATGGAAATCTGTCCAACTACCTCAAGAGCAAACGTGACTTCTTCTTCCTCAATAAGGTAAGGACTTTAATGGAAGGGTTTTATTACTATTATTATTATTATTATTTTATTTATTTATTTGCAAGCAGAATAACAAACAGAGAGACAGGTGGCAAACAGAATGGGCGTGCCAAGGCCTCCAGCCACTGCAAATGAACTCCAGATGCGTGCGCTACCTTGGGCATCTGGCTTTAGGTGGCTATGGGGGAATCAAACAGTGGTCATTAGGATTGGCAGGCAAGCGCCTTAACCACTGAGCCATCCCTCCAGCCCTGGAAGTTGTTTGTAAGGACAGTATTAATGGTTTGCCACTTAGAGATGTAGATGCAGTTCTCTTTCTTTTCTTTTCTCCTCCTCCTTCTTTCCCTCCTACTCTCCTTCTCCCCAAACCCTTTGGAGACAGGAGTTGCTGTGTTGCCCAATCTTGCTGCCTCTAATTCTCAAGCGCTGGGATTATAGACATGTGCTACCCTGCCTGGATCTATATAGCACTTTGTTTGTTTGTTTTATATTGTTTTTTTGAGGTAGGGTTTAACTCTAGCTCAGGCTGACCTGGAACTCATTTTGTAGCTCCAGGCTGGCCTTGAACTCTTGGCCATCCTCCTACCTCAGCCTCCCAGGTGCTAGGATCATAGGTGAGCACCACCTTGCTGGGCACTATATGGTACTGTTAATGGTTAGATTTGAAACTCAGTTTCTGGGCTGGAGAGATGGCTTAGTGGTTAAGGTGCCTGTCTGGAAAAGAACCTAGTTTTGATTCTCCAGTACCCACATAAAGCCATATGCACCGGGGGGGGGGGGAGCACATGCATCTGGAGTTCATTTGCAGTGGCTGGAGTCCCTGACATGCCCATTTTCTCTGTCTGTCTCTCTCTCAAATATACACATATATGTATAGTCTCTCTCTCTCTCATATACACATATATATGTATATATACATATACAAATATACTTATGTATACATATGTGCATATGTGTACATATATATGTGTATATTTGAGAGAGATGCATTCTGAAAAAAAAAACCACAATTTCTGCTTTGTACGTGTTTTCCTTCTGTTTTAGCCCCTCATGCTGCTTTATGGACAGTGCAGAGAATCATTCAACCCCAGGGCATATGGCAGCCATCACTGGCGTGATTGGGAGCTAGCTCACACTCTCAGATCACATAGATGCCCCAGGAGTTGGGACCCTGGTTTAAGGACACACGGTTACCCCACGGTGAAGTTGTGAGAAAGACCCAGCTCACTTCACTCCGTCCCTTCCTGTTCCATGTCTGTGGACCCCACTGGATATGGTGTGTGTGGGGAGGGAAACATAAGGAAAAAAAAGGGGGACACAGTGGTGCCCTGGGTGAGAGCGGTATAGATTCCTTTCAGTCCTGAAGTCCTGGACTGGGTTCAGGAAGACCTAAGCCAACAGAACACCCCAGGGACCTGGCAGGATGGAACATTCGGGTCCGGGCGTCCTTTGTTTTGAAGAGCCGGCTTCCTTCTCTGGCTATATTTAATGACTCTCCTCCCTGCGCTACTTGGTGGAGCTGAATTTTCATGGAAAAGCCACCGTTATCTGTCCCATTTGGAGACCAAAGGGATATAAAGAGCCGGTGAAGGGGACACAAGGCCATTACTGAAAATAGGCTATTTTATTTTCTAAATAGGTTCACCAAGATCCTTAAATACTACTCGCAATATATTTATTATTCTGCCAGAGTTGCAGAAGTTCAGCAAATTAACTTTGGCTTAACAGAGCGTTACCGGTAAACAAAGCTGAATACACCATTGGCTGGGGGGGGGGTGCGGTTTCAGGACAAGGGGGAGGTGGTTTAGGGACAGGTTCTAGGCCGTGGCTTATGGGAACTGTGAGGAAGAAAACTGTCTAGAGAAATGTCCAAGGGAGTTGAACGGAACAAGCTGCTTCAGGGCGCTTTCCTCCTCACACTGCTGGGTGTTTCTGGCTGCCTGCTGTGGGGTGCAGTGTCTTGTAGAAAATAAAATTCCAGGGCTGGAGAGATGGCTTAGTGGTTAAGCACTTGCCTGTGAAGCCTCAGGACCCGGGTTCGAGGCTCGACTCCCCAGGACCCACGTTAGTCAGATGCACAAGGGGGCACACGCGTCTGGAGTTCATTTGCAGTGGCTGGAGGCCCTGGTGCGCCCATTCTCCCTCTCTCTCTCCCCCTCTGCCTCTTTCTCTCTCTCTCTCTCTGTTGCTCTCAAATAAATAAATAAAAATGAATAAAAAAAGAGAAAATTCCAGTCCCCAACTGAGCAGAAAACCAATTCTAGCTGCCTCATGGAAACCAAGATGATATTCTTTGGGGGGTTTTGTTTTGTTTTGTTTTGTTCTGTTACCTGCTTTCAGGAAAAGGTGTTGGCCTAGGCTCAGCGCAGTGAGGTTCCCTTCAGTCCCGAAACCCTGGAAAGGATTCAGGAAGGGCTAAGGCAGCAAGACTCCCCAGGGACCCGGCTGTGTTTGGGGAGTGGTTCAAGCTCCTGGAAGGTCTTTTTTGGGGGAGGGGTGTGGGAACCTCTGTACCCCGGAATCCTGCTCTCTGTCCTTTGCCTGCGCTCTGGTGCCCTCTGGTGGAAGGTGGACACCTGCTTTGACATTTCTAGAAAAGCCAAGGGAGGTGTGGGTGTTGGTTAATAATGGCAGCCTGCTACACCGCTGAATCCCAATCCCTCTGGCCCCTGTCTGGGCATTACTAAATAACAGGATCCTGGCTGGGCACATGGTCTACATCTGAAGCCACTGGACATGCTAAGTTTCTAGAGTCAAAGTTCCTAGATGAATTAGTATTATTTCTATTTTCTATTTTTATTTTTTTTTATCATTTTGGTTTTTTGAGATAAGGTCTAGCTGTAACCCAGGCTGACCCGGAATTCACTATGTTGTCTCAGGCTGGCCTCGAATGCACCGCGATCCTCTTGCCTCTGCTGGAATTAAAGGCGTGTGCCACCACACCTGGCTCCTAGATGCTTCTAAGAATCAACCTGCCTTTTTCTTTTGAATGGGGAGGGGTCAGAATTCATATCCCTCTCTTTCCCAAGAAGCTAGAGAAACTGGTAACTAGAGCATTATCTTTTTTTAAAAAAATGTATCGAGCTGGAGAGGTGGCTTAGTGGTTAAGGTGCTTGCCTGTGAAGCCTAAGGACCCATGTTCAAGTCACCAGATCCTATGTAAGCCAGATGCACGAAGGTGAGGCAAGCACAAGGTCGCACATGCCCACTAGGAGGTGCAAGTGTCTGTTGTTTGAGTGCAGTGGCTGAGGCCCTGGTGCGCCAATTCTCTCTCTCTCACTCTCTCTCTTTGTCTCTCTCTCTAAAATGGAAAAAAAAAATTATTTATTTATTTGTAAGCAGAGAGTAGAGAGAAGAAAGGCAGAGAAAATGAGCACACCAGGGCATCCAGCTACTGCAAATGAATGAACTCCGTATGCATGCACTTCTGTGTGCATCTGGCTTTATGTGGGTACTGGGCAATTGGACCTGGGTTGTTAGGTCCTATAGGCAAGCGCCTTAACCACTGAGCAATCTCTCCAGCTCTAGAGCATTCTCTTATCAGGGATTGCAAAGTGTGCTAAGAATGTTGAAAATTCATGGCACCCTTCACAAAATGGCACATGCTTTGGAAAAATGGTTAAGAACACAGACTTGGGAGTTTCCCAGCCCCTACGTCCCTTCACTACCCTCCCCGCCCCCCCCCCCCCCCCAGTTCAGGCTTTGCCCATTCATAGCTACACGTGACCTTACTCCTTAACTTTGTGGAACCTACTTCTCCATGTATAAGTAAGAATTGCTTCATAAAACTGCCGGGAAAATTGAATGAGAAAACATACACTGGTTCACACCGAGGAGGCATTCAGTGCATCCCAGCCACTGTGAATCTTCTCCTAGCTGACCTGAGGTGCTGTCTACAAGCCGGGCCAGGGTGGGGGAGATTCCACCACCCCAGAAGTAGCCAGGCACGTGACTCGCAGTGTCCCTTCCGTGTCCATTCTGTGGAATGACATCTTCAAATCTTGGACAGTTGCCCTCCCTGTGCTCTCGGCCCTTTCACCCTCTGCTTCTTGGTCTCTTGTAAGGACGCGGCGCTACACGTGGAGCCCAAGAAGGAGAAGCTGGAACCAGACCCGGAGCAGGACAAGAAACCCAGGCTAGACAGTGTCACCAGCAGCGAGAGCTTCGCCAGCTCTGGGTTTCAGGAAGATAAAAGTGTGAGTGATGTCGAGGAAGAGGAGGGTAGGTATTAATTCCTTCCTGTCCTCTAGCCCCGGGATATTTTTACAACATGCTATGCATCTCTGACATTTTTTTCTTATTTATCACCCTAATAAACATCCGTGGGAGACTCTCAGAGGGTAATGTCCTAAGGAGATAAGATTTGAATTAAGATTATTTACAGAGTTACTAATTTTGACAGAGAACTGTGCCATTGTCTCCCCCCCCACCCCACCCAACACACAGGCCTTTTTTGTTACTGGGTCAACCCCTTCCCCCATCGATGCTCAGGTCCAATGGGCCAGAAGCCTGGAAAAGGTTCTCTGATACTCATGACTCAAATGCTCTTGTGAAGGCGCTCTGATGTACTTGTTGGTTTGTTTTCTGTTTTGCTGACGTTGTTCCAGTAAAGTGAGATTTGGTGTAGGGACCAGGGCCGCGGTAAATAACGACGGCTGTAACGCTTTGCAGATTCTGACGAGTTCTACAGGCAGCCCCTCACTATGGAAGACCTCATCTCCTACAGCTTCCAAGTGGCCAGAGGCATGGAGTTCTTGTCTTCCAGGAAGGTCAGCGCATCTCTTTACTGTTTGTCCGCATCCACCTCTTCCTCTTCCTTTTCCTCCTGCTCCTTCTTCTGTCAATTTTTAAATCAGAGATAAGAAAGGTTTCCTTTTTTTTTTTTTGTTGTTGTTGTTTGTTTTGTTTTGTTTTTTTGGAGGTAGGGTCTCACTCTAGCCCAGGCTGACCACGCATCCTCCGACCTCTGCCTCCTGAGAATGCTGGGATTAAAGGTGTGCCCCACCCCACCCGGCTGAGGTTTCCATTTTAATTTTAATTTTTTTTTTTTTGTTTTTTGGAGGTAGGGTTTCACTGTAGTGCAGGCTGACCTAAAATTCACTACGTAGTCTCAGGGTGGCCTCGAATTCACAACAATCCACCTACCTCTGCCTCCCAAGTGCTGGGATTAAAGGTGCATGCCACCATGCCTGGCTAATTTTTAATTTTTTGTTTTACATCTTAAAAGTATAGATTTTTAAAGTTAAATTCTTCACATGGGCAAAAAAAAAAACATGTAATGTTTGTCTTTCTTTTTTACTTCCTCATTCTTATTATTAATTAAAAAAACATGTAAGTTATACATGTTAATGAGATACAACGTATATATGTTGAATAATGGTTAGATCAGGTTAAATTCATTTATGTCCTCAAACATTTATCATTACTCTATGGTACAAAAATTTTGAAATTTTCTTTTTCTTTGCAAGGCCTAAATACGTGCCTTGCTGTGAATTTGTTTTCCCTAGTATTTGCTTGGACTTATAAACTTAAATATAGAATACACCCTGCCACAAGCATCTTAACTTACCCTGTATGAAGGGTCTGAACTGGACAAGCTTGGCACCATTCTCCGGGGGGCCCTTTGGCTCAGGAGAGCTTACTTCTGTACATTCACGTAGGCTCCTACAAAACCTCACTCAGTGGCTGTCGCCCCAGTATGTGGGCTGAGGTAAGAGGACGCTGAGTTCTAGGCCAGCCTGAGACCTGCAGTGAATTCCTAACTGGCTGGGCTATTAAAAAAAAAAAAAAAAAAGGAGGAACTGGGCATGGTGATGCACACCTTTAATCCCAGCACTCAGGAGGCTGAGGTAGGAGAATCGCTGTGAGTTTGAGGCCAGCTTGAGACTCCATAGTGAATTCCAAGTCAGTCTGGGTGAAAGCAAGAGCCTACATGGAAAAACCAAAAAAAAAAAAAAATATATATATATATATATATATATATATATATATATATATATATAGAGAGAGAGAGAGAGAGAGAGAGAGAGAGAGAGAGAGAGAGAGAGAGGAGAAGACCAACAAGCTGGAAACTCCTAAAGGAGGAAGGTGAGGAAGAGGAGGAGGAAACCAGTCACTGGACTAAAGGGAAAGTTTTACTCACTGGCAAAACTTGGACTGCCGGAGTGGTTGGCCAGGGTGCTTGATGTCTGCACAGGGAGCCCAGCAGGCTTCCAGCACGTCTTGGTTTGGGGCCTCGAGGGTGCACATCATGACTGTGGAAACCCCGTGCCCCGTGTGTTCTGAAGGTCGCTTCCTTCCATACATGTGAAATGGATCTTGTAATTAAGGATAATGACACTGAGGGGACACAGGAAATCGGGCTGCTCGATTAAGGAAGTGCATTGATTATCCAACTGTTTTATTCCACGTAGTGCATTCATCGAGACCTGGCAGCGCGAAACATTCTTTTATCTGAAAACAACGTGGTGAAGATTTGCGATTTTGGCCTGGCCCGGGATATTTACAAGAACCCCGATTATGTGCGAAAAGGAGACGTAAGTCACCTTGATGTTGGATTCATATATACCCTGTCACTTTTAGACCACAGACCAAGGCCCTAAGCCTTGCCCTGCTAAGTTACCCTCGGCTGTTCAGCTGAGTGGTGTTTGCCGGGCCCTGCTGAGACCACGTCAGCCCCTGCCTCCCTCTCCTCTGGGAGTTCCTTGTCCCACAGAAAAGAACAGCCTGGCCTCTTTCCCTCAGATAAACCCACATGATGGATTGAGCAGGTGTCCCTACCTCCGGAAAGGGCGGGGGAGGGGAGGGCCTCTCTGGAAGGGAGGAGGAAAGGGTTCGCCTCCCAGGATGCCTTCCTTCCACACCAGGCATCTCCCTGCTGGCTCACGCTGGCCTCTCTTCCCCATTTGTTTTTGAACACAGTGTGATTTGTCACTCAGTGGGTGACCTCCTGTGTCCTCTCTTGTCTGGCTTGGCCAGAACTTCAGCTTGTGTCTGGGCTCTTACCATGACTCTGCAGCAGAGGTCCCAGATTGTCACCTCAAGGCCCTGCTGAATGGCAGTTGGCCTCTCCACCCCAGACCCCCTGATGCAGTCAGCAAGGTAGGGGCCCAAAGGTCTGCTTTTCCAGCAAATTTCTAGGCTGTGCTGCCTGGACACAGCTGCCCTGGGCCATACTTTGAGAACTTTTGTTCCCATTACTTAAAAAAAAAATTAATTTATTTGTTTATTTGAGAGAGAGAGAAAGAGGTATGTACATCTGGCTTATATGAGTACCAGGGAATTGATCCTGGGCCCTTAGGCTTCTCAGGCAAGCCTCTTAACCACTAAACAATCTCTCCAGCCCCCCACCCATTACTTAAAAAAAATATATTTTTTACAAGTGTAGCATAATTGTGGTTACATTATTAACCAATTAACTTTTATTGACATACATTTTGGGTATTTTGTGGTTGTTGTTGGACATGAGACAAAGCATAAAAAAATGACTCATGATGTTAGGTTGTAGATTTGCAGAAATTAACTAATTATTCTGCCACCGTAAAAAAAAAAAAAAAGGAATCCCAGAGTGTGCATAGCAGAGTTGAAGTCGTGGAAGGCTTCCATGCGGTGGGGAGCTGTGAATGACTTTAGCTCACGTTCTTTATTGACCAAGAAGCTCGGCAGTAGCAGAAGACTGAGTCTGCGAAGAGAAAACCCCAGGTGCAGGAGCAGGAATTAGTCACAGTTGGAATACTTGACGCTTCTCATGACACTCCGCCACTAACTGCTTCACTCTATCCTTACACAAAGCCTAATGGAAAAATATACTTTTTTATTCACTTATTTGCAAATAGAGATGTGAAAGAGAGAGGAGATGAAAGAGGGAATGGGCACACGCCAGGGCCTCCTGCCACTGCAAACAAACTCCAGATGTATGCACCTGCCTTGTGCATGTGGCTTTACGTGGGTTCTGGGAATTAAACTTGGGTCATCAGGCTTCAGAATCAAGTGCCTTTAACTGCTGCACCATCTCTCCAGCTCCCCCAACACTTTTTTATAAGAAGGAAAAAAAAAAAAAAACTCTCGGGCTGGAGAGATGGCTTAGCAGTTAAGCGCTTGCCTGTGAAGCCTAAGGACCCTGGTTCAAGGCTCAATTCCCCAGGACCCACGTTAGCCAGATGCACAAGGGGGCACACGCGTCTGGAGTTCTTTTGCAGTGGCTGGAGGCCCTGGCGCACCCATTCACTCTCCTTCTCTCTCTCTGCCTCTTTCTCTCTGTTGCTCTCAAATAAATTAAAAAAAAAAAAAAAAACTCTTCTCGGAGCACTGGCCTGTGGAGATGTGTCTGTGTTTCAGGCTGGCCTCTTTTCTGTCCATCTGCTTCTCCCAGCATCTCTGTGCCCCTCGTCGGTCCATTTTCCTCATTATCTTTCCATTATCCCAGATGTCCTACTAAGCGCCAGCCACCCAACCACCGGGTCAACTCACTGGGACTCTTACTGTCGGGAAGAGAGAAGGATGTATCTGCATGCTCAAAAGCCAGCCATGCATTCTTCTAAATACACAGTGCTCTGATGCAAAATCATCTTTCTTCTTCTCAATGCCTTTGCCCTCCAGATTCAATGCCTGAGGGAGAGGAGATACTGGGAATGAAAGCCAGGGCCTCGTACCTGCTAAGCATACGCTGCACAACTGAGTTTAAGGACACCCCAGTGTACTTGAAATCCTGTGTGTTTTTTGCATAGGGATGCCCTTCAAACCCTTCTTCTCGGGAAAATTTCAAGGAAATTGCTGTCAATTTCATGGGTGTTCACTCATACAGATCACTTGTTCCCAAGTCCTTGGTGCGCCGTGCGAGACAGCCTTTGGGGAGGGTTGGGAGGACATGGTTGAGAGCCCTGGAGTCAGGACATGCTGGGTCCAGCAGACAGGCTTACGAAGCATGCATGGCACAGGGGCACGAGTGGTATTCTCCTTCAGCAGTTCATCAGATGCCCTAAAGTTCCCTCTGGGTTAGGAAGCCATAGGTGCCACCGGGAATTGATTCTGCATGACAGGTCTGTGGCAGGAGAGCTCTGGGCCCTGATTTAGATGTTGTTTAGTTCATGCCCACCTGCTCAAGGCCCTCTTGCCCTCTTGCAGACCCGACTTCCTCTCAAATGGATGGCTCCCGAATCCATCTTTGACAAAATCTACAGCACCAAGAGCGACGTGTGGTCTTATGGAGTGTTGCTGTGGGAAATCTTCTCCCTAGGTAAATGGGAAGGAGGGAGGGGTCAGAACAGCCCAGAAGTGAATGTCTTGTGTCCTTGTGGGTAAGTGGGGTCAGCCCCGGAACGAACCCCAAGTCCTATAGAAGGCCTGGGAGCAGGCGGCTTGTCCGATGAGCAGTGGTGATACGTATGCTCACCCCTCACGGCAGAACCAGTCTACTCCATCACCCCCACTGTGGAGCAGTGAGAAACCTGAAGGCGGGTGTGCCTTTCTCTGGCTTGTGCTCCTTCTCCAGTGTCTCAAGCACCCAAATAGCTCCTGATCTCACCGCCTTCCTCTTTGCATCTCCCACACCTAAGGGCTTCCAACCCAGGAAAGACTCCGATGAGCACAGCAGAGGCAGTAGAAAGGCACCGCCGTTAAAAGCAGCGGGCCTTGCTCGAGTGTCTCATATTCGCACATGACAGGTCCCAGTGCACTGGCTCATGCAGGCGAGCAGGGAGAAACGCTGTCTGTTTGTCCTGCCCTGTGATATCCCCCGGTATGGGTTGCTCGCTCAAGGCCTCGGGCCCATAGATGTGCACAGACTCATCTATCTGCTCACACCGTGATGGTACGAGGCCTCCCAAGCGAGAAACCTAGCCAAGAATCTTTTGGGCTTTGCCCAAAACTTGCCTTCCATAGCCAATCAAAGTGACCCAGTAACATCCCTGGTTTCCTGTAATGTGTGAAAATCATCCCCTGCTTTCGATGACAGGCACCTGTTGCTTCCAGTCTTTGAAAGCCGCTTGGCAGCCACCGTGGCCTTGCAGTGACACAGTGCCAAGCACTGCAGGTCTCCCAGCTGCTTCCTACCAGCGGTAATCACCAGAAAGTGCTGGACACATGCAGAGGTGGCCCTGTCCGGAGGGCCGAACAGAGCAGCCCGGAGACCTGGCTCAGCCTACCCCAGTCAGGGCTTGCCCACAAGCACTGACTAGAGACTTAGATAGGCCTGGTCTCTCTGGCATCCTTGGCATCGCAGACGCTGCAGCACGGAAAGCCCTCACCCAACCTGGTCAACCTCACACTGGCTCTTTCCTTTAGTCCTGTCCCCACTCCTGGGCCCTAGTGCTGCCAGGGTGAATGTCATTTTCACTGAGGCTGGAGCGACCCAACATTGGCTGTTTATCAGAGATCATTAATCCAGTGGATGAGTCTCTGATGAGATTTCTTTGGAGTTCCTTGTGGGGGACAGATCAGGAACCCTTCAGAATGCCTTTTCCTGCTGACCCAACAGGCAGCAGTGGTCATCAAGTGCATGTCCCCAGCAAGGATCTGCTAAGCTCCTCTCTGCAGTGAATCCTGCATTGAGAACCATCACAATCACTTGGAATCTATTTACTAAAACAACACGTTTCAAATTTTACTTATTTGTTATTTAGGTTCTTTTAAATTTTATTTATTATTTATTTGTGTGTTTCAAAGTAGTGTCTTGCTGTAGCCCAGACTGACATGGAATTCACTATATAGTCTCAGGGTGGCCTTGAACTCAAGGCGATTCTCCCACCTCTGCCTCCCAAGTGCTGGGACTAAAGGTGTGTGCCACCATGCCCAGTTTAGGCTTTGTTTTTTGTTTGTTTATTTATTTATTTGATACAGAGAAAGAGGAGAGAGAGAGAGAGAGAGAGAGAGAGAGAATGGGCACGCCAGGGCCCTTCAGCCACTGTAAACGAACTCCAGATGCATGCACCTCCTTGTGCATCTGGCTTACGTGGGTCCTGGAGAATCAAACCTGGATCCTTTGGCTTTGCAGGCAAACGCCTTAACCTCTAAGCCATCTCTCCAGCACTGTTTGTTCATTTTTGAGATAAGGTGCTGCTGTATAGCCCAGGCTGGCCTTAAGATCACGGTCCTCCTGCCTCAGTCTCTCTCCCAAGTACTGGACTACCACGTTAGCTGATACATCAGTCTGAAGGAAAGAAAGAAACGCTATGGTTTGTACTACAAACCGTAACATGCATGCTTCTCCCCGCGCTGTCTCCTGCAGGCGGCTCTCCATACCCAGGAGTGCAAATGGACGAGGACTTCTGCAGCCGCCTCAAGGGAGGCATGAGGATGAGGGCGCCCGAGTACGCCACTCCAGAAATGTGAGCTCGCAGCTTCCGCCTTTGCCACTTGCTCTTTTCCCCTCTGTGGGTTGACGGGTGGGGAGGCATAGATGGGATGATGCGGATTTTAATGTTTTTCGCGGTAGGGTCTCACTCTAGCCCAGGCTGACCTAGAATTCACTATGGAGCCTCAGGGTGGCCTCGAACTCACGGTGATGCTCCTACCTCTGCCTCCCAAGTGCTGGGATTAAAGGTGTGCGCCACCACACCTGGCCAGACCAGCTTTCTTTTCTCCAGGGATGCGGTGTCCTTAGGCCCTATTGTCCTGGGGTCCATCCCCAGTTCCTCCCCTGCCCGCTGACATGACCTGTCAAGCAAGGCCTTTAGCTTGGAACTGTAGTTAGAGGTTCAGTTTCTAGGTATAAAATCCAGGCACCTAGGAACTGAAGGCAAGTCCTCGTCCCCTCACCCCCCTGTGGAGAGTCTGGTGACCTAAGCCACCACAGGTTAAGGCTAGAGGTCCTGCATGGCCCAGTCCCCACCCTGTGGCACATAGCCTCGGGCCTTGGCTTGTTTGGCAGGGCAGAAAGCTGAGCTCCCCAGAGGTCATGGCGCAGCACGGCTTCTGCAGCACCCTTTAGAGAAAGGCCCGGCGGCTGTCAGGGGCTCCTGAGCAGCACCTTTCTTGAGGTGCCTTCCTGATGTGCCATGGGTGACCGCAGGCCCTGCGGGCGCCGCCTACTTCCCTGGCGCTGGTCCCTGCTCGCCCGCCGCCCTGGGGCACTGCGTCCTGCCGTGTGCGCCTGCGTGCGCTTCCAGGCCTGGGCAGGAATGTGATGACACTGGCAGTCTGGTCAAGCTGCTGACCAGGACTTGGGCCTGCCTGAGGCGGCGCCACCTTTCCTGAACTGGCAGGCGGCCTCTCACCCCAGCCACACAATGGGGTCCCGTCAAGAGCCGCAGGACTGGCCTTCTGGGGAGGAGTCCCAGCAGAAAAGGAAGTACGGAGCTTGGCCAAAGGGCAAAGTCACGGGCTCTTTCCTTCGTCTCAGGACAAAGCTAGGTCAGACTCAAGATGGGGAACTGCATGACAGAGCTGGGGAACTCGGACATGGCGAAGGCTGAGGAGAGAGAGCCCCAGTCTCTTGTTAGCACGGCATGCCTCCTCAGGAAAGCACGGGTTCTAAGGAGGCCTCTCTCTTTTCCTTCCTTTCTTTCTTCCTTCCTTCCTTCCTTTCTTTCTTCTGGTTTTTGATGTAGGGTCTCGCTCTAGCCCAGGCTGACCTGGAATTCACTACGTAGTCTCAGGGTGGCCTCGAACTCATGGCGATCCTCCTAGCTCTGCCTCCCGAGTGCTGGAACTAAAGACGTGCTCCCCCACACCCTGCTTGGAGACCTCTTTCTAAGAGCTAGGGACAGAGCTAGACTGGCCCAGGGCTTCTCCCCCATCCCTTACAGTGTTGCAACCTTGAGGGTTTTCTGACTCACTTGACTCCTTTGCCTTGGCAAGAAGGACAACGCCAGTGCCCTGGGATTAAAAAGTCACTGTGTGCTCGATTCTCTCCTAAGGGTTTTCCAACTTTCTCTTGTATGAAGTTCCCACGGCCTTGAGGAGTAGGTTGGGCAGATACTATAACCTGAACGTGGGAGATACCAAAACAGGCTGTGAAAAGTCAAGCGATGCACCTTCTGCCAGCCTAAGTAGCAGAGGAGACAGAAGCCAGTCCCCGGGGCCCCAGGAGCTACTTTAGGAATATGCCCACGTCCTGCAGAAGGGGCGGCTCTCATGTGCTCTTCCACGTGCTCTGAATCAAGCACAGTGATGCACACCTTTGCTTTCAGCACTGACGGAGGCAGAGGGAGGAGGATTGCTGTGAGTCTGAGACCAACCTGGGACTACAGAATGAGCTGTAGGTCAGTTTGGGCTAGAGTGAGACTCTACCTCAAAAAAACTAAACTAAACTAAACTAAACTAAACTAAACTAAACTAAACTAAACTAAACTAAATAAATACACAAATATGTCCTTCCACTTTTCATATAGCTTGGTTGTAGGTGGTCTCTTTTGTTTCTTTCTTTTCCTCACTTCCTTCCTTCCTCTCTACCTTTCTCGCTTCTTCCCTTCCTCTCTTCCTCCTTTCCTTGTTTTCTTTCTTTCTCTCTCTCTCTTTCTCTAATCGTAGCACTCGAGGTAGTAGGATCACTGTGAGTTCGAGGCCAGTCAGAGACTCCATAGTGAATTCCAGGTCAGCCTGGGCTAGAGTGAGACCTTACCTCAAAACACACACACACACACACACACACACACACACAGACACACACACACAAACTTCTTGGGCTGGAGAGATGGCTTAGCGGTTAAGCGCTTGCCTGTGAAGCCTAAGGACCCTGGTCTGAGGCTCGATTCCCCAGGACCCACGTTAGCCAGATGCACAAGGGGGCGCACGCATCTGGAGTTCGTTTGCAGTGGCTGGAGGCTCTGGTGCGCCCATTCTCTCCCTCTCTCTCCCCCCTTCCTTTCTCTGTTTGTCGCTCTCAAATAAATAAAATTTAAAAAAAAATTCTAGGGATCCCTAGCAGGTATTTCGTCAAGAGGGGATACCTACCGACCTCTAGCCTCAGTAGACTTGATCGAGAGGAGCCCCTGTATCTTTGTATCTGAAGTGTAAAGGGTATAGAATCACAGTGGAACCTGTTGACATTGGAACCTGAGGACAAGCTTTGGCCTCTGGGATATCAAGACAGATGTTTCAAACCTAGAAGCCCAAGCCTATATGTTGGCCTTAGTGGTGAGAGGCGAGTTTGTAATAGGAACTCCAAACTGCTGGATGAAAAGGTATCTACCACACACAGGGACCTTACCCAGCCTGAGGCATTACTGTTAGGTGTCAGCCTCACGGGTCATGCTCCCTGCACACTACCTTCTCCCGCTGCCCCCGCTGCAGAGCTCACAGGGGCCGTGTGACCGTGTGGCAGTGCCATGTGCTCATGGAGAAGTCAGCTCAAACCAACCTTCATCACAACTGGAGAGTAAAATGACTGTCACCGACTAAGCACCCATCCGAGACTACGGCTGTCTCTAACTGAGAAGATATTATCCTGCCTTTGAAAAAGTCCTGGCACCTGGGCTGGAGGGATGGCTTAGCAGTTAGTTAAGGCCTTTGCCTGCAAAGCCAAAGGACCCAGGTTTGATTCCCCAGGACCCACGTTAGCCAGATGCACAAGGGGGTGCACGTGTCTGGAGTTTGTTTGCAGTGGCAGGAAGCCCTGGCGTTCCCATTCTCTCTCTCTCTCTCTCTCTCTCTCTCTCTCCCCTTCCCTCTTTCTCTGTCAAAGAAACAAGTAAAGTCCTGGCACTGAAAGGCCTGGGGTCAGGAGGGCACTCATAGATTGGGCTGTTAATCTGTCTTGGTGGACATGAGTGTCCCACTGCTGCTAGGACATGACCCAAGCAGCTGCTTATGTGAAACCATGTGCGATATTAAAGGAAGCATGGTCTATAACGTTTCTGAGAGACACCTGACGTGAAAATGCGGCCAGGGATCTACACAAAGCACACTGCTCTCTTCCTCCCATCCAAGTACTAACCAGACCCAAGCCATGCTTAGCTTCTGAGATCAGATGAGACTGGGCTCGCTCAGGGTGCTGTGGCTGTAGACGCACCCTTCTCTTTCTCTGTGCTCTTGTTGAACAGCTACCAGATCATGCTGGATTGCTGGCACAAAGACCCCAAAGAAAGGCCCCGGTTTGCAGAGCTGGTGGAGAAACTAGGCGATTTGCTTCAAGCCAATGTACAACAGGTAAAATTAAATGTAGCTAGAGTATCAGAGGGCCAAATGCACCTAGTGGGGTGGTTTCTTTATTTGTTAAGAGCCTTGACAGAATAGGAGAGAACAGTAATAAAAAAGTGTGCATGGAGCTGGGCGTGGTGGAGCATGGCTTTAATCCCAGCACTTGAGAAGCGGAGGTAGAAGGATCGCTGTGAGTTTGAGGCCACCCTGAATTCCAGGACAGCATGGGCTAGAGCCAGACCCTACCTTGAAATAACCCCCCCCCCAAAAAAAGGGCGTGGAGGTGCTCCCGAGAGGCAGATAGATGGTGAAGAATACTGGGAGAATCAGGATACATCAATATATCAAGAAGAGAGTTGAGCTGGAGAGATGGATTAGCGGTTAAGGTGCTTGCCTGCAAAGCCAAAGGACCCAGGTTCAATTCCCCAGAACCCATGTAAGCCAAATGTATAAGGTAGTCCATGTGTCTGGAGTCCATTTTGCAGTGGCCAAAGGCCCTGGTATGCCCATTCATGCTCTGTGTCTGCCTCTCTCTCTCTCTCAAACAAATGAAATAAATAAATTTTAAAAATATTTTAAAACAGATGAAGAAGAAAATGTGAGAATTCCAACTATCATGAGATAGGTCACTCCCTTTTTTTTTTTTTTTTAAGGTAGGGTTTTACTCTAGCCCAGGCTGACCTGGAATTCACTATGTAGTCTCAGGCTGGCCTCGAACTCACGGCGATCCTCCTACCTCTGCCTCCCGAGTGCTGGGATTAAAGGTGTGCGCCACCACGCCCGGCTCGAGATAGGCACTTCTATCTCATCTGCCCTGGCCCAGCAGTCACTATAGAGGACGTGGTGACATGAATGCAGCTCTCATGGCTGGCCTGGAAGCCAGTTCCAGGGAGATGGCAGCACACACTATGGTCACTCAAACCTCATCAAATTGGAGATCCAGAGTCTACAGAGAAAGCAACACTAAATCAGATCTCCATCTTCCCCACCAAGGCTCGGGGAACATTGTGGAAGAGGGGCAGAAAGATGGTCCTCTCGGTCCCCACAATGAATATCAATAACTTCACTAAAGGAGACCCTCAGCAGAAGTGGGTGGGCCTGATGGGGGTCTAAGAGCACAGCCTTTTTATTTAAAAAAAATCAATAATAAATAATAATAATTTTTTTAAAGTATGTGTGTGGGCTGGAGAGATGGCTTACCAGCTAAGACGCTTGCCTGCAAAGCCTGAGGACCCATGTTTGATCCCCCAGATCCCACCACACACGAGCCAGACACACAAGGTGATGCGAGTGTGCGCGGTCACACATGCACACAAGGTGGTGCACACGTGTGGAGTTTGATTGCAGTGGCTGGAGGCCCTGGCGTGCCAATTCTCTCTCTCTCATTAAAAGCTACAAAAAAATTATAAAAGTGTGTGTGTGTGAGAGAGAGAAAGACTGTTTCAACATAAGTAAGATTATGCAAATAACATAAGTGAACTTGACAGAATATGTCATAGAAATTGGCTAAAGGAGAAATTTTTGTAACCAGAGCTCTGTCTTTGTTATCTTAGGATGGTAAAGACTACATCCCACTGAACGCCATACTGACCCGGAACAGTGGGTTCATCTACTCGGCTCCTGCCTTCCCGGAGGACTTCTTCAAGGACAGTATTTCAACTCCAAAGTTTAGTTCTGGAAGCTCTGATGATGTCAGGTAAGACTTGGTCCCCCAACTTTATAACAGAACTTTGAAAAGAAAAGGAAGGAAGAAAGAGAAAAAGAAGAAGGGGGAGGGAGAGGGAGAGAGGGCAAAAGGGAGGAGGAAGGAAAGAAGGAAGGACAGAAAGAAAAAGGACAGAATCAGTACCTCTTCTTCATGCTGAACTCGGCCATTGTAGACATTTTCCTACCCTTTGTCTATATAGTCTGTAAGATTGTGGGGACAGACACTTGGCTTTGTTCTGAACCATTGTTTGTTTGTTTGTTTTTTCCAAGGTAGGGTCTCACTCTAGCCCAGGCTGACCTGGAATTCACTCTGTATTCTCACTTTGTATTCTTAGTGTGGCCTCAAACTGACTGCGATCCTCCTACCTCTGCCTCCTGAGTGCTGAAATTAAAGGCGTGTGCCACCACACCAGGCTATTTTTTTTTTTCAAGGTAGGGTTTCACTCTAGCCCAGGCTGACCTGGAATTCACTGTAGGGTCTCAGGGTGGCCTCGAACTCACAGCGATCCTCCTACCTCTACCTCCCGAGTGCTGAGATTAAAGGTGTGTACCACCACGCCCAGCTTTATTTTTTTTTAAGATTTATTTTTATTTATTTATTAGAGACAGAGAGGGAGAGAGAAAGAATGGGCCTCCAGGGCCTCTAGGCACTGCAAACAAACTCCAGACGCATGCATCACCATGTGTATCTGGCTTATGTGGGACCTGCAGAGTTGAACCTGGGTCCTTAGGCTTCACTGGCATGTGCCTTAACCACTAAGCCATCTCTTCAGCCCTGTTCTAAACCATTTTAATATGGATGTATAGCTTTATGAGACTTTGCCCCTAAGTATTTGTTTGTTTGTTTATTTATTTATTTATTGGTGAGCAAGCAAAGAGGGAAAGGGAAAGAGAGAGGGAGAGGAAGAAGAGGGAAGGGAGGGAGGGCATGGGTACTCCAGACACATGTCCCACTCTGTGCATCAAGCTTTACGTGGGTACTGGGGAATTGAACCCAGGCCAGCGGGCTTTGCCAGCCAGTGCCTTTCCCTACTGAGCCATCTCCTCAGCCCCTAAGTATTTTAGTGTGGATCTTATAAGAAGGACATTCTTTTGCATAATCACACCAAAGAAATTCTTTACAGTGGGCCATGGTGGCACACGCCTTTAATCTCAGCACTCGGGAGGGAGAGGTAGGAAGATCGCTATGAGTTTGAGGCCACCCTGAGACTATAGTGAATTCCAGGTCAGCCTGGGCTAGAGCATCTCGAGACCTTACCTTGAAAACAAACAAACAACAACAACAACAACAAAAACCAGTCAGAATCAACTTTCTAATCCAGGAGTCTGTCCTGACCCTCCCTCCAAGTCTCTATGCAGTCAGGACCCCTTTTGGGACCATTGGAGGGTTCTTTATCTGCAGTAGGCATAGCCCTTGGGCTTTGACCTTGATTCTGCCCCTAGGGGAGGAATGGCAGTGAGGCACGATTTTCAGAAAATAGGGGTAACCAGAACTGTGATGGTGACGGGTCAGCATCACAGCTCACACCTGACAGCTGCCCCGAGAGGCTGGTGCAGAAGTTTTAAAGATGAGAAAACCAGGGCTGGAGAGATGGCTCAGCAGTTAAGGCGCTTGCCTGCAAAGCCTAACGACCTGGGTTCAGTTCCCCAGTATCCACATAAAGCCAGATGTACAAAAGTGGTGATATATATATATATATATATATATATATATATATATATATATTTAATTTTTTGTTTATTTTTATTTATTTATTTGAAAGCGGCAGAGAGAGAAAGAGGCAAATATACAGAGAGAATGGGCGCCCCAGGGCCTCCAGCCACTGCAAACGAACTCCAGATGTGTGCGCCCCCTTGTGCATCTGGCTAACGTGGGTCCGGGGGAATTGAGCCTCCAACTGGGGTCCTTAGACTTCACAGGCAAGCGCTTAACCACTAAGCCATCTCTCCAGCCATATATATATATATTAAATATATAATATATGTAATATATATTTATTTTTATATATTTAATATAATTTATATTTTATGTACATTAAATATTATAATTATATATATTATATAAATAATATGTATTATAATTATATATTAAATATATTTATATGTAATTTATTTATATACATTAAATATATATATTTAATATAATTTTTATATATTTATATATTTAATATAATATATAAATATATAATATATATATTAAAGATGAGTAAAGCAGACTCAATAGCATGGCAAGGCCTGGCTGGGATGGAGTTGAGGTGAGAGGTGGGTGTGATTTAAGCCCTTGTAGTGTGCTGCTTAGTCAGGGCCCAGACTATCAGACCAAAGGATTTCATTGATGGGTGAACCTGCCTGTGAGTAACCGTCCTGTGGATATCCCTGATGGATATCCATGATGGTCTTTCCAATAGGTCACCCGCAAAAAAGAATAAGTGAGTGACAGAGAAATATTCCAAATACACCTCATTTCTCCCAGTGTGTAATCATGTACGAGATGGGCTCGGCACTTGATTGCAGTGAAATCAGCTATGGTCACGTTTTTGTCGCTCCACATCCATTTAGGAAGTAGGCAGCTCTAAGTGATAAGACAAAGGCTTATTTCTTCCTGGGGCAGCTCTTCCTTGTGTGTCACCAAGCACACAGGCCAGGGCCAGATGATGCCTCACATACACATACAGCTAGGCCTGACATTTTCTGATTCTACAAGGAACTAGAATGATCCCCGCTTGCTGGGGTTTGGCTGAAAACTATAGAATGTGAATTGACAATCATGGGAGGCAGGGTCATGATATGCAGAGACATTTCTCCTACCCATAACTGTGGGCTAACTCCACAATGCATGACCCGTATACCTCAACAAGGAGGGGCCAAGGGGAGGAGGTAGGTCACAGATGAGCCTAATAATGGTACCAAACTGACTGTATTTGCTGAATACAGAACTGACTAATAAAAAAAAAAAATCATGGGAGGCAGAGAGAGAGGTTAGCATGAGAATTTCTAGGGGAGGAGGAGACAGCTACAGGAGTTCCCCAGTTTGTCCATCTTAGCTGGGGTCCACGTGGGGTCTCTGATCTCCTGGCTAATCAAAGCTGTGTCCATTTTCCCTGTCTTGATTACTCTAGATATGTAAATGCTTTCAAATTCATGAGCCTGGAAAGAATCAAAACCTTCGAAGAACTTTCACCAAATGCCACCTCCATGTTTGATGTAAGTCCCAATGCTGAGTTACCCAGTACCCCAACAGAAGCCGTTGTCCAAACACCAACCAGGAGCAGCTTGTGGTCAGTGAGGGCCAGCAACCAGTGGGAGGGACAGACAACCTAACTTAGCTGTGTAGAGCTTATTTGAAAATACAATTCTGGGGCTGGAGAGATGGCTTAGTGGATAAGGAGCTTGCCTGAAAAGCCAAAGGACCCACGTTTGGTTCCCCAGGACCCACATAATGCAGATACACAAGGTGGCACATGTGTCTGGAGTTCATTTGCAGCGGCTGGAGGCCCTGTTATGCCCGTTCTCTCTCTCAAATAAATAAATAATAAAATATTTTTTTAAAAAAAAGATGGCCCAGAATTCACTGCAGGGTCCATTCTAGCCCACCAGCTCCCCAGGGGCTTCCTGCGCTCATCCTCTGGAATCAGGTAGGAACTCAGCCCCTCGGGAAACATCAGCATGTGTTTGCAAGCTTCTAGGCTGTCATGGATGCCTCCTGGTCCACAGAGTCAGGGAACTCCTAGCGAGTTCTTCGTGTGAGCAGCCGAGCCTTCCAGTGCATCAGCCTTGGGAAGAAGCCCACGTAGACAGAGGCGCCCTTCACCCTGAGGCTTTGCAGGCTGAAACACACACGTATCTAGACGCTCTGGCAGCCTGGGAAACAGAAGGCTTCCATCAGTGCCTCTCTTTAAAGCCCTGGAATGGGGTTGAGAGGATAAGCAAGGCTGGAGGAACCCACTGCTGGTGTGGCAGATGCTTTGCTCACAGTGAGCTCTGTAGACACGCAATGCTGCACTTCAAGATCCAGCCAGAAAACCAGCTCTCAGGACCTACCGACAGCCACCAGCTCAGACACCACCGTGTCACAGATCCTCTGAAGATCCTGTGCACATGGAAGCCCGAGAAACACTGGCAATGGCCTTGGCCCACAAGGAGGCTGGCAGACCAAGGGGTGGTCACGAATCTGTGTGGCCTTGACCCAAGCGCCATCATCCTTGAAAGCTACGAAGACCTTGTCAGACACATAAAATAAAGGGACAAAGTGACTTAAATATGAAAACATTTAAATTTTAAGCTGCAGAATGCTAGGCTAGAGCGGATGAGGGTTTTGCTTTGCGGCTTGGTACACTGATTCAAGTCCAAGGAAATAATACTGAGCAAAACTTGGCAATCCTAACCCTAATAGGTGCAGAATCATGACAGCTTCCTATTTGCATAGGTCGTTAGTGATACGTTAATAGCTCAGTAACAGCATCAGAGGGAAGCAGGAACAAAATGTGGAATAGCCCAGGCATGGTGGCCCACATCTTTCATCAAAAAAGTGGGTTTTTTTGTTTGTTTGTTTGTTTTGTTTTGTTTTTTTGGTTTTTCAAGGTGGGGTCTCGCTTTGGTCCAGGCTGACCTGAAATTAACTATGTAGTCTCAAGGTGGCCTCGAACTCACGGCGATCCTCCTACCTTAGCGCTTAACCGCTAAGCCATCTCTCCAGCCCCAAGATGAGTTTTAATATAACTATGTGCTCATTTGCATAAAAGTTTTCCTATAGAATATATATACCACTCCCTGCAATTTCCCCTCTTATTTACTTCACCTTCAGGGAGAAGGGCCTCAAAGTCACTAGGAATAGGTGGGTGTCACTGTCACTGAGGAGTCTGTAGTTGCCTTTGTGAAGAAAATGCTGTGTGTTGCTAGGCAGGGATTATGACAACCGAGGTCCATCCCAGGGTCATCCCCTACTCGGCATGGAACCTTCTGGGCCAGGCAAGTGTTCATCTTCCTCCTTCCTCCCCCTAGGGTTACCAGCTGGACAGGGGCACCCTGCTGGCTTCCCCCTTGCTGAAGCGCTTCACCTGGACGGAGAGCAAGCCCAAAGCCTCGCTGAGGACCGAGTAAGGCAGCAGCATCTTTCCTAGATGACGGGGGGGGGGGGAGGGGGCTTAATGGAGGCTCTCTCATGATGGCAATGCGGAAAAGCACTCTTCCCTCCAAAGAGTAAGACCGTAGGGTTTGGGGGGGGCAAGATGGGGCACATAAGCACCAGGATCTGCACAGGAAGAATGGGACTGAAGGGGGACATGCAGGGCATTCTTGCCAAGACAGCTAAGTCAGGCGTGGGGGACACCAGCCCTCCATGGAAAGGAGCCCGGTGTCCTCAGCAGTGCCCCCCATTTCTGGCCCCTGGGGCTGGCAGGGCTTGAACAGGAAGAGCACAGTACTAATGTCAGGTCTAAAGCTCACAGTTCTGGAGATTCCAGTCCAAGGTCAGGAGAGTCCATTGCTTTGTGCTTTGCATGGTAATGGCTATGAGGATGAGGTGGACCAAACTGGTCACTTCATGACCAGGAAAAAATTTTAAAAAAAGAAAGAAAGAAAGAAGGAAAAGGGTCAGAGTACCACAGTTCTCCTGAAGGTCTTACCCCAGTGACTTAGGGACTAACTGTGCCTCACCTCTGAAACGTTCTACCGTCTCCCAATTGAACCAGCCCTGGTAAACCTTTAGTGGCTATTCAAAATCAAGCTATAAGGCTGGAGGGATGGCTTAGCAGTTAAGGCCTGTGAAGCCTGGGGACCCATGTTCTACTCTCCAGGACCCACATAAGCCAGATGCACAAAGAGGCGCATGCATCTGGAGTTCGTTTGCAGTGGCTTGAGGCCCTGGTGCACCCATTCTCTCTCTCTCTCTCTCTTTCTCTTCCCCTGCCTATTTATGTATCTCTTTCAAATAAATAAATAAAAATATATTTTTAAAAAATCCCTCCTAGCCGGGCGTGGTGGCGCATGCCTTTAATCCCAGCACTTGGGAGGTGGAGGTAGGAGGATCACTGTGAGTTCAAGGCCACCCTGAGACTACATAGTGAATTCCTAGAGTGAGACCCTACCTTAAAAAAAAAAAAAAAGAAAAAGAAAAAGAAAAAATCCCTCCTAGATATGCCCAGAGACTTGTTTCCATGGTGATTCAAAATCCTATTGAGGGCTGGAGAGATGGCTCAGTGGATAAGGTGCTTGCTTGCCTTCAAAGCCCAAGGACCTGAGTTTGATTCCTCAGGACCCATATAAAGCCAGATGTACAAGGTGGCACAAGCATCCAGAGTTTGTGGGCAGTGGCAGGAGACCCGGTGCACTCATTCTCTCTCTCTCTCTCTCTCTCGCTCTCTCTTTCTCTCAAACAAATAAATAAAAAATTTTGTTTGAATCCTATTAAATTGACAACTGAGGTTAACTATCACTGACCGTAGAAGCTATTTGACTCCCAAACAGGAGAGGGCTGTTTCCAGGTCTTGGAGTTCCCGTCCATCAGGAATCGTGGTTTTGGGCTATCTCAAACATTCCATCCCCTGCCACCGGGAAGCCTTTCTCTGCCCAGTGACAGGAAGCTGGGATAAGGGTGGTGCGTGTCATGTTGAACACAAAAAATCTGAACACAGACCGAGATGGAGCTCCACAACAGCTGTGGAGAAGATGAGCTACCAGAAAAGAGTGGGTTTAGTGTTTGTGAGAAACCTTTCTTCTACTTTTCATTTTTTTTTTTTTCCTCTTTCTTTAGCTTAAGAATGACAAGTCAAAGCAAGGAGTCGGTGCTTTCGGATGTCCCCAGGCCCAGCTTCTGCTTTTCCAGCTGTGGCCATGGCAAATCTCTGCATGACCACTTGGAGCTGGACATCAAATCTCTGCATGACCACTCGGAGCTGGGAAAGGATTCTTGCTGCTCTCCGCCCCCAGACTACAATTCAGTGGTCCTGTATTCCTCCCCACCTGCCTAATGAAGCCTTGAGACAGGGCTTCTTGGTAAAAGCACATGTGTAGCTATCCCCAGAAACTAGCTTCTGCCAGTATTATACATATATGAGTTTACACCTATACCTTTTCACAGGAGCTATCTGCTCTTTGTGACTTTTAATAGTGCCTTTTTTTTTTTTTTTTTTTGACTAACAAGAATGTAATCCCAGATAGAGAAATAGTGACACGTGAATAACACTACCGCTCGATCCTCACATGATTCCTTGGATTACAGAAATCCTTTCTAAGCCCAAGGACCCCACCTGCTCCAACCCCCAAGGCCTCAGGGCCACAGGATAGCAGGGTGCGGGAGATCCACTAGCCACGTCACCCAGCGTGGCATCAGCAGCTACAGAAAGCGCTTTGGCTCAAGGCATTGATGTGCTGACCTATGTATGCGGCGTCTCCGGAGTCCTCAAGCAAACCTAAGACCTGGAAGGAGGAGATGAAGCAAAACAGATGAGGGAGAAGAGAGCAAACAAGAGGCGTGAGAGAGACGTGGAGATGTGCCACGTGGGGCGGGACGAGAAGGCTCTGCCCACGGACTTTTCGGGCACCCTGCCAGGAGCAGGCAGAAGCGGGGGGTAGGGGGGTGGGGAGGGTGACACATTTTCTGCATCCTGGGAGCTAAGGACCAACACTTTTTGGAACTAAAGCAAATCCTAAATTCCTTGTGAGACTGCACCATGACCATCCAAGGTGTGTCTTCATTTACAGCACTGAAGGCAGCACTCGGCCTTGAGCCTGCCCCTTCAGTGAGATCCGCTGAGAACTTACCCAGAGCTTGGTAGCCGGACACTTAGCATGTGACTCACAGGAAGCTAAGGGGCCCAGTTTGGTCTATTAGGGTTGTCTACTGTTGGGCTTAAAGCCACGTTTTTATAAAGCCAGATTTTATTTCAAGTATTAATATATAAAGACAGTTTTGTGTTAGCCGGTTTTATTCAGTCAGCTATACGAGGAAGCTGGGGAGAAGGGGGACTCCCCTGACGGGCTAAAACCCAACGAGGCAGAATGCAAATTCCATGCACACCAGCCAAACCAACTCACCTCTCAGGTTTCCTTTTGCCTTGATGTGGATCCCACCATCTGAAGCCAATCTGAAAGGGTGTGAGAGCATTAGCCAACGATTATTAAGCACTTTATGTTGAGGGGGAAAATAGGTAATTAACATAATTTATGCAAGATCCTTCTCTAGCTGGGACTCAGGATACCAATTAACAGTCCATCTAGGAGGGGGAAAAGATCCTATTGCCATCTGTTTGGGACCTTGCCTTGGTCCTGAGGATGATGGGAACAGGGAGACGGGAGACAGGGTAGAGAAAGTGCTTCTATTTCAAGGACTGAGATCAAGGGGTCCCGGGTCCTTAACCTGCCTCTGCTAGATGCTGTCTGAGCACTGACAGTCTGTGTGTTTAGGCCACGCGCCTCTGTGGTGTCAGTGATGGCTGGGCAGTTTCCGGGGAGCTTCCTTCCAAGCTTGGCAAAGAACTCCGGGTACCGGCAGAATGGATGCCTCCTCCCCTGTGAACCACGGGGTTTGTGTGTGTGTGTGTGTGTGTGTGTGTGTGTACACTGGAGAGTCACTACAGGCCTACTGGGCACCCGAGGGTAGCTCTTGGAGACTCACCAACCCCATCAGAGGAGTGAGGCAGGCCTTTTGACTTGAAACCGCATTAAATTAGTAGGGCCAAAAGAGGAGGAACAGCTTCGTTCTTTCTCTTTTTTTTCCCCCATGCTCCACGCCAGGTGATCGCAGAATTGATGAGGTGATTAGACAGAGGTCCCACAAAGTCAAAGAGCTCAATCCTCTTTTTTTTTTTTTTTTCAAATCAGATAAGGATGCAGCAATTAGTGATCTTAAAAAAGCCTTAGCTATTCCTATTATTATTTTCATTGTAACAACCGGATTCACAATCATTATGAGTGAATGCAATTTTTCCAAAAGTGAAAAAAAAAAAAAATCTTGTAGAACTCTGTCGCTCGGATTAAGGACTCAGGTTTGGAGTCTATCATCCAAAAAAAAAAAAAAAAAAGGGGGTTCCGTCAGTCTTACCATAGAGATTGGAGCAATAACAGACACACCTAAGCACAGAGGGCTTGATCGTAGAAACAGCACTGGGGCTAAACCTGTCAAAACCATGCGCCGTTCAAAACAAAACAACACTAAGAACCAGCGCCTCCATCCAGCCTTCGGGAGATAACCTATGCCTGACAGTGGGATTGAAGCCACAGGCCAGACCATGTCTGCTCAGCCCAAGAAAGGTGCTCAAGAGACCAACTTGTTCAAATCCTGAAAAACGAAGGCCTCCGAGTTGCTCCTTGTTTCCCAGCTCATAAAGCAAGTCAAACACGAAGCGGACTCTTGCCAGCCCTGTTGAACTTGACTGAGGAGGAGGGCATCTTTGACTGACAGTGGGAGGACAACTGTATGTGTGTGTGTGTGTGTGTGTATGTGTGTGTATGTTTTGTGCATAACTATTTAAGGAAACTGGAATTATAAAGTTACTTTATACAAGACTATATGCTATAAGACATGATCTCCTACCTTTCTAGTCATGATGAATGTATTTTGTACACTATCTTCGTTTAATAAAATTAACTCTCAAAAACAACTGCCTTTTCTCCTTGCTTTGCTTGTAACTGGAAAAAAAGGAGTCAGCCTGGTTCGGGGCTCGATTCCCCAGGACCCACATTACCCAGATGTACAAGGTGGGGCACGCATCTGGAGTTCGTTTGCAGTGGCTGGAGGCCCTGGTGCGCCCATTCTCTCTCTCTCTCTGCCTGAGTCTGTCGCTCTCAAATAAATAAATAAAAATAAAAACAAAAAATATATATTACAAAAAAAGGAGTCAGTTGTCCCTGGGGGTGGGGTGCACTGGAGTATTGGGATTGCTCATTTAAATGCCAATTATCATGTATACAGGAGAAAAAAGGCAAGTACTATGAAGCAAGGGCAGGCAGCACTTCAGCAGTCCCATGCAGTGGCTGCTCGAGGCCATGGACACACTACACACAAAATCAAAATCGCATCAGGTGGACTGCCAGAAACATCTAAATGAGAAACCAGTGACGTGCACACGGAGGGAAGAGCGCTGGCTGCCATCAAAGGTGGCCTCAAGTAAAATAAACAAATAAACCAGGCAGTCTTGGGCTGGAGAGATGGCTCAGCAATTAGGGTGCTTGCCTGCAAAGCCAAAGGCCCAGGTTCAATTCCCCAGTAGCCACATAAAGCCAGACACACAAAGCGGAGCATGCGGCTAGAGTTCACTTGCAGGGACAGAAGGCCCTGGTGTGCCTACTCTCTATCTGCCTCTTCCTCTCTGCCTCTCTCAAATAAAAATTTTTAAAAAGGGGCAGACTGATTGGAGGAATAAAGTGGGAGGGATTAGACCTACTTGGTGGGGGACAAAGGCAAGAATAAGGGACAAATGACTAATCTCAACAAACAATGTCAGCTGGAGGGCTAGAGGCATTTTGCCATCAAGAATCTGAAATCTTTTTCTTTTCCCCAAGCTGGACATGATGGCATACATCTAAAAATCAAACTTAGTTGATTTTCCTAAAGAGTCAAGTCACTCATTTGGGCAAATGATTTGAAGAATGCTTCAGGAACCGGCGTCACGTCACGGTTTAGACATTTTCTCACGACTCTGGGAACTTACAGGACATTTGGGAATTCGTGTTCTTTTTTTCTCCAGAAGGCTCCCTAGACTCATTACCAGATTAAACATATTACCAGATTTTTGGATTTCACAGGCCAGGAATTGTTGAAAAAAAAATAGACGCAGTCCAAATACAGGAATAGCCAGCTTTCTACTTTGTGAATTATACACATTTAAGGGAGAAAAATAAGAAAACAAAAAATAAACCAAAACTCCAAGCTGATCAGGGTAGTGGTACATAAATGTGTTCAGTTATAGTTCATGGTGATACACGTTCATTTATAGGCTTCTAAATGTGTGTATGCTACTCAAGACAAGAACAAATCTACCACCTCCCGTATGTCTACAACCCAGTTTAAAAGTAGAAAGGCTCGGGGCTGGGGAGATGGCTCGGCAGTTAAAGGTACTTGCTTGCAAAGCCTGATGGCTTGGGCTTCATTCTCTGGTATCCCTGTAAAGCCAGATGCACAGTGGTGCGTGCATTTGAAGTTCATTTACAGTGGCCAGAAGCCCTGGCACACCCATTCTCTCTCCTATGCACTTGCAATAAATTGTGTGTGTGTGTATGTATGTATGAATGTATTTTTTTTTTTTTTGTTTTTTTGAGGTAGGGTCTCACTCTAGCCCAGGCTGACCTAGAATTTGTTGTCTCAGGTTGACCTTGAACTCACAGCGATCCTCCTACTTCTGCCTCCCAAGTGCTGGGATTAAAGGTGTGTGGCTCCATACCCAGCATATATATATATATATATTTAAAAGTAGAAAGGCTAGAGCTCAGGTGGAGAGATGACTTAGCAGTTGTTTGCCTGCAAAACAGAAGGACCCTGGTACAATTCTCCAGGACCGCTATAACCCAGATGCACAAGGTGGCGCATGTGTCTCAAATCATTTGCAGTGGCTGGAGGTCCTGGTGCACCAATTCTCTCTTTCTCTCTGCCTCTCTCTCTCTCAAAAAAAAAAAATATAGAATTGTTTAAACAACAACAAAAAAAAAAAAGGCTAGAGCTGAGGAGATAGCTCAGTTGGTAAAGTCCCTCATAAGCCCAAAGGCCTGAGTATGATTCCCAGTACCCACATATTATCCCGGGCATGCTGGCTTCTGTTCTTAATCCCCGTTTTGGGGAAGTGGAGGTTGTAGTTTGCCTGGAACTGCCTAGTGTCTAGTTCCAGGCCAGTGAGAAATTCTGTCTCAAACAGACGTGGATGGCTGGGTGTGGTGGTGCACACCTTTACACCCAGCACTTGGGAGGCAGAGGTAGGAGGATCACCTTGAGTTCGAGGCCACCCTGAGACTACATAGTGAATTCCAAGTCAGCCTGAGCTAGAGTGAGAACCTACCTTGCAAAACAAAACAAAACAAAACAAAAACCAACCAAACAAAAAAAAGAGGTGGATGGTGTTTCTGAGGCTAACACCCAAGGTCTCTTCTGTCTTGACACATGTGCTCATGAATGTACCTACACTCACAGGAAGATGCATACACATATGCATGCAGAAATAAAACTCACACACAGAAAGGCTGGGCTAGGGATGTAGCTTCCTGGTAGAGCACCTCCTAGTGTGGGAGGCACACTAGGCCCAGCACTGTCAAAAGTATTAATAAAATTAAATGATAGCCGGGCATGGTGGCGCATGCCTTTAATCCCAGCACTCGGGAGGCAGAGGTAGGAGGATCGCTGTGAGTTCAAGGCCACCCTGAGACTACAGAGTGAATTCCAGGTCAGCCTGGGCTAGAGTGAGACCCTACCTCGAAAAACCAAAATAATTGAATAAATTTAAATCTTGGACTGAAATATATTAGTTTCATATCTGAAATGCATCTAGAAAGATGGGTAGGTTGTGGTTATAGTCAGAAAAATCCATGGCCAATTGAAAGTACTCTGAATTGAAGACACTCTTGCCTACCAAGCTCCACAGAACACTGTGTTCTTAGTGGTGTCCCCTTGGGGTCATGGGGCTGTGGGCACTACTACTGGCCAGCATCTCCATACACTGGACAGCATATTGCTAACCCAGGTAAGAATCCAAGTTCAAAGTTCCAAGTTTGGTTTCTACTAAATGGATATTACTTTTGCATCAGAAAGTAGACAAATGATTTCAATCATTGCAAACCAGGAGTCATCTCTATTTTCCTCCCCCCTGCCCCGCCCTGGTTTGTCGAGGTAGGATCTCACTGTAGCTCAGGCTGACCTGGAATTTACTATATAGTCTCTGGGCGGCCTCGACCTCATGGCGATCCTCCTACCTCTGCCTCCCAAGTGCTGGGATTAAAGGCGTGCACCACCATGCCTGGCTCTATTCTTCAAAAATTTTTTTTCCTTTTTTTTTAGATTTTTTGTTTTTTCGAGGTAGAGTCACTCTATCCCAGTCTGACCTGCAATTCACTGTATAGTTTCAGGGAGGTCTTGAACTCATGGTGATCCTCCTACGTACGTTTCCTGAGTGCTGGGATTAAAGGTATGGGCCTCTAGCCACTACAAACGTACTTCAGATGCATGCGCGACTTTGTGCATCTGGCTCTAAGTATGCACTGGGGAATCAGATTCTGGTCATTTGGCCTTGCAGGCAAGTGCCTTAATCACTGAGCCATCTCTCCTGCTCTTAATTTTTATCTTTGTGAGGGGAGAGAGGGAGAGAAAGTGTGTGTGTGTCTGTGTGTGCATATGGGTTATGGGTGCACTAGGGACTCCCAACACTGCAAATGAACTCCAGATGCATGTACCACTTTGTGCATCTGGCTTTACGTGGCTACTGGGGAATCAAACCCGGGCTGTTAGGCTTTGCCAGAAAGCACTTTTAATGGCTAAGCCATCTCTCCAGCCCCTATACTCATTATTTATTTAATTAATTTATTTATTTTGGTTTTCTGAGGTGGCATTTCACTCTAGTCCACGCTGACCTGGAATTCACTATGTAGTTGCAGGGTGGCCTTGAACTCACGGCGATCCACCTACCTCTGCCTCCTGAGTGCTGAAATTAAAGGTGTGTGCCACCACACCTGGCTGCTCCCTATATTCCTTTTTCAAAATTCCATTTTAGGGCTGGAGAGATGGCTTAGCAGTTAAGGTGCCTGCCTGCAAAGCCAAAGGCCCTGGGTTCAATTCCCCAGGACCCACGGAAGCCAGAAGCACAAAGTGGCGCATGTGTCTCTGCAGCGGCTGAAGGCCCTGGCGCACCCATTCTCTCTCTCTGTCTCAAATAAAATAAATTCCATTTTAAAAACTGATAACCAAATGCCACTCCATCCCCTGGGGCTTGGGGATCAGTGACAGCTAGTCACCGCTGTACCTGCAGTGCTGCCTGCAGGGCAGAAACTATTTGAAGTGTTCTATGAACTCATTTAATTCCCACAGGAAGCTGACATTGCAGGCACTTCAGTGAGAACAAGAGCATCTTCAAGTCCTTCACAACTCCCCAGCCACCAGCACCTGTGCATACACCACCTTGCCTTCACACTGCCCAAAGTACACTGGGGTGCACTTGAACCTCCTCTCTCTCTCTCTCTCTCTCTCTCTCTCTGATGTTGCTCCAGCAGCTCACCACCCTCGCGCCCATCATTTCTTCCCCTTCTATGGGACCACACAAACGCACCTATTTCTCCTGTCTTACAAGAATCTCCTTTCCTTATCCTCCTCTACAGTGGAACTCTTACTACTTGAAACTCTTAAATATGCTGAAACCTAGCAATGCCATGTGATTGTACTCTGCTCTACTACACTGATCAGCAACCTCCCCACAGAGGGAACGGCCGAGACGCTCCCAACAGGATTTGACAGTCAACAGTTGGATCCTTGGATCCTTATTTCTCGACAGCCTGCTTCACCTGGAGTCCAGGAAATGATCCTTCCTTCTCTTCTCACCTGTCTCTAATTTTATCTTTCTCCCCTGACCTTCGAACACTGTTAATGGGACCTTGGGAGCTTTGTCCTTCTTAGTCGGTCCTCATTTCCCTGGAGACCTCAACCAACCATGAGATAAGGATTCTCACACCCAGGCCAGACCTCTGCCCTAGACTATAGTCACATAAGACAAGTGCTGGACTGGTACTTCCTCCTGATGTGCTAGTAGATGTATTTTTCACACTGCTTTCTCAGTAGCTCTGGTTCTACTTGACCTCAGCCAATTATCTAGCTTCTGCAAGTCCCCTAATCCCCCAGAATCACACCCAACCTTGTGACTCACTTGTAATCATAACTTGGTGGCCAGATCATAGGATATCCCACTTTCTGCCCACCTCTTGGCACACTCATTGTCCAAAAACTTCCAGCAGGGGGCCAGGCTATGTGCTGGTGCTCCCAGAGGTGGTCCTCAGCAGAGCCCAGCCTGCCAATAGTTCAGCCTCTGCCACTGAACTTTTCCAAGTTGATGCCCTAGATATAAGCTAAGCTAAAGTATCTCTGCTGTGTCCTGTCCAAACTCCTGGCCCACAACTGGGATAGAAGAAAATGTTTATTTTATGCCATCCATTTTCTCAACACAAAACAATAGTTAGTGTAAACATCTCAAGCCCTAGACCAAAATCCCAATAATGTCTTGTCCCACTTCCCCATCCTCCCTGCTGTTTGCCTCAAAACCCTTGGCTCCTGTGTCTCGTGTTGGTGAATCCTCCAGCCTGTCCGTAGCTAGCAGAAACCTCATTCTTGGCTTTTTCTGTAGCCCACGTTGGCCCTAGCTTTAAAGTACATCCACAATGCAACACTGGCACCACCTCTGCCATTACTACCCTGGTCAACAGCCCACCATCTCTCACGGAGGCCACACCAGCTTCCTGTCTTCCCCACCACCACCGCTCCACACCTCCTCCCTGGTGTGCACTGCTCCTTTTCTGCTCAAACCCGTCCTCTAGGCTCCCCTTTCACTGAAGGCGAAAGCTAACACACCTCATAGCCCCAAGACTTCCCTATTTTTCTCCAATGAGCTGTCTTGCCTCCATGCTTCCTGCAACATTCTGGCACTTTCTCTCACCTATAGCACTGGCTCCTTCACATTCCTCAAGTCCTTGCTCCAATATCACCTTAGTAAGGCCTCTGACTGTCCGTGCCTGTAAAACTATACCATGGCCCCCCCCACTCCCCAAATACCGTGAGGCCCAAAATAGAGCAGGGTGACCAGGTAAATGAGACTTGCAGATACACAACGTTTTCAGAGATACTGCTCCACTCAGAATTGAGTCTATGCTTCAAAAAAAAAACTATGAGAATATTTTTTAAATTTTATTTTTACTAACTGAGAGAGATGGGGAAAGAGAGAAAGAAAATGGGCGTGGCAGGGCCTCCAGCCACTGTAAACAAACTCCAGACACATGCACCACAATGTGTATCTGGCTTACGTGGGTTCTGGGGAGTTGAACGTGGGTCCTTAGGCTTCGCAGGCTAGTGCCTTAATTGTTAAGGTATCTCATTTTTACTCAACTGTATCCTTTGCTAAATGTGGTAACTCTATCCACATCTTGACCCTGGTTTTCCTTGCAGAACTATTATCTTCTGGATACTACACAAAGGAAATCAATTTCAGGTCCCGCTCCTCAGACACCAACATCGAAGGCATTCATGTCCAGTCTCTGCGATGGTGCAGTGATTCCACAGTGTAGATCCTCTCCTAAATGGTTTGAAGCATGGCTAGATGATCCAGAATACCTCACACAATGTAAATATATGGAAATATTGTTTAGGTAAGGACAAGGGAAAAAGAAGGCTGTACAACTCAGGTGCATTTTGCCATCCCCACCCCCAATATCTTCCATTTGAGGAGAGCTAAACCTGTGGACATAGAACCGAAGGATATGGAAACCATGTATACCGAAGGCCAAGCAAACTTGTGTTTCTTGGTTTTGCTGCTAGAATGGAAACCTGCAGAAATAGAACGCTGTCGGGCTGAAGAGATGGCCTAGCAGTTAAGGCATTCGCCCGCAAAGCCAGAGGATCCTGGTTCAATTCTCTAGGTCCCATATAAGCCAGATGCACAAGGGGGCGCAAGCATCTGGAGTTTGTTTGCAGTGGTTGGAGACCCTGGTGTGCCAATTCTCTCTCTTTCTCCCAAATAAGTAAAATATATTTTAAAAAGAAATAGAACACCGGCTTCCCTTGCTTTCCAGAACACTGCTTGCCCATAGATGACAGTGAGTCTTTGATAAGCGAATGTGGCCATGGCACTGTGGGGAAGAGGAGCCTGAACAAGCTCAGAGTGCTCAGAGGCAGAGGCGGCACTGACACAGCCAGCTGGCTTCTTCCCCACCATGCCACACTGCTGTCACTAAAATTTAAAGGCATAGCTCTAAGACTTCTTCTCTCTCCTCCTGCCCCTACACTTACGAGAGAGTTTTTCACATTTTTTCCCTGGGTACTTGCTACAAGTGAAAGAACCCGCTGCATCAGAACTTTCACAGGAGATGGATTTTAAATGAGAAAGTTGTATGATTCCTTTCATCAAAGTAATCAACTGTAATACTACTGGGCATTATAAATATATAAATTATATATATATATATATAATTATTATTATATATATTATATATAATATATATTATATTATAATTATTATATATTATATATATTATATATATTATATTATAATTATTATATATATAATATATATATAATATATAAATTATATATAAAGCTATGCAAAGCTAAACATAAATATAAAGAAAAGTAAAGCTAAAAGATGCTACAAACACACCCTCGCCATCTAGGCACACATCTCCCTTTCTGCAGGAACCTGCCATGGTCATGGTTCCCACCAAATCTATGAATACCTAATAGTTTCTTTCCACACATCCCCGTCCTGCACGACCTTCTCTGAATTCCTAAAAGCCATGCACCAGTCCCTTAGAAACAATCCCCTCCCTCTGCATTTGAACTACCCTGGACATAAGCTTCACGCCCCTTACCACTTTTTATCTTGCACCTCAACTTTCCAAAGATACAGAAATGTCAGATGTAAGGTCCTTGTATTTATACAGCATACTGCTTAGAACAGATCCAAGGACAAAGTAGGAAGACATTTAACAAATACATGGCAAGTCAGTTAAATCTGCTATCATTTCATACAAAGACAAAAATTCTTATAAAACACACTGGTAATTTACAAACTTCAAATATCACTTTGTTGTACAAACCGGTAACAACAATAAAGGGAAAACAAATTTATCTCTGTAATTCTTTATTAAAAAATACTGCTGTACACAGAGACTGAAAATAGGATTAAAGATGAGTAACACATATTGGGGTCATTAGGACTGAACATACTGGTGCTTTTTTAGGGACAGTGTTAACATCCAAACCACAGAACCAAGGTCAAAAGTAAAATACAAGGGTACCCTCAAAATTATTTACACTGAAGTAAATACATTTGACAAAATTTAAAAGAGGGACAAAGATTGCAATGACCGATGTGATATGGTTTCAAGGCCGTCCTTTCTGTGCTTTTATCTGTGGTAACAGGAAGGTACAAAAAGGTTATTTTTATTCAGCTATTCTCAGATTCTGAAATCTTCCTGTGGATTAAAGACTAACCTTTAGACAACCTCTTAATTGGATTTACACTATGGAAAAGAGGGCTCCCCAAAAAACACCAAAGCAGAACTAAAAGCTCTTTTGAAAACCATTGCCAATTTAAAAAAAAAAAAAAACTAAATGAAAAATAAATACAAAACAAAGCTCAAAAAATATGCATTACCTGACACCAACTGTTTGCTGGCTGACAATATTTCCTCACGAAAACATTTCAGCTGTCTACACCTTTTCTATCCAAACCAAGTCCTGAGGTTACTCGGGGCTGAAGCAAACTAGTGTTTGTGATGCAGACAATCTTGGGTTTGCAATGTGAACCTGCCTTGCAGAGGGAAGTTTGCTGGTCTATACAAAATGAGAGATTCAAGCCCTATTTTACCCCTGCCCTTTCTTAGCTTTCATAAAACATTGGTCCACAAATTAAAATTTTCAAAAAGTTCCCAGATACCCAAAACTAAAACAGATGATCCCCTTTCATTTTCAAAGAAAACAATATTGGAAAAAATCTCCAGCCCGCTTATAAATTAAGCATTTCATATTTCTTCTAGAATACAAGTAGTTCTTTTTTTTGTACAAAAGAATTACAATATGATTTGTCAAAAAACATATAAAAAGACAGCTGCTCTTCCTCAAATACATGAGCTAATGATAAAAGACTTTTGCATGTTAATGTCTGTGAGTTCTTGTTCCTTTGCATAAAAAAGAACGTCATGGTGGCAAATGTTTATTATCCTTTGAATACTGAACATTATGTTCTTTAAAAATTCATCCAGATCATATGCAATAATTGATTCTCTTAACTCAACAACTGATGCTACCGCTCACGGACTCAAACATACTTATTAAAATGTGTAAAGTGTGCCTAGTCTTCAAAGCTTTCAGGTGGAGAGAGGTGCTTTTTCTTGATGCAAATCTCAAGGCAGAGAAAAATTATTTTAAAGCTTATAAAAAGTGGACGAGAGAAATATTAAAAACTTCTCTGAATTATACAAATACGTATGTTTGATAAAGGTGAAGACAGTAACATCAGCTGCAAGTGCTTGGGGGTCTGTCCTGACCTTCTGAGCTCCTCCCCCAGTTCTTCAGAGCTGCATGGAAAGCACCCAGTGCTAGTAAAACATTCAGTGCTGGGAAAGGAGAGAAAGTCTTCATCACTGTTTTTTAAGGAAGAAAATCCCCGTTTTTGGCAGTCTTCAGTATCAAAGTATAGGTATTTCAGTAACTAGAAATTCCATGAATACTCAAGTTTGGCGACAACTGCATGTCCAGATGGTTAAGAGACTTTCAAGGAGAACTTCTGAGATGGACTTATCGAGCGAGGACGGTCCGCAGAGTGAGTCACCGTCGAAGTCCTAGTGCTTTGGGCTAAGCAGTGACTGCAAAGGCACAGCACGTCATTACCCTCCAGTCAGGCTGTCAAACATCAGAAAGCTCCTGGTGGCAAACCACTGCTGTGTTCAGTGTCTCTATGTCAGTATCCAGTGTAAAGTTCTATTATAAAGCTGTGGTTCCGAGAACAGAACTCTATACAAAACAAGCAAACTGGAAATAACCTAAAGCAACAGAACTCCCGAACTTTAGGTCTTTAACACAATTTCAGTTTTTTTCTATTACAAAGTTGCATAAATGTAAATGTACGTAGCAGGCAAATGCCTTTTTTAAAAAAAGGCTCTGGGTGAGTTTGGAGCAAAGAATTACATATGCTCCTGCAGGTCCTACTGATCTGATCATTATTCAGAGTGGACGTTAATCAACTGATAGGGGAATTTATATCCAACAATTCACTGATATTTATTTTTGTGTGTTCTTAAAAAACAAGACAAACCTCAATTTGCAATACTGGTGGGGAGCTTGCGGAGCCTGCATACAGTACTTTGAGAAGCACTGGCTGCACCTCTATGAACTATGTACCTGGTCCATTAGGTTATCTGGGGCAGCCCGTCCTTCAAGGAGCAGATTCTGCATCTCTCAATGGCAAAAATGCTGCCTAGTATTGTTTCCCAAAAATGTACTTGAAGTAGTTCCCTTAATAAGTATTCAATGTGGCCAAAGGTTGAAGATCAGAAAAAGTCTTTTAAAAAAATGGCAATTAGTGCATACACAAGTGGAGTAACAAGAGCAGGACCACCATTTGCCTGATGGTGGGCCTCAGTCTGACATGAACTCTGCGGAGGCCTGGGCTCTGGGTAGGTGAGGGAGACTCTTCCTCTCAGGGGCGCAAGTGCACGGGAGCGGCTTCGCGCCTTCCCTGGGGCTCCTCACACGAAGGAGACGAAGATGACAGCTCAGCAGTAGTGCAATTGGCTATGAGTTGAGCTCCTTGGCCATGTCCAGCCATGTCCTGGGGGCAGCATTCTATACTACAACTGGCCATTTGCAGCTGCAATCAGTTCTTGGAACGTATTTTCAAAGCAGCGCTTTAAATCACTGTAAGTTACCACAAGTACACTCTTCTCATCTCTGGAAATCAGGCTTATTTTTTCTGGCACACCAGCATCTAGCTGAAAGAGGCAAGATATACAAAATACGAAGTTCATGCCATGGGAAAGACAGTCAACTTTATCCATTTTAGGACAGTATTTGCAACAATGATGAAATTAAATTTTTTGTAATATTTCCATCAATACCTTTATACCACTAGTCAGTATGTACACAATTTTCAAATCAACTTAATTTTTTTTTTTTTTTATTTGACAGAGTGAAAGAAAGAGAGAGAGAGAGAGAGGGAGAATGAATATATCAGGGCCTCTAGCCACTGCAAATAAACTCCAGATACATGTGCTACCTTGTGTATCTAGCTTACGTGGGTACTGGGGAATCAAACCTGGGTCCTTAGGCTTCACAGTAAAGTACCTTAACTGCTAAGTTGTCTCTCTAGCCCTCAAATGTTTTTCAAACAAATGCCTATGTCCTATGTTGAGAAACATAGGTAGAAGACCACCTATCCCTCTTGCTTAACATGTGTTTACACTACTATATTCTTTCAGATAATACTCTACAATTCAGTTATTCCTCCAATATCTATCTTTCTTTTCCCTTCCTCCCTTTTCTCTTCCTCCCTCCCTCCCTCCCTCTCTCTTTCTTTCTTTCATATTGTGAGTTTTAGGACAATGAGCATATCCATCCATTTAGTATTTTTCTTTTGTAGAAAGTAATTAAGTTTCTTCTTAGAGGAAAATACTAAAAAGTATAAATAGTTAAATGTGAAGTTTGGATGATTTCCTGGCTTAGTACCTAGAGCAAAACTGCTTCCTAAAGGGTGTCACTGAAGCACTCTGAGGAGCAAGCTGGAGTGACTTATCCATACATAGCCTGTGTAAACAAGTGCCTTCCTAACTGTCATTTGAAACTCACTTCTGTTACTAAACTTCATCATAAGTTTACTATTTCTTCTGTAAGCCAGTTTACGATTTAGCTATTGGGATTTGGCAATATTATTTTATAAAGCCTAAGTTGTCAAGTAGTATTCCTTAGTGTAGTTTCCACTGATATCTGTTAGTTTTCAGTATATTTTTTCTCTATTTTTTCTATTTTATTATTTGTCTGTGTAGGTGTATGTGCATGATATGTATGTGTGTCTATGGGCATGCACATACCACAACCCAAGAAAAGAGGTCAGTGGAAAACATCACGGTGTTTCCTCTCCATCTCTCAGCAGAGGGACAGTGCCTCTCTTGCCATGTCTGCTTGCAAGCTTCCAGATTCTCCTGACTGCCTCCCATTGGCACCACTTTGTGTCTGGCTCTACTTGGGTGTCAAAGAGGATGGAACTCAGGTAAGCAAGCTTGCAAACATGCACTTTTAGCCCCTTGAATCATTTCCCCAGACCTCTTTCCTTACTTCTTTGACTCACTAAAATGTTTAAAATTCACTGAAGTCTCAAACTTTCAAAATGTTTTACCCATCAATTTCTGTAAGCATTTCCATTAAAATAAGCTTATGTATAAATCTTAATTTTCTTTTTTTTTTCTTTTGAGGTAGGGTCTCACTCTAGCTCAGGCTGGCCTCAAACTCACGGTGATCCTCCTACCTCTGCCTCGCGAGTGCTGGGATTAAAGGCGTGCGCCACCACGCCCGGCATAAATCTTAATTTTCAAAGAGTTAACATGGCCACCCTCCCCTTTTATTATACCTCTTTTCAAACTTAAAAACTGTCACACTTCAGATTTAGCATAAATTTTTATCTACTACTTTATAATATGAAATGCAATTTTTTTACAATTTTCCCACTGTTCCAATATTCATTAGGCAATCAATCAACTGTCCCTTACTCCAAGTTTCACTTGTCAGCATTTATATTCACTTTACATATTTCCACAACTACTAGTGTGTTGATACTAATTTGGTAAGATTACTTTCCACTTACTGACCTGAAGAAATTGAAGGAAAATGAACCTATAAATCATAATGGGCTAGTTCAGTAAAAAGCACAAGCAGCTTTGTGCTATTCGTAATGCTTTCTGGAAGTGTTGTTTTATTTTTTAGGGTAGGGTCTCACTGTAGCCCAGGCTGACCTGGAATTCACCCTGTAGTCTCAGGCTGGCCTCAAACTCACAGCGATCCTCCCACTTCTGCCCTCAAAAGCAACTCCTCAAAGTAAGGCAAAGCTGCACCAGCACCCGACTCTCCCAGATGGGTTACTGCACTGTGTTAGAACCTCTCAAGCACGCCTTGTGTTAGTGAGCTTTTTCTCATCTGGTACTTCTAATTCTTGGAAAGTTTAGACCACGAGTCTCTTACTGTTTTCTAGAAAGGGCTGAATAATGTTTTAGCTGGGGAGACACACACACACCACACACACAAAATCTCTAGCATATATTTCTTTTCTCTTTTTCTTTTTTCTCTTCTCATTCTTTAAAAAGGTAAAACTATTCTTAGCTCATAGGATACAAGCAAAACAAAAGCTGGGCATGGTGGCGCATGACTTCAATCCCAGCACTCGGGAGGCAGAGGTAGGAGGATCGCCATGAGTTCGAGGCCACCCTGAGACTACATAGTGAATTCCAGGTCAGCCACAGCTAGAGTGAGACTCAACCTCAAAAAACAAAACAAAACAAAAACAACCAAAAAAAAAACCAGGTTGTGTAGTCCAATGACTACAGTTTGTAACTTGTTTTCCACATAAGCCTACAATAGACTGGGATTTATTTCTGAAGACCAGCTCTAAACTCTAATTCCAAATAATTCATCATGTTCCTCTTTAAACTGTACTTCTCCTAGCAGTTTTAAAAACAGAAAACTAATCTTGCAAATGAATTTATAATATGTCCCTTTTTAATTTAATTCATGTAGTCACTAAGTCCCAGTTTTGTGGGATTAGTATAATACTTGTAGTTAACAATAACACTCGGCATGACTCAATGGTTTAGAACAAAAGGATTAAGTTTTTAAAAAGTACTTGACAATACTTTTTTTTGTTGTTTTTCCTACTTCTCATTCTATTTGGTATTACAAGATTACATGCAAACAAAACAAAGTTTCTAGAAAAGGGACAGCAGCCATCTTGTGATGCTATTTTGCAAACAAGATTTACAATTTATATTCTGGAATTAGGCATGCAGGTGGCTAAAAAAATCCTCTTAAGTCTAGAAAATGTTATTTTAAAAAAAATGTCTTACAGATTATAGTAGGGTTACATCCTGATTTCTTTGTCACCTGCTATTTGTATAACACAAAGACACGACTCTACAAGTTGTAGCTACTACTGTGACCTTAATGATACAAATACAACTTACCTTGTTAAGACAAGAAATGATATGACTGAGGTCAATCCAGGGAGCACCTGCTTCTGTCACCTGATGAAAAAGATGATCCCTAAAGAGTTTCAATAGATAACGGTCTCCAGTTTCTGACCAAGTAGGATCCTTCTGGAACCTGGGGAAAGTTAATATTTTATCTCAGTAATTCTTATGTGAGCTACATGGCCATGTGCATATTTTTCTGACTCAAGACTAATCTTTTTCTCAATTACAAACAAATTTAAAGGGCTGTTTAGTGCCTAAAACATAATCTTACTCAACATCAAAGTATAAATTCCACTTAATACTGAATTCTCAGTGGCAATCACCTCCTCATGCACTGCTTTGCCTATTTCGGCCCTGTAAATGAATAAAATGGAGGCAGATACTTTTAGACTGATGTTGTAAGAGAACATTCTTTCTTCCCCCATCCTTCAGTCTAGTGTAGAGATGTTCAATAAGTTTTCACCAAAAGCATAAAATAGAAACATGCTTATAAGTTAACAAGAAAAAGCAGCTTTTAGCTTCCTACCATTTCACTGGAAGTTGCAAAGAACTACAGAACGAGAAGACATGGGACAGAGAGTAAAAGGACATAGTCAAATGACAGCCAGAAAGAAGACAGGACAGGGTGGGTTTTGACAGAGAAAACCATGGCGGAAGAAAAGAGATGGAACCAAGGATGAGAGGTAGGTAGAGGCTGTGCAGCCTTAGGTTGTGGTTAAAAACCAAGTTCTATTCTCCCCATTCCAGGGTTATCCATATCTGAACAAAAAGATTTCTAAAACAATTATTGTAAAAAATAAACAATGTACTTAACACCGAGCATGGCTTGTAAAATACTTTTACTCTGGAATAATACATAAAACATTAAAAATACATCAATGAAAAAATAAAAAATAAATATTAGTGGGAGCAACTGGCAAGACTGGGGATGTCAAGTATAAGAAGAGACTACATTTTTAACCACAAACATTTTTCCCATTAAAAAAAATTCTCATATAGACTATTCAAAAAATTAAAAATAGAATTTTACAATGATAATCTAGAATCTTATACATAGTCACAAAGATGCTTTTGGGCTTACAAAAAACCCAGAAAACTCACCTTTCATATGAAACTATAGAGAGATGAGCTCCATTAAATATAAAGAGTCAAATAAAATTGTAACAAGTTGTCTGCTCCTGAGGGAGAGCTGCCAGGACAGGACAGTAGGGAAACACCAGGTCTACAGTGCGAGTGCGGGAGGCTGTAAAGCAAACCCAGCCTGGAGGGAATGGCAGGGCAGAGGCTCCAGGGAACTTTTCAGTGAGGAGAGATAAAACAAACTCCTAGGTTACCTATTATCGAAAGTAATAATTCTGGCAGAGTTTGTTGTGAAGTCCTGGAAAATAGCTTTCCATTTGTTGGTCTACTATAGGACAATTATCAACTTCCCAAAAACATAAACCAAACAACTATACAGAAGGAAACTTAATTATGATTTGCTGTATAGCAGAGCTGGGGATGGTATCTGTTTATTCACAACAAGGCCAACACTGAAGACAGTGTGAAGTGCACAGCGAAGAGAGCACTGTGCTTAAGGACATGGGGAGTCCCTAGCAGTTATCTATTGAAAAAAAAAAATCACCCAACAGAATTAGAACCACACATTTAAGTATAGAATAAATGTAAGACACAGCTAAAAATGTTTACAGGGCTGGAGAGATGGCTTAGTGGTTAAGACACTTGCCTGTGAAGCCTAAGGACCCAAGGTTCGATTTCCCAGGTCCCACATAAGCCAGATGCACAAAGTGGTTCATGTGTATGGAGTTTATTTGGCAGTGGCTGAAGGCTCTGGCAGGCCCATTCCTTCCTCTCTCTCCCTCCCTCTCTTTCAAATAAATAGATAGATATTAAATTTCTTTTTTAATGGTTCAACATATATATTCTGATTTAGGAAAATTATGGAAAATCCTAATTGAGAGTTCTGACTTTGATAAAAAGAAGACAAGTGACCTTGATTTTATGACAGAAAACCCCACAAACAATATTTGTCTATCTCCTACTCTATTAAAGTTGAAATAATCCTGAGATGTAACACTACAGTCAGAACAGCTGTAATTCTATTCAACAAGGTATCAGCCCTGCTTACAAAGATATAACTAAATTTACCTTAAGAACAAGGCAAAATTGTAAATGAGCAAGTTGCTCTTTCTTTCTTTCTTTTTTTTTTGTTTTTTGTTTTTTCGAGGTAGGTTCTCACTCTAGCCCAGGCTGACCTGGAATTAAAACTATGTAGTCTCAGGGTGGCCTTGAACTCACGGTGATCCTACCTCTGCCTCCTGAGTGCTGGGATTAAAGGCATGCTCCACCACGCCCGGCTTAGTGTTGCTTTTCTAATGAGACGGTATGACTACTTTAAGAACACACTTACATAGAAAGTAAGTGACATGCAACACTAGAGGTGTCAGGTCTCTAAACTGACCAAGACAAACAGATTTAATCAGGTTTCAAATAGGAGACAGAGGACTCACTGTAAAATGTGCAAACCATACAACAGAGAGCTCTAGGAATACCATGTATCGTCTATATTGTGCCTATGTGTAAGATTTAACCAAGGCTGTGGTTTGAAAACAGCTCTTTAATGGCTAACAGTCTTAAGGTCTCTCACATGAGAATTTTTCTTTTTCCAAATAAACCATAAGAATAAGGTATACTCATTTCTCATTATGCAAAATAGTGCCCTTGACTGAAAATACGTTGTACAATACTGTTAAGTCCTTACTCCGGCCTCTCATTGATTGTTCCCAATTTTGCTAGAAGCCTAAACAGTCTTCCATTTTGAACCTCCTACAAAACATTTTAAAAAGAGAGAATGTTAATGTTCCAGCTAACTGAACATAAAAAATCCCCAACGTTTACAAAAACTGGTATCTGCACCAATATTATCTTTTAAGCAGTTAAACCCTAACACCCCCACCTTTTGGTTATGTTCTTAAACATAGCATGTCCATTTCACACAATCGAATTATTCAAGATTATAAAGCTGACCATTTAGAAATTGTTAAAAATAGCTTACATATAAAATTAAGATTGTGGATATATGATTGTAAATAAGTCATGAATGAAAAGAAGAAAATGTCCAGAAGACATGAGAAATTAATATTTACTCAACATTCACTATGGACAAAAATATCTGATTCTAGACAATCCACACAATAACTACTGTGCCTACCCATTTATACACATAGGTGCATGTGTGTGCACACTAGTAACTACACTCTTTACCTTAGCAAGGTCTTCCTCAATGACATCATTTCTCATTTGAGCAGCGTCCAGTTGAGTATAAAATCGAGCACCAATCATGGGCATGATGTCATTTACACTTCGCATCCTATTTTGGTCAGTCAACAAATACCTAAACAGGACAAAGAAGCAGCACTTGAATGTCAACAGGTAACTTAAGATACATCACCCAAAGCCAGGCATGGTGGCACACACCTTTAATCCCAGCACTTGGGAGGAAGAGGTAGGATCACTGTGAGTTCCAGGCCAGCCTGAGACTCCATAGTGAATTCCAGGTCAGCCTGAGCTAGAGTGAGACTGAGACCCTACCTCGGAAAACCACAAAACAACAACAACAACAACAAACACAACATCACTCACAAGTACACAGCTGCTGCCGCCACTACCTAGTGTTCATAATCTGAAAACACACATTCATGCAAGTCAGGTTCATTAAAGTTTCAGTATTATTTTTCTTCTTGGAAAGGTGGTAAATGATAAAGTTCTTGAGAAATACTGAGTGGTTGAGGAGTGCGGAGATTTTCCTACTGTTCTTTAAAGATAATTTTTGTTTGGTTTTTCGAGGTAGGGGTCTCGCCCTAGCCCAGACTGACCTGGAATTCACTCAGTAGTCTCAGGGTGACCTTGAACTCACACTTATCCTCCTACCTCTGCCTTCCAAGTACTGGGATTAAAGGCGTGTGATTTTTTTTTTTTTTTTTTTTTTTTTTTGGTTTTTCGAGGCAGGGTCTCACTCTAGTCCAGGCTGACATGGAATTCACTCAGTAGTCTCAGGGTGGCCTCGAACTCACACTTATCCTCCTACCTCTGCCTCCTAAGTGCTGGGATTAAAGGCGTGAGCCACCATGCCTGGCAACCAATTTGTTTTTGATACGAGGTCTTGCTATGTTGTCCAGTATAATCTTGAACCCATGAGTTCAAGTGACCCTACTGCTTTATACTCCCCGAGTAGCTGGCACCACAGAAATGTGCCATTGTCCCTAAACAAAGGTTATTGGGTTTCTTTGTTGTTGTTGTTGTTTTTCGAGGTAGAGTCTCACTCTAGCTCAGGCTGACCTGGAATTTACTATGTAGTCTTAGGGTGGCCTTGAACTCTCGGTGATCCTCCTACCTCTGTCTCCTGAGTGCTGGGATTAAAGGCACGCGCCACCAAGCCTTTTTTTTTTTGAGGTACAGCCTCACTAGCCCAGGCTGACCTGGAATTTGCTATGTAGTCTAAGGTGGCCTAAAGCTCATGGTGATCTTCCTACTCTGCTTCCTGAGTGCTGGGATTAAAGGTGTGTGTCACCACATAGCTTTCCAGGCTGGTTTTGAACTCACTCTATAGGCAAGGATAACCATGAAATTCTGATTCTCCTGCCTGTACCTCTCAGGAGCTTGGATTACAGCTGAGTGTCACCATGCTCAGTTTATGGGGTGCTGGGGACCAAGCCCAGGGCTTCATTCATTCTAGGTAAGCACTCTTCCAGCACTGTCAGCCCTAACTTTAAGATACTTTTAAAAACCAGAACCAGGACTTCAGCTCTGCAATACTGAGTGGGTCCTAAGCAGCGGCTGCTAGGACACACGGGCTCCCATCGCTCTGACCTTCATCAAAGAAAGTCTTGCCTTTCACTCTTCTGCTTCAAGCCTAGCTTACGATCTTCTAGGTCTCAGAAGGCACAAAGTTTGTTGTCCTTATTCAAAGTATTCCAAGACTTTGCATACAGTAAGCATTCGGTTGCTGACAAATTGATTTTATGTCCATGCAAATAATCTATCCTAGCTATTCACCTAACACTACTCATACATTTATATTTAGCTTATCATATTAAAAGTTATTACCAGCTATGAGACTGTGACAAGTTAACCCAATACATGGTTTATTGCTCCATAAATTTTAGTTCATTGTTATTAGTGAAGTTTGGCTTTTTGTTTATTTGTTTTTCATTAAAGAAAATTTCAATTTATAGAGAGAACAATACAGGAAGCCCTGTGTATTGTCACCAAGGTTCATTAATTTTATTTAAAAATATTTTATTTATTATTTATTTTCAAGCAGAGAGAAAGGGAAAAAGAGAGGGAGGAAGGAAGGAAATGAATACGAATGGGCAAATGTACTCTAGACATGAGCACCACTTTGTGCATCTGGCTTTACATGGTACTTGGGAATGAATTTGAACCTGGGCTGTCAGACTTTGCAAGGAAGTGTCTTCAACCATTTAGCCATCTCTCCAGCCACATAATAATCAATATATAGCCAATACGCCATATTAATATCCTCTACTCCTTTAAAAAATATCTAGAAATTTTAATCGGAAATTATTTGAAACATCATATGTGTTGTACACAAAGATAGGCATCACTGCTGGGATCATATAGACAAGAATATTTTTTATTTTAAAAATAAAAAAATTTGCTGGGCGTAGTGGCGCATACCTTTAATCCCAGCAATTGGGAGGCAGAGGTAGGTGGATCACCATGAGTTTGAGGCCACCCTGAGACTCCATAGTGAGTTCCAGGTCAGCATGGACTAGTGTGAGACCCTACCTCAAAAAACCAAAAATAATATTTAAAAATAGTAATAAAAAATAAAAAATTTTATTGGTAGCCAGGTGTGGTGGCACACGCCTTTAATCCCAGCACTCGGGAGGCAGAGGTAGGAGGATTGCCGTGAGTTCGAGGCCACCCTGAGACTCCATAGTGAATTCCAGGTCAGCCTGGGCTAGAGTGAGACCCGACCTCGAAAAACCAAAAAAAAAAAAAAAAAAAAAAAAAAAAATTACTGCTAATAGGTTTCCAGTAAAGACTGGCTTGCTGTCACAAGTAAGCATAACAAAGAACAGGTGGGTAGCCCATCTTCCATCCTCCAATACCCCAGGACTGGTCCAAAAACAAACTGGATAATTTGAGTGTTGTGGTCTGAATGCAAATGTATATCCCCCATAAACTCAGGTTATTTTATTTTTGGTTTTTCGAGGTAGGGTCTCATTCTAGCACAGGCTGACCTGGAATTCACTATGTAGTCTCATGGTGGCCTTGAACTCATGATCTTCCTACCTTTGCCTCCTGAGTGCTGGGATTACAGGTGTATGCTACCACGCCCTGTGACTCAGCTATCTTTGATTTAACTTGCTACTCAGGTCTCCAGCACACAGACGCTGCTGGAGGAAGCATCACGTGGGATTGGGGGGGGGGGGAGATCTTCAGTCCTGCCCTGAGGTGTGTTCTGAGCCAGTCTGAGCTCTGGCTACTGGTGCTGGTGTTGCCTTCTCTCTCTCTCTCTACCCCCGCCCCTGCTATGGATGCTGCAGTGAGCCAACCTCTTCCACCATGATGGAGCTTCCCCTAGAATCTACAAGCCTGAAATAAACCCTTTCCTTCCATAAGCTGCTTCTAGTTGGGTGTTTGTCCCAGTGACACAAAGTTAACTCCAACATTGGGGCTACATAGAAAAATCATAAGGGACAGCCAGAAGCTACTGACTAGGATCAAGAGATTTTAATGCTTAGAACATCTACCCGTCTCATTAACTCCTAAGTATACTAAAGGTTGTGTTTGCCCTCTCTCTGGCATCTCCCACCACTGCATGTGTCTGTGACAGAAGAAGTCCTCTCTCTTAAATCAAATTCATTTAAAACCTATACTCAAGGCCTTCCTGAAGTCTTACAACTGTCTTGAGATTTCAGATCATATGCATGTGGCCTGCTTTCTGGAATTCACATCTGCGGTGGAGATTATATAACAGAATTGCAGGAGGCTTAATTACAAAAGCTCTCATAGCCAAGAGCAGCATTCGTCAAGAGTACTTATTGAGATGGCAGAAGTGTCATGTCTGTGCTAGGGGCTATATGAGGCTGAACTCTCGAAATACGTGTAATCCAGGGACTGAAGTTTGAATTTAACTTAAAAAGGCACAGGTAGCTACAGGACAACAGAAGAATTCTAGACAGTGCCTCCTGACCAACCAAATAACTAACTTAAACACACTGGGTTACAATTTATTGCAAAAGTTAAATATTTAGCTATAAAAATTAAAAAGTTAAGTTTTGATCAATTTTAAATATTGGGGCTGAACCAGTCTCTGTGTAAAAGCTTGCTATAAAAAATAAGCAATACTCAAACTTGACAAATCTCTACCTTCTTTCACGGGATCATTGTCTTATCACCCAGCAAAACTTACAGGATCAGATTCTTCAGGTCAGACGAGTAGTTGATTGTCACTAATTCCATGGCTTTCTGTAAATTCTCTCGCTGAATTCCTGCCAAAGAGTTGCAAGCCAAAGCCAGCACAACTTTTCCTAGTGAGATCAAATCTGCTTGCTGACAGGGAAGAAAAGAAAGATCTTTTACTTTTTATTTCACAGCTATACATTTAACACACTGATCCTATTGCCTAAACCACAAAGGCACCATTTTTAAGTGCACTGCAGCCCTTAGAGGCAGGGTTCTCAAACGCTGTGCTCTCAGAACTCCTAGGAGCTTATGGAAGGTAAGTTTTGAGTCTCTCCTCCAGTGTTATTTAATGAGCAGGCCCAAGGAAATTTCATCCAAGTACTTCCTGGGCACACATGCTTCAAGAAACGTCACTTTAAACAATTCATATACCAATTGTGAAACTGCTGGTTTTAATTTTTAAAATTCAAATAAGGCCACTATTTTTCTCTATTCAAAAATTTAAGGTTACTATACACACTTGCTTTGCTAGGATCACTACATTTAACAGACACATTTCTCATTTTCCATGAATTCAAGACTAAAATTATTTAAAGGGAAAATATTCTACTAAAAACAAGCAGGAATGTGATGTGAAAGAACATTCATTCTCTAGGAACATCAAAAATGGCACAAAGTTCAATGACATCCCATCTACCATTTCCAGAAATATTATTTTTGCTCATGATAATGATTTGAGTTCTAAAGCAGCTTTTCCTCTACTTTGTTTTAAAATGACTTATGGGCTAGAGACAGGGCTCAGGAGTTAAGCTGCGTCTGCTTGCGAAGCCAGGTTCCATTCCTCAGCGTCCACGTAAAGCCGGGTGCACAATGCAGTGCACACGCCTGAAGTTCATCTGCAGTGGCAGGAGGGCCTGGTGCACCCATTCTTTTCTCTCTATAATAAATAAGTAAGGGCTGGAGAGATGGTTTAGTGGTTAAGGCATTTGCCTAGGAAGCTGAAGGACTCAGGTTCGACTCCCCAGGACCCATGTAAGCCAAATGCACAAGGTGGCACATGTGTCTGGAGTCCATTTACAATGGCTGAATGCCCTGGTATGGCCCATTCTCTCTCTCTCTCACCCCATCTGCCTCTCTCTCAAATAAATAAAATAAAAATGAATAAAATTAAAAAAAATGATTTATCATTCTGAGGCTTTCCTTCCAAAAGGATTTTCAAGACTGCTAATGAAATTCAGTTAAGTTTATTATCACCTATTGCAACTCCCGGAAATGGAACAGTCACTCACAAGTAGCCCCCTTGGAAGGCAACCATCAGAAATCACACGCCTTGAAGAATGGGATAGCTCTAAATTAACATGACATCATTTGAAGTAATTTCCATTGAAGATTTCTGTAAATCTTTAAAATTTGAGATTGAATGAATGAATGTTCATTTACTGTTTTATTATAAGGAGCTCTCAAATCACCCAGAGAACTTACATACAAACTACACACAAAAGTTACACAGTGGCCTCCTCCTCACCCTAGTTTTGGTATTCCCACCTAAGATAAGGGCTAAGGTATTGGTGCTCTTCAAAGCTCCCACCAGAGATGTGAAAATGAAGCCAGGGCTGAGAACCATGAGTTTAGTGAACTATCTATACCTGGAATATTTGGAAAGCTAGGTACTTTAAGGTAACCATTAATGAAATTTTATCTCTAGATGGCTATCCTGAATATTTTACCCAAAGAATAAGGAATAAGCCAAATTCTATTAGCAAACCACTTAAAAGTTCAAATTAAAAAAAATTTACTCAAAACTAGTATTTGTGATCTGACACTATCAACATGAGATCTGAAAGTTATTAACTATATAAAATATTTAGAATTTGTCTGGAGAGGTGATACCCAAGGTTGATGTGAGACTTAGGAGCCCAGACAGCGGGAGGAGGGCGGCACAGCAAGGGCAGCAGTCCTCCTGTCCTGGGAGGCACTGCCACTGCTATGGACTCCCAGGGGTCCCCTCAGTAACACTGCAGAACAAGTCAAATTTCCCAAGTTGTAGTAATGTAATTACAGTAACCCTGGCCTTAAGAAATCCAGAGTACACGCACAGTATTTCTATAGGTGTTTTACTTCAATGTATTTAGCAAAGTAAACCAAGCAGCATGTACCAACACACAGCTGCCCAGCCCTTGAAAAATAGTCCACATTCTCAGACTGGCTCCATCCTGATTTGATGCTGTACTAAGTCTCCCTCCTAGAATACTTCATTATTCCCTACCAAGAAATGAGAAAACAAAGGTGCAAGACAGCTGAGTAACTGTGTGAGTTTAAAAAAAAGAGGAGAAGGAAGAGGAAGAAGGGGAAGAGGAAGGAGAGGAAGGTGGAAACATCCACTTTCAGATGAGATTAGGCACATTCACATATGATTTATACATAAATATACTCCAGATCAGATCAGAACTGGTCTTTGTAATAAAGAGATTAATGGAGTCTTCCTTAATTAAGAAAGGTTAACATAAAAACTCAGGAATTCTTTCCTTATTTCTCAGCTTAATAATTTTCCATTTGTTATTTTGCTTCTTACCTCCATCTGGGTTTCCCCCCTATTTGTTGAATTCAGGTTTTCCCCCAAACTCATTTTCAGTTTCTTCCTGATTCTTGATTTCTTGCATTTCTTTCTCTGATTCTATCTATGGCTCTACTTATGTCTATTTTACTGAAAGTCAATCTCTGTTCATGTGTCTGAAACAGACTATGAAAAATAGACTACAAGAAACAATGTACTCCTTTCTTTCCACACTCCCTGCTGGGGACTATCTTTAATTCTTTCATATATTTTACTGTAATAATCTATATGCAAAGTGTTCTACACAAACATATATGCACCAAAAAACCCTGATAAATCCTTTATTCCTGAAAAATGAAGAGAAAGTGACAACTGGCTTAAAGTTAAAAGCCATTTATTAATGACAGAAATTCCCAATTTAAATATCAGTTAAAAGTTGGTTGTTTGGAACTCAAAGGATATTTTTTCTTTTAAAAACTCTTAATTTATGGGCTATGGAGATGGCTTTGTGGTTAAGGTACTTGCCTGAGAACTAAGGAGACAGGGTTAATTTCCCAGTACCCACATAAACCAGATACACACTGTGGCACATGCTTCTGGAAGCCTTGGCACACCCATTCTCTCTCTCTCTCTGCCAATTTCTCTCTCAAATGAATGAATGAATGAATGAATGAACAAATAAGCAGAGGGATGGAGAGATGGCTTAGCAGTTAAGGTGCTTGCTTCCAGAACTTAATGATCTGGGTTCAATTCCCCAGTACCCATGTAGGCCAGATGTACAACGTTGTGCATGCATTAGGAGTTCGCTTGCAGTGGTGAGAGGTCCTAGAGTGCCCACTCTCTCTCTCTTTCTCTATCACTCTGCTTGCAAATAAATAAAATATAAAAATAAAGAAATGAATAAATAAGCAGAAAAAACTATTTAGAGAAGAGACTTATTTTATAACCAGTAACAAATGAAATGGTATAGACATTTCCAAACAAAGAGTGGAAAGTTAATACTGCTGTGACTCAGAAAACAAAAAACAAACCTTGCTTATTACCCTTTTTTTAAAATTTTATTTTTTGCAGTGCTGATGATTGAACCTAAGGACTTGTGCATAGACTCTCAGCTCAGTATTAGTCATTTTAAAAAGGCAATTCTAAACCAGGACTGGTGGCAAATGCCTTTAATCCTAGCACTCTCAGACTAGGTAGTGAATTCCAGGTCAGTCTGGACTGGAGTGAAATCCTACCTCAAAAAAAGGGAGGGGGGGCAATTCTACTCAAAAATGAAAAGGCAATATACAGGAGGATTCTTGATTCCTATAAATTGATGGTACTGGACCCAAATATCCCAAAATTTAGTACAATTTTCTTGGACTTTATATGAACGACTAGTATTTTGGTAGTTAACACTCAGTTAAATTTTTGGAGACACGATCTCAACACATAGCTCAGGTACTCACAACTCTCCCTTTCAAGTACAACTGCAGGCATGACTAGCCAGTTAGAAGCACAAAGACAATAAAGGAAAATTAATTAGGGCCAGTTAGGCACTAAGTAGAAGAAGAAAAGTCACTAAGAAACAATATTCTACATAAGGAAACTCCCGTAGGCAGAAAAAAGTTGCTACTGGGGAAGGACTTAGTCTTTCCTCACGCTGCCCACTAGATGCTGCTATCAAGCAGAGTGGCCTGGCTGCAGCCGGGCTAGTGCAGGCCCAACACTGAGCTTTGTGCAGGATTAGCTGTGTGTCTCCATGGTCTATGGCTCAATTGCAAGAGTCTGACACATGACTCAGAATACTCGACAATACCCAAAACTCCCTTTTTCTCAGCCTGTCATGTCCTTCCTTTTGTTCTGAAAATTTACCTTTTACTTAAGTAACCTGAAATCCTCTTTCTAAACATTAAATAGAAACTGAAAAGAAAAGGGCAATGTAAGGGTGTCTCTTCAAGTGATAAAGATTTCTGCCTTGCTTGCTTACAAAGCCTGACAGCCACATACCCACATGAAGCCAGATGAATAAAATGACAGGATAACCTGACATACCATTCTCATTGTCTCTCTCATAAAGAAATTTAAAAATAAGATTTTGCTTTGTACTAAACCTCAATTAAGTTAGAATCTAAAATTAAACAAAAACAAAACTTTCTTACAAAGAATTAGTTATCTTAAAAGTGAGATTCATATTCCAATGTGAAAATATTGAATAACAAATGAATATGATGATTTACCTAAAATACCCAGGTTATTAACAGAATAATCAAGGTGAAAGCAACCTCCCCCCCTTTTAAAGGCAGGATCTAACTCTAGCCCAGAGTGACATGGAACTCACTCTGTAGCCCCAGCTGGCCTTGAACTCACAGTGATCCTCCTACCTCTGCCTCCCAAGGGCTGGGATGAAAGTAACTATTCTTTTCTTTTTCAAAAAAGAATTTTTAATATATCTGCACGCAGAGAGAGAGAGAGAGAGACGGGAGGGAGAGAATGAACATGGGTGTGTCAGGGCCTCTAGCAGCTGCAAACAAACTCCAGATGCATGAGCCTTTTTGTGCATCTGGCCTTACATGGGTACTGGGGAATCGAACCCAGGTTATTACACTTTGCAGGCAAGTGCCTAACAGCTGAGTCATGTTCCCAACCCCGAAAGAAATTATTCTAAATTAATTACTGTTTCTTTTAAAATATTTGTTTAAGAGAAAAAGAGAGGCAGATAGAGAGAATGGGTGTGCCAGAGCCTCTTGCCACTGCAAATGAATTCTAGACACATGCACCACCTTGTGCATCTGGCCTACATGGGTACTGGGGAATTGAACCTGGGTCCTTAGGCTTCACAGGCAAGTGCCTTAACTGCTAAGCCATCTCTCTAGATCTTTTTAAAAATATTTTATTTATCTGAAAGGGGAAGGAAGCAGATAGAGAATGAAATGGGCATATGAGGGCCTCTAGTCACTGCAAAAACTCCAGATGCATGCACCACTTTGTGCATCTGGCTTACTTGGGTACTGGGGAATCAAACCTATGTCCTCTGGCTTCAAAGGCAAGCACCCTAACAATTAAGCCATCTCCCCAGCCCAAAAGCAGCTCTTCTTAACGCTTCTTAATAGGGACAGTTTCTTTGTTGCTGGAAATCACACCTAAAGTCTGGTACATGCTAGGCATGCACTCTTCCACACAGCTACATCCTTTGTCGTAGGGACAGGCTCTTACTTTCCTATATCATATTGTCCTAAGAAAAAAACCCTAATAGCTAACTAAGAATATCTTGGTGTCTAAATCAGCAGTACTAGAATGAAGTTAAGAGAATAATGAAATTCTGATCATGTACAAGAAGTGACAAGCTTTAACAAAACAAAGAAAAGCATAGGAAAAGGTGACAGTGAAACAAGTTCCCTACTGTACACAGGTCTGATGAACGTGAATGGTAGTATCAGTTAATGTAAGCCACCAAGCTAGGTAATGAACCAATTTTCTTCTAGCCATATAAGCGTATTTCCATTCTGAACAGCTAAGATCTCTGACACTACCAGTAATTGTCTGTTTATTCCAGTCTGTGAGGGCTATGCACTGAATACACCATAGCTGTAAGGAAACAGAGCACTCAACAAGAGATCTGGACTAAAGACCCCAAAATACTCTTAAAATAAACAGAAATCTAACTTTTAAAAAATTGAGCCTTAAGTATCTATGGTAATTCTTACTTACCTGATACTGAGCCATTAATGCCAATGGATTATTATTTTGACTGTTATCAAATGTTAAAACATCAAAAACTCCAACACAATTTACTCGCAACCTTTAAGGACCAGAAGATTTAAAGAAAATATATTAAAACCTTTAAGGACCAGAAGATTTAAAGAAAATATATTAATGGATATCCAACATTAAATTAGGAAGGATTTCAAAATATTTTTTACTGTCACTTCCATCTTCACACTCCCTGTATATAATTGCCAACAACCACTTTAGATAAGGAAACTAAAGCTTAGAAATATCAAGTAATAATATGACTGCAATTATAAAAGTTTAGTAACCAATAAAGCCAAGTTAACATGATGTTTTATCTAATAGGTTACTGTCCCTTTCATAAAAAAAAATTTACTTATTTATTACTTATATAGAGAGAGAACATGCCAGGGCCTTTAGCCACTGCAAACAAACTCCAGATGCACGCACCACCATGTGCATCTGACTTATGCAAGTCCTTAGGCTTTGCAAGTAAATGCCTTACCTGCTAAGCCATCTCTCATGCCCCTCAGTGCCTTTTCAATCACTCCAAACAGTTTATTACTTATTCATGAAAGAAAAGTAGTTCCTTCCTAATATTTGCTAAAGATGTTGACATGTTATCATTCAATCTCTGAATGCATTTCTAGACAGTAACAGCACTCATCTATAATGACAGCAATTTGCTTAGTCAAAGTCACTCAAGCAGGAACAGAGCAGAATGTGAACCTAGAGCACTTGGAACTAGATCTTCAGGGGTTTGTTTTTGTTTTCTGAAGACTGAAATGTAGCCTAGGCTGGCTGTGAACTCATAGCAATCTTCCTATCTTAGCCTCCCAAGTGACGGGATTACAATTGTGTACCACCATGTCCAGCTCACGTCTTCAGTTGTGTCATGTTGCCCAAGACAATTCTTGAAACTTACTTGACAACTACAAACTAGAAAGCCAGGTGAAGCCAAAGTCTGTGTATCTTACCTCTGTATCAATCTCAAGAACAGTACTCAACACTACAAGTAGTATCACCTATCTTGTCAAAAATGGCAGCAGAGGGCTGGAGAGATGGCTTAGCATTAGGTGCTTGCCTGTGAAGCCTAAGGACCCTGGTTCGATGCTCGATTCCCCAGGACCCACGTAAGCCAGATGCACAAGGTGGTGCATGCATCTGGAGTTCATTTGCAGTGGCTGGAGGCCCTGCCACGGCCATTCTCTCTATATATGTCTGCCTCTTTCTCTTTCTGTCACTCTCAAATTCTCAAATAAATAATAAAAAATTTAAATGGCAACAGAGGGCAGTAGGAGAGATGGCCTAGTAGTTAAGGCACTTGACTAAGCCTAAGAACTGAGGTTCAATTCCCCAGAACCCACATAAGCCAGATGTACAAGGTGGCACATGCATCCGGAGTCCATTTGCAGTAGTTAGAGGCCTTGGCATTTCTGTTTTCTCTATTTGCCCCTCCCTCTCTCTCAAATAGTAAATAAAATATTGTTTTTAAAAAGCGTGGTAGCGCATACCTTATTCCCAGCACTAGGAAGGCAGAGGTAGGAGGATCACTGAGAGTTCGAGGCCACCCTGAGACTACATAGTGAATTCCAGGTCAGCCTGGGCTAGAGTGAGACCCTACCTCGAAAACCCAGAAAATAACAACAACAACAAAACCTCAGCAGACTTGCCAAAAGTACAGCTCTGGACAAAGAGCCACTAAGCTGAGACTTGGACTCATGGTGCAGCTTGAGAACCTTGAGAACCATGTCAGACTTACAAATGCGCTGAGTGGTTACAGTACTTCTTCTGGACAAAGTGCACGAACAGGTAGCATTAAAAGAAATCATCAGGCTTTGTTTACTGTCATAGGTTAGACAAATGACAAAGAATCCAAACTCAAGGTGTTAGTACCTTGTTTTGGCAGTTATGAGAATCTTCGTTGGGTCCATTACTCGACACGCTAACCCTGCAGTGTGGATGGTGCGCAAAGCCGAGCTCAGCTGAACAATATAGGCCCAGATGAGAGACTCGGGCAACAATCCAGCATGCTGTCTGGGCAGTGGTCCATCGTGTTGACCTAGAAAGCAGATAAATAGGAACAGACTGAAATATCCAAACTGAAATTAACAAATGTTGATTAAACAAAAATTACCTAAAACACTATTGCTGCCGCCCCAAAATATAAGTTCTGATTAAGAAGAGGAACTTTCGAGATAGAAACGTGAGTCTGTACCATCATTACTTGCATCACCAAGTGCTCAATCTTCTACTACAGATCACTTCAGCAGAAATGAACCCCAACCGATACACATGTGCATGTAAAACACTGCCTGTCACTGCTGTGTAAGGCTGAGAAAAGTAACCATTATACTCCAACCACTCTTAATTATTTGGAAGTACCGAGACCTTAGCCCAGGATTCACAGCTCCATCCCAAACCTTGAAATACTTTTGATAATACTTTCCTGGGTCAATGTTAACATTTAAATATAAGCAATTCACATTTTGTATTTTTTAAGGGAATATACTTTCATGTGTTTGTAAACCAACTTTTTATGAATCAAGAATAAAAGCAAGGGCCAGGTGTGGTGGCACACGTGTTTAACCCCAGGACTAGGGAGGCAGAGGTAGGAGGATCATCGTGAGTTCAAGATCACCCTGAGACTATCATAGTGAATTCCAAGACAGCCTGGGCTAAACAAGATCCTACCTTGAAAAACAAAAAACATAAAACATTTAAAAAAAAAAAAAAAGGATTATACTTACTGAGGTAACCAAGGCCCAGAAAGCCAAACATCACATGTTCTCTCTCATATGTGGATCCTAGCTAAAAATGTTTGGACTTCTATGTGAGTTGGAATAAAACTCAGTAGCAGAGGCCAGTAAACTAGAAAGGGGATATAAATAGAAAGGGGAGGGGAATTTAAGAGGATGGTATTGTATATATGTAAGTAGAACAACAGATTAATGGGGATGAAAAGGCCTAAGTGAGGTCAGAGGAAGAGATTGAGTAAAGGAAAGGTGGGGGGAGGGCTAATCAAAATCTAAGACGGAATGAGTAAGTCATATGGAAACCTACTTTTTTTGGACAATGGAACACTCAGAAGCCATAGATTGTTACTAGAAAAATTTTCACTGTCAGGGATGGGATACCTTCTAGTGAGTTGTTGACCAGGGAGGCCACTGATACCCCCAAAACCTTATAGGCCATTGCCGAGGCTCTTGGTTTCCCACCAAGAATAGATGGTAAGACCCTATTGCTGAAGACTCCACATACTTGAGCTGCAAGGTCACTGAGAAATCCTGCTGGAGCTGAGCTGAAAACCTCCTCCGTGTAGAAAAAGCTGGAAAAAGCTAAGCTGCATGCAGTTCCATGGGAGAGAGAGAGAAATCACCAGAGGAGATAAACAAAAGTAGATATTGTAAGTCTTAAATTTGGCTAGCCAGGGCAAATGAGCCAACAGGTGCAATAGTGGCATGCCTATTATGGGGGAAAGCAACCACTCTCTAACTGGGCTGGAGGCCTGCTTCATGGGACGGAATACATGCCTGATACTGAAAAACCTATGACAGGGGAAGTCATGAGTCCTAGGGGTGTGACGTCTGCTGCTGTCAGGTTAAATGTATATATACTATGCTCACCAAACTGCCCAGTAAGCTCTTTTCTTAATGTTCATACCCATATATTAATTCTACTCTCACTTCTGGTTAGAGAAGCTTCTCTTTTCAGATGGCTGTGACCTTGGGATAACTCAGAAGGCATAATGGTGCTGAGAAGTGACCGAGGAGTGCTCAGCACTGAAATATCTCTATCACACCTTCCAAGGCTTTCCATTGTGGAAGAGGTGGCAAAAAGAATTTAAGAGCCATAGGAGCTTAGAACTCCTTTCAATGCACTCTTCCAGACACAAAATGGCCTGGATATCATGACCTCGCAGTGTCTAATACTACCTACACAAAACCATCATAATAGATGACATCAAAATAAAAGAGAGACTGATTGATAAGAGGAGGGGATATGATGGAGAGTAGAGTTGCAAAGGGGAAAGTGGTGGTGGGGGCAGAGAATTACCATGGTTTATTGTGTATAATTATGGAAGTTGTCAATAAAAATAAAAAAATTGCCAGGTATGGTGGCATATGCCTTTAATCCCAGTACTCGGGAGGCAGAGGTAAGAGGATTGCCATGAGTTTGAGGGCACCCTGAGAATACACAGTGAATTCCAGGTCAGCCTGAGCTAGAGTGAGACCCTTCCTTGAAAAACCAAAGAAGTAAAATAAAATTAAAATTAAAAAATCGAATAAAAGCAAAATAGTTCATCATAGAAACAACAAAATAGTTGACTGCGCAAGATGTAGTGGCTGCTGACTGCAGTCAAGTACTCGAGAGACAGAGATAGAGGGTTGTCCTAGGTTTGAGGCTGGCCTGCTTTTCACAAGAGAATTCCAGGCCAGTCAGCGACACATAACCTTTCTTAAAAACTAGCCACCAAACAGACAGTAAATACAGAGTATTGGCTTGGGACAAAATCTCTAGTAAGAAACATACAAAAGTAATGATTCTCTCTCAGTTGGGCAGAAATGAAGATATTACACTCTAGAAAATAAAGTCTCAAGATGATCCCCGAAGTGGCTCAAGTGATTTGGGTTCAGACAGTCAAGTGATTCTGCAGCATTCTGGGGCCAGTGATTTGGTCCGTGGTAAAGCAGCTGCTTGGTATACACGAAGTCTTGGCTTTACCTCCAATACCACCACCGCAAGTCAAAAAGAAAGACAGGCCGGATGTGGTGGCACACACCAACACTCTCAGCACTTGGGAGACTCAGGTAGGAGGCTCTATATGAGTTCAAGGCAAGCCTGTGCTGTAGAATTCCAGGTCAGCCTGGGCTAGAATGAGAACCTGCCTCAATATATAGAAAAGCAAGAAAGAGAAAGAAGAAGAGTTTAGGGGGGTTCAGGAGATGGCTCAGTCAGTAAAGTGCTGGCCATGCAAACATGAGGACCTGAATTAAGATCTTCAGCATCCAAGTTAAAAAAAAAAAAAAAAAGCCACATTTGGTAGTATGCACCTATAAGTCCACCAACTGGGAAGAGGAGACAAGAGGTTCCCTGGAGCGTACTCGCTAACTAATCTAGCTGAATTAGTGGGCTCTGGGTTCAGTTAGAGACCTTGTCTCAAAAAAATAAAATAAAATAAAATAAAATACTGCACACACACACGTTTAAATAAAGCAATTTAGTAAATGTAGTAATAATGCAAAGACAGTGCTCGTGTTCTCTCTCTCCCTCTGTCTTGAGACAACCTCACTCTGTTGCCCAGGCTGGCCTCAAAATTAGAGCAATCCTCCTGCCTCAGGCTCTAGGATTACAGGTGTAGGAAACCACTCCTAATGAGAAAAAAAACAAGGAGTCCTTATAGCAAACACAGTCTTGTTTTCTGTTAGAATGAATTCTAGAGGTTTTACACATTTCAACTCATTTTAGCCCTCTTACCCATTTATACATATCATGTTATTTCCATTTTCTAAATTAGTTTATTTCCTACAATATGCTTTTTAAAAATACTTTATTTGAAAAGAGAGATAAAAGATGACAACGAGAATGGGTGGGCAAGTGCCTCTTGCCATTTCAGATCAACTCTAGATACATGGTGCTACTTTGTTCATTTGGCTTTACGTGGGTATTGGGGAATCAAACTTGGGCCAGCAGGCTTTGTAGCAAAGGTTTTTAACCAAACAGACAGTTCCCCAGTCCATAATGTAATTTTTGTTCACACTAACGTAATAATTACTTAGTAAAATTAAACAGCAGCTGTCCATACATATATGTATGGTATGTTTAGGAAAGTTGCCACAGTTTTAATAGTGGCAAAAGAATGATTCGGAGAAAATGTAAACATTAGGTTATCAGGCATTCAACATGGAAACAAAATAATTACAGTTTTAAAATTGAAAACATGCTATAGAGAAGGAGTTCTCAAGAGGAAACATTTGGAAGTATATGGAGATGCTGTTGTTATCAGAGCTGAGGTATAGGGATTGTGTTCAACCATCTGCAAAGCACAGGACAGCCTCCACAAGTCCTTATGTAGCCCCAATTTCAACAGTGTTGAGGTTAGGTTCAGCTATAAATTAAAGCCAACAGTCACTTCACAGGTGTTATCATTAAAATAAACTTCAACAACCAAATTCATCTGTAGGAAAAGTTAGACCACATCCTCTTCAACAAAATTATGCAGATGACATGGCAAAATTAAAAAAAAAAATGACCACATTAGGTAACTGGAGTTCTAATGTGAAACAACCTTGTAACCACAACTTTTCTCTTTCAACTGTCAAGATGTAAAAAGCAAAGTGTAAGTAAACAGAAGGCATATACTTTAATGGAGTATTTAATACCGTATTTCTCTAATACAATCTGAAAGATGTAATATAGACTCATTTTTCCCTAAACTTTAAGTTATGCATCCAAAGAAACCTGTTACATTAGAAGCCACAGTAAACAATGTGATGCTATTTTCTTGGCCCCCAAATAGCAAATGAGAACATCTCAAAATGTGTAAACACAAATCCACCTCCAAAAGATTTCCCTTTTCTCTGAAATCATTTACTCTTTAAATAAGCATTAGACTACAATGAAAATATTTGGGTTCTCTGAACCATTTACATTTAAAATGATTATTTAAGAAAATATTAGAAAGAGGTTAAAAAAAGAAAACACTTCATTTTTTAAAGTAAGATTATTTGCAAATCTACTTGACATTTACCAAACAAAAGCATATGTTTCAGGAAATACTCATAAATGATCATATAGTCACACTGGACTGTAAGAGAATCAAATTATGAGAGATGGCTTAGCAGTTAAGGCATTTACCTGCAAAGCTAAAGGATCCAAGTTCAATTCCCCAGTACCCATGTACACCAGATGCACATGTAAGCCACATACCTCCGGAGTTTGTTTACAGTGGCTGGAGGCCCTGGTGCACCCATCCACTCTATCTGCCCCCCGCAAAATAAATCTTTTCAAAATGAAAATCTAAGACTGTTCTCAATGGACTACATAAAACAAGAGGAAAGAACCAGTGGTGGTGAAGGATGCAGTATAAAAATGGAAAATGTTTATAGTAAAAAAAGATACAGGGCTGGAGAGATGGCTTAGCGGTTAAGCGCTTGCCTGTGAAGCCTACAGATTCCGGTTCGAGGCTCGAGTCCCCAGGATCCACATAAGCCAGATGCACAAGGGGGCACGTGCGTCTGGAGTTTGTTTGCAGTGGCTATAGAGGCCCTGATGCACCCATTCTCTCTCTCTCTCTCTCTCTGTCACTCTCAAATAAATAAATAAAAACTTAAAAAAAAAGATACAATGTGGTATGAAATGCTTGTACAAAGAAAACAATGCAAAGGGAAACAAGAGCAAAGCAGTAAGAGCGCAGGCGTCGCAGTGGCAGTGGAGGGCCACGACATCTGTGCTTGGGCTGTAAGCATCAACACTGACTGCTTCTCCTTGAACTGAGGAGTTTTCCTCTTATTCAGAAAACATTGTAATTCTAAGAAAATGATTTAATTTCCTCCTGTTCTTTTCCACATTAGGTATTTACTAATTTGTTGCAGGATCGACTTCATTTCTTTGAAAAATGCAATAGGGTCCTTAAACTGAATGACAAGGATAAATTTATAGGTATTTGTCAACACAAAACTATTTAATAGTGCACACACGTCTAACAACATGTTTTCCTTACCCCACTTTCTCTTCGTGAAGTAAGCATCAGCATTCGGGTCACTGAAGTGTCTGCTCATCATCGTCTCGCCTCCAGCGTGGAAGTCGTATGCAAACACCAGAGCTTCAAACAGACACAAGCACTCGTTACCATGGCGGCTCTTGATGCCGCAGCCCGCCAGCAGCGGGACAATACACACATCCCAAGTACTCACAAGGCTCAGCAAATGCTTTAGTGGTAAATACTTCACGCAGGGTCACTATGTTTGAGTGCTGAATTTTTTTCCACATATCAACCAATACCATGCACTTTGTGTTAACAAGACGAAAACCTGAAAAAAGAAAATTTTATATTACAATAAACTGAAACTGTTATCTCCCAGGTAGTCCAAGACATGTATGAAGAAAATGGCACATTCCTTATAGGTACTAATTTCTAAATGAAAAAAGTACATTTTTTGTCCTTTAAACTAACATGTTAAGTATGTCAACAAAGCCTGAGTAATGTCAGCCTAAACAAGACATTTTTAAAGTGATGAAAATCTCTCATCCTTACTGTGTATTCTCCGAAGGCAATATGGCAGCTCATCCTTGCTGTTCACAGCTTTGTAACAAGATGTGATATATCCAAAGTTGCTTGATTTCTGTATCCGGTTGGGGGGTGGCAGTGGTTCTAGAGGGAATAGGCTGTGGTAGCTGTCAACTTCCGTGGGGACTGCTAGAGTAAGTCATAGGAAGTTAATCTCAATTACTCATGTTCACAAATCTTACAGTAATAAAGAAGTTCAAATCAATTATAATACCTTTATATGTCATAATATATTTGTACTGTAAGATAGTGTTAGCATTTTAAAAAATTCTACAATGCAAACTATGTCTTCATAGCCACAAAAAGGCATTATAAGGCAAAGAACTCAAATTCATATACACAAACTATGCTCTGCCTCTTCTAGAACACACAGGCTTATTTCACAGAACTGATCATTAGCAATGACTTATTTCTTGATATAATGAACATTCTTGATGCTGGCATAACTAAAAGTAGAGAGATTTTTTAAAAATTATTTATGGGGGCATGTGTGCACATGCATGCACACATATGTCAGAGTCTTTTAATTTTGTACAAAATATACTTAATAATGAATAACTTTTTAAAGTGTAAAGAAACTCAAAGTGTGTTCATGTACATACATGTTTGCATGTGTATCTATCTGTGTGTTTGGGATCAAAGTGATTAATGGCATCAAACCCCCTAAAATCCAGCTTCTAGCTCAGTAAGTACAATAAGGAAATTATCTCTCCTCTCAAGTTTTCCCAAGCCCATGTGTGGCGGGTGGCACATGCCTTTAGTCCCAGCACGTGGGAGGCAGCGGTAGGAGGATCACTGTGAGTTCAAGGACCCCCTGTGACCAGATAGTGAATCCCAGGTCAACCTGGGCTAGAGCAGAACCTTATCTTGAAAATCCAAAAAAGGAAGAAAAATTTATTTCCAAGCTATTTCTCAAGAAAAAAATTAATGCTTAATGCAAGAATTAATGTGAAGTCTAAAACTGAACACTTACTACGTATTAGTGAAACCAGTTTAATGAAATTGAGCTTATTACCCCAAGAAAATCAGAGAAAATGAAGGGTTAAAAAACTTTTTTTTTTGGGGGGGGGGTTTCGAGGTAGGGTCTCATTCTAGCTCAGGCTGACCTGGAATTCACTGTATATGCTCAGGGTGGTCTTGAACTCATGGTAATCCTCCTACCTCTGCCTCTCAAGTGCGGGATTAAAGGCGTGCGCCACCACGCCTGGCTGTGAGCTGTGCTTTATAAATGTCTATTTTGTAGTGTACTATATCTTACATAAAATTTTAGCTGGGCGTGGTGGCACACACCTTTAATCCCAAAAAAATAAAATAAAATAAAATAAAATACTGCACACACACACGTTTAAATAAAGCAATTTAGTAAATGTAGTAATAATGCAAAGACAGTGCTCGTGTTCTCTCTCTCCCTCTGTCTTGAGACAACCTCACTCTGTTGCCAGGCTGGCCTCAAAATTAGAGCAATCCTCCTGCCTCAGGCTCTAGGATTACAGGTGTAGGAAACCACTCCTAATGAGAAAAAAAACAAGGAGTCCTTATAGCAAACACAGTCTTGTTTTCTGTTAGAATGAATTCTAGAGGTTTTACACATTTCAACTCATTTTAGCCCTCTTACCCATTTATACATATCATGTTATTTCCATTTTCTAAATTAGTTTATTTCCTACAATATGCTTTTTAAAAATACTTTATTTGAAAAGAGAGATAAAAGATGACAACGAGAATGGGTGGGCAAGTGCCTCTTGCCATTTCAGATCAACTCTAGATACATGGTGCTACTTTGTTCATTTGGCTTTACGTGGGTATTGGGGAATCAAACTTGGGCCAGCAGGCTTTGTAGCAAAGGTTTTTAACCAAACAGACAGTTCCCCAGTCCATAATGTAATTTTTGTTCACACTAACGTAATAATTACTTAGTAAAATTAAACAGCAGCTGTCCATACATATATGTATGGTATGTTTAGGAAAGTTGCCACAGTTTTAATAGTGGCAAAAGAATGATTCGGAGAAAATGTAAACATTAGGTTATCAGGCATTCAACATGGAAACAAAATAATTACAGTTTTAAAATTGAAAACATGCTATAGAGAAGGAGTTCTCAAGAGGAAACATTTGGAAGTATATGGAGATGCTGTTGTTATCAGAGCTGAGGTATAGGGATTGTGTTCAACCATCTGCAAAGCACAGGACAGCCTCCACAAGTCCTTATGTAGCCCCAATTTCAACAGTGTTGAGGTTAGGTTCAGCTATAAATTAAAGCCAACAGTCACTTCACAGGTGTTATCATTAAAATAAACTTCAACAACCAAATTCATCTGTAGGAAAAGTTAGACCACATCCTCTTCAACAAAATTATGCAGATGACATGGCAAAATTAAAAAAAAAAATGACCACATTAGGTAACTGGAGTTCTAATGTGAAACAACCTTGTAACCACAACTTTTCTCTTTCAACTGTCAAGATGTAAAAAGCAAAGTGTAAGTAAACAGAAGGCATATACTTTAATGGAGTATTTAATACCGTATTTCTCTAATACAATCTGAAAGATGTAATATAGACTCATTTTTCCCTAAACTTTAAGTTATGCATCCAAAGAAACCTGTTACATTAGAAGCCACAGTAAACAATGTGATGCTATTTTCTTGGCCCCCAAATAGCAAATGAGAACATCTCAAAATGTGTAAACACAAATCCACCTCCAAAAGATTTCCCTTTTCTCTGAAATCATTTACTCTTTAAATAAGCATTAGACTACAATGAAAATATTTGGGTTCTCTGAACCATTTACATTTAAAATGATTATTTAAGAAAATATTAGAAAGAGGTTAAAAAAAGAAAACACTTCATTTTTTAAAGTAAGATTATTTGCAAATCTACTTGACATTTACCAAACAAAAGCATATGTTTCAGGAAATACTCATAAATGATCATATAGTCACACTGGACTGTAAGAGAATCAAATTATGAGAGATGGCTTAGCAGTTAAGGCATTTACCTGCAAAGCTAAAGGATCCAAGTTCAATTCCCCAGTACCCATGTACACCAGATGCACATGTAAGCCACATACCTCCGGAGTTTGTTTACAGTGGCTGGAGGCCCTGGTGCACCCATCCACTCTATCTGCCCCCCGCAAAATAAATCTTTTCAAAATGAAAATCTAAGACTGTTCTCAATGGACTACATAAAACAAGAGGAAAGAACCAGTGGTGGTGAAGGATGCAGTATAAAAATGGAAAATGTTTATAGTAAAAAAAGATACAGGGCTGGAGAGATGGCTTAGCGGTTAAGCGCTTGCCTGTGAAGCCTACAGATTCCGGTTCGAGGCTCGAGTCCCCAGGATCCACATAAGCCAGATGCACAAGGGGGCACGTGCGTCTGGAGTTTGTTTGCAGTGGCTATAGAGGCCCTGATGCACCCATTCTCTCTCTCTCTCTCTCTCTGTCACTCTCAAATAAATAAATAAAAACTTAAAAAAAAAGATACAATGTGGTATGAAATGCTTGTACAAAGAAAACAATGCAAAGGGAAACAAGAGCAAAGCAGTAAGAGCGCAGGCGTCGCAGTGGCAGTGGAGGGCCACGACATCTGTGCTTGGGCTGTAAGCATCAACACTGACTGCTTCTCCTTGAACTCAGGAGTTTTCCTCTTATTCAGAAAACATTGTAATTCTAAGAAAATGATTTAATTTCCTCCTGTTCTTTTCCACATTAGGTATTTACTAATTTGTTGCAGGATCGACTTCATTTCTTTGAAAAATGCAATAGGGTCCTTAAACTGAATGACAAGGATAAATTTATAGGTATTTGTCAACACAAAACTATTTAATAGTGCACACACGTCTAACAACATGTTTTCCTTACCCCACTTTCTCTTCGTGAAGTAAGCATCAGCATTCGGGTCACTGAAGTGTCTGCTCATCATCGTCTCGCCTCCAGCGTGGAAGTCGTATGCAAACACCAGAGCTTCAAACAGACACAAGCACTCGTTACCATGGCGGCTCTTGATGCCGCAGCCCGCCAGCAGCGGGACAATACACACATCCCAAGTACTCACAAGGCTCAGCAAATGCTTTAGTGGTAAATACTTCACGCAGGGTCACTATGTTTGAGTGCTGAATTTTTTTCCACATATCAACCAATACCATGCACTTTGTGTTAACAAGACGAAAACCTGAAAAAAGAAAATTTTATATTACAATAAACTGAAACTGTTATCTCCCAGGTAGTCCAAGACATGTATGAAGAAAATGGCACATTCCTTATAGGTACTAATTTCTAAATGAAAAAAGTACATTTTTTGTCCTTTAAACTAACATGTTAAGTATGTCAACAAAGCCTGAGTAATGTCAGCCTAAACAAGACATTTTTAAAGTGATGAAAATCTCTCATCCTTACTGTGTATTCTCCGAAGGCAATATGGCAGCTCATCCTTGCTGTTCACAGCTTTGTAACAAGATGTGATATATCCAAAGTTGCTTGATTTCTGTATCCGGTTGGGGGGTGGCAGTGGTTCTAGAGGGAATAGGCTGTGGTAGCTGTCAACTTCCGTGGGGACTGCTAGAGTAAGTCATAGGAAGTTAATCTCAATTACTCATGTTCACAAATCTTACAGTAATAAAGAAGTTCAAATCAATTATAATACCTTTATATGTCATAATATATTTGTACTGTAAGATAGTGTTAGCATTTTAAAAAATTCTACAATGCAAACTATGTCTTCATAGCCACAAAAAGGCATTATAAGGCAAAGAACTCAAATTCATATACACAAACTATGCTCTGCCTCTTCTAGAACACACAGGCTTATTTCACAGAACTGATCATTAGCAATGACTTATTTCTTGATATAATGAACATTCTTGATGCTGGCATAACTAAAAGTAGAGAGATTTTTTAAAAATTATTTATGGGGGCATGTGTGCACATGCATGCACACATATGTCAGAGTCTTTTAATTTTGTACAAAATATACTTAATAATGAATAACTTTTTAAAGTGTAAAGAAACTCAAAGTGTGTTCATGTACATACATGTTTGCATGTGTATCTATCTGTGTGTTTGGGATCAAAGTGATTAATGGCATCAAACCCCCTAAAATCCAGCTTCTAGCTCAGTAAGTACAATAAGGAAATTATCTCTCCTCTCAAGTTTTCCCAAGCCCATGTGTGGCGGGTGGCACATGCCTTTAGTCCCAGCACGTGGGAGGCAGCGGTAGGAGGATCACTGTGAGTTCAAGGACCCCCTGTGACCAGATAGTGAATCCCAGGTCAACCTGGGCTAGAGCAGAACCTTATCTTGAAAATCCAAAAAAGGAAGAAAAATTTATTTCCAAGCTATTTCTCAAGAAAAAAATTAATGCTTAATGCAAGAATTAATGTGAAGTCTAAAACTGAACACTTACTACGTATTAGTGAAACCAGTTTAATGAAATTGAGCTTATTACCCCCAAGAAAATCAGAGAAAATGAAGGGTTAAAAAACTTTTTTTTTTGGGGGGGGGGGTTTCGAGGTAGGGTCTCATTCTAGCTCAGGCTGACCTGGAATTCACTGTATATGCTCAGGGTGGTCTTGAACTCATGGTAATCCTCCTACCTCTGCCTCTCAAGTGCGGGATTAAAGGCGTGCGCCACCACGCCTGGCTGTGAGCTGTGCTTTATAAATGTCTATTTTGTAGTGTACTATATCTTACATAAAATTTTAGCTGGGCGTGGTGGCACACACCTTTAATCCCAGCACTTGGGAGGCAGAGGTAGGAGGATCACCGTGAGTTTGAGGCCACCCTGAGACTACAGAGTGAATTTCAGGTCAGCCTGGACAAGAATGAAACCTTACCTCAAAAAAAACAAAAGAAGAAAAAAAAAAAAAAAAAAAAAAAAAAAGCAAAGCACAGCTCACTATGGTTCTGACACTGAAAATGGTAACATCTACAAGAATCACCAATTGTTGAAGCACTTCCATTCTCTAGGTGTGGAGATGGGCCCAAGAATCTATCCTAAACTATATAACGAACAGAGCCACATCCAGGGACGACACTCCAAAATGCACTCACTACACTAAGGAGCCATTCCCAAGGATGTTAGGAAGGATCTCAAAAAGAATCAGCAGGGCTGGAGAGATGGCTTAGCAGTTAAGGCATTTACCTGCAAAGCTAAAGGATCCAAGTTCAATTCCCCAGTACCCATGTACACCAGATGCACACGTAAGCCACATACCTCTGGAGTTTGTTTACAGTGGCTGGAGGCCCTGGTGCACCCATCCAATCTATCTGGGTCTCCCCCCCCCCAAATAAATCTTTTCAAAATGAAAATCTAAGACTGTTCTCAACGGGCTACATAAAACAAGAGGAAAGAACCAGTGGTGGTGAAGGAATAATTAGAACCAGCAAGGCTCGCACACATACACTGTGCTAAGGAAAGTACTCCACAGAGAGGGTGCAGAGCGGCACTAAGGCTGGAAGAAGTGGACTCAAACTGGATCCTAAGGAAACGTCACAAGTCTGTTGGCCCAGGTTCAATTCCCTAGCACCCATGTAATACATCTGTACCTGGTGTGCATTTGCAGTGGCAAGAGACCCTGGCACACTCACACACACAGGTGTGAGCACACAAAATATGCCATTTAATATATATATATGTATTTTTTTCAATGATAGGCTGTATAAGAGATACTGAGCATATAAAATTCACTTCAGGAAACCTATGGCAGGTTTTTCTCCACTTCAGGATAATTTCATCTTAGGCTAGGAAATTCCTTGTAAAACTGTCCTGTGCTCTGGCCCATCTACTAAACATTAGTAGTACACAGCTTCTAGAGGTGACAACCAAAAAGACTTTTTGGATGTTGCCAAAAGTTTGCTGAGGGATAAAGCCATTCCTGTGTGACTCCCACTGCTGTGGCCTAAGGGAAAAAGACTTCAGAATAACTTGAGAAATACTATCCTGATGCAAGCATTTAGAACAGAAAATGAAAGAAAAATGACAAGACCAAAGATTTTAAGTAAGTTAAGACAAGATCTCAAGGCTAATGAAAAAGGGATCATGAGAGAAGAAAAAAAAGAAAAAGGGTCAAAATTACAGAAATGGCACCCCGAACCTTGCTAGGTAAGCATGGAGACCACAGTTTGGATCCCCACCACCCAGGTACATGCCGAGAAGGCGTGGTGGCCACCAGTACTCCCAGTACCATGAGGCAGACATGGGGGATCCCTAGGGCAAGCTGGATGGCTAGACTAGCTGAAATAGCAAGGCCTAGGCTCAAGTGAAGATACCTTGCTTCAGTAAATAAGAGGAGGAGAGTGACTGGGGAAGACATCTGACGTCAAGTTCTCTCCTTCACACACACATACATGTGCATATGCACCCACCCACACAAGCACCTACATGCATACATACCACATACATACACAAGAATATAAAAAGTTGGCCATGGTTATACAATTATCATTATCTTTGGTTTATGTTACTCAAATCATTGGTCTAGGTACAGACTGACTTTATTTAGTCGGTTCTTAGTAATGCAACATCCATGTGCAGATCTGATACCCAAAACAAAAGCTTAGACCTCCAGGGATGGGGAGATGAGTTTGTGGTTAAAGAAGCTTACAAAGCGCCCACATAAAGCCAGTTGCTTAAAGTGGGGAGTATATCTTGAGTTCCTTTGCAGAGGCTAAAAGCATGCACATCTTCAATCTCCCCAGCCCCCACACAAATACTTTTTTTAAAAAACCTTAGACCTTCACTTTAACCTAAATCTAACCATATGGTCCTCTCTGCCAATACTTGTGTTTCTTCCCTCTAGCCCTTCCTTTTTTCCCACTTTTTTCTTTTTTGGTTTTTCGAGGTAAGGTCTCACTCTAGGCCAGGCTGACTTGGAATTCACTAAGTAGTCTCAGAGGGGCCTTGAACTCATGGTGATCCTTCTACCTCTACCTCCTGAGTGCTGGGGATAAAGGCGTGCGCCACCACCATGCCTGGCTTTCCCCTTCCCCACTTCTATGTATTCCCCAAGTGTGTTCTATATACGTATTCACATGCACAGAAACAGACAAAAATAGACGAAAGTCTTACTTAATTTTGTAAGTGATATATATTGTATGTGGTATCTTTTAACTCGCTAAGATTACTTTTTTGTATTATTGCCTATGTTTTCCACATTTAAATTGCTTTGTGACATTTTCCCTATTGTACAATTATCACTACTACTTCATTGGCTATCCTCAGATGGGCAGTAGGGCTATTTCTTGAGTGTCATACATCTCCCAATTGAAAATATACAGGATTTTGCCTCTACCTAGAATCCAGAGAGGGTGTGTGTGTGCAGACATATAGTTTCAAGCTAAGGTGTTTTCCAAAGTACTTAAAGGTTCACCAATATACACTACCACCAGCAATATATCTGACAATCTGCCAATCCATGCCCTAACACTATAAACTGGCAAACTTTCAAATACTTTCTGTTTGGTTTTCCAAGGTAGGGTCTCACTGTAGTCCAGGCTGACCTAGAATTCACTATGCAGTCTCAGGCTGGCCTTGATCTCATGGAAACTCTCCTGTTTCAGCATCCCGAGTGCTGGGATTAAAGGTGTGCACCACCATGTCCAGCTCAAATACTTGTCTATTTACATTCTCCTAATCACCAACATCTTTTCATACGTTTATTAAAGTCTTCCATAAAATGCCCGTTATTTTTCAGCCATTTTCTTTTTCTTTTCTTTTCTTTTCTTTTCTTTTTTTTTTTTGGTTTTTCGAGGTAGGGTCTTGCTCTAGCCCAGGCTGACCTGGGATTCACTATATAGTCTCAGGGTGGCCTCGAACTCACGGTGATCCTCCTACCTTGGCCTCCCAAGTGCTGGGATTAAAGGCATGCGCCACCATGCCCAGCTCTTTCAGCCAATTGTTATTGAGCTGTTTGTAAGAGGTTCTTCAAATATAATTTGTTTATTATATAGATTTCAAATCTCTTCAAGTTTGGGTGTCATTTTATTTTTAATAAATTCCCTGTTATCATTTTATTTATTAGATACAGGCAAAGGGAGAGAGAATGGGCACGCCAGGGCCTCTAGCCACTGCAAAGGAACTCCAGACACATGTGCCGGATGTGCATCTGGCTAACGTGGGACCTGCAGAATTGAACCTGGGACCTTAGGTTTCGTAGGCAAGTGCCTTAACTGCTAAGCCATCTCTCCAGCCCAAGTTTGGGTTTCACTTTAATGATAGTTGCCTTGGATCATTATTAACTTTGCAATTTAGTAAAATATATCAATACTTTACAAGAAAAAATAATCTGGGTCCTATATATTAAATTTTCCCTATTAAGCAAGGGTCTCTCTCATTTTCTACTGTGCGAATGCCAGATCTGCTGGCCTATAAGCTTTGGGGTGCTCTGACTCCCGCTGCTACAGTCAGGTGGGGCACAGACACACCCTACTTGCACCAGCTTCACATGGGTTCTCGGGCTGTATACTTCAGTCTTCGGGCTTGCACAGCAAGAACTTTTAACCACTGAGCTATCTCCCAGGTCCTATGAAACTGCATGTATGTGAAATAGAAGAGAGTGTGCACATGGTGTAGCATGTGTGGTTTGTGGTGTACCCTGCACCCCACACACATGCACGTGGAGGCCAGAGGAGGAGATCAGGTGTCCTCTTATCACTCATCTGCATGTCCTTGAGACACAGGCTTTCCCCCAACCAAGAGCTGCTGTGAATTAGCAAGCCCCAGTGAATTCTCTGGCCTCTCCCCATGCCCTGCTGACTGGGATTAGGGTGGGTATGGCCACGCCCAGCTTTTTATGTGGGTTCTGGGGAGTTGAACTTAGTTGGCTCCCACTCAAGAGGCACCCATGCAAGAGCAGCACATGCTCTAAACCATCTTTCCAGCCCCAACTCTTAATTTTTTTAAATATGGCTTTGGATAGGATCCAATTTTATCCTTTCCATATGAAGATATCCATTGTTCCCATTTCCTTCTTCCCTAATAATGTGGCCCATTTATCACAGAATGTGTTTGGGGTTTTCCTATTCTATTTCATCAATTGATACAACTCTGTGTCTCTTATCACATTAATTTAATTAGCACAAAATTAATCTGAAAACCCTCTCAATTCGGCACACACAGGGGTTCTTCATTTAATATGAAGAATCATATACTTCAGAATGATTTCAATAGTCTATTATTATTTGTACCATAGTTCGTGAAAAGCTATTATGTATTCACTGAAATGACATTATCAGTTTAGAAAAAGTGGTATTTTCAGCTGGACATGGTGGCACTCGCCTTTAGTCCCAGCACTCAGGAGGCAGAGAGAGGTAGGAGGGTCTCCGTGAGTTCAAGGCCACCCTGAGACTACATAGTGAATGCTAGATCAGCCTGGGCTAGAGCAAGACCCTACTTTGAAAAACAACAACAAAAAAGTGTTATTTTCATCATGGCCTTTCTAATAATGACTATGATACTTCCCTGTTTAGCTGACATACCATCTCTCCACATAGCCCTACCCTGTCCTGAACTGACTCCCAGGCAATGGTGCTGCACAATCATTCTATTTTAATTGTATTTGAAGGTACTGGGTTGGTACCATATCATAATTTATAGAAATTCCCCTGAGATTTATCTTTTATGCAGGTATTTTCTAAATTGTTACAAATAATACCTATCTTACAGTTGTATGACTTATAGTGCACAGAATTATTTTGTCTTTTAATTTTTGTGCCTCTGATTTCTTTATTAAAATTTTGCTCTATCAAAAGCCTTAAATACAGTGTTAAATAACAAATTTCAATCTGAACACTTCAAAAGTTGTTAGTGACGTCCTCTGCTCATCTAAACTGCAATGACGAGTTTTAAGATATCAACAGGCAGACACATACATTTATCTTGTTATCAAGTTGAGACACAATAAACTGTGCTAAATCCTTGATGGTAATCAGGTGTTTTGAGATTATTCATACAGTTTTGCTAAATTACATCGTATTAAATTTATATAGAATAAGACAGGTAAAGAGACTTTAATATTCTAAAAACATTATGGTGCAGTCAGAAAAACTCAGTCTTAACAGTTAGTACTCTGTAACCTGTCAATTTCAGTTTCCTCATATGTAAAGTAGAAATAACAAGAATATGCGACAGGATATCTTTTCCACAAATTTTATACATTTCTCAATGAACTTGAATATTTGTCACATGTAGAACTGAAATAAACAAGATCATCATCAGTACCTTAAAAACTTTTCTTCATAATACATAAAAACAAATACCACTGCATGAGAATTATAGTAACAGCCTATAAAAGGAAGGAAGACACTGTAAGTGTGGTGGCTCAGGCCTATAATCCCAGCACTCAGGAAGCTGAGGTAGCAGTTGCTAAATTCGAGGAGGGCCTGGATTGTGGTGAGTTTCAGGACAGCTACAGCTAGAGTGAAGCCCTGAAGAATGGAGCAACATGGACTTTACCTGGCATATCTGCTTGATCGATTTGAGCCATTGTTATTAAATGTCTGTTGATCAGCTCCTAAAAAAGGAAACAAGTATACTGACATCTAAACACAGCTTCTGAGAGCTAGATATCCTACTATAAATAGCTAACATCGTACTTATTTTTCTGAGTACTTTTTAACATTGATATTATGAAATAACATTCTACAAAGTTAAAATATATAAATTCAAGTCCTAGACAGACCTACTTCCTCATAATGCAGGTTAAATTTAAGTAGGTATGCTTTATAAATCAAAGCATGAAACTAATGTGATGAGAGAAATATAAGGTCTACTAAGAAGCTGGTCAACCATTCACTGTAAAACCACTGTAAGGGACTGGGGACACAGCTCAGTGGTACAGGGCTCACCCAGCATGTACTGCACTCCATCTCCAGCACTGTGAAAGAAAGGCACTACCCGCCCTCCCCTTCCCTCATACTAAAATCTATGTCTGCAAAATAAAAATATTTGAGAATCCGAGTGTAAAATAAAATTCTATCAAGTAATATCTAGTTGTTTTATCAGCAAATAAAACAAAAAAGTAAATTATTTTATAAAACCTACTTTTAACTTTTTATTGGGTCACTTAAAATGAAGCTTATTTCTGTTTCAAACTACTTACTCTCAATCTATTAGGAAAAATTGGAACATTAAGAATCATTTAAATTATGCTTTGGTCAGCCAGGCATGGTGGCGCACGCCTTTAATCACAGCACTTGAAAGGCAGAGGTAGGAAGATTGCCGTTGAGTTCGAGGCCACCCTGAGACTACATAGTTAATTCCAGGTCAGCCTAGGCTAGGGTGAGACCCTACCTTGAAAAAAAGTATACTCTTTGTTCAAAGGGCACTTTAGTACAAAGAATATGAAGTTCAGAAAGGTAGCCTATTTAAATATTCAGCATTTTATATTCTAATACATAATTATACAAATTTCCTTTAAACAGGTATGAAGTAAATATAAATAAAACATAAACCCTCTAAGTTTTGTCTCGTGTAGAATATTGTAAGAACATCCGAAATCCATGGTTCTTTCTCCAGTCTTCACTAGAGCACAGGGAGGAGGTGGTCACTATTCTCCTACAAATACTGCAAGCGTACCTGTCGGAGTTCATCAGCCATGAAGAAAGAAGGCGCATTTGCTTTTGGTTGCATGTAAGCAACATGAGGTGCAGTTGGAGGGTAAATATGATAGTTTGGAAACACCTATAAAGGTAGGAAGGGGGACATGTGATCATCAATTTCACTCAATTGATAACTCTATCAGTGATAGTTTTGGTAAAATTTAGATTTTCATATGGCAGTGATAAATTTATCTCAAATCTTTAAAATTATAGTGAATTGAGCTGTAGAGAATACAGGTGTTAAAAAAATACTTTCTGAAAGCATTTCATGATCTTGTCATTCATTTTAATAGTCTAATGAGAAAACATTTCCTCAAAGTAAAATTTCAGTTCCACGGAGAAGGCTGCTTTTGCTTTTGACAGACAGACAGTTCCATATACAAACAGTTCCAAGCAAATGGGAGGAGAGAATGGTGGCAGAAACGGTACATCTCTGGGTACAGTGAGATAACGAAGTAACCTTGCTATGGCTGCTCAAGCAACTGTCAATCTGGGGCCAAATGGTATCTAAACCTGCTAAGCACTTCCAACTGCAATAAGCATGGGGACCAACTTATTCTAGGTGAGTGAGCACCTCAGTGAACGGGAGGACGCTCCCCACGGGCCTCACCTTATAAGCGAATGGCGACAGTCACTCCCCCTGCTCAGCTTCAGCTCTCACTGTATCACTGGCCTGGCCTTGCCACCGCAAGAGCTTCTCTCTTCCCTTACCATTTTTTGTTTCCTTTTTTTTTTTTTTTTGCTTTTTTATGTTTTTGGTTTTTCAAAGTAGGGTCTCTAGCCTAGGCTGATCTGGAATTCACTATGTAGTCTCTCAAGGTGGCCTCAAACTCACGCTGATCCTCCTACCTCTGCCTCCCAAGTGCTGGGATCAAAGGTGTGCGCCATCATACCCAGCTGTTTCCCGTATCAATTTTTTTTCAAATAAAACATTTTTTTCCCTCTCTTAAAAATGAATCTAGTTTCACAAGAGAAGGTAATGGGATGTGAATAGGACCAGAGTACAGTATGTATAAAATTTTTCAAATAAAATAATTTCAGCATTTATTAATTTTTTGAGGAGGAGGGGAGAGAATGGGTACATTAGGGCCTCTAGCACAGCCACTGCAAACAAACTCCAGAATCATGCACTACTTTGTGCGTCTGGCTTATGTGGGTTCTGGGGAATCGAACCTGGGTCCTTAGGTTTCACAGGCAAGTGCCTTAACCACTAAGACATCTCTCCAGAAAATAAAATAATTTTTAAAAATAAATTCAGATGTCTTCTGTTGCCCTAATGTGATTATTCTGCAAAATTATTTGAAATTTCCTTAAAACATCAAGTGATTTGGAATTATCCATAACCTGAACCTACAAGGAGAGTATTACTGCCTTTTCTTACCTTGGTTTTCTTATATCAGATAGCATCATTTGGCTTAACTACCTTAGGCTGGCTAAGCATAAGTCATAGCTGGAAGAATAAAAACATTATAAAACATGCCATACTTGGTCTCTATCAAAGGATACCATTTTGCAATAAAAGAACCTCTACATAGATTAAGCTAATTTTTTTCTACAACTATTAAATATAACAATATCAGTAACTATAAAATACATTATGCCGAAACAATAAAACACTGAAAGACTGTCTTCTTGCAAGAGCCCAGGAAAGTTTCTACCTCAGTTCTATGACCACTTGTTCACTAAACTGTCCTGTGATGGCTGTTAAAAGATTTATGATATGCCACCACCAACAAAAAACTCCTCACAGAACAGTTAATTTTAAGGATTTTACATAACTTACAAGTACTCATATCCATGTTCTCAAATTTCTTTGTCCTGAAACCATGGTATGAATTCTTTTCCTTCTACAGGCAGGGAACAATCTCAGAAACACAAGACTTGAGTGCCAAACACTCAGCAAAACTAATCTCTGAAAAAACAGCGACAAAGGAACCTGCTTCCTTTATACTCAATTAAAAGATTACATTTAATCAAAATAAATTATTGTTCTAATTTGAGGATCAAAATCTGTTTATTAAAACCCAGTCAAAAGTCTGTAATTCAAATTAGCTTCTTATTTTAATGGAATTGCGCATTTTTATTCATGAGCTTTTTGCTAACATTTCTAGTCCTCTGGCTGCTCATAATCAAGGGCCCCCTTTGTTCCGAATCTACCTCCTCCTTTGCAATGACCTACTCTGCGAGCCTTTGTGCCAGTCTACTACCCAGACATCTGTTTTATTTCAGTAACTACTGGTAAAATACAACTTACTTTCTTCAACTTCTTACTAGAGTTCACCTACCTATCCAGTACCTAAAAATAAAAAAGTCAGAGGACATCAACGCTGGCTAGCACAAGTACTGGGTAACCCATACTCAAAGCGGCCCTAAAGCACTAAAATAGAGAGAGAGCACTTCTGTAACCTAACCTCTAAATGAAGCCAGATTTATCTAAGCTAGGAGGAAGGAGGCAGAATCATAGTGATCTGAAGACGTGAATTTTTTCCTATCACAATAAAACATCCCATCTGGGACTAAAGCTGCTCATCAGTAAGATGCCTGCCTAAGAGCACTGTAATTCCCTCGTTAGTGGAGCCATACCATTCCAGTCAAAGGTGCTGGAGTTGTGTCTGTATAGAAGTAAGTCGTCCCCCCGACAGTTTCCTTCTGGATCACCTGACCAGAAGATGGAGTCTGAGAAACAGGATTACTAACAGGTGTGGAGGCACTAGACGGCACCATGTAACTTGCTGGATTTGGAGTGTGACTTCTTCTTCTGGGAGCAGGAGAAGTATGTGGAGTAATCTTGGGGGAGTGGAGAGGGGAAGATCCAGCAGACAATGACAGTCCTAAGAAAGAGGCAAAAACAGGGTCTCAGTGGAGCATTAACTGGTTGTGGGGGCTGGGGGTGCTTGGAAAATAAAATGCCACACCAATTGAAGGATAAAGATTAAATTTTTCTTCTTTTGTTTGAGGCAAAGCAGTGATTAAATGTCAAAAGTTTCTTTTCTCAAATGTAGTCACAGCCAAATCCATTAGTGAATTCATTGCAATAACAGTCTTCTCCATATCAAAATTTACACCTCAAACTTCACGAGTAAGAGTCACTAGCGATTTAGTAGTTAATTTAATGGAAGCATGGGGAATATTGCAATGGTGACTCTTTTTGCCTTTTCTAATTCTTTGCTTTTTCACAAGTCCGTTAAAACTGTACTATTTCCAAAATGCCACATGCTGCTAAAATATTATGGTATTCCACAAATCAAATTATCTAATAAATATCCACTAAGTTCTTTCAGCCAAATACAATTAACAAAATCTTTTGAAAAAGAGCTACACTGGGCTGAAGAGACAGCTTAGCGGTTAAGGCACTTGCCTGTGAAGCCTAAGGACTCATGTTTGACTCTCCAGGTCCCATATAAGCCTGATGGACAGTGATGCAAGCGTCTCTCCCCGAACCCCTGCTCTCACATTAAAAAAAAAAAGGCCAGTCTATTGCACTTGCCTCAAAAAAATAGAAAAGATAGAAATTATACTGCCAATCACATGCATGAATGCAGATGAAATGCCAATTAATTAAAACCAGGTAAAGTTATCCAAAGGCTTATATGGAGGTGTTCAGTTCTGAAGTGGGGTACTAGAGCTACAAACCCTCCTTCCTGAAAATGAAAACCAAGCTCATGAGATGATACAAAGGGCTTAGGTCAGTGAAGTGTTTGCTACACAAACAAGAGGACCTCAGTGTGGAACCCCAGCACCCACCAAAAAGCCACTCAAGGTGCAGCTCATGCCTATAATCCTAGCACTGAGGAGGCAGATACTGGAGGCTCACTGGAAGTTTGGTTGGCTAGCTAATTAGCTCAATCAGTGAGCTTCAGGTTCAGTAAGAGACTCTGCTAAAAAAAAAAATAATAATAAAAATAAATAAGGAAGGGGCTGGAGAGATGACTTAAGTTGTTAAGGCACTTGCCTGCAAAGCCAAAGGACCCAGACTCCCCAGGACCCACATAAAGCCAGATGCACAAGATAGCACATGCATCTGGAGTTCGTTTGCGGTGGCTACTAGATGCCCTGGTGTGCCCATTCTCTCTCTCTCAAATAAATAAATGAATACAATTTAAAAAATTTTTTAAAAATAAGGAAGAGAGTAATTGGGGAAGATATCCAATGTTGCTGACCATCACACACATGCATGTGTAAACACTCTCACACACATATATGCCACACACCATACCACACTCAATCTGTACATGCACACCAAAAAGCAAGCTTATCTAGGGACTGTCTAAAAACCTTCATCATTGAAGGAATCTGCTACCACACAAGCCAAGAAAAACATTACCAAAATACCTCTGGCCATACTGTTACGATTAACAGAGATTTCAATCTGTAGTATTTCATAATACATTAAGACTATGCTTCCAGAAACACACAGGTGAACACAACTATGACTTAAACTGGGTTCTTTTCTTTGGATAGCCTTTTGCACATCTAAAGAGAGACAACCAAATGATTTTCTCTGATTTTCTGAGCAACAACAAAGAATGTAAGATACTGCAGCTAGAACCACCACAGTGCAGATCAAAATTCAGATTCAGGGATTTATGATAGTTAACCAAGTACATATACACAAAGTCAACAGCAAAGCCAAGACTCAAACCCAAGTCTCTACGTTTCGTAGAACAGTATCCAGTATCCCTCCCGCTGTAAGTCAAGGTCTACCATACTGACACGGAACCAGCACACAGACTCTCATGTAGCCCTTCCTAAGAAAAACCCAACATTTTGTGTTAAAAAAGAAAAAAAGTTATGAAGTCAAGTTACTATGCTAAGAGACAAGCCTAATTTTTGTTTTTTATTTAACCACTCCAGCTCTCTTTTTATCTAACTGTATTTACACACTTAACTGTAAATGAGTCTATAGACTACGTAGCATAACATAACACTACGTACTTTACCTACTCTCAAATACACTTACAGTTTCCCCTAAAGTTAATCTTGCATTCCTTCTGTGAAAAAACTGATGAGCCTCCAGGATGAGTACTGAACTGACTTTGCATTCCTTAACAGCACTATGTGCAGCTCCCTTTCATAGCACTTGCCGGGTGTCCTGCGATAATCCACTTTCTCCCCAGACCCACCCTGGAGTAAGTGCGCTGCGTTCACTTCATGAAGACCAAACTAACTGAAAGGTCAACAGAACTATCCTGAGGACACACGGTTTAGTAAACAATAGAATCAAGATTAAGCAGAAGTTGATTTGATCCTAGGTGAGCACTCTACTCCCAAGCCTTGTGTGAAGGAATAGAAAGAGGTTATGTAAAGCTTTATCTAACTTTAGTGTGGGAAAAGTAAGAGCATAGGGTGATGGGAAAGATTCTAATCCCAGGTTAAAGTAAGACAAAAGGTAAAATCTTTCTTTAAGGCTAAATACATCAACACAGATTACCACAAAAGATCATATTAATGTTAAAAAGAAAAAAATTTGTATGTTAGAATTTATACTATATAGTACCAACACTTTATTTAAGAATTTTAAGAAATTATTTTAAATATAAAAGTTGTAGTTCATATACGTGAAATGAGGTAAACTAGAATTAACTTAAGTAATTTAAAATAAAACGTTCAACACTGAGCATCATTGTCCATACAGGTATGAGATTATCTAGAAAACCAGGAATGAAGCCGGGCGTGGTGGTACATGCCTTTAATCCCAGCACTCAGGAAGCTGAGGTGGGAGGATTGTTGTGAGATCAAGGCCACCCTGAGACTACAGAGTAGATTTCAGGTCAGCATGGGTTAGAGTGAGACCCTACCTCAAAAACCCAAAAAATAAAACCAACAACAACAAAAAGCCAGAAATGAAATTACATAAGTACATAATCTAGTCACAGAAGACACAGCTATGCACTAGCAGACTATTACAGAACTAGGTAAAATACCCACACATGTTTACATAATGGTGCTCTATGCCCACTATTACAATAATACTTTAACATGGCTCATTAGTAAACTGCTATAAACAATGCTAAGTTGTAAATCGCATGAAAGGAGTAGACCACACTACATAAACAAGTAGTAAAAAAGAAAAAAGAAAAAAGAAAAAAAATAAGGGCACTAGCTGAAAATGAAGAGATCCTGCTCAAACCATGGAATGACGACTCAATGGTATGAATTCTTAGCTAAGCAAAGCATGCTATTGCACACCTTTACTCCCAGCACTCATGAGGCAGAGTCAGGAGAATCTCTTCCAATTTGAGGCCAGCCTGGTCTACAAAGTAGGTTCCAATCTAGCAAGAGCTATAGAGCAAGTTCCATCTCAAAAAGTGTCTAAAAATGCTTTGTTAAAAATGACGCCATCCTGGGCTGCAGAGATGGCTTAGCGGTTAAGCACTTGCCTGTGAAGCCTAAGGACCCCGGTTCAAGGCTCCATTCCCCAGGACCCATGTAAGCCAGATGCACAAGGTGGTGCATGCATCTGGAGTTCGTTTGCAGTGGCTGGAAGCCCTGGCGTGCCCATTCTCTCTCTCTCTCCCCCTCTCAAATAAATAAAAATAAACAAAAAAATTTTTTAAAATGGCACCATCCACTACAACATTATTCAACAATTAACCACAGGAATAATTTTCCTGGAAGGACTTCAAAATACTTGATATGTTGTATATCAATTATAATAGAAGTGTTGTTCATTAGAAATTCTCTCTCTTGTAAGTAAGTACTCATTAATAATTTCTATTTTTTTCCTTTGAGGAAGGAATACCAGTGGTTATTTTCGCACTCTGATCTAAACTGGCACTCAAAGTCAACAGAATACTAAATCAAGTGTAATAATATGTACAAGATTAGCATAAAAGACAATTCAGAAGAATGAAAATCTATATTTAATAAAATATACCAAGTTAGCAATATTTACGTTTATGTTTTTTTATATTACTTTTTGTCATTAACTGTTAGAATGATATTTTGGTGACATCACATAATTACTTTCAATGAAACTTCATAAGTGATATGCAAGCTGAGAAATTTAAATGATGGCATGATTTTGAAAAAAATGCTTCTGAATATCCCTCTATTCACATAAAAGTAAGCAGCAGCCTAAGAATGTCCACGGGAGGTGCTAGCCACAGTGATGAAAAAGAGATATAAAAAAATTAAGGTGAAATATCATGGCTTTTGAATAACATAATTTTTTTTCTATAAACCCCAAGAGAGACAAAAAAAAAGGCTTGCAAATAATGACAAAATCTATCAACTTAAATGTTTACACAGTTAGTATATACCAAATTAGTACTTTCCAAACACAACTACCAGTCTGGACAACACTGCTTGTGAAAGCTGAGGTACAACACATCCTTCACATCCTCCCTCAGTGCCCTCCCAGGGTTGGAGTCTATATAGCTGTAAAGTAGACTATGCCCCAGAAAGCATGTAAACATGACAAAGAAAAAAACAAGAAGAACTTGAGGAACACGAGCGATAGAAGAACTTGAAAGCAGATACATGGTGTGTGGCATGGAGACTCACGGCGCAGCTTGAGCTCAGCTCTGCAAGATGAGAGCCTCGTGTCCACGTGAGTATATGAAGTGCAACCCTAAGTTCTCGCACATGGAAAACAATGACAAAAACCTCCATGTAAAGCAAGAAGTCTGGAAAAATGTGCCACCATTACAGGACCTGAAGAACTCTACATATCAGCCCCTGGAATGAAATGGGAAGGGGACGAGGGCTGGGTTAGGGAATGTTAATTACTTTGACTTGATCATTACATATTGTATATACATGTATCAAGTTAATCTACTGCCTGTCAAACATTAAATAGGAAATTGCAACTTCATGATTTTCTCATGTACAGATATAAGACACTGCCATGACTGTGTATTACAGGAATACAATGAAAACTTAACATATAATCTGATTTTCCAGCTGGTGAGATGGTTTAGCAGTTAATGCACTTGCCTGAAAAGTCACAGGACCCAGGTTTGATTCCCCAGTACCCATGTAAAGCCAGATACACAAGGTGGCACATGCATCTGGAGTTCATTTGCAATGGCTAGAGGCCCTGGCATATCCATTCTCTATCTGCCTTTATCTCTCTCAAATAATTAAATCAATAAAATATATCTGTTTAAATTGACTTTCCCTGAACACCTGGATGAAGGAAACACCAGATTGTTGTGAAACACTTCCATATACTCAGTGAATATAGGAATATAGGAATCCTTCCCAGAAAGCAACCCCACTTATAAGAACTTGTAATGGCACCAGTAATCAATCCCATCTCTCAAGAGGGAGAGGCAGAGTTCAAGGTCAGCCTGTTTCAGAAGACATTAAAAAAATTAACTAGTAAAATGTACTTGAGAATTTGTACCTCAATAACAGAATGACTGAAGAGTATTGTAAAATACAATCACGACTGAATGAAGGGTACAAACGAAGCCACATCACTAAAGAAAGCAAGCTAAGCTTAGCAGAAATTCACACACATTAAAATTAAAGGGAAAAAAACTCCGTAAACAAGTTAAATGGAAAATCTGAATTGTATTTCAACACACACACACACACACACACACAAAAGGTCACATTATTATGTGGGGATGGGGGTAGAAAACACCAAAAACCTTTTAGAAGTGGGCAGGGGAGCAACAAAACACCAAATATACAACTCATTTACATTAACTATCAATAAGAAATGTGAGCATAAACTCATCCGTAAATGAACACATGCTATATGGAAAATTAAATTCAGGTAAGAAGGTTAAATGAAGAAAAGAAAATATAATTTTTGTTATTTAGCTGTCAATTTTACCCTACATATATCCAAAAATGTAATACTAGTTCATGAAAGATAACAAGAGCCTGAGACCCCTGAGTTTGATACCCCAGAACCCGAGGGAAAGGCTGGGCTAACTGAAGAATCACTGAGGCATGCTAGCAAGAAAACAGCAGCCTGGGGTCAAGCAAAGACCCTATCTCAATGAAGCCCATGACTGTCGACAGAGGGATCATGCCATTCCAATGGTCCTCCTCCATGGCACTGCCATCTAATGTACACACCTAATATACTCTCAAATGTTAAGAAACTTCCATGCTGGAGAGATAGCTTAGTGGTTAAGGCACTTGCCTGCAAAGCCTAAGGACCCAGGTTTGAATCCCCAGGACCAATGCACAAGGTGGCACATGCACCTGGAGTTCGTTTGCAGCTGCTAGAGGCCCTCACACACCCATTCTCTCTCTATCTGCCTCATTCTCTCTCATAAATAAATAAATACTTTTTTAAAAAAGGAAAATTCCAAGAGCCAAACCAAACCTCAAAAGTCAGTTATCATTTCTGACCACACTGAATTATTAGGTTATCATCTTGCAAAGATGAACTTGACCTAAAGACAAATACAGGGTTTATGCAGGAGAGAATCATAAGGAAGTTTATATGCTCACAATGCAGAGAACAAAACCAAGTTACTAATACACATGTTCCAATCCAAAGTCAAACAATATATAGTTTAGTTATACCCCAAACACAGACACTATCTATCCTTAAGTCCTAACAGGTTTCAAAGACATGTTAAACATTGATGTATTTCCCACCTTGACTTTCCTGATGATAAATCAAAGATGGGCATTAAAACCAACTGCAAAGTTCAGTGCTTCCCCCCCCCCCACCCCGAAACTAAATGGAGGGAGGTGGGTAGGTAGGTGTGTGTGTAATTAGCATTACAATGACATGATTGGATGCCCTGAAAACATTTAAATCAATGCATTCTGTCAACAAATTCCCAAGATACTTTAGGTAACTACACAGAATGCACTGCAGCCCTCTGTTGAAGGGAGCATCCTAAAATAAGGTATCAAAAGCAATAAAACATCAGAATCCAACTGCAGTAGACCTACTATATTGATGATTATAAGTAAAGCTGCTTTGCAACATACATGATCCTTAAATTCTTCAGGAAACTTAGTGATAAATATTCTTCACTGGAGGTGCCAAGTCTAAGAACTCCTCCACACATTCAGAAGTCACCAGAATTCACACTACTCCACACATAGCTACACTCAAAGCTAAAATTTATCCCTGCCAGGCAGTAAGCATACCAGCCAGATAGCAAGAGAAAAAGACACAGGTTCAATCTAGAGGAATTCATGGTATGACCCTCACAGTATGCTCTGTGCTCAGCAGTGCCTGTGGGGTGCTCATAGAAACTCCATTTTCATAGCCCCTATCAGAATTCCAAAACCATGCAAGGAAAGCAGTTGTGTAGTATAAACCTCATGGAATGAAAGAGTTTAGGCACAGCTAAACAGCTAGGAAACAGTGGGAATTCTACCAAAATTCAAGTTCTTACAATGCCAACTGACCAAAAACCTTACAAACAGGTGTTTTAAAGACAGCTCTCTTTGGCTTGATAACTCACTTCTACACAGGTAACTTGAACCATCTTTAATATATATATATTGGTTTTTCAAGGTAGGGTTTCATTCTAGCCCAGGCTGACCTGGAATTCACTATGCAATCTCAGGCTGGCCTCGAACTCATGGTGATCCTTCTACCTCTGCCTCAAAGGTGTGTCCCACCACGCCCAGCTTAAAAAATATTTGTGTTTATGCACTTGGGACAGGCGGGGAGAGAGAAAGCTGCTGCAACCAAGTGTGAGGTGCATGCACCACTTAAGCCACTAAACCATTCCCCCAGCCCTGTATGGACCACTTCTGGCATCTAGTTTTACATGGGTCCTGGCGAACTGAACTGGCACAGGAAGACTTTGCAAGCAAGTGCCTGCTGAGCCATCTCCCTAGCCCCCATTTTTTCATAATTCTGCTCCATTGTGATGATGATTATTACCTTTTTTTACTTTAAACTAACTGCACTCCTCACAAAAGGGAGAGAAATTTTGAACAAAGGGTAATGACAATAAACTGGGGTAGTTCAGTGGTCGAGTGTGTGCCTAACAGAGCACATTCAAGATCCCAGGCTCAATCTCCAGTATCACACATAAACACACAAGCAAAACGTTACAGCAGTAACTTCTGTTGACTCCACTACTTCTTTTTAAAAATATTATTTATTTATTTATTTATTTTTTATTTGAGAGCGACAGACACAAAGAAGCACAGAAGGCAGACAGAGAATGGGCACATCAGGGCCTCCAGCCACTGTAAACAAACACCAGATGCCTGCGTCACTTCGCACATCTGGCTTACATGGGTACTGGGGAATCAAGCCTTGAACCGGGGTCCTTAGGCTTCTTAGGCAAGTGCTTAAACACTAAGCCATCTCTCTTCAGTCCATCTCCACTACTACTTTTTTTTTTTTGTTTTTTTTTTTTTTTTTGAGGTAGGGTCTCACTCTAGCCCAGGCTGACCTGGAATTCACTCTGTATTCTCAGGGTGGCCTCGAACTCACAGCGATCCTCCTACCTCAGCCTCCCGAGTGCCAGAATTAAAGGTGTGCGCCACCACGCCCAGCTTCCACTACTTCTTATCCATATACATTACAAAAAACATTGTTTTGCACTTTTGCTTCTTCTTATGCCAGGCTTACCTAAAGGAATATCTTCTTTTTAATATATTAGGATCACAGAGTCAATTCCCCAACTGCTTTTTGTCTGTATAGCACAGGTCCATAAAGAAGGTTCTACCAAGACAACCTCTGACAGCTGGGGACAGTACATGACCTACAGCTGCGGCTGTTTGTTCACCTCCAAAGGTCTTTATTTTCTGTGGTGGGGTGCCTTTACTTGCCTAAATCTCTTCCTGGTATGTGTACCAACATTTAATAATGTCTTCTAATTCAGTCATTATTTTTTATGAATGTTTCCATAAACACTGAGCTTTAAATATCTTATTTATGCCAGGTGTGGTGGCACACACCTTCAATCCCAACACTCATGAGACAGAGGTAGGAGGATCACCGTGAGTTCGAGGCCACCCTGAGACTACATAGTAAATTCCAGGTCAGCCTATCTCAAAAAACCAAAAAAGTAAGAAATGAAAATCTTGTTTATTCCATTACTGTAACATTTGACAGATTAAAAAAAAGTAACTTAGTAAATTGTTACCATATCCTAAGTTTTTTAAAAAGTAAAACTAAAAATGAGAAGAGGAAAATGGTGCATGTGTGCGTGTGTTTCACACACTCCATGGCTGGGAAATGGAGCGAAGACCTGAACTTGTGTATTTCATCAACTTCTCTCTCTAGTATCCAAGGTACCTAAACATTCACACTAATAAAATACATACGTTATAAAAGCTAAGATTTTCACTCTTAGTAGTGTACAGGCTTTTAGAACAATAGTGAAGATCCAAGCTATAACCAAACCATAACAAAAAAAAAAAACCTGGAAAATATCTATCAAACTGTCTATAATTACAACAAATGTTAGACAAGCCTGTGGGAGGTGGGGGCAAGAGGATTGTGAGTTCAAGGCCATCCTCAGCTACACAGAGTTCAAGGCCAGCCTGGGGTACATGAGAGCTTGTCTGAAAGATGAAAACATACATGTAATACAAACAAGGCATGCTCACGTACGCTGCTTTAAGAGCTATCATCTGCCCAGCACATGCAAGGACCTAGATTCTATTCCCAGCACCACATCAGAAAGGGAGATGACCTTTAGTAACACTGACTCAACTTTAAAAAGTTTCATTGTATTTTAATTTATTGTGGGGGGGGGGGAGGAGAAAGAATGGCACACTAGGGTCTCCAGCCATTGCAAATGAACTCCAGATGCAAACGCCACCATGTGCACCTGGCTGGCCTGGATTCTTAGGGTACACAGGCAAGCGCCTTAACCACTAAGCCATCTCTCTAGTCCTAAACTGTTTTTTTTTTTTTTTTTAATGCATGCCTATGGGTGCATGTTCGTGTGTAGGAGGGGGGAGCAGCAGAGGACAAACATCAGGTGTCACACCTCAAGAACACCATCTACCTTTTTTGACACAAGGCCTCTTAATGGCCAGGAACTCTCTGACTAGGCTAGTCTAGACTATCTGGCCATCAAGCCCCAGGGATCTGCCAGTTTCTACCTGCCCAGTGTGGGAACGACAAGCATCTGCCAGAAGCCTCAGCATTTTTGCATGGGGACTGGGGACTGAACCCAGGTCCTTGTCTGAAGGAAGAAAAGGCAAACACACACACACACACCAAAGCATGCACAGCGATGGCGGCTTCACCAGCGAGGCGACCTCTTCAGCCTGACTCAACTCTACAGAGAAAACTGGTTTTTGGAGACTGACAACTTAAAGGTTAGAGAAAACAACATCAAATAAATGAGTTTTTTGGAGTGTCAAGAATGATTTCAAGGCAGAAGGAACATGTGGCAAGTGATGCTTCATGGTGTACAACTAAATTTTTTTCCACAATGCAGTTATTTGAGTCAGTCAGAAAATACAGAAAAACTGTTGAAGACTTAATTACCTAAAATAAAATGGATTTTCTTCTTTTTGAGGTAGGGTCTTGCTCTAGCCGAGGCTGACCTGGAATTCATTACGTAGTCTCAGGGTGGCCTTGAACTCACAGCAATCCTCCTACCTCTGCCTCCCTATGCTGGGATTAAAGTCATGTGCCACCACGCCTGGGTAAAATGGATTTCTTAACATGGAATCACTGTGTACCCCAGGCTGGCCTATGTAGCCCATGTTGGCCTCAAACTCACAGTAATCATCCTGCCTTAGCCTCCTAGTGTATTAAGTTTATCTTCTGAGTAATTACACCTTAGTACATATTTGTATGAACAAAGTAAACAAATTATTAAAATAATTTTTTAAAATTTAAATTTTTTTTAAAAATTTAAATTTAGGGGCTGGAGGGATGGCTTAGCAGTTCAGGCATTTGCCAAAGATTCAATTCCCCAGGACGCACATTAGCCAGATGCACAAGGGTACGCACACGTCTGAAGTCTGTGTGCAGTGGCTGGAGGTTCTCGTGCGCCCATTCTCTCTCTCCCTCTTTCTCTGCCAAACAAATAAATAACTTTTTAAAATTTTTAAATTTAGAAATCTCTAATCATTATTTTCAATTCACACTGCTATCTCCAACAGGTCACTCTAAGTTTAAAACTATTAAAGTTACAAGTGAAAATCAAATTCATGATTTTGCCTTAAGTTTTAAAGTTTCTAATTTTAAGCCAGAAGTAGATCAACATCCCCCACCTTTGTTTTACAAGTCACTTAGCTGGAGCTCAATGTACTTCAATAATTTGTTCATAGAAATAAAGAAAGGTGACTTGGGTGCTAATCCATGCAGTAACTTCACTCTGATGAAGTTAACCTAAATTTAAATCCGTAGTGGCTTTATAAAATGACAAAAACTAGAAGAAAATGTGGCAATACAAAGGTGGAACATCATTAAATACAGAAGCATAAACTTCATGACATATACTAAAATATCACAAGTATATATCTTAAAATATAGGAGACTAGTATAACCCATTCATAACATTTATCTGTTTAAGTGCTTGGCACTCTACACTAAGCCTGAAAACTATATATACCACTGCTTCTAAAGGTTTAGGTGCTATGAAAAGACACAATGTTATGAAGATGAGTGTAACTGCTACAAGCAAAAACAATTCAGGGGTCTTTGAACTGAAAGACAAATTAGAATTTAATGTTTCTCAAGAATCCTACTGATACACATGTTACAATTAAAACTTTCTTCTTCTTTAAGAGGCTATTATGAAATTGATGAGTGGCATTTTGGAATCCAGAAACATGATTAAGCTTTTGGCAACTTTTCTGTGCCACCCTATGGGACCAATCCTTTAAGATATTGGCACTGAGTTTTACACAAAGGGCAGAGGGATATTTTCTAAAATTTAAGTTGGGAACGTTTGTTCATTCCTTTTAAAGGCAGCAGCAAATGAGATGAGAAAAGGAAGCTTTAAGAGTATGACTAACTAGGGCATCTTACTAGGCTTGTTTTAGCTGTGGATCCAGCTCTAGCACAGGGCGTACACAAAGTCAAACACTGTAAGGACTCACTGCGCAACAGTGTCGTGCCTGATTCCAAAAAAAAAAAATCAATCACTTTACCATCAAGAAGTACTAACAAAGCCAGTAAGAAAGAGCTAAGACAATAATGGCCTTTATTGTCCCTAATAATTTCCTTGTTCAATCAAATTCAGCTTTGCAACCAATTCTTAAAACTGGCTTTAAGGGGACCCTGTATGTGTGTGGCATGGAGAAAACAGGGGAGAACAAGGATACATCGATACATCGAGAAGAGAGCCAACTGTCTACCAGGAGATGGGCACCTCCACCTCATCTGCCCGGGCCCAGAAGTCACTACACGGGAAGCAGTGACATGGATACTGCTCTCGTGGCTCGCCTGAAAACCAGTTCCAGGGGCATGGCAACAGACACTGTGGTCACTCACACCTCTTAAAAACAGAGGTCCAGAGTCTAGAGAAAGCAATACTAAAATCAGATCTTTATCTCGCCCATTAAGGCTCAGGGAATACTGCGTAAGAGGGGGCTGAAAGACTGTAAGAGCCTCAGCGTGGGTGGGAATAGCCTGAGACACCATGTTTCCCCCCATCCCTACAGAGACTGGCTGAGGCCTCTTGGTCTCCACAATGAATACCAATATCCCCACCAAAGACCCTCAGTAGAATTAGGGAGGGGGAGAGGGAGTCTATGGGTACAACCATTTTATATTAAAAAATCAATAAATTAATAATAAGCTGGCTTTAGTGTTCTTAACCCAAACCACAAGTGCCTCTGGTCCTAACAATCATGCAACTAGTGAGCCTGAAGCTCACCCGTCCGCCGCACGCAGCCCACTTCCATGCTGGATGACTTCTGATACCTTTAGCTTCAACAATAAAAGATATTTAAAGGACTCTCCTTGAATCTTGGCTATGTCAAACTCCCATGACCCCTCTATCTTTTAAATAGTATTATCTTCAAAATAACTAAAATAATTATTAAAATTATTAAAATAATTAGCCACTGCCTGCTTTTAAAGGTCTTCAAGATGATAATCACTAGATATGTCCAACATAATTTACTTTGACCTAGAAAATTACGGTATAAAGGCATTTAATTTTCTGTAATATTTTTAATCCCTCATGTTTCAGATTCAAAATTCCACTTAATTGAACATATAAACAAACCCATTTCCTTAGAAAATTGAAACAAAAACTAAATTTAAGGCAAAACTTTTACCTTACTAACACTTAACAACTGTTTATTGAAACAGTACTTTAAAATATTAGCCTGAGATATTTATTCACTGATCTGATAAAAGTATTTACCAATCAAATTAAGTCCCAATTAATCCTAAAAGTTTCAAGTCACAAATGCATACTACATTTTCAACGATTAATAACCCATCTGCCAAAAGGTTTACTTGAGACAAATGTTTATAACCCATGTGAAAAAAGGGTAATTTGGATTCATAAATAAGCTGCAAGAAACCCTAAGCTGACCTCTCAGAACATACAAATTCTTGCTGGCAACAAATAGCAGCAAAAATTTTTCACTTTATAGAATTGTTCCATGATGTTTAGTGATAAAATGAAAACAGAGTCAATAAGAATATTGATGTTAATTGCCAGAATTGATTCCTTCACAAACCCTGTTTTCACAACAGCAACCCCTTATGATTAGGGGAATTAAAAGTTGCTGAACTCAACAATCCCTTCAGTTAAACAAACAGACCCCTCATAGAGCTGTCCATCGCTGCCCAAACTATCCATCCTTTAGTCGAATCAGTCAGTTTCATGAATTGTAGGTTTTATCTTCAAGTCCAGTGCTGACTCAGAGGGTAGCTTGTTCCCTAGAGAAAACAACCAACAAAAATCAGAACAGCTACTGCTCATAAGCTCTTTCAACACTCAAGTGGAAAGGACAAACTTATTGGATCCGACAAAATCAACTTCCTTTCAACTACAGAAGCAGCCAATAACCAGAGGCATCTATATGCCACAGACACTTGCTTAAATCTTTCCCTCAGTTATAGCAAGAATATTAAATTGTTTTTAAGAATTATATGTTTCTTCTAAGAGAGGAAAAAATATGCCAAGAATATAAATGGCAAGTATCCCAAAGGCCAAAGTGGGGTCTTGTACTGTTCTGTTTATATCAGAAAAGCTTCTTTCTGTATTTGTGTGTGTGTGTGTGTGTGTGTGTGTGTGTGTATGTTGCTGTGGGGAAAACTCAGTGTCGCCACCCAGAAGCAGCTGACATGTCTAGAGTAACTTGCTTCATGTTATACACAATGGACTACTGAAATATTATATAATTCCTAAATTGCAAGGTCTAAATCCAAAGATAAAACAAGTTAACATTCTTTGTTGAGGTCTCTAAAATAGTGACCTTCTTTCCTTGGTATGTCTAAAACAAAAGGGGGAGAACCTTTACATATACAGCCTTTGAGATTAAAAATACCCTACAACAAAACAAGGCCATCTTTCCACTCATGAGTTAGTGATTTTTGTCTATAAATACTACACTACTATTGATAGAGGTATTTTTAAAAAGAAAGAAAACAAACCACCTTAAGGAATTCAAACAGCTCAAGGTGATCCCAAGCCACAGAAATGTCATTTGGGTCTAGACCATGTGCAGAGAGAATGACCAATTGACCAACACAATTGTTCACTTAAAGCTGTTCAACCCCCCCCCAAAAAAAGTCAAATGCTATTCATTTATAAAGTATGAAAATATACCTCATTAAAAAGTCATTATTTCCAAGTTGGAAGATGGAAATGTCTTGATGCCACTAATCTCAACACTGTAAAGCCCAGATGTGTGACAGACAATATAGTAATTGGTGTATATTACCTTAAAGACTGTACTTATTTGAATATAGATATCTGGTATTTTGGCAATCCCTCTACCCAATACTTTGATAACTCATCATTTTCCCAGCTTTTCTCAACTGGTGTATGGAGGCGGAGCCTAACAAGCTAACAGGCCCACTGAATGTAATGATGGTATCTATTAAATATTATCCTTGGGAAAAAATGAGATAGTCACTAAATATTTTCTGTATTCTGTATTTCAAATGAGAATCCCCCACTGAGTAAATCTCAGTACCTCCTGGTTTCTCTAACTTCTGTACTGGTAAATTGCCTACTACGGAGAAATAACCCTCATTTAAAAACTACGCCTGGTGTGGTGGCACACACCTTAATCCCAGCACTCCGAAGGCAGAGGTAGGAGGACTGTCATGAGTTCAAGGCCACTCTGAGAATACACATTGGGTGGAGTGAAACCCTACCTCAAAAAACAACAAAACTCAAAAAAGCCGTATTAGGAGCCGGGGAGATGGCTCAGAAAGCACTTGCCATGCAAACAGGACCAGAGGTTAGATCTTAGGGCCCACATAAATGTCTCGTGGTTGTGGCAGTCCAGGTAGAGACAAGGACAAGGTGGCTAGCTAGACTAGCTGAATGAGCAAGCTCTAAATTCAGTAAATAAAGTGGAGTGACTGTGGAGGACACTTGACATCAACCTCTGGCCTCCACATGCATGCCAACATGTGCACAAACCTCAGCCATATGAAAAACAAATCCTATTAAATAGAGGCTGGAAAGATAGCTAGTCAGATAAAGTCCTTGTCTTGCAAATCTAAGGACCCGAGTTCAGTCATTGGCACTAGAGATGCAACACGCACCGGATCCTGGGGCTCAACGGCACTGAGCAGGAGCGGTCTAACTGTGAGCGCCAGGCCTGCGAGACCGGTCTAAAAAGGTGGCTGGCTCCTGAGAAACAACATCCGAAGTTATAGTCTATGTGCATGTGTACACATCAAGCACACATGAACATGTGTGTGCACAAACACAAAGAATAGCTAAGCAAACTATATTACAAGTCCTAGGCTTCCAGAAAGTGCTTCAGGACTCTTGACCAGGGTTAAACTTGGATTTCTTTCCATATACTTTCTCACTGTTTATTATACCAGCAAAACACAAATGCAGATTCAAATTAGTACACATCTGTGTGTCAACACATCAACACCAGCATCCTGAGTCAGGCTATTCTCACACACACCTCAATGACAGCTTCAGGTTTAAATATAGACTACGCGTTTGAAGGTTAACAATCCCAATAATCTTTATTTGAACAAGAGACTTTAACTGCTGAGCCCTCTCCTGAGCACCGAGCACTCAGAATAAATGAGTGCACAACATATCCCTAAGAATCAACAAATCGCCTGTCACTACATGATAACACAGAGATAGGAATTTAAGACCAATTCTTATCTTTTACTCACAGAGTTCACTGATTTTACTCACTGATGGTGGGCAGCAAAGCTTATGAATTATTTCTGGAATTTATCATTCAATAGTTTCAAACTGAGGTTGAGCATAGAGAAAAACTACAGAGCAGGAAATCTTGGATATGGGGACAATGAATATAAACTTCCCAATTTAATTTCTTTAATATTTCATTTTTATTATTTATTTATTTCATGGGTGGGGGAGACTGAGAATGAACAGACATGCCAGGGCCTCTATTCAATGTAAACAAATTCCAGATACATGCGCCACCGTTGTGCATCAGGCTTACGTGGGTAATGGGAAATCAAACCTGGGTTTTTATGCTTCACAGGCAAGCTCCTTAACCGCTAAGCCATTTCTCCAGCCCTAAACTTCCAATTAAAAAAATATTTTTAAAAAGTTTTATTTTTCAGGAGGGAGGGAGGGAGGAGTGTAGAAGGAAGCAGGAGGGAGAGAAGAAAGGAGGAAGAGGAGAAAGGAAGATGGAATGAGTATGTGCATGCTGCGGTCTCTTGCCACTGCAAACAAACTCCAGATGGATGTGTCACTTTGCACATTTGACTTTACATGGGTGCTAGGGAACCCATGCATGCATCTTTAACTTCTGAGCCATCTCCCAGCCCCTAAATTTCCAATTAATTTTTTTAAATTTATTATAGAGAAAGAAAAGAAAAAGAGGCAGACAGATATAAACAGAATAGAAGCAACAGGGCCTCTAGCCACTGCAAACGAACTCCAAATGTGTGTGCCACCTTGTGCATCTGGCTTAATGGAACTTGGGTCCTTAGGCTTCAGAGACCTTAACTGTTAAGCCATCTCTCCAACCCTTGATTTCCAATTTTTAAATAATTAATTTAAATGTACATGTGTATGCACAAGGAACCCTTGCCACTGCAAACAAACACCAGACATACATGCTACTTTTGCATCCAGCTTTATGTGAGTGCTGGGGAAATTAACTCAGGCCAGCAGGCTTTGCAAGCAAGTGCCTTTAACCACTAAGCCATCTCTCCAGCCCCAAATTTCCAATTATTTTATTTTAGAAATGTATTTACTAAGCAAATAAACATGGAAGAGAGGTTACACATTCTAACAGTGCAAAGACAATTCCCCAATTTCAATTTAAATAAAAATAAAATTTGAAAGTGTAACAACTTTTGTGAGCTTTTTTGTGGAATTTTTATTCTTTTATTTGCAAGCAGACAGGCACACACAGAGATAAAGAGAATGAGACTGGGAACAGTAAGGGAGGAAGAGGGGAGTAAGTACTAGGGCTTCTAGCCACTGTAAACAAACTCCAGATGCATGTGTCATTTTGTGCATCTGGCTTTGCATGTGTACTAGAGAACTGAACCTGGGCCATCAGGCTTTACAAGCAAGTGCCTCTAACCACTAGGCATCTCTGTAGCCCCAAAGTGTAACAAGGACTAAAAGGAAAGTGAGCAGCATGACAGGATCAAATATCAGCATGGTAAATCCCCGTTACATTTGTCTACCCTTTTATTTTGGCGGGGGGGGGGGGGGGAGGAGTGGTTTCAGGGCTGGAGAGATGGCTTAGTGGTTAAGGCATGTGAAGCCTTAGGAACCAAAAGCCAAAGGAACCCAGTTTGATTCCTCAGGACCCACGTAAGCCAGACACATAAGGGGACACATGCATCAGGAGTTCATTTGCAGTGACTGAAGGCCCTGGCACGACCATTCCCATTCTCTAATAAATAAATGAAAATAAAACTTTTTTAAAAAGTGATTTTTTTTTAAAGTGATGTTTCAGTTGAGACCTTAGGAAGGCATCAGTCACACCATGGAAGGACCATGAATCAAGGGAACTTGGTGCACTGGAGATGCTGTATGGCCAGATCAGAACGCACAAGGGAGAAAGATGGAGGGGAGTGAGATGCACAATCCACAGATCACACAGGCCAGTGCACAGTGCTTGGATTGTATTCTAATAATGACTGGAAACCAGAGTGGACATGATGGTTTGCACTAGGATGGTACACTGAAAGTGGACCCAAGTAAACAGTTAAGTAATATCATATGAAGACTGGATAGATAGAATTGGTAATAGATAGATGTAAGTTTCTTTCTGTATTTTTCAAAGAATGATAATCAATTTATCCAACTGCACAAAAATTTAGAAAAGAGGACTGGAGAGATGGCTTACGCAGTTAAGGCGTTTGCCTGCAAAGCCAAAGGATCCCAAGTTCGATTCTCCAGGACCCTCATAAGCCAGATGCAGAAGGGGGCACATGCATCTGGAGTTTGTTTGCAGTGGCTAGAGGCCCTGGCATGCCCATTCTCTTTCTCTCTCCCTAATAATAAAATAGAATATACTTAAAAAAAAGAATTAAAGAAATTTAGAAAAGAGCCAGGTGTGGTGGTGCAAGACTTTAATTCCAGCACTCAGGAGGCAGAGGTAGGATGATCACCATGAGTTCAAGGCCATACTGAACACTACATAATGAATTCCAGGTCAGCCTGGACTATAATGAAACCCTACCTCAAAAAACAAAACAAAAGAAGTTCATAAAAGAAAAGGGTGTGACTCGCTAAATACAAAGTACAGTAAGAATTAGTAACTTCTATAATGAACTGAAGTGCCAAGAGAAATTAGAACATAATTTTATTTTTATTTATTTGTTTGAGAAAGAGAGAGAGACAGAGAGGGACGGAAGAAGAGAACGGGCATACCAGGGCCTTCAGTCACTGCAAGCAAACTCCAGACACATGTGCATCTGGCTTTATGTGGGTCCTGGGGAATCGAACCAAGGCCCTTTGGCTTTGTAGGCAAGCACCTTAACTGCTAAGCCATCTCTCCAGCCCAGGACATATTTTTCTAAGGCAACCAGAGAAGTTCATATTGCTTAAAGAGGAAACTGACGCTGGGAAATCAATCAGTTGTAAGTCTTTGCTCCCTATTACTTTTTATAATTTATAGAAATGGTATGTCCATATTCACATCAGTGAGCTTCATAATGCTTCTAACAAAACTCTTCAAACATGAACATTTTACAGATAATGCTTCACTAATTTTTAAATTTTATTTTATTTTTAATTTTTTTTTCCTTCAAGGTAAGGTCTAGCTCAGGCTGACCTGGAATTCACTATGTTGTCTCAGGGTGGCCTCAAACTCACAGCAATCCTTCTATCTCTGCCTCTCGAGTGCCACCATGCCTGGCACTAATATCTTCTTTTAATTATAAAGTATTTAGGAGTAGGGAAAAGAAGTTCTACCTTCCATCAGTGTACTGAAACTAAAGCATTTCCCTTGGTTCCCAAGCAGGATTAACATGGTAATTACCTGAAAGGCTTTCTGAAATAGACCTGCAGCCCAAGCTGGCTTTTAACTCAACCCTACCTCAACCCTCTAAATGCTGGGATGGTCAGGTGCGACCATGCCCAGCAAGAATGCACTTTGGGGGTGGGGTGGGTGGGGTGGGGAGATGACTCAGCAGTTCAAGGTACTTAGTCACCCACATAAACCCACATAAAAGCCATTCACTTGCAGTTAAGAAGCCCTGGTGAGCAGATGCAAAACATACACATACAAGAATATACATCTATAATTTTTTTTAAGGTAGGATCTTGCTCTAGCCCAGGCTGACCAGGCATTCACTATGTAGTCTCAGGCTGGCCTTGAACTCACAGTTATTCTCCTATCTTTGTCTCCAGAGTGCTGGGACTAAAGGTGTGCACCACCATACCCAGTTTACATTTTTTATTTATTTGCATTTATATATACAGATTCTCTGACTGCTGCAAATGAATGCCTATTTGGCTTTATGTGGGCAACTGGGGTATTGAACAGGCCAGCAGACTTTGCAAGCAAATGCCTTTAGCCGCTCAGCCATCTATTCCAGCCCCAAGAATGTACTTCATAAAAGCACCTGAAGAAAATGCCTTGTGCGCGTCTTTGGTAAAATTCTCAAAGACTAACGCTGACCCAAGTTAAATTTCATACATTTTAAACCATTAGGCCTTTCTAACACAAGATAAACTGATTAACAGTAGCAGTACTTCACAGACACAGTGAACTTGCGCACCAGGTCTTTATCTTTCCAAACACGGGCTTAAGTTAATAAGGCAAGACACAAGACTTAGGAGGGAGTCAAGTTCCCACTGACTCAAGTGTACAGGATTATTTTTTAGAAGAACCAAACACAGGATTAGAAGCTTCTTCAGACAGTTCTCCAGCAGGGTAATGACATTATTTTTTTATGAATATAGGTATATAAAAGAACATCTTCCAGAGTTACATATGAGAAGCAAAACCTTTCAACAAAATGTTAATTTCTCAAGGTTTTCAACATTTAAAAAAGTTGGAGATGTGCTGATGTGTTTCAATGAGTCATTTCATTTAATGTGATAAAGTTTTCAATAGAAATAAATTGCTTTCCATGATACAGCACTTTTATACTGCAACTATATTTTTTAAATATTTATTAAGAGATTGGGGAGGGGGGGCTGGAGACATGGCTTACTGGTTAAGGTGCTTGCCTGCAAAGCCAAAGGACCCAGGCTCTATTTCCCAGGACCCAAATAAGCCAGATGCACAAGGGGGTGCATGCATCTGGAATTTGCAGCAGCCAAAGGCCCTGGTATGCCCATTCTCTCTCCCTCTCCCTACTTCTCTGTTTCTCAAATAAATAAATAAATAAATAGAACATTTAAAAAATTCAAAAAAAGAAATAGAGGGGGAGCAAAAAAGGTTACTATCTAAAATTTCCCAAGTTCACTAGTTTGTCTACCTTTGAGTTATTTAAAATTGTAATATTCTAGTTTAATGTTTAATGATACTCATATCTCTTATCAATTAATATATTCAAGGGGGAAAAGTGATAAAATAGTATTATAATCTATGTATGCAGGTAAAAGTTTTGGAATGGGCTGGGTGTGGTGGTACATACACCTTTAATCCCAGCACTTAGGAGGCAGAAGTAGGAGGATAGCCATGAGTTTGAGGCCAGCCTGAGACTACACAGTGAATTCCAGGTCAGCCTGGGTTACAGTGAGACACCACCTCAAAAATTAAAACAAAACAAAAAAAGTTTTGGAATGGAACTAACTTAAGGGATTCAACTTAATTGAAGGGATGGTAGGAGGTATGTACACTGACAGATTACTAATTTATAGAGGTGTGATTTTCCCATAGATTTTACTTATTACCTTAAATTATTTTCCCATAAACAGATTACTACTTTAAGCCAAATGAAAGAGAAAACTGAAATTTATTTTTGGCATGTATGTGTGCCTGTGATCACAAAGAAGCTTCAATAACCTCTGCAATAGCTACTCAACAATAACATCACTGATTCTGCACACGAGCCAGACAGCACAATAAGCCTCTGCCAAAGGAGAAAGCCCATGTATTTCACTCACATATTACAACTCAAGTCTTTGTTTTTAAGAGAGAGAAAAAAAAACATTAAAAATTGCTTTGTAATCTTGGTCCTCAGAGACTGAGGAAGAATGGTTTTCAGAGGAAGGAAAGAAACTGGTTTAAACCCTAAACAGAGCAGATGTTCTCAAAATGAGGTCCTCAGAGCAGCAGAGGCCACAGATCCCCTGGTGAATGAGTCTCTGGTGGATGCTCAACCTGACAGCCACTATCCTCAAAGTAAAAGTACTAACCATATGACACTTATCAATGATACACCCAGCATAAATAAGACTGGCTTCAAACCAGATTTCCTGGATATATCCGTTTAGATTCAGAAAACAAAAAACACATGTAACGCCTGTAAGGAGTTCTGATCCGAACACTAGGGCCTGAGACCAATGAGAAGAACACAGAACGAAGTAAATGCATAACACAAAAATATGTTCTACAAATTCTACTACCTAAAAACCTACCAAATGTGTTTAGGTACATTACAATTATTGACATACAAGCAGTTCAGCATAAAGTCATCCAAAAAGATATTTTATTTCAAGCAGACAATACTATAAATATACTATAAACTTTGGTAGTCTGTATAGGTATGAAAATTGTCAATAAAGTTTAAAAACTGAAATTAATTTTTGGTAGTGTTTCTATGCAAAAATTAGTAAAAATATCAGTTTTTCAAAAAAAATTATTCATTTATGTGTGTTTACATGCCTCATCCACTACAAAGAAACACCAGATGTTTGTGCCACTTTCTGCGTCTGGGTTTACATGGGTAAATCAAACCCACACCCCAAGCAAGCAAGCACTTAACTGCTAAACCACCTTCTTGGCCCAAAAATATCAGTTCTGGCAATTAAAAGATAAGCCTATGATATCCAAAAAAGCTCAAATAGATACATCAAATGGGAGCAGGTATAAAAAATTCAAAAAAGACACAAAGGTTGTATGTAAATAATGCATTAAAATGACCAACTATTAAGATTCTGTATGTAAAGGAGACAGTAAGTAGCCTAAGTCAGAGTATGGAAAAAACTCATAGGCGAAGCTTCCAGGTTTCCCACGCATGGTCTTCCATGTGCCCCTTCCAGCTGACTGAAGCCTCTGTCCTGTGTCCCCAACATGCTGCTATGGAAGACTGTCTAGCCAGTCTAAACACCTGTCCTCAACTAAGAAATGATTTTCTGTTTTAGTCACTGCACTGAGGATCTATTTATTCCAACAGTTTGACCTCCACTATTACACAAACTGTGGCCCATAGTAATGATGGTTTAAGAGAGTAGCTGGTAACTAAAAACATTCTCACCAGCTGGACATGGTGGCACATGCCTTGATCCCAGCACTTGGGAGGCAGAGATAGGAGGATTGCCATGAGTTCAAGGCTAACCTGAACTAACAGAGGCTAACAGAGTGAATTCTAGGTCAGCCTGAGCTAGAGTGAGACCCTACCTCAAAAAAAAAAAAAAAAAGAAAGAAAGAAAGAAAGAAAGAAAAGAAAAGAAAAAAAGAAAAATCTCACCACCCTGTTGCTCTATTGTTTTCTCAAAGATAAAACCTATCACCCCACCCCCAGTGACAGCTACTAGTTATAGACCACCACTCTGAAATCTGTATAATCAACCTAAAATGTGAGAAAGCATTTATGAGATCGTGAGGAGAAAAAAATCTTACTTCAGACATAGCAATGAGTAAGGGTCTCACAACTAAAGATCTAGTATGAAACGCTTTCACAAAACACTCAGTTTATATACAGCTCAGGCTGGGCTGGCATTCACGAGTAGGATGCAAGCCTATGTGCACTAGGGATGAGGAAGGGCTACGTCTGTAACCATCACCCATGCCCTCTAAAACAAGTGTACGTTTAAGATAAAAGAAAACAGTAACTTACACAGTAAGCTAACAATGAAGGTGAAACTGAAGAAACAGAAGAGCCTGCAACCATCCAGGCCACACCTACAGAGGACTGCTCCCAGCTCCACAGTACAGTCAGCTTAGCCACACATACTGTCTTCACTGCACAGATCGGCCAAAAGGTTAAAAGAAATGATCCCTAGAGCTCTTAAGGGAAAGTGGGAGGAGGAGTGAGATCTAACCCCCTACACTCTAGACTCACAAATGATCTAGGCATTTATGAGTACACACACTCGCAGTCTTTTAGTGCACCCGGACACTTCAATACATTGCTACACCCAGACTCTAAATTTATATTGCTGAAGCAAAACACCCTTCATCTTCACCTGTGAAACAAAGGTAGACGGGGTGGGATTTTTTTTTTGTAATTTATAGTTTGTCAAGGAAGTCTAAATGCCATTTAAAATACTTTGAAAATCTAATGCAAGAACTGTACTCTTCTGTTTGCTGCCTCTCATCGCTATCCTTGACAAAGTTTTTTTTGTCTCTATAAATCGGCAGTGGAGTTTTAGACTTGGAAGACCTTCAACTTATTTACTATCACCTTCTCCAATAAATGAAGACTCAAACACAGAATCCAAGGGGTATATGGAAAACCACACAGCTACTTTAGAACTGTTTCTAAAGGCCACATTCATATTTCATACTCAAAGGAAGTAGTTCATTTATATGCAAGAGTTGCAGGAGGCTTTGCTGCAGATGTACGCCACTGAGTGTGTCACCTCTAGTTGAAGGGAAACCCTACCCATTCCCATCCGGCCCTTAACCCTTAGCTAAGGGGCAAGCCAGCAACACTGTGCGATTCACACAGGAAACCCAATATTGGAACTCTGCAATCTAACAGGATACATTAACCAGCAGACTCTTATCTACCAGGAGCTATTTTATCCTTACCTGACACGCTTCCAAGCCGGCTGCAGCAGCCACATCCCCCAACGCGCCATATACGTCTCGCCTCAGTTTCCTGAAATTCCCAACTGGGGCGGAAATACAGCCAGCTTGCATTCCCCACCTGGTTATGGTCCTACAATTCTACTGCCAGCAACCTTCCCCGGGCATCAATCTCTGTCTGCACACATGCACGCACACAGCACCCCTTCTAGGATGAGCAATACTAAAGGAAGCAAGAAGTTCCTTTTCTCAAAAACTCTGAAGACCCCCTCATTTTAATGACACAACGGTTAACTTTTAAATGTATTATATTTTACTGGAGAAAGCAATCCTCAAACTAGAGAGCCTTGAAAGGTTTGAATGATTCTGTTGAATATACCTGAAAAACAAAGTAGTTACAAAATACAAACATGCAACTTTAAAATACTTTAAAAGTGCTTATAAGAATGATTTAGTACTTCACAATACCAAGTGACTTTCGGTGCTGTTAAAAGTTTTTAAAGAAACATTTTTTGTTCCTCATTTGACTATTATTTAAATATGTAACTTGAACATTTCGAGTTTTTAAAAGTTCTTAAAAATGTGTATTGAATAATTAATCCACTATACTTAAGAAATATCCATCAATAAAAGTTTATTTCAAAAAATAAAATTTACCAAATGAGTAAACATTTATTTAGCATTCTATATACCTAAATTTGTCATGGAAGAAAAATCACCTGGTCATTTCTTAAGGAATTTGAAATTGTCTTGGAAATCTAAATTAATGTCTAAAATAACTGTCAGAATATTTAAATGCTAAGCTATCTATATTAGTATAAGTACAAAAATAATTCAAAGTTGAGTTCAGGCTAAAATATATTCATGAATTCAAGGTAGAATTACTTAAATATCTCATAGAATCCATGTAATGGTAGACTACTGAAAAGTAGTTATAAGGAAACCCTATTTTAGATTACTATCCTATTGAACATGGGAAGTTTAAGACATAGATGACTTTTCAATAATCATATCACTTGATAAACACAAGGTAATTAAAATAGGTTAAAAAGTCTTTGTGCCTTGAATGACTTGGACAGCCTGAGATCTATAATGAAAGTTTAAGTGTGAGCTTAGATAGTCTACAAGATCATAGATTCCTCCCAATTGGTAGTTTCCTACTTTCCCAACTGTATGCCATCTGGCTGGGTATCAATACCGTTGCAGTCAGGTAAACATACCTATCGGTTTAATTTTACCCACAAAAATGTTTTACAGTCTTCATAATTTACAGGAGACACAAGATTTTCAACTTCTATACTTAATATTTTCCCCAGTGTTTCCCAACTACCCCTGATCTTTCTATCTTACAAACAGATCAGTTTTATGTGCATATAAAACAGAACAAATTCAAAGAAGAATCAACTAAAAAGTCCTCGTGTAGAAAGCACTTTGATTTATTCAACTCAACAAAAACAGAAAAATTAGCACTAATGGATGAAAGATACAAGAAGCATGGTTTAGTTCAGTATAATACATAGTTCTTATTTTTATTCAAACCGCTAACATGTACCCTGGGCTACCTTGGTTACAGACCTAAATTCTTATTACTGTAAGTGACTAAGCAGAGGTTAGATAACAATTATCAGTAATGCCATGTGTACATAGGCACTATGAAGCCTCCAGTGTTCACCTAGTTGAATGACAAGAATTAGATTAATACCCAAGTTACCTGCTACAAAATTTGAATGCATTAAATTTCCATTTCTTCACCTATGACAACTATAGACCTGATCAATCATAGAAGTTAGTTTTTAGCATAGAACTTTATAACAAAAAGGGAGCTTCTTACCCAAAGTTTTCAAAATTGTAAGACTATCTGTAAATGTCCATGTTTAGAAATGTTTCAGTATTTTTGAACAAGACTGATGAGTAAAATTATTCATTTCCCTCTTCTCTTTCCCTTACCGTTCTCCCCTATACCCTTCCCAAGACAAAGTCAAATAACGTTAGTAACTTTATCCATCAACTTGACACTTTCAGAACTGTTAATAAGTAACAATTGTTCACTAACAAAAAGTGATCAAGGATATTTTCCTTGTATTGATTTTCTCATACACATACACGCATGCACATAAACTCACAAAAAATAGACTATGGGTGTGAATCAATGGTAAAATACTTGCCTAGCACATGAGCCCAGGTATGATCTCAGCAATACAAAAACAAATAAGCAAACAAAATACCTAAAATAAATTGGTAGTAAGCCAGGCATGGTGGCACACAGCTTTAATCCCAGCACTCATGAGGCAGGCACAGGAGGATCGCCATGAGTTCGAGGCCACCCTGAGACTACGTTAGTGAATTCCAGGTCAGCCTGGACCAAAGCAAAACACTACCTCAAAAACAAAAAGAAAAAAAAAAAAACACCCATAAATTGGCAATAAATTAATAGAATTATAATAATCCTTACCACAATAATTTTTCCCCTTCAGTCAATCATATGAAATTTACCGTAATTACAATAAAGCATGCTAAACCAGGCATGGTTGCATACACCTTTAATCCCAGCACTCAGGAGGCAGAGGTAGGAGGATTGCTGCGAGTTCAAGGCCACCTTGAGACTACATAGTGAATTCAAGGTCAGCCTGGGCTAGAGTGAGAACCTACCTAGAAAAATAACACCAAAAATGCAGAATCGGCTAAAAACCTGTTCTAGTCTCATTTGAAGGAAAAAGCAGTTGAAGATGCTGAAATTCCTATGGCTCTTTTTCTCATTTTTACATCAAATTTTCAAATTTAAGACCTTTATCATTCAGCAGTACAAGAGGTCCTCAATTCCCAAGTCTCAGCCTTGCACGACACACCACGTGAGGGTCAGAACAATGAATGCCCAGAGCTCATGCTGCTTGTACACATACTGTGAAACTGTTCATTAGTTTAAGTATACTAATAGTTTACTCAATATATTGTCAAGTGAAAGCACTATTAGAAAAAATTTTGATGAAAAAGAACAGTCAGCAAGTAGATAACTTCTTGTGGCACAAAAGACTGAAGCATAAAATATTTCAAACGCTTAGCAGTCATCATTTCCTCTCAAAAAATACATACAGAAAAAAATTTGCTAAGCAAAAGTTATTTTAAAAGTATATTCATGGACTGTGTGTTACTTAAAAGTTGTCTTACTGCAACACAGTAGAGAATTAATTACATGAAGATGGTTACAATAGTGGTTCTGAACTGTTTGAAGGCTATGAAGCTCTGAGGAGGATGAAATCTGTGGCCAAAGAAAAATGAGTAGAATTGTAGGGTTCTAAAAGAGAATTAACGTCCAAGCTATGCCTTAAGAAATCATAAAAAACAATATGGCTACTGTTCCTAATACCACACATCCTTGAGTCTCAAATTACAACAGAGTAATAGCTAAGCTTATAATTCAATAGAAACTAAAACATCACATATTCTATCACTTTTAATTTGTTCTAATTAGATATGCATAAATTCAAATAACTATATTATATAAAGTTTTACTCCTCGCATTTGAACATATAAAATGAAAACATATATTTTTAAATATTTTTATTAATATTTATTTGCAGGGGAGGGATAGAGAATATGGGCAGCCAGGGCCTCCTGTCACTGCAAATGAATTCCAGATGCATATGCCACTTTGTGTATCTGACTTTATGTGGATACTGGAGAACTGAACCTGGGCCATCAGGCTTTGCAAGTAAGCACCTTTAACCTCTGAGTCATATCTCTAGCTCTGATTTATATCTTTTAAGTGATCAAAAATTTCAAAGAAAAAGCTGGCTGTGGTGGTTCATGACTTTAATTCCAGGACTCAGGAGGCAGAGATAGTTGGATTGCTGTGAGTTTGAGGCCAGCATAGGACTACAGAGGGAGTTCCAGTTCAGCCTGGGCTAAAAGTGAGATCTTAAACCAAAAAAAAAAAAAAAAAAAAAAAAAAAATTAAAATAATAATTTGACACATTTCAAAGGCAACAACTTTAAAACAATGTATGACTAAAATTTATCAATAGGTTATATATACCTACAATTGACAAGAGAGTTAAAGACAAATCAGATCAGTAGTAAAGCAGGGAAGTAAACTTTATCCTCTTATACTATTAAAAACTCAAATGGAAAAGTCAGAGACTACCAAATCTTAAAAATGCATGTTTGTAAGAACTAACGGAAGACACTGAAGGGATAAAATGGCTTTAGAAAGGCAAGGCAAACAAGTTTCTTTTCTCATCTCCAGGGAACTAAGCCAATAAGCCAAGCACCAGCAGCAGCAGCAGCAGCAGCAGCAGCAGCAGCCTCGGAAGCAGTGTAACGAGTACAAGCAGAACAGACAATGCAAAGTAGTCACCATCCCGGTATTTTCAGAAATAGTTTAGTTTACTGTGAATAAATGCTTTGGGAATAATGGCTGTAAAAAAAAAAAAACTTCAAGAAACCATTTAACTTGATAGACTGACCTATTTCTAATGGCTCCATAGACTGATTATCTTCCCCATTAAATAGCAAGTAGAGTACCAGTCTAATGGTAAGTACAGGCAAATGCTAAGCTAAATTAACTTCAAACTACATTTACATCACAATGCTCAATTGGGACAACTGAAACACCAACCTATAAATCAGGTAATACTTACTGAGAAGCTTAAGTATCATCAAGTAGTAATGGTTATTTTTAAACTAAATGTTTTCAAAATCTAAAATTCTGTTACGGTTTAAATGTGAAATGTCTGCCCTAGACTCCTGTGTTGAACACGTGGCTGTAACATGGTAGGGCTGTGAGGAAAGGATGAGGAACCTTGTCTCACTGGAGAACGGGGATCACTGGGGTGGCTTTTATAGGCCAGCACTGCTTCATGTTCACACACTCTGCTTCCTGACTATGGATGTCACCGCCCCTGCAACTGTAAGCCAAAACAAAGCCTTCTCGCTGGATGTGGTGGCACATGCCTGTAATCTCTCAGTATTTGGAAGGTGGAGACAGGAACATCAACAGTTCAAAGTCATCCTTGGCTACAGAGCTAGTTTGGACGCCATCCTGGGCTTACATACTTTGTTGTCTTTTTAAAAGAACAAAACAAAAATAACTTCCTCCCTTAGGTTGTTTGTCAGGTATTTTGACACAGTAATGAGAAGAGTTATGAATATGCCATGTAATATTTCCCCCGTTAAAGATATTCTTGTGGTGGGTTGAGGGTGTAACACTAGTAGAGTACACATTTAACATATAAGGCACCCTAGTTTTGATCCACCACGTTGCTTAAAGTGAAAACCTTTAAATAGTCAAATCAAATATGTGAACAAAATAGTTATTTTTGATACGAGTCAAAGAACTTTCTCAGTTGGATCTCATTACTATGGATGCTTTATAAACATACAATGGTAAATGATGGAGCTATTGAGAAATGTGGACAGTCTTCATAAAACTTTTGACATGTAGCTGACATGTAGACTATGCTTCTATAAACAAAGGAAACATATCTCACTGAAAGAAAAATCATACTAATGTATTTACTTCCAAGAAAAACTTTTAGGCTACCAGAGATATTCAATTCTGACAATGCTTTCTAGGGAAGAAAAGAAAGTTCACTAATTGATCTGATAGAACCACAGGAAAAGAAATGGGAAGGAGACAGTGAGAGAAGGAAGGTTGGAAGAGAGGGAAAAGCTGGTGAGGATGCAAGGGAGGCACTAATCAAAGTCCCTGGAAACATGAGACTGCTTCTGCACCTAAAGTTCTGAGCTAGCCTGATGCAGACAGGCGATGACAGAGGCTTCTTGAAAAATGTTACCTGGATTTTCTCTCCTTCCTTTTCTTGATTTAGTATCAAAATCAAGATTTCTCTTACTTATTGAACTAAGCTATAAAATTAGTAATAATTCAAGAATAAAGACTTTCCACTTTATTTTAGTATATGTAGATTTCATTTTGTTTCTATCTTTTAAAATGTCCCAGATTAAATGATACACAACTTACTCAGCACTTACTATGAATTCACTATAATTCTGTCTGCCTGTCAGATCAAGGCACACAGCAGTAGGGATGGGTGATGACATTTTAAATATTTTTACTTTAAAATAATTGTTATAGAATAGATATAAAATTTTCATGAATTTTTAGAGTAAAAAAGTGGGGCTCAAGCTGGGTATGGTGATGCATGCCTTTAATCCCAGCACTTGGAAGGCAGAGGTAGGAGGATCACCCTAAGGTCAAGGCCACCCTGAGACTACATACTGAATTCCAGGTCAGCCTGGGCTAGAGTGAAGCCCTACCTCGAAAAACCAAACACTGGGGCTCAAAGAAACATAGGTCTTTCAAAGGGTTACCTTGAACTATGCCTCAAAACCATTGAGTACAAATACATTGGCCATAATGGGTACACTTGGAAGAAAGGTTGTTTCCCCTACTGCAATGATTTTGGACACAGTGAACAAATTTCCTACTATTTAAATCTCAACAGTACAACTAAAATTTATTAAAGCATTAATTTTTAAGAAAGTTAATACAAAAGAACTTTAGACTAAAAAAACCTTTCAATTTCATTTTGTGCTTTTAAAAATCCTTATACATAATTATATTCCTATTCAAATTTTACTTAACAATTTTCAATTATGGATTTGGTTTGTGGCACCATAACTAGAACATAAAACTCATAATTTATTAAAAATGTATCATTAAGGTATACAATTTCAATTATGATAAATTTCAAAAATAACAGCGCTTACAGATCTGACACCTGGAACTCACTGAAATAGTCACTTAACTTACCTGGTGCTAATCCAGCTGTAGCAGGGCTTCCCAGGGATGGGTGAGAGAAAACTTGAGAGAAGGCAGACATATTTGACTGGGACACGTTACTCAGCCTAGAGGTTGATCCTCCTTTAGGAATAAACTCGCTTGCAGTAGGATTTGGTGTCTATTTAAAAATCAAATATAGTAAGTTAACACACTTTAGGCCCTTAAAAGACATTTGATCCTACTAAGTATTATTCTCCTCATTACCTTATTTAATGAGTAAACTATTTTATTGAAAGGGTTTACAATAGTTTTACTTTCCATATTTTGGTGTATTATAGTTAAGTTTCTTAATAGGTACTTAACCATCAAATGAGGATTTTAATTTTTCATATGTAGAATTTTAACTGCAGTAACGTAAACTTTGCATGCATCATTTGCAGACCATTCTACTGCATTTTAGAGAACTGGGGGGCTGAGACTACCTCAACACTGAGCAGGAAGTTTCAAAATTTAATGTCTTTAAAGCCACTTCCCATGATAAAAGTCAAAGCTACCTTTCTTCCAAAATTAATCAGTTCCTTTTTTAAAAGACAAACAGTTCCCCAATATGGTGCTATGAAATTAGGTACAGAAAGAAAAAATTTTAAAGCAAAGTAAGCATAGAAAGATTCAAGGTATAAAACTATAAGAAAATCTAATTAAGAGGCCAACTGACTAGTGCATGTGATTTTTATATTAACAGTATCTAACTTCAATGGACAGCATTCATACTTGATTTTCACAGTGGTATTCTGACATGACAAATATAAGCTATATCTTATTTCTGGACTCTAATATATCATACATTAAATTCATAAAAGCCTATTTTTGTCCATGTGGAATTCCCATGGAAAGCAGAAAATATAAAGGACTAATTACTACACAGTCTAAGATAGCATTCCTTTTTGATATGAATGGCATTTTAAGCTGACAATTTAGAGTTCAGAATACTATATTTGGAAGAAAACAAGTTAAGATAATCTAATCATTAATTCTAAAAAATAGTATTACCAGTTGTCAACCAAATAAAATATGGAAGAAATGTTCAACTAAGGCTTAATTAAAATATACCAGAAAAACAGAATAATTTCTTTTAGTACCACATCTAAGACATGAAATTCTATAAAATAATCAGATCTTAGTCAAAATATATTTTCTGGAGAGAAAAAAATCTTTTAAAAGCTTTCAAATCCTAACTTTTTCCAAAAATAGTAGCATATTTCTTAGATGGATTGCCAAATGATTTCTGGACTCGCAAACAAGCCTTTGCATTTTACTCCTGTAGTTACTTCCTAGTTATAAAGGAGCAAGTGGCTACTAACAGGATGGTGAGTAGTCAGACCTAGTGCCTATCAGTTAACCCTAAAGTCTATCTCAGAAGATGAAGGTCAAAACAAAAGCCACCAGGTATCTTACAAGTCTAAAATACCTACAGGAAATAGGACTTAAAAACTACAAGATTATTGGAAGACAACAAAACTAAACAAGGAAAACCCTATGAACATGTGCTGTATTCTTGAGAAATAAATACTATCTTTCATATATACGCTATACAACTACACTCAATAACAGACTATCCCATGTCAAAGCTGCTTCTGTCCTACTTTAATTTATTTAACTTTACTCTGAAAGCCTCACTCACCTCCCCCCACACCTCAAGGAAGTGTTTCACTCTAGGGCAGGCTGAGCTGGAACATGCTATATACTTCCAGGCTGGCCTCAAACTCCTACCTCTCTGCCTCTCAAGTGCTAGAATTACAGGCATGCGCCACAATACCCGCCTCCAAAGCCTTTTTTTTTTTTTTTTAAAGATTTTTCTTTTTAATATACTTGTAAGCAGAAAGAGAAGGAGGAAAGGAAGCAGAGAGAGAGGGAGGGAAAGTGGTAGGAACAGACAGAATGGATGCACCCAGCCTCTAGCCACTGCGTCCACCCCTTTGTACATCTGGTTTTATGTGGGTACTAGGGAATTGAACTCAGCTCATTAGGTTTTGAAGGCAAGCGCCTTGATTCATCTTCCCAGCCCTGGAAAGCCTATTTTTAAGGGACCCTGTAACAAAGGGAAAGGGAAAGCCCATTATACTTTTATTTTTTTTCCCATGAGGTAGGGTCTTGCTCTGGCCCAGGCTGGCCTCAAACTCACAGCGATCCTCCTACCTCTGCCTCCCAAGTGCTGGTATTAAAGGCGTGCACCACCACGCTCAGCTCCATTGTACTTTTAACAAATCATATGTAAACTGCCATAACTGATGTTAAATGACCTCCAAATTACAAATTATTAAATTACTGTAACTTAAAGTACTATAGATTAAGCAACCACAAACGTCAAAAATCTAACCAACAATCAGCAGAAAATAAGAGGTGAATAGAAGAGCCTAAAATCCTCCCTCCTTTCCTACTTCATTATTTCTGGAGTGAGTGCTTTTGAATTTGTTTTATTCAGCTATGAGTAGCTGAGATCAGAGATAAAAGGATTTAAACAGAAAATATGTATTGGATTAAAAAAAAACCCTAAGCCGGGCGTGGTGGTGCACGCCTTTAATCCTAGCGCATACCTTATTCCCAGCACTTGGGAGGCAGAGGTAGGAGGATCATGGTGAGTTCAAGGCTACCCTGAGACTACATAGTGAATTCCAGGTCAGCCTGGGCTAGAATGAAACCCTACCTTGCAAAACAAAAACAAAAACAAACAAACAAAAAAAACTAGAAATAGAAAAACTACTATTAACAGATAATGTAACTATACCAGATCAGAGAGCAATCATATTCTTTAATCCTAACTCAAAATACTGACATTGATGATAAAATTCTTTAAAGTAACTATAATAAAAAAGAGCATTCTAAAAAATTCTTTAACTTAGGGACTTGGAGAGACGGCTTAGCGGTTAAGCACTTGCCTGTGAAGCTAAGGACCCCAGTTCAAGGCTCAATTACCCAGTACCCACGCAAGCTAGATACACAAGGTGGCGCATGTATCTGGAGTTCTTTTGCAGTGGCTGGAGGCCCTGGCACACCCATTCTCTTTCTATCTATCTGCCTCTTTCTCTCCCTTTCGCTCTCAAATAAATAAATAAATATTAATAAAATTTCCTTTAACTTAAAAAAATTCTTTAACTAGCTGGGGAGATGGCTCAGTGGTTGAAGGTGATTGTGGCTTGTAAAGCCTGCCACCTGGGTTTGATCCCCCAGTACACACATAATGCCAAATGCACAAAGTGGTCCATGTGTCTGGAGTTTGTTGACAGTGGCAAGAGGCCAAGGTACACCATTTTCTGTCTGTCTCTTTCTGCTCATAGATAAATATATATCTTAAATTCTTTAACACTTCTACTTTAAAATGCAAGTAAGTTTTATTAAAACAGTGAAAAATATTAACAAAATAGCATATAGGGATATATCTTTTACGTATTAAGAATAAAATTTAATGCAGCACTAAATAAAAAATTTGTTCAGAAAATAAAACTTTATTTTGTTTTGTTTTTCAAGGTAGGGTCTCACTCTAGCCCAGACTGACCTGGAATTCACTATGGAGTTCAGGGTGGCCTCAAACTCATGCCAATCCTCCTACCTCTGGCTCCTGAGAGCTGGGATTAAAGGCGTGCGCCACCACGACCAGCTTAGAAAATAAAACTTTTGATTTGAGGTTTAGAAGGTAAAACTATTCTCCCCACACCCTACTTACAGGGGATAAGATCTAGGACCTTAGACATGCTAGGCAAGTGCTCTACCACTTAGTAAAATGTCCAGTCCAAGGCGAGGTTTTATCAAGGAAAAAGACTCAATGACTTGAGTTATACAAACTTCATCTAACCTGGAAAACAATAATGTGTGGTAGTAATAATGAAAAACAACAACAACAAAGTTTTATTGTTCTTACCCTATGACTTTAATGTTCCCTTCATGGGCTGGGACACACTTGCCCTAAATGTACAAGACTCCATCCTTAACAACATAAAATAAATCGAATAATAAATCAGCCCTTCATCAGTACCTAGATGTTTCCTATATTATATCCAGTACCTAGATGTTTCCTATAATACATTTTTATTTCTACAAACTATCCAAGTGGTAATTTCTATCCATAATTTTAAATCTAACCTAATTATTCATATCGTAAGCAGTTCTAAATTGCCCTTTTTAAAATTAGCATTCCAGTTAAATAATACTCACTTTTTGCGAATTGCCAATGAATTCTCAAATACAGCTTTATGTTCATATACACTTAAACTCACCATGCAATTTAAAAAAAATACTTTATTTATTTGCATGGAAAGAAAGAAAACAGAGAATAAGAAAGGGCACACCAGGGCCTCTAGCCACTGCAAACAAACTCCAGACACATGTGCCACTTTGTGCATTTGGCTTTACATCGGTACTGGGGAATAAAACCCAGGTTGTTAGGCTTTACAGACAAGCACCTTAACCACTGAGCAATCTCTTCAGCCCCACCCTGCAATTTGGGGGCAAAAAGCTATCCAATGATTCTCATATAGTGAGTTCTCCAAAATGACACCATCTCCCAACATTCGGTTATAATACCTACTCATTCCATCTGACCATAAACATACTAAATCAAGAGAGTCCTGACTTTTCATTTTAAAGTGTTGTCGCATTATAGCTTGAATGAGAATTTACTATAGATATCCCACCAAATTCAACTGATAACTGCTTTTCTTTCTTAAAAAAAAAAAATTAGATTTATTTTTATTTATTTATTAGAGACAGAAAGGGAGAGAGAGAGAGAGAGAGAATGGGCGCACCAGGGCCTCCAGCCACTGCAAACGAGCTCCAGACGCATGCACAACCATGTGCATATGGCTAACGTGGGACCTAGAGGGTCAAACCTGGGTCTTTAGACTTTGTAGGCATGTGCTTTAACCACTAAGCCATCTCTCCAGCCCAGTAACTGCTTTTCTAGAAATGTGTAATAAAGGTTTTATTACACATGAAAGTATTTTCTAGCCGGGCGTGGTGGCGCACGCCTTTAATCCCAGCACTCGGGAGGCAGAGGTAGGAGGATTGCCGTGAGTTCAAGGCCACCCTGAGACACCATAGTGAATTCCAGGTCAGCCTGAGCCAGAGTGAGACCCTACCTCGAAAAACCAAAAAAAAAAAAAAAAGAAAGTATTTTCTGATCAGGCTTTTAACACAAGTTTAATATAATTGCTGCTTTTCTGTTATGATAGTACTTGATATAAATTGTAATTTTTAAAGTGAAATCAATATTTCATATCCAGATGGACTAACTAAAAGCAGAAGACCAAACAAAACAAGACACCTGTAAGTAAGGGATGAATGTAAGCAGTACAATAACAAACAGTACAACTACGAGAATGCTTTAATTACACAGAAAGATATAGGTTAATATTGATTGGGAAAAAGAATGAAAGATACAGCAAAATATGTCTCAAAAGTGTCAAAAGTAGGGCTGGAGAGATGGCTTAGCAGTTAAGTGCTTGCCTGTGAAGCCTAAGGACCCCAGTTCAAGGCTCAATTCCCCAGGACCCATGTTACCCAGATGCACAAGGGGACACACAAGTCTGGAGTTCGTTTGCAGTGGCTGGAGGCCCTGGTGCGCTCATTTTCTCCCTCCCTCTCTCTCTCTTTCTCTGTCGCTCTCAAATAAATAAATAAAAATAAACAAAAAAATTTTTAAATGTCAAAAGTAAAAAGAAGAAAGTCATCTTACAGTGAAGAGCAATGAGAAACTACTAGTATTTTTAAGCATTGTTCAGAGTTTTCTAGTTACATTGAAAACTCATTAACTCGTGATACCTTCCATGGCATACGGCCTCTCATAGTAAGCTCACACTGCTTTACCTACCTTGATATATCAACAACATGATTCCTTCCACTCTAATGATCTGATGACTTAATACCTTCATTTACACAGAAGTGACATACAGTAAGCTTCACATACTTTGGTAACTCTGGAACTAGGTATACAACCATACAACTACTACCTAAACCAACTGAATTAATATACCATCATGTTAAGCCTTCATGGCCCTCTCTTAAAACTCAGAACCCTTCTTCTACCCTAACCAGCAACTTTCTACCATCTTGTCTCCAGAAAACTGTTAATAAGCTTTCTGTCACAACAGAATAGAGTGACTCTTGTAGGATATTGTATAAATGACTTGTAGGATATTGTATAAATGAATTATATAACTTTTTGGTTGAATTCACTTGGGATTAATCTACATCAATGCTTCTATGATATTTGTTTTTAATGTTGAAGAATTATATAGTATCAACATACAATACCACAATTTCTTTCCTCTTTAATTCACTAGACATTCTGACTATTACAGTTTTGAGTTATTATAAATAGGATGCACCTAAACAATCATGTATAAGTCTCTTTTGAAATTTTTTTTGTTCATTTTTATTTATTTGAGAGTGAGAGAGAAAGAGGCAGATAGAGAGGGAGAGAGAGAATGCACATGCCCACCCCCCCCCACACACACACACCTATGCCAGGAAAGGTTTCACTCTAGCCCAGGCTAACCTGGAATTCACTATGTACTCTCAGGGTGGCCTTGAACTCACAGTGATCCTTCTACCTCTGCCTCCCAAGTGGTAGGATTAAAGGCATGCGCCACCATACCTGACTGTCACTCTTATTATATTTTTTTGTTTTTATTTTTATTTATTTATTTATTTGAGAGCAACAGAGGGGGGGGAGGAGAATGGGCACACCAGGGCTTCCAGCCACTGCAAACGAACTCCAGACGCGTGCCCCCCCTTGTGCATCTGGCTAACGTGGGTCCTGGGGAATCAAGCCTCAAACTGGGGTCCTTAGGCTTCACAGGCAAGTGCTTAACCAGGAAGCCATCTCTCCAGCCCATGTGTAAGTCTTTGTATGCACACATTTCATCAGCCAGCAGTGAATGGTCTGGGTATATGGCATGTGTTTTACATAAACTTTTGTAGGAAACTGTCAACACTGTTCCAAAATGATAGCCCTATTTACATATGTGCTGGACATGAGACCAAGATGCTTCGTGTCTTTGGCAACAGCTGCTGTGGTTGTTTTCATTTCAGATAGTCCAGCAGGTACATGATGCTATCTTGCTTTAGTCTAAACTTGCATGTCCCATTCATCCGTTTTCCCCCTTCATGAAGTGTCTATTCCTCTTCTGACCATTTTAACTGAGCACGTAATTTTCACAGTATGTATTCTGGATGAAAGTGACATATATATTCTGGATGAAAGTGACATATATAGTTCACATATATTTTGTTGCCGGCTAGGATTTGTCCTCATTCTGTTTCCAAAAGCCTATGTTCTTTCTTATGGAACACGAGTCTAAGAAACATTTTTCTAATCTAACCAGCAGATATTTACTTTCTGTAAGTTTTAGTGTTACACGTAAGTATATGGTCCATAGTTTTCTTTTATTAAATTTTATTTTTTTGAGAGGGAGAGAAAGAATATGAACCACACTCTATCCCCCCAGTTCTTAAGATTGAAACTATTACTGCAGATTTAGGAATCTTTCACTTTTTAAGTATGTGTGAATGTGTTTGTGTGAGGGTAAAACGTGTGCATTTGGAGGCCAGAGGGCCTCCTCAGATGTCAATTCCTCAGTAACACAATCCATCTTATTTTTTCTCCTTCTTTTCTTTCTTTAAGGTAAGGTCTCATTGGGCTAGAACTCGCCAGTCAGGCTAGACTATGTGGCCAGCCAGTCCCAGATCCACCTGCCTTCACCTCTCCAACTCTGGGATCACAAGGACACACCACCATGCCCGGCATTTTTAAATAGGTTTTAAACACTGAACTGATGTCTTCACACTTGTGAGGCATGGAATTTACAAACTGCACTATCTCCTTATCCCAATCTTTACCAATATATGTATTATTTGGTGCTATAAATTCCCCTATTATTACTGATTTAGTGGTATCCCATAACTTTTGATGTTTACATTTTTCTTCTATTCAAAATACTGTTTCTTTTTAATGCGAGAGAGAGAATTGGTGCACCAGGTCCTCCAGACATTATAATCGAACTCCAGACGTGTGTGCTCCCTTGTGCACCTGTGACACTGCATGCTTGCATCACTGTGTGTTTAGCTTATGTGGGACCTGGACAATTGAACATGAGCCTTAGGTTTCACCAGAAAGCACCTTAACCACTAAGCCATCTCTCCAGCCCCAATTTTAATTTATATTTCTATTTTAACCCCTAAGTAACTTAAAAGTTTTTCTAAATACATCAAGATTCTTAAAAAAAAAAAAAAAAAACTTTTGTGTTGTTGAGTTCTACTTTGTGGTCAAAGTGTATTTTACAGGATTGTTTATTATAATTATTGTTTTAGATTATAAAATACCTTCTTTAGCTCATAACACCAAGTGTCTTAAACCTGTTAGGTGAGCCATAACAAAACACCAAATATTAGGCTGGTGAGATGGCTTAGCAGTTAAGGTGCTTGTCTGCAAAGCCAAAGGACCAGGTTCAATTCCCCAGGACCCAGTTAAGCCAGTTCATTTGCAGAGGCTGGGGTCCTGGAGTGTCCAGTCTTTCTTTCTCTCTCTTTTATATTTACAAAATATTTTAAAAAATTAAAGAAAACACCAAATATTAAACAACAGAAACCCATGTTATATGCTATAAGTCCAAGATCAAGGAGGCAGCAGCAGTGATTCTTCTTGAGGTTCTCCTTGACTCTAGACAGGCGCTTCGGCACTGCGCCCTCGCAGCTCAGTGTGCCTGTCTGCACAGACAGCAGCCATGCAGGCTTAGGGCCCATCCTGATGACCTTACTTACCTCTGTCACGTTCTCACTGCCAAACGCAGTCACGTGAGGGTGGGGGAACACGGCTAACATGTATGAATGGATGGGGGCGTAAGAGATGCACAAGGTGGTGCATGCATCTGGAATTCATTTGAAGCAGCTGGAGGACCTGGGGCACCCATTCTCTGTCTCTCTTCTATCTCTCTGCTTGAAAATAAACAAGTAGTAGTATTTTTTTTATTATGCAGATACTTAGAATGGAGTAGTAGTATTTAAAAAAAAAAAACTTATCCATTCTCTAGTTTTATACCCATCTGTCTCTCTTCGGCAACTCCAATTACAAGCTCACAATCCCAACCTTAGAATTTTTCTCTATTTTGGTCTTTTGGGAAATTTTCTTTATTATGCCTTTAAGTTCGTTACTATTCTGCAAAATTTAATCCGTCACTATTTTCATCCAATCTATTCTTCATCTTAGACACTATAGTTTTAAACTGCAGCTGTATAATTTAATGTATCTTCCATATCTATTGCAAATGTTGAACCATTCCTCTCTACAGGTCTCACTTTCCTACTTCTTCTAGAATCTATGTGACATCCAAAACATTTCTCAAGTTCAACTATTTGTTACTGCCAGCACCTCCCATCTCCACCTAGGGTCACTGTAACAATGCCCTAACTGACTAACATGACTTCAGTTTTTCTGAGTTCAACTCTCAATTCCAGTCCTGAGAGAAAAACAATGAAAGCAGAAAAGTGAAAAGCAAAGAGAAAGATATGCAAGGGAGAGAAGGCAGAAAAGGAGCTTTGGGGACTTTGCAGGGTGAGAGCTAATGACACTGACCAGGTCAACACTGCAAAAACACAGTACTGCTGGTGATATCACTTGGAGGTGGGAAGAGCCTAACCTAGAATGCACAGGCTCTGGGTTCAGTTCTCAGGATAGAGAATGGAAGGGAGAAAAATGTTACTATTAATCTTTATTTCATCTTTTTTTTTTCTTTACAAAGAGACTCCAACCCCTTATCCACCCTACTTTTTTCCTCTTTTGAGGATGACAAAAGAGCGTAGTTGAGATCAATGTTAAAAGGTTCGTATCCAAAGTTAGTATACACTTGTGTGTGTCTGTGTCCTGGCAAGAATAGAGTGGTGACTTACTCAGGAAGGTAGCAGAAGGAATAGTAATATTGACTGAGAAATGTATGGCTAGGAAAATTGTTTGCCTTGCTGAAATTATCTAAAAAGTTATAGAAAGATGAGACTCAGGGACATTAAGAGCAATCCTATTCAGGGCAGTGTTATGCAGAGGAATGCGGTCAGGTGGAAAGGAAAAGTCAAATGGCTACCAGAGCCTCTGAGCTTTACACTTTTCAAGAACTGGTTAACTTAGGGATGAAAGTCATGGTCAACCCTGGCTTCTTTTGGATGATCTTAAGGGGAAGTATCACACACCAGCAGAAAGCCATCCATTACAATGGAGCAAGACAAACATTATGAATAGCTCAGCATAAAGTAATTCTCTGCATAAAACAGCTTGAAGGTATAAATTTACAAAGATATTTGTTAGCTCATCCTTCACAAAGCTTGCAGAAACTGCTCATATTATAAACACTTCTAGAAAACTCCTGGTGTCAGTGGAGGCTTCCTTAGTGCAGTTTGATAATATGAGTCAAACTGCGAAAGAGCACATCCACAAACAGATTTAACCACAGGAGAAAGTTGACACAGTAGAAAGGGTTAGGAAGCTTAGCCCAGTGTTTATGATGACTTTTGTTTGTGGTTTTTTGAGACTGAGTCTCCTGTAGCCTGAGCTGACCTCAAACTTGTGACATGGCTGAGGTCAGTCTTGAACTCCTGATTCTTAAGATTACTCCACTTCTACCAGGCAATTCCTGGGATTATAGTAATGTACCACCACACCTAGCCTTTTGAAGTTTTTTATTCAGACGGGCGTGGTGGCACCTTTAATCCCACCACTCAGGAGGCAGAGGTAGGAGGATCATCACAGTGAGTTTGAGGCCACCCTGAGACTACATAGCCTGGGCTAGAGTGAAACCGTTCCTAGCAGAGGTGGGGGGGGGTGCTTTTTATTCATTTGCAAATGTGTGTGTGCCTGCACACCAGGGTCTGTTGCTAAACCAGAACCAGAAGCATGTGCCACATTTGGCATCCAGCTTTACATGGATGCTGGGGATTGAATCTAAAGCTGACAGACTTTGCCAGAAAAGGCCTTGAACAGTTGAACCATTTGCCCACTCCTATGTTTTTTAAAAAAAAAATTTTTTTTAATGGGGTGAGGGGCTGGAGAGACGGTTTAGCAGTTAAGGTGCTTGCCTGCAAAGCCTAAGGGCCCATGTTCAATTCTCTAGATCCCACATTAGCCAGATGCACAAAGGTGAGGCTAGCACAAGGTCACACATGCCCTCAAGGTGGCACAAGCATGTGGAGTTTGATTGCAGTCACTAAAGCCCTGGCAAAATTCTCTGTCTCCATTAATAAGACAAACAGAAAGAAAAGAAAGAGGAAAACACCCCACCCCATCTAAGCCAGATGGACAATGTAGCACATGCATCTGGAGTATATTTGCAGTCGCTAGAGGCCATGGTGAGCGCATGCTCTCTCTGCCTCTCTCAATCAATCAATATTTTTCAAAATTAAAAAAAATTAAACTGGGAGTGGTGGCGCACGCCTTTAATCCCACCACTCAGGAGGCAGAGGTAGGAGGATCGCCATGAGTTTGAGGCAATCCTGAGACTCCATAGTGAATTCCAGGTCAGCCTGGCCTAGAGTGAGACCCTCCCTCGAAAAACCAAAAAAAAAAAAAAAAAAAATTTACATGAGGCTGGAAAGACGACTCAGCTGTTGAAGTGCTTGTTGTAAATCCAGATGCACAAAGTGGTGCATATGTCTGGAATTTGTGTGCAGTGGCAGGAGATCTTAGTGCACCCATCCATTCCCTCTCCTCTCTTCCTCTCTCTCAGCTTGAAAACAAATAAAAATACTTTTAAAAAATGATACTCAGCGAACTCACACGATCACAGAAAGCAAACGTGCATGGCTTCATTCATCTGCAGTTCCTAACCTAGGGCAACTTGAGTTGCTGATGTACCGGACAGGCAACTCAAGGCATAGACAATTGGGATGGAAAGGTTTGGGGGAGGGGGAAGGAGAGGGTGGAGGAAAACAAACACAAAACTAAATCCAAAATGAACTGGTACCATAGAAACCTTTATCCCATAAGATATAATCCATAAGATACAGCCCTCAACAGGAGTAAGGGGGAGCACCTGGAAAGTAGGGCCCTGGAGAGGGTGGGATGAAGCCTAACCTTAACTTTTTCTTCCTTTCTTTTCCTTTTCTTTTCTTAATTTTTGGTGTCTGGCTTGTAACTCCCAGTACCAGAAATCGGTTGCTACCCACAACAAGCTGTTGATCTAACAGACTTACAAGGTTCCCAAAACAAAACATGTTTCTGTCAAAGCACTTGATTCCCTGCTTGAGGCAAAAGGTAAGACCCTATTGCTGAAAACACCATATGCTGCTTACATAGAACATGGAGAAATCTGGCTGGAATCCAGAAGACAGCCAGTCCCCAGACAGTTAGCTCATCTAGCGCTGGAAAGCACGACATGAGCTACTGGGGGAAAGTGACCAACAACGGTGTGAGCAAGCAGGGGTCTAAGCTACTCAGAAGCAAACACCTGAGACTATGTACACACCAGTGCAATAGTGCACACAGCCTTGGTAGGTAAATAGCTTTCTGATTGGCTAAGAGAGATGCTCAGTGTAAAATAATCTTTACATGGAATTGGAAACCAGATCAGAATCCTATGAGACAAGGATTATACTCTCCAGAGTCAAGCTCTCTCTAGTCTTTGGCTAAAAGAGGGGTTACATACATCAAATTCTCCCTAAATTAATAATGCTTATCCCATTTAAACTATGCTGACTTCACTCTTCGTTGGAGAATCTGTTTTTCTTTTTCAGAAGGTAGCAAAACCAGGAGAGATAGATGCCTTGCACTTCAACCAAGCCACAGCTGAAATCTCAGAGGAACTGGGGAGACAAGCAAGAGTGCTGCTACCATGGTGAACTTGACAATCAGCATCAGGGTGAAGGAGATAGACCCTGAGGATACTCAACACTTACCAAAGCAGAGATCCAAGAGCTCATCACTGAAGCAGACTTAAAACACACTCACCGTGGCTTAGGGAATTTTGCACAAGAGGGGGCGGAAAGATTATAAGAGCCACAGGTTGAGACATCATGCTCAGAGGCATTGCCTGGCTCCCCCCCCCCCCAAATAACTGACTGCTGCTCCCACAATGCATAACCCACAAACCCATGGGGAATACCTGCAAGACTGAGGAGAGTACCCAGAGGAATGGGGGTAGGGAGGAGGGAAAAGAGGGTACTAACACATGATGTATCCATACAAAACATTAATACTAATAAAATTTTTAAAAAGAAATTGTTGACAACTTAAAAAACATTACATGGATACATTTTTGTTTAACATGAAAATCAGGTCCATACCATTACTGGGTAAAAATTTGATAATTTTAAAACTTAAGTGCAGAACAGGAATGATGAACTGTTGTTTGCATAAAATGGTTTGCTTATGTCTTACGAAGAAAAAGGGCAAGGAAGAGGGTTATGTTTGAGTATTTACATGAAAAGGAGCTAAAAGACAGAGGTGCTATCTATTGATGGTAAGGAGATGTTATCTCCAGATGGTATGGAGCCTGAGAATATTTTTAATTTCTTTTTTTGTAATTTCCTGACATGTTTGAATTTTTTCAGAGAAATTTAAAAGAAAGTTTTATAAGGTTTATATATAATAAAACCTCTTATACCACTTCCTTTCATTTGCATATTACCACTGAACAATGGTAGTATCATAGCAATTCAAAGAAAATATACGCACAATTCATACACAAGAAACAAAGCATACTTTTAAAAGAAACTTTGCATCAGAATTAAAGACATGTAACAACAAAGCCAGATCAACTTAATATGGTACCTAAAAGAATCTGAAGCCATTTAGACAGTGTGCTCCAATATCAGTAGTCATCAAGTCACACAGCATGCCACCTAGTTAATTCCCAATTATTCCTCTTTCTAGTGAATAATCTAGGAAACACACTATCAAAATATTCAAAGAGAGTGAGAACTACCTTACAAAGATACAAGAATCTCCAATAATCATGGTGCATATCTGCTATCTACAATAACTATGCAACAGTAAAATCTAGCTCATTAAAAATGGTTCAATTTGCTTAGAAGCATTTTTCCTAACCAAGAATCCCATCATAATCACAAAACTGTAACAACATATATTAACCATTTAATCCCAGCACTCAGGAGGCAGAGGTTGGAGGATCACCAGGAATTCAAGGCCACCCTGAGACTACATAGTGAATTCCAGATCAGCCTGGGCTAAAGTAAAACCCCACCTTAAAAAAAAAAAAAAAATGGAGAGATGTGTAGTATAGAGATGGCTTAATGGTTAAGGTGCTTGCCTGCAATGCCAGAGGACCCAGGTTCAATTGCCCAGGATCCACATAAGCCAGATGCATAAGGTGGCACATGTGTCTGGAGTATGTCTGCAGCAGCTGGAAGCCCTAGTGTGCCCATTTTCTCCCCATGCACCCCCCACTCAAATAAATAAATATGTATTTTTTAAAAGACAAAAAAGATCTTCCTCGATTTCCTTCTACAATATTTTATGTCATAAAGTTGTTCCAGGAAAAACTTTTGTAATATATATAAAGTATTTCATTTAGGACTAACAGGCCAAACACACATCTAGCTAATCATCACCAACAATCAAGGTTCACCCATTCAATTACTTAAACAATACATAAACATTACTGCTTGGCACTGTGGGAAAGACAGACACAGGTAATGTGTTCTGTTAAGTTCACAGGATAGCATTTCACAGGTATACAATATCCTCACACTACCATGAGTTCAGAACATCAATGGATCCAAAACCACAGTAACAAAATTATCTGCAATATAACACCTACTGTTAGCCTATATTGGTTGTGGTACATAAATAACCAAAGAACTCAATATGCTGAATTCTAGGGGGGAGGGGGGGATGCCTACTGTTGCCTAATTAGGTCGTAAGATTGTATGTATTAGTTTTATACCAAAAGCACAGGTTTGAGCCGGGCGTGGTGGCGCACGCCTTTAATCCCAGCACTCGCAAGGTAGGAGGATCGCCGTGAGTTCGAGGCCACCCTGAGACTCCATAGTGAATTCCAGGTCACCCTAGAGTAGAGTGAGACCCTACCTCGAAAACCCCCCCCCCAAAAAAAAACAAAAAAACAAAAGCACAGGTTTGCTAGATCAAGACACAGAAAAGGATCTATCACATTAATAGCATGAATGCTGAAAAGGGATGCTCGAGGGCAGGAGCCTGAAGAGTGGTATTTTTCATGACACTTTGTAGGTACTACACGCAGTAGAACAAACTAGTAGTAGGAGGAGCAAAATCAGAAACAATGGAATGCCTTCTTACAGAGCTTGCATTTTTCCCCCTAATAATGAAACAGATGACAGAGAAGAATGAAGGACAATCAGATAATGAAGTGGTAGTCTGAAAAGTGAGACCAAGACCAGGAAACCAGGTAAGAAGGGGTACCGGATCAGTAACAGTCCAAGTGAAGGCAGTTCTGAAGGAGCGCGACTAACAGCTGTGAGTGGATGAAGGATGTGGCAGACAAAGAAAGAGTGGATGGCATCAATAATCAACATAGATGACAGGTGTTGTAGTCAGCTCCACGTTGCTGGGACAAACATCCAACCCGACACAGCTTATGGGAGGAAAGGGGTTGATTTCAGGTTTGCAGATACAGAACAGCAATGGTGGAAGGTGGCCCCTTTCATAGAGCCAAGCAGAGGAAAACAGCTGCAGCAAGCCAACACCAGCACCAGCAAGCAGGAACCGCCAGAGCTCAGCTGCTCTGAACATACCTAGTAGGACTGAACTCAGATCCAGCCCCAACACACCTCAGAGCTGGACTCCAAGATCTGCCCCCAGTGACACAACCCCTGTAGCAGCGATCTGCCATCCAAGGGCTCATGTAGGAAGTTTAATAAAAAATGCTTGACTCTATGGGACCATACAGTAGGAATACAATTGTTCACAAGCCATGTATAGTCATGTGTGAATAAAAAATATTTCTGAAGGAAAACTTAAGGTTTATTTCTGACATGTTCAGTTTGAAGCTCTGTGCCATATAGATATAACTGTTCAAAAGAAGATAAAAATAATACTTAAGAGTGACTTCAAGCACGGTACTGTGACTTCAAGTCCAGTCTGGGCTACATAGTGAGTTGTAGGGCAGTCTGAGCAGAAAACAAAAAAAATCTGGGAATTAATGTGGCTGAAGTTATTAACAGACTATGTGAGATCAGCAAACGGCACCTCAAAATTAATTTTGACAGGGTGACAAAAATGTTTAATGTATGAATGAAAGTGGGAAGAAAGAGGGAAGTAGCTACCACAAACAGGAAACATTCCCCTCAATAAATGAACACTTTGAAGCCAGGCATCGTGATGGTGCACGCCATTAATCCCAGCACTCAGGAGGCAGAGGTAGGAGGATAGCCATGAGTTCGAGGCCACCCTGAGACTACATAGTGAATTCCAGGTCTGCCTGGGCTAGAATGAGACCCTACCTCAAAACAACAAAAAATAAACACTTGTGTAGCACTCTTGGTTCTGGGACTCACCAAGTTAGCAGAGAGACTTAAAGATGCAATGTTTATAAGCTAGGAAGAATAAACACTATACAAGAAAGAAGAAGGAACCCACAAAAGAGCTAAATAAATGAAAGATAACTTGCCAAAGGAATCAAGATGGGATCCAGAGCACAAAGAGAAGGAGATAAGAAGAAAACTTGTAAGATAGACTATGAAGGAAAATAGTGCAGATAGATAGGACACTATTCAAAAGTACAAGGGTGTGAGCTGGAGAGAGGCTCAGCTGTTAAAGGGGCTTGCTTGCTAAGCCTGATGGCCCAGGTTCAATTCCCCAGTACCCATGTAAGGCCAGATGTACAAAGTAGCCCATGTACCTGGAATTCATTTTCAGTGGCAGGAAGCTCTGGTACACCCATTCTCTCCCCGTCCTCTGCTTGCAAATAAATACTCAATAAAACATTTTTTTAAAAAGTACAAGAGTGGGCTGAAGAGAGTTCAGTGGTTAAGGCACTTGCCTGCAAAGCCTCATGACCCAGGTCAATTCCCCAGTTCCCATGGATGCACAAAGTGGCACATGCATCTGGAGTTTGGCTGGTGCAGCAAGAACCCTGGCATGCCCAAATAAATTTAAAAAAAAAAAAAGTTTTTTTTAACAAAAACAAGAGTGAGGTTGAGGAGGATTGAACAGGATGGTCCAGAACAGCAAATACAGAAGAAAAGAGAAGGTCTTGGCTGGGATAGAGGATGACAGAAGTACACTGATAGTAGGGCCATAACAGTTGCACAATAGTTCTTAATTATTTATTTATTTATTTATTTCCGGGGGGGGGAGAGAATGGGCACACCAGGGCCTCCAGCCACTGCAAACGAACTCTAGACGTGTGCGCCCCTTTGTGCATCTGGCTAACATGGGTTCTGGGGAATCAAACCTGGGTCCCTTGGCTTTGCAGGCAAACACCTTAGCTGCTAAGCCATCCCGCCAGCCCCACAATAGTTCTTTAACTCTTTAAAGTCCCAAGGAACCCTAATCAAAGTAGGCAAGGTGAAGTCTTCAATCTGTTCTATCAAAACCCTAAATGCTCCCATTCCTGAGGTCTAAAGATTAAAAGGCACCTGAAAACCTAGTAACCAAACATTGAAGTCTACACAGTGAGTTTCCAAAATCTCCTGAGATCTTAAAAGCACAGTAACAAGCATTTAGAATTCACAGGACAATTTGTAGTCCAACAAATTTTAATGTAAACCTTCTTATTACACACATCTTAAAAGAAATGTTATTTAGTCAGATTATAAGGGGAATAAAAATTATATTAAAAGAGATAGTGACAAGTAGACAAGTCAGATCCTCTGACACATGCAACAATGTAACAGTTCTCATTCACAACATCATCTTACTGGGTAAACAATAGTAAAAGTATAGCTTGTGATTCATAACTCCACTATTTTAAAACTGCTGATACCAAATAAAACATGCTTTTATTTAACACAGAATTATTCTTAGGTAAATTCTAATTTGCAACACCACGAAATCTTGCATATCCTCAATCCTTTCATTCAAGTTGGCACCTAATTCTTTCCTGAAGAAACACATTAAACTAGTCCTTAAAGGGTGAGGATCTTAAAACTAATTTTCAAAACTATTTCAGCCAGCATTAAAATGCAAGACCCTAATATGTCACTGCTGCACTCTAAACATACCATGATGCCATCCCCATGGAATGTACCTAAAGACTGCGCGCGCGCGCACACACACACACACACACACACTGGTTAGGTAGAGGGATAGTTAATCACCCTAGAGAAAGACTACAGGAAAAATCAAAGAATGTGCACTTAAGTGAAGTAAATGTTGCTGAAATGGCATCTCAAGCAATCTTTTGCTTGGTGTTTGGGCTGAAATCCTGAGGGGAAAAAAGATAACCAAAAGAGACACTTTGTCACTAAACAACAGTTAGTTTGAGAAATAATTAAGACTACTATCAAGCTGGGCACAGTGACACATGCCTTTAACAAAACAAGACCTCTAGCGGGCTCACAAGATTGAAATATGTCGAGAATACTTGGATACTTGGGACATTAAACTATTAACTATTACACTAACTTTTTTGTTTTATTTTATTTTATTTTGTTTTATTTTGTTTTGTTTTTCAAGGTAAGGTCTTGCTCTAGCTCAGACTGACCTGGAATTAGTCTCAGGCTGGCCTAGAACTCACAGTAATCCTTCTAACTCAGCCCGGGTAAAGGGTGTGCAACCACGCCCGGCAGGGAGACAGAGTAGGTACAGCAGGGCCTCTAGCCACTGGAAATGAACTACAGATGCGTGTACCACTCTGCATCTGGCTTTACATGGGTAACAGGGAATCAAACTTGGGTCGTTAGGCTTTAGGCTTTATGGGCAAGCGTCTTAAGCATTGAGCAACTCTCCAGCCCTGAGTGTCTTAAAAAGTGGAAACTCTCTAGCATTTCAAGTGAAATAGCCATCTTACATTCTAAGTTATGATACAGGTTATGATATTAAAATTAACAAGCCATAGCCGGGCGTGGTGGCGCACGCCTTTAATCCCAGCACTCGGGAGGCAGAGGTAGAGGATCGCCATGAGTTCGAGGCCACTCTGAGACTCCATAGTGAATTCCAGGTCAGCCTGGGCTACAGTGAGACCCTACCTCGAAAAACCAAAAAAAAAAAAAATTAACAAGCCATGGCAACATATGGTGATCATAAACAGCACAGAATCAATGGTTTATTTTTTCAAATATGAAAACCAATTAATTACCACAAAATTACACATAGTACTCAATTAAAGAAAATTAAAGTGGTATTTAAAAAAACAAAATACTGGGCTGGAAAGATGGCTCAGTGATTAAGGCACTTGCCTACAATGTCTAAGGACCCAGATTCAATTCCCCAATGTAAAGCCACAAAGTGGCACATGCACCAAAAAAAAAAAAAAAAAAAAAAAGTATAGCAGGGCGTGGTGGTGCACACCTTTAATTCCAGGCCTTGGGAGGCAGGGGTAGGAAGAGCACTGTGAGTTTGAGGCCACCCTGAGGTTACATAGTGAATTCCAAGGCAGCCTGGGCTAGGGCAAGACCCTACCTTGAAAACCAAAAAACAAAAAAAACAAAAAAAGCAAAATCCTGTTAAGGATGCAAAAATAATAACCAAATAGTGACAAGCCAATGGAAAAAAAGGCAAGTATATCAAAAAATTAACATAAAACAAAGTGAAATAACTTACACACCAAGTGCTGTGGAATAGGAATATATAATATACAATTATTATATATAATGTGTAACACAGTTATGTTATATACTATAATGTTTTCTAATTTCTTCCAGGTGTTTAAACAAGGATTCACAGGAAAGCAACATTTGTTCCATCTCTTGAAGGGAAAAAAGGAATTTATTTTTAGGCTCCAACAACTACTCAGGAATAAGGTATGGAGAACTGACAATGTAATTCATATTATATGCAATATGAAAGACCTTATCCCACTTCCAAAATAAAAGAGACCATGAACAGAATGCACTACATGTTAATAGACAGGAAAGACAGCCCCAGAGAGGTAGAACAGGATAGGTCTTGAAGGAATTTGACAAAATATTCAATGTTGATATGAAAAGTAATTAGGTTAGTAGTTATAAAAAAGTAAGGATGCCAGGCATGGTGGCACACGCCTTTAATCCCAGTACTCAAAGGCAGAGGTAAGAGGACCGTTTTGAGTTTGAGACCACGCTGAGACTACACAGTGAATTCCAAGTTGGCCTAGGCTAGAGCAAGACTCTACCTCAAAAAGCCAAAAAGGTAAGAATACTATAGACCTTTAAAGAAAAGGAATTAAAAGCAGACCAAAAAAAAAAAAAAAATAGGAAAACTCATGATTTGAGACTAAAAAGATCATAGATAGAATCCAAGGTGAACCACTTACTAACATCAGGCTTTTCTAAAGCAGTTTCCTATCTGTCAAATGAGGATAACCTCACTGTTATACTTAATACAATCACAGATGCATACTGCCCAGCACATTACCTTCCAGCAAAAGGGCATGTAAAATCCAGTAGTTCTAATCTTTTTTGGAAGTGGTACAATGCAGGAAAGAGATTTAGTCTCAGTGATCATGAACACGCAATGCCTTTAACTGAAGGAACACCGGAAAACACAAAAGCTTTGGAGAACAGAGGAATAGACAGAGTTCAGACATGCTGGATTCGCTGTGACAATGGGATAAAGATCTACATGCACAGCTATCAGATGAAAAATGTGCATCTCAACACACCAGACAATTGCAACAAATAAAACTTCAGGCATCAACATTGTACAAGAAAAAGCAAAGAGCAAGTGAAGGAAGAAAAAAAGGAAGAGTCCCCGTCTCTGCAATGCCCCCAACAACCAGCTCAAGTTGAGGACAGCAAAAGGCAGGGCAGAAAAAGGAGATCACTGTCAAAGACAAAACTTGTGAAGAGGCAGAAGAGAGCAAAGCAATGGAAGCTATCAAGGCTGCCATTCATCAAGTCAAATCTGAGCACAGCAATTCATGTGAGGTAACAAGAAAAGTTAAAGGAAGCGGAAGGTGCCAACAACTACAGGAGTTAAATCAGTTGCCCAAACCTATAGTTGCTGTTCAAAACAGAAGCGTATGTGTGTATTCTTCAAGCAAGGACAGTGGCCTAAGTTCTCTCAGGACTTGACTTTGGAGAGAAAAGGTAAAAAACAAAGTGTTCATACTAATGTAAGAGATGAAGAATTTGAAAAAGATACAATGAATAACTGATGAAAAAAAGCTGGAAGGAAACAAAGTCAACAAGTGGAAAAGAAAACAACAAACGCTAAAGTAGTATGCATTGCTTAGCTACTGAACATAAGCAGTGAGGCTGGTTTGGGAGTGTACTCTGGAGGGGTCATCCTGTCATATGTCATCATGTGCTCCTTCCTGCACTGTGATGAAAGAAGACAAAAAGAAGTGAAAGATAAAATTTTACTAAAAGATCTGGCTGAAAGAGAACATTCCGCCCCAGGTTCAAATGTTACCAAAAATCACCCTAGAACCCTTTCTTACATGCAAGAAAACAAACATAAAAAAAGACCTTGGGGTGACTTAGAAGGCACCATGGTGCTGGGACGAAGTGACAGAGGAGTGCTCAGCACTGAAACATCTCTATCACACCTTCCAAGGCTCAGAGTCCATTGCGGAAGAGGTGGCGGAAAGAATGTAAGAGCCAAAGGAAGGGTAGGACTCCTTACAATGTGCTCCCCCCAGGCACAAAATGCCTGGATATCCATGACCTCACAGTGCCTGACACTACCTACACAAGACCATCATAAGAGGAGGAAAAGATCATGACATCAAAATTAAAAGAGAGACTGAGAGGGGGAGGGGATATAATGGAGAGTAGAGTTTCAAAGGGGGAAGTGAGGAGAGGGAGGGCATTACAGTGGGACATTGTTTACAATTAGGGAAGTTGTCAATTAAAAAAAAATTTTAAGAGCTGGGCACGGTGGCGAATGCCTTTAATCCCATCACTCGGGAGGCAGAGGTAGGAGGATCGCCGAGAGTTCAAGGGCACCCTGAGACTCCATAGTGAATTGCAAGTCAGCCTCAGTCAGGGTGAGATTGCCACAAAAAACCAAAAATAAATAAATAAAATAAAATAAAATAAAATAAAATAATTTTTTTTTTTTTTTGGTTTTTCAAGGTAGGGTCTCACTCTAGCCCAGGCTGACCTGGAATTCACTATGGAGTCTCAGGGTGGCCTCGAACTCACGGCGATCCTCCTACCTCTGCCTCCCAAGTGCTGGGATTAAAGGCGTGCGCCACCACGCCCGGCTTAATTTTTTTTAAAAGAAGATTCAGAGACGTGAACAACACGCGGGAGGGAAAGCAGAAGTGAAAGCAGTGTGCGATGACGTTCGCCCAGCACCAGTCAAGGGTGATGGCGAGGAGGCAGCTGCCTCATTACCCAGGGAACCAGAGACGGTTGAGTGAGACCCAGCTCAAGTGCGCACACCCCAAGAGACGAAGGAGAGAAAGTTTATCAGGAGCCAGCCTTGACAGTGAGCACAGATGATTCAGATAAAAGATGAAACCATGCTGAGAAAACTTCTAGAGGTAGGGCTGAAGAGGGAGAAGGAAATGCTATGGGATGACAATGAACTGACAATAAAATTAAGTCAGCCAGCCAGGCGTGGTGGCGCGCGCCTTTAATCCCAGCAGAGATAGGAGGATCCCAGTGAGTTCAAGGCCACCCTGAAACTACATAGTTAATTCCAGGTCAGCCCAGCCTGAGTGAAAACTGACTACCTTCGCTTTTACGTCGAGCATGAGTAGGGCCTTTATTTTCCATGCTGATTCTGGAGAGATTACTTGCCTGCAGAACAGGTATTATTTCCCTTTTACCTTTGGCTACATCTCTTAAATTCAGATTAGTTCATGATAAATTAGAAAATCACTACAGAAAACATAACCTGTTATACCTATCCACTCAAGCAGAAGTGTAACTGCTTTTTGGGGTTTTTTTTTTTTGTTGTTTGTTTGTTTGTTTGTTTCGAGGTAGGGTCTCTCTCTAGCCCAGGCTGACCTGGAATTCACTATGGAGTCTCAGGGTGGCCTCGAACTCACAGCGATCCTCCTACCTCTGCCTCCCGAGTGCTGGGATTAAAGGCGTGCGCCACCACGCCCAGCTCAGTGTAACTGCTTTTCAAGCTTCCAGTTTTCCTCGGGCAGGGGTTATTACCAGGACCATACCACTGTAATAGGGACAGTCTTTACTAAGGCAGTTTTAATCTGAACACTGCTTGCTGCGGTTTGCATATGAAATGTCCTCCACAGGCTCGTGTGTTTGAACACTTGGTTCCCAACTGATGGCACTATTTTGAAGAGTTGTGGAATCTTCACGAAGTGGAGCCTGAAGGTTTAAGCGCACAGCCCTGCTTCCTATCCACTCTCTAATTCTTGGTGACTGTCAGCCATATATACTCTTGCCACCACAACTATCATGCAAGACTGTTAAGCACTTAAGCCATAAGGCGAACAAAACGAGCTTCACCTCCCTCAAGTTGCTTCTTGTCAGTTATTTGGTTACAGTAAAAAGAAAAATAACTAAACATGAAAACTAGTAACTAATAAACTGAGTGAAACCTAAGAACTAATATACTGACTAAATAATCGACCACTATTAACTAATGAACTGACTAAAACATGCACTAGTAACTAATGTCCTTTTTAAAAAATGACCACTATTAACTAATACACTGACTAAAATGTGATTACTAGTAATACACAGCTGAAACATGACCACTAGTAACTAATACGTAACCAAAATGTGAGCCCTAGTAACTAATGCCCTGACTAAAATGTGATAACTAGTAACTAGTCCTCTGATTAAAATGAGAGCACCAGTAATGAATACCCTGACTAAAACAATGTGGTCACTAGTAACTAACGCCCTGACTGAACCGGGAAACTAGTTACCAATATGCTGACTAAAGCATGAACACTGCACTTGATAAAGACACTGTATATGCTGAACAATTAAATGAACACTTCAAAATGAAGCTTCTTAGCTGAGTATGGGGGTGCTTGTCCATATCTTAGCTAATTATGGGGGCGCTTATCCATATCTTAACTGGGCATAAGGGTGCTTGTCCATAGCACCAGCACACAGAGGGATGAGGCAAGAGTATCAATGCAAATTCAAAGCTAGTTTGGGCTACATAGCAAGTACCTGACTAGCCAGGGGTAAAGCAAACTGCCTCATAAACAAACAAAAAAAAATTTCTAAAGAATTCTCTTTCATGAGACAAAATGAGCTATAATGTTCAGGGTTATGCTTTGTTTTGCCAATAAAGTTGTAAATAAAGACCATCACACATTCAAAAGCGAAGGGGGGAAACCATCTAACCTGCTGGCTGCTATCATAATGCTGGGAAGTTACCCTATACATACTCCGCACAGAAAAGGCATCAACAGTTTTAACCAGCAGTGGATCCTGCAAGCTACACAACTAGCCAGCTGGGCAAGGTTGCCCACTGGTGCAATAGTGACATGTGAGTCATGAGGTAGCCAACTGCTCTCTGATTGGATTTGAGGCCTATTCCATGGGAGGGAATTCATGTCTGGTACTATAAAATGAGCCAAAAGTCTTTAGGCCCTAGAGGGAAAAGCTACAACTATTCCTTTGCTAAGTGGATATGCTGAGCCCTTCAGATTGTCCTCTCAAGGTTTATGTTCACAGCCATAGGTTAGTGCTATTCTCAATTATGATAAGAGCAGCTCTCTTTACAGGTGGTAGTGACTGCTAGGGTGACCCAAAACTCATCCAGGCAATGAGAAGTGACACACCCGCCAGGCGCAGGGCACACTGAGGAGGTGGTGGTGGAAAGAGTATTAGTGCTGCTCTCACCACTGGCCAGAGAAGCTTCTTTTAGGAAATTGCTGTGGATACTGGGGAGACTCAAAATTCACCAAGGTGCTGAAAAATAAGAGGTTGTTGAAAGCCCAGCATTAAATCAGACCATCTCTTATCACACCCTCCACAGATCGAGAAACACTGCAGAACAGAGGATAAGAAAGAAGGTAAAAGTTAGATGGTGAAGAGGAGTACTTTGGGACACTACCTTCTGGACATGAATGTGACCAGTGCATTCATGACCTCACAGGTATGATATCCATGCCCATCCCATGCCCCCACAATGTATTAAGCCCATCACCATTTTGATATAGGTGATGAATGAGGGCAAAAGAATGAAACATCAAAGTAGAAGGAAGACTTACTTGGATAAAGGGGAAGGTTCAGTGGAATAGCAAATGGGGAGGGAGACAAAAGAAGGTAATGGATGGGAACTATGATCAAATTACAGTAAGCTCTTGTATTAAAATTCTCAATGAAAAAGGACTCAACAAAAAGATGTTATTTTTAATCCATTTTATTTATTGATTGGTTTTGTTTATAGACGTGGGAAAAGTCCCAGCACTTGGTAAGTAGCGGTAGGATGATCATCGTGAGTTCAAGGCCACCCTGAGACTACATAGTAAATTCCAGGTCTGCCTAGGATAGAGTGAGACCCTACCTCAAAAAAATAAAAATAAAAATAAAAAATAAAAGGAAAGAAAAAGAGTAAGAAATCAGCCAGGAGTAGTGGCACATGCCTTTAATCCAAGCATTCAGGATGCAGAGGTAGGAGGATCACCATGAGCTTGAGGCCACCTTGTTAGCCTGGACTAGAGTTGGGACCCCACCTTGAAAAACAAAATAAAACAAAACAAACAAACAAAAAGATTCAGGAATCACCACAGAGTAGTAGTACTGAAAGTCCCACAAAGAAAGGTAGTTACATGTTACTTTAATAATCACAAGGAAAAACATATGCCTTTCAAACATTACAAAAGTGTGCCTAAATTACAATCACTGTCAAGAAAACTAACACTGTCATTCTCAAAGTAAACTTCCTGACAGAAGTTAATCAGTTAATTAATTAAACCAATGATTGATCTAGTGTAAAGTACAGCTATATCATGTAGAAAGAATGAGATGCCGAGTCTGACAAATATGGATTCAAGCTTACTGATGTTTAACCTCCGTGTTACTTTCTTCACTTAACAGTATTCATGCCACGAATTATTAAGATCAAAAGATAACATATCAGCTGAGTTTGGTGGCACATGTGTTTGATCTCAGCACTCAGGAGGCACAGATTGGAGGATCACGAAGAGTTCGAGGATACTCTGATAGTACATAGTGAATTCCAACTCAGCCTGGGCTAAAACAAGACCTTACCTCAAGACCCCCTACCTCCCCCGCCAAAAAAAAAAAGCTTAGCATACTGTCTAGACCAAGTTTATCATTTGTAGGACATGGCTAGGATTTTTAAAGTAAAATACAAGCAAAAGCTAACAAACTTTTATGTCAAAAACATACAGCTACAGTACTGTATTATCTCTATCACACCTTCCAAGGCTCAGAGTCTAATGCAGAAGAAGGGGCAGAAAGAATGTAAGAGACAAAGGAAGGGTAGGACTCCTTACAACGTGCTCCTCCCAGACACAAAATGGCCTGGATATCCATGACCTCACAGTGCCCAACACTACCTACACAAGACCATCATGAGAGGAGGAAAAGATCATGACATCAAAATGAAAGAGAGACTGATTGAGATGGGGAGGGGATATGATGGAGAATGGAGTTTCAAAGGGGAAAGTAGGGGGAGGGAGGGTAGCACCATGGGATATTTTTTACAATCATGGAAGTCGTCAATAAAAATTTAAATAAAAACATAGGGCTATATTAAAAGCCAAGTGTCAAAACCCATAAAGATTGGTATGAAATTGATTTATATAAACTATTTTCTTTAACAAAAACTTAAAACCCAACACAGTAAAACACAGTATCTTGATATGCCCTTTGCTCTGAATAAACGACTCCAGGGCCCAGTCTGTCAATACTTCAACATGTGACTTATGATGAGAAGCATTTTAAAGCTTATAAAGCTCTAAATTTTGGGGTATAGCATTTTATGTCCTTAAAAACTATTTCAAACATAAAATGACAGGATTTGAAGTCTGTATTAGGTTCATAACACCTATTTAATGTTTCTATCATTAATGTAAATCTTTTACTTGCTGTTTTAATTAAAAAAATAAAGCATAGCTCAACTGTATAGTCACACTGACCTAATGACTTTCCAGAACATAGTAAAAATGAGTCTGAGGACCACTATGGGGAAGGGGGAAGGGGGGAAGCAGCTGTGGAGCAGTCAGGTAAAAGGGCTGCCCCTCTGCCCTGCACTGCAGTGCCCCTCCCCCAGCACTCTATCACTTCTTACATAGTTGGGGATCAATTTTTTTCATACCTTCTTTTTAAAACTGGAAGAAAAATAACCCAGACCAACTGTTTCACCTACTGATCAGAGACAAGAAAAGTTCAGTTAAAACTATACTATTACTGAAAATTAACACACACAAATCATTCTAATAAAATTTTGAGTACACATTTGATTAGGTGAAACTCTCCCCCCCTTTTCATTATCTTTATAAACACAGTTTTAAAGTTTCAGTTGAGGCAAATACCACACCTTTGTAATATTTCTGAAATAGTTTCTTTATCATTGAGCCCAAAGAAACACAAATACCACTGTTGTATTAGCACTAAACAGAGCAAAATATTGTGGTATCTCTTTGTAAGGTTAGAGACAGAAATGAAACCAAGTTATTAACTTTTTTGTGTGTGGGGGGAGATTGGGGGTTGAGGTAGGGTCTCGCTCTAGCCCAGGCTGTAAAGAAGCTTTTTTTTTTTTTGGTATTAACTTTATTAAAGCTTTTTATGTGTGTGTGTAATTTAGGGTAAGAATATATTTTAAATAACAATTCACACAGACTTTGGGAGGAAAAACACGCTCCCAATGCCTAAACTGAAATTATCATTTATAGAAAATAAAACTATTTGAAAAATAATAAATATTCTTATTTCATAACAATTCCCAATTTTTAAATGAATATATAATCCAAATTTAAAAGGAATATAAATGTCTTTGTAGTTTCTTCATAGAAGCTAGTTCCTGAGTCATAAAAATTCTTTTTCATTATTCAGTATATTGAGGACAGACTGAAATGTAACTAAAAACCTACATCATCACATACTACTGAAGCTGGTGCCTTGACAAAATTGTGTACATTTAATTTTTATTTCTTATGGAAAATGTACAAAAAGAGAGGTAAAGGCAGGAGGACACAAAGTTTGAGGCTAGCTAGGGAATACAAAGTGAATTTAAGTACAACCTGGGCTATAGGGTGAGACTCATCTCAAAATTTAAAAAAAATAACCAATAAAGCAAAAATTTATACATAGACAACACATTGAGCTCCCTATTGTTCAAACTTAAAACAAGTGGAACTTTCTAGAATAATTTTTATGTGTAATTTTTCAGAATCATATCCTAAGAACTAAGCACATTAAAAATAATAATTACAGCTCAGTGATGGAGCATGATGTATGAGGCCCTGGGTTCCATCCCTAGCACTGGGGAGAAAAAAGTTAGCAAACTGTAAAAGAATAGAAAAATATACTTTCCCAAGAAGGGAAAGTCAGTAAGCCAAACAGGGTGACTATACTTTGATTTTAAAATGTTTAACAAAAAGAAGACGATGACGACCCACCTAGTCTACTCCTCAGGCGTCCACCTTCTCAACACTCACCATCCCACTCACATACAGAAAGAAGCCAAGATATTCACTTTCAAAAAACGTCTAATAAAAATTATTTTTACCTGTAAATTGTTTTCTGTGACTCTGTTCCACCAAACCATATTGATGGGTACTCCTGATTTACACCTGTCAGCAAGGCAGCCAATAGGGTTCTTTGCTTTTCGTGCCTTGGATCCCATCGGAACTAGCCTCTCCTCCAGCATCCCCAGGCGGTACTTCCTTGGCTAGGAAAAAGAAGGAAAGAAACCAGGCCACTCCTAACGCCCCACACTACTCGAAACTCATATGACTAGCATATAAGAGGCATCAGGAATGGTGGGACAGAAACAAGTAAACCCCTAAGACACTACCTTCTAAAGTCCTTATCACCACCCATGTCCCCCAAACCCACCCCAGCCCTTTAAAATGCCCCACAGTTCTAAACAGTCTGAGCAATATTATATATTAACAGATGTTTTAGATAAACACATTATAATCTCATTTTATGACTTTAATGAAAAGGAATTAACTTAGTTCATGCCTTGTACAATTTTCTTCAATGAAACTTACCTATTCTCACTGTAATATGAAGAAATGGCTTCCAGGGCAGAAAATACGGATTAAAATTTTGCCCAAACTATCTTTTTCAGCACCTCATCTTGCTGTGTCATTTCCTAACAAGAACCACTCAACGTGAAGGGAAAAGCTGACTGCTAAGGGAATGGCTTCTTAGATATTATTTCAATTCTATGTATAATAGGCCAGAGTACAAGAACATATTAAATGGGCATTTAACTTACGGTACTCAGAGAATAAAATAACTGCAGACTACATAAAATAACAGGACAATAACATAAATTTTGTCTTTTAAATTCAGTAATCTTAACAGGCTATCAGTGAATAAATTGCCCCCCACCCACAAAAAAGTCATAAAATTATTTGTTAACATGACAATAATGCTAGTAAACCATCTTTACAGCATTCAGCAGGCCTTTATCAATGAAATTTACTTGATGATAGGTTCTACCATCTTCCCTTAAATGTAGCAAGTATGAAATAAATTCCACCTTAAAAGGTATTTTGCTAGGTGTGTAGTGGCACATGACTTTAATCCCAGCAGAGGAAGGAGAATCTCAGTGAGTTCAAAGCCACCCGAGACTACAGAGTGAGTGCCAGCTCTGCCTGGGCTAGAGTGAGACCCTACCTAGAAAAAAAATGTATTTGTGTATATGTGTATTACATACATACATACATACATACCCATCTACCTACATATATGTGTGTGTTTATATTAACAGAATAAACTGATAAATACTTGAAAAGGTATCTACTTTAAAACCTCAAATGATATCTGTATTTACTTATTGTTCTGATGAGGTTTAATATGACCGCTGAAACAGTTAAAATTAAGTTTCTGCAAAAAGAATGCCACATATCAAGACAAGATTTTTAGAATCTATATTAAGTAAGCCCATTTTGGGGCATGGTGGTACACACCTGTAATCTCAACACTCAGAAGGCTATTGCTGAGTTTGAAGCCAGTTTGGGCTACAAAGCAAGACCCTACCTCAAAAGAAAATGGACAGAGTGAAAAGCGAGAGCCAATGTTAAGAAAACATTAGATTTTTAAATTTCAAAAACCTTGTGAGTAATGCCCATTACTCTGTGAAAAATAGATTCTCCTCTCCACTGGAGACCTCAATGAATATTGTCTTTAAGGAAGTTAGCAATTAAAGTTGCATTCAGAAAAAAAGAAAAAACTGGGTTACCTACTGTGGTAGTTTGAATGTAAAATGTCCCCCATGGCTTTATGTGTGATTAAGCTTGATACTCAATCCCTAGCTGGCGGAGCCTTGCTGGAGGAGGTGTGTCACTCGCTGTGGGCCTGGAGGTTTTAGTCCAGCCCACCGGGTGTTCAAAGATAACTCTCTCTTCCTGCTCCCTCCCCGCTACTACAAAAAGATGTAAATCCCAGCTTGTGCTCTGCCATGCTTTACCTGCCATGATGAAACTTTACCTCAAGACTATAAGCTGAAATAAACTCCTCTATCAGCTGCTTTTGTAAGCATGTGCTTTCAACCACTGAGCCTTACCTCAAGGCTGTAAGCTAAAATAAACTGTTTACTCCTGGGCTGGAGAGATGGCTTAGCGGTTAAGGCACTTGCCTGCAAAGCCAAAGGATCCTGGTTCAATTCTCCAGGACCCACGTAAGCCAGATGCACAAGAGGGTGCATGCATCTGGATTTCGTTTACAGTGGCTGAAGGTCCTGAAGTGCCCATTCTCTCCCTCTCTCTTCCTGCCTCTTTCTCTGTATCAAATAAAATAAAATAAAAAATGTTTACTCCTATTAGCTACTTCTGTAAACATGTACCTTCAAGCACTGAGCTGTTTTCCCAGCCCCCACATCAGCTGCTTTTGGTCAGGTACTGTTGTCCAGCAATAGGAAGGCAACTGTGATACCTACCTAACCAAGAACCATAAGAGTAGAGTTATTTGTGAGACTAGAACAGCTCTACCTTTATGCAATATTGGATCAACCCAGTTACTCTGTCTAGATGAGAAATAGCTTCTGTAGATGAGAAGATGTATGTATGATTTATGTTTCATGCTATAAAACAAAATTTTACATGCAACAAATTTTAACAAGTTATTTCTACCAACATTTAACTCCTTGAAAAGCATGTAAGATAAAATACACATTTTATGTCCAAGTAGATGAGGCTTTTTTTTTGTAGATGAGGCTTTGACATACAGTAAGAATAGCAATCTTAATTAAGCATTAACTAATGAAAAATGTATATTTTAGAAAATTCCTGAACTAAAGATTTTCCTAACTCTACCACAAAAATTCAACACATCAAAGACAACTTAAAAATCACTATCTGCTAACCAGAATTTATACAGAGACTCTTAAATTCCAGTCATATTCCTGAATACAAAAGAATTACTGCCTTAAATGGCCTATAGCAATTCAATCTTCACAAATTCACTCCCTTTTTGTTTCAGTTACTAGTCAACACAGCTTCTTTATATGAAACCAGTTAGGGAAAAAAAATTAATCTACTTGATATATCACTCTTCCTCACCAGTAGCTCTCACTTAATAATTATGCTTCTTGTTTTTCCAGAAAGGAATTCATTATTCTTCTCCTTCCACTCCATACTTCAAGCCTACAACTAGGAGAAATCTCCAAATATATATTATTATAAACATCAGCTTTTATCACCAAATAGGCAGAGATTAAACTCTAATCCAAAAGTAAAACTCCATGCATGATACTAAGTGAAAAGATCTAAGGTACCAGTACCATTTATTATTTATTTTTATCTATTTGTGAAGAGAAAGGGACACACACACGCACATGTGCCACTCTGCACATATGGTTTTACATAGGTACTGGGGATTCGAATCCAGGCCAGAAGATGTGTAAACAAATGACTACTGAGCCATCTCCCTGCCCCATCAATACCATTTAAATAACAAACAATATAATACAAAATGACATTCAAAGAGATGAAATCAATAGACAGCGTGATGGGCAATAAAATTATATACAAGTGTCACTGCATAGAACATAAACACAAATGTCTCATCTGGGAACTAATTTCTACATTATCTGAACCATTTGTTTTATTTTACAGAGAGACAGAGGGGGAGAGAGAATTGGCACGCCAGGGCCCGGCCACTAAAATTGAACTCTAGGTGCTTGTGCCGTCTAGTGGGCATGCGCAACCTTGCACTTGCCCCACCTTTGTGCATCTGGCTTAGGTGGGATCTGCAAAGCCGAACATGGGTCCTTAGGCTTCACAAGCAAGTGCCGTAACCACTAAGCCATCTCTCCAGCCCTGAACTATTATTTTATACCCTGAAGAAAAAAATGTTTCAATTAAACATCTGAGAACTTACTTTGTGGCAGGAACTGTTCTAAGTACTTAGAATACAATCACACACAAATGTACACCTTTCCCTCAAAAAGAAGTTATGGTCTAGGAAGTTACACAAATACGTAAGCACAATGCAACTCACTGATACCATACAGTAATGCACACATAAGTGTGATACCAGAGTCACAGAAAGGCACTTTACAAGGGACTTGAGTAGACTTTTCAAGGCAGAGTAAGTTGCCTAACCAGGAGAAAATGAGAGGGAGGGGCATGAAAGAAGGAAGGGTGGGAGACCGAAGGCTAGGAAAATGCATTGCGGTATTCAGCCCACCACTAGAGGGTCAGACTTGAGAAACAAAGATGATTTTTTAAAATATTTTTATTTATTTATTTGAGAGAGAAAGAGACAGAAACAGAGAGAGGGAGAATGAGCACACCAGGCATTCAGCCACTGAAAATAAACTCCAGATGCATGTGCCAGCTCATGACATCTGGCTCATGTAGGTTCTGAGGAATTAAACCTGGGTTCTTTGTTTGGCTTTGCAGACAAGGGCCTTAACTGCTATGCCATTTCTCCAGCCCCAAAGATGAGTTTTGAAAGTAGTAACAAAACATTTATTGTCTCCTATCCTATGCTATGGAATTTGAACTTGTAAAAGCTTACCCAAGAACTGACAGGATCAGAAGTACCTTAGAAGGAAGTTGCATGGTATGGTTTGGAGGAGGAACTGGTATAGGAGTGAAAGGGAGTCAGGCAGACAAACTGGTGGCTCAGGAGGTAGTACTCTAGGTGAAGCTTTCTGACCTGGGCACCATGAAGCGGGTAATCCTTTTCCACAAGGAGCTGTCCCACGCACTGCAGGATGCCTACCGCAGTCCCACCTCCCACAAGTGGCGGCAAGCAGCATCAGTACAACCAAAGATAAAATGTCTCTGGGTATTGCCCAGTGTCCTCTCAGGGTTGGGGACACAACCACCCCTGCCGAAGAACCACCTATCTGGAACAGGAGGCAATGACAATAAAAAGAAAGGCAAGGCCTAACTGGAAAGATCTGGGAGGCTAAAAACTACGGGTATTTAGCTGAAAGGAGGAGCTGATAGAAAGAAATCAGCTAGCAAATAAATAAATCAGCTAGCAAATAAATAAGATGGGTGAAAAAATTTCTAATGGGTAATGTCTACTGACTATAGTTTTCTGGCTTTACTTCAGAGTAAACCAAAACAGCCCCTCTTCCCTTTCTCTTGGCTTCTCAACTCATAACTTAAGACTCACTTTGAAAACCACTGATTTAAAAAAACAAAAAACAAAGTCTCTTGTTGATTTGTTGGTCTTCTGTTCTTAATCGTTTGGCCAGGCCCATCTTACCAGTAAGTGTGAAACAGAAGCGCTGAAAGATGTCCTGCCCTATGAACACCCGCCATTTCCACCACCTCCCAGCACGTCAATACTCCAGAAGTACCGAGGCCCTCTCCTGTGTGGCCTACTAAAGAGCGCCTGTAACTGCCTCTGTTCCTGTTTTTTTCCTTCTTCAGTTTCTACTTACACACTTAAGCCTCAAAATGAACTATAAAAATGAACTTATTTTCATAGTTCTTCACAAAATCTATATGACTATTGTAACAAGTAATGAAACAGTTTTACTTACCAGGAATTTATTAAGAACATCTTTAGGCTTGAACAGTTTTAAAGTATAAACTACAACTATATAACACAGGAATCTTCACAAAACTTCTGAGGCTATAGGGCACAGCATTCGCACAGCAGCCCCATGGCCCTGTTGCCATCCCAGCACCACAAAGATTCTGAATCCAGTAGACAAAGAATGAATGAGGCCTTAGATTACATTTTTCAACAATGCCAGTATTGCTGATCTATCTCCTGACCATGTTTGAGGTAAAATCTTCTAAATTCCAGATAAAGGCTTAGATAAGAAATCAGTGGTACACCCTCAAAAATGAAAAAAGGTGGAGGCTTAAAAGTTCAACACAATTTCTTACAGAATTTTCAAGTCTAATCTAAACACAAAGTCTTCAGAATCATTACTCAAAGCCCACAAACTTCAGCTTTTTGAAATCCTTTGCTAGGTGTAGTGGAACACACTTTTAATCCCAGCACTCAGAAGGCAGAGGCAGGAGGATCGCTGTGAGTTCAAGGCCAGTCTGAGACTACATAGTAAATTCAAGGTCAGCCTGGACTTCAGTAAGACCCTACCTCCAAAAAAAAAAAAAAAAAAAAAAACAGGCTGGAAATATGGCTTAGCAGTTAAGGCATTTGTCTGCGAAGCCTAAGGACCCATGTAAGCCAGATGCACAAGGTGATGCAAGTGTGCAAGGTCACACATGTGCATAAGAGGGCGCATGCATCTGGAGTCCGACTGTTAAGTCCTGCTGAGCCAATTCTCTCTCTCCTCTCTAATTCCAAACAAACAAACAAACAAAAACCCTACAAGAGCAAAGTATCTTTGAGACTGAAGAGAGGGCTCAGCAGTTAAGGCTCTTTCCTGCAAAGCCTAGTAACCCAGTTCAATTCCCCAGCACCCACATAAAACCAAATGCACAAAGTGATGCACGCATCTGCAGCAGCTACAGGCTCAGGCTTGCCCATTCTCATTTATTCCCCACCCCCTGCAAATAAAGAAATAATCTAAAAAATTCCTGTATCTCATCTGCATAAACCAATTCCAATAAATTAGAACTGAGGGAATAAATTCTAATTCCTAGCAAGTGAATTAAATCTCCAGGTTCACATTTGTTGTGCTTTTATTTCTTCCCCCTTCCTCCTTCTCTTCTCTTCCTTGAGCCTGGGTAGAATATGTCTTGAATTTGCTATGTAGCCATGGATGACCTTTAATTCCTGATCTTCCTGCCTCCACCTCCCAAGTAATGGATTACAAGTGTGCACCAGCCATGCTTAAAAAAAAAAATCATTTACTCAAGCCTCTCTGTCCTGTCCTTCTGAGATACAAATAATCAGTAAGATCTATTCTTTTACTCTCCCCTAAAAAAAGTCTATAAAAAAAATTTTTAAGACACCTGTGTGTATGGAAAATGAAAACTCCCAAATTACATACTAACTTTCAGAGTACAATTGGTAATTCTAAAAAACAGCAGCATCTTAAAACACCTGTCAATCACACATTTGTACATTTCATAATTAACTGTTAACCCACTTAGAGACAACAAAATGCTAGTTTAGAACAAAAGGTGTCCATGGCCCTGAATTTTACGAAGAGCTCCTCTGAATTATCAAAAACATACTAATCACACTTTCACTATTATCCAATAAAACAACCAATCATTAAATAATACTGAAACGGTTTGGATACCAGAACAAACCAGTAATGTGCATACATCAACTAAACTTCCTTTATCCAATGCTTCAGGAAGACATGACTTCATTATCTTTTGAAGTGATAATTTAGCTGCTCTGAGAATGAAACCCATCAACTAGACACCTTTGGCCTTAGAGCTCCATTTCCAAATAGGCCCACATTTCTTTCACAACCTCCTCTAACACCAAATGGCCATGCTTTAGTTAATTAAATGCCCTGATAGCATATTTGTAATTATACATACTAAATCCAAGATTATTATTCCATTAATGCTTGGTAATTACATTCATGAGAGGAAAATAATGGGCTGCCAAACTGGTTAAACCCACTTGAATTTTTGAGTCCTGGTATATATAGCCTGGGGCTCACCATGTAAACTTGTGGCAATCTGGTTCTGCCTGTCAGGCCCTGAGAATATCAGTAAGCACCATCATGCCTAGATACCATTTGAATTTTTTTAATAAAATAAGCTAATTTCTATATATTATCTTCACCACACGGACCTACCCCTACCTAAATTGCTAATTAGTAGTATAAACTCACTTATATTTTAAAGGTTTCTATACTTAATTTAAAATTCTAGGTCCAGACTAACAAATCACTACAGTTTGGGCTCTGTTGTTTTAGGGATCTTCCTGTCCCTATTTCCCATGGGCAGAAGCTTAAAAAATGAAAGAAAAAGTCAGGCATGGTGGCACACACCTTTAATCCCAGCACTCGGGAGGCAGAGGTAGGAGGAATACCGAGAGTTCGAGGCCACCCTGAAACTACATAGTGAATTCCAGGACAGCCTGGGCTACAGCAAGACCCTATCTCAAAAGAGAGAGAGAGAGAGAGAACTTAAAAAAAAAAAAAAAAAAAACCCTCAAGCTGGGTCTGGTGGTACAGGCCTGCAATCCCACTACTCAGGCCTCAGCTTAGGGAAAAGGATTACACAGTCAAGCCTGCCTCAACTACAAAATAAGTTCAAAGCTAGTCTGGGCAACTAAGCGAAGCCCTGTCTCAAAAAGTAAAAAGAGGACTAGTGGTACACCACTTATCTACCATGCAGTAAGCCCTAGGTTCAATTTGCAATGCCACAAAAATGGTGAGAGACAAGACAGACAGAGCAAAACCAACCAGCCTATATTCTGTCACTCCATTCATTATCATAAACTGTGGTCACTGGGTAAAACATAGTAGGCTTCCTATGTTTTCACAAAAGTTAAAGACAATAGTAGGAATGGCCAGGCAAGTATTACATAAAAAGTAGGATACAGACAAACTGACACTGTTAAAGACTCATACTGAGAAAAGCATCTGTAAATGAAAAAGACATTTTAATTTGAGTCAAAAATTTTCACAAGCTTTTTGTAATCAACAGAACAAATTTTCCTTGAAACCATGAATCTTAAGTACTCACTGTAAAAAGTAAAAATTAGAAATGAAGTATATGTATACCCCTAAATGTTAGAATAAAATTCACATGATTCCTTCCAAAGAACATATTTACCATCTCTATTCTTTACTTAGTCATAAAAGACATTCTTTCAAATATATGTCTTTATCTACACACTATAGCAGCTACCATACATTTAAACTTGTTTCAATGGTCTTCTATTTGCATGTTTTTTTTTTAATTAGATTAGAAAGAAAAAAAAAACATAGCTATTTGTGAAAGGAAGCTGTGGTAGTTTGAATAGATGTCTCCCAGTAGTCAGGAGTTTATTAAAGCTAATAAATGATTAGATTTCCAAATGCCTGACTGGAGGAGGTGTCACTATGAGTGGATCCTAGGGTCCGGTCTAGCCCTAAGGTGTGTTTGGGGGACAGATCTGAATTCCAGCCTATGTATGCAGAGCGCTTGAGCTCTGCCTGCGGCACTGGCTCCGGAGGGCGCTGTTCCCGGTGCTGGCTTTCTGCAAAGTCCTGTGAAAGGGGCAATTATGGAACTTCCCTGGATTTGTCATCTTCAAATAAACCTTGCTATATAAACTGTGTCTGGTTTGGAGGTTCATCACAGCAACATGAAGCTGACTATGATAGAAGCTGATTACTATTGGTTAAAAGCATTCAAATTACTTATATAAACATATGCCAGCTCTTTCTATCACAATTACTCAGATTGGAGATCAATCACCATGTTATTTTAATTTCAAAAGATATGGTTAATATTTGTTCTTTTAATGTAGTTAATAGAAGATTGCCTGAACTAGTATTACATTTCAAAACTGACAGCATAAATTACTTGTGAAATTCAAAAACAAAATACAAAAAAAAGAGGAAGAGATCACAGAATCTGACTGGAGAAGTTCAAAACTCTACAAAGAGCTCTCACCATGAATTTAAATATATATATATTTTTTCCCAACAGAAAAATTAGCTAAGGGCATGAAATATGAAGAGCCAGTAATAACCGACATCCAACAGAACTGGTGATTACACATAAACAAGGTTTGCCTATAAAAATATAACGTTTTATGAAAGATTCTTACATTCCAGTGTTTTCTCAACTGGGTTTTCACAAAACCCAGAACTGAGGATAAAGAATATAAATTTGTTTCATTTCTAAAAGGATGGGTAATCTTTTTCAAAAAAAAAAAATTATTTCATGGAGAGAGGGAAAGAGGCAGAGAGAGAGAGAATGGACATGCCAGGGCCTACAGCCACTTCAAGCTCCAAACCCATGCGCCACCCTGTGCATTTGCTTTATGTGAGTACTGGATCATCAAACCTGGGTCCTTTGGCTTTGCAGACAAGCGCCTTAACCGCTAAGCCATCTCTGAGCCCAGGATGGGTATTCTTGCCCCAGAAATTGGGTTGAAATAACCATATAACTGGCAATTAAGTAGGCATGAAACTAATCAACATTTATCTTTTCTCCGTATCACTAGTGCCTCGCTTCCACCACCTCTTTGCTTGCTCCTCATAGAGACTCGGTCAGCTTACTCTTCTCATAGCTTTATAACAGATCTTTCTTTGCTTTCCTTTGAAATGTAAATAAAATCTATTGTTAGATAAACTGATTTCTTGAATCTGATCCTCAAAAATAAACAAAAATCACAAAGAACTGCTGTGATTAAATCATAAAACATCAATTAATTTGTAAGAGAATTATTTAAGTTCACTGTATTACCTGAAACAGATTCAGAAAATCACCATCAATATAAAGTCACATTTCTATTTTCTGCCATTACATCATAGAAAAAGTCCTGGAGGATTTTCACCAAATATAGAGGAACTATGTGAGAAGCTAACAGGAAGCTTCTGTAGAAAGAAGGAGGAGGTGAGCACCCCAAGGTGGGCCGCTTCAGAACAGGCCCACAACACTTTGCCATACCGTCTGGTCTAGACTGAATAGCAAGAGGTATCTATTACTTAACAGTGGTTAACTCCCCAATAAGGCTTGAAAGGGATAACAAGTATCATATATTCCTACCAGTAACAGCTACCATTTATTGGGCACTTCTGCACCAGGTAACATATCCCATTTAATTCTCAAAACAACTCTATATAAGTAGGTACTAAATATTATTATGATATATAGGTAAACAATTAAAGACATGAAGACAATCAGCAAAGAAATGGGGTTCAATTCTAACAGCGTTACATCCAACTTGCATCCAACATCATCTAAAACCTTAATTATAACTGAAAACTACTGGGTCATTTCCATTCCTAATGTTACTCTTTGAAATAAAGAGACTCTGAACAAGCTGTAAGCAGGAATTACACATGAGTACATCCCTGGCTAGGAACTTACGTTCCTCTCTATTTCTACAAGGGACTCCTATCTATCTGTATAAGCCTAAAATGTCACCTGGCTTAAGGACATAATACACATTCCCATGCTTTGGTAAACAGAAGTTAAGTAACCTCAATAAAGGAAGAGTAACACTGAGTATATTAATTTCGGTTTCTAAACACAATTGTACAAAATAACATCATTGCACAATACCTATGGGTAAATGTTTTAACAATATAATAAAGTGATACAGCTGCCTAGAAATCTAAGAACCAAGTTAAGCACTGTCACTTTTAGAACATGTATGAAGAAGTTCAAAATAATTGTTCTACACATTAGGTTTAGACTGAATTTTTCTTTAAAGTTTTAGTTACTTTTCAGTATCATCTCCATTTTCTGCACTTTTATTTAATTTTTTAAAAGCAACCAGCTTGATGTGTCTACAAGGCTAAGCAGTCAAAGGGATGGAGGATTGAGAGGATTTATACTCCACACTGTCTATGTCATAACTCTGTGAATTTCTCTCAATCTATCTTTCTTCATAAAAGACTCTATAGTACTCTCCAGTTTTACCTCTTATTTTAGGTTTTGTTGCCTGAAATACAACTAATACAAAAGCCATTTACTGAAAATTTCACAACAGAAACGAACAAGAAACATCTAGAAGTCAAATTAAGCCAGGCATGGTGGCAAATGCCTTTAATCCCAGCACTCAGGAGATAGGAGAAGTGCTGAGGGTTCGAGACCAACCTGGAACTACACAGTGAATTCTAGGTCAGTTTAGGCTAGAACAAGATCCTACCTCAAAAAAAAAGAAAAACTTAAAAATAAATGAAAGTCAAATTAATCAGAACACATTAAATACTTATCTTCAGTAAACTTTCTGATAGATGATAAACAGGATGGGTATTCTTAAGGCAGACAACAGTTCCCAGGAAGACCAAAACTGGATTCAAACAAGAAAGAAAGCAGAGAAAATACTGCCAGAGAATCTTTCCCTCAAGCACAATGATCCAGAACTGTGTCCTTATTATCCACATCTCATCACATGGGGCAGACAAGCTGTCACCCTTTGACCTCACTTCTCTCATTCTAATCCAGAGCTTTAAAATCAAGACATAAACAAGCATTTCAGACATCTTTGCCTCTCAAAGAACATAATCCCAAGTAGGTTAACTTGTGGGCGTAGGGAAATGGCTCAGTGGATAAAGCACTTGCTCGGTAAGCATGAAGACCCAAGTTCTAATGGCCAGAACCTACGTAAAGCAGGATGTGGTAGCACAGTGTCTCCCTCAGGGAGAAAGGAGGCAGGAGGCAGAGACAAGCAACTCACCTGAAGCGAATGGACAAACCAGCCTTGCAAACGTAACAGGGAACAACAAAGAGCCCCTGCCTCAAACTTGGTGGAAGACAAGAAGCAACTGGCCTATGCACCCTCACTAACATACACGTCAGTCATGTACACAGAGAGTTAAAAAGTTAACTTCATTTTGCTGGGCATGGTGGCATGAGCCTTTAATCCCAGCACTAGGGAGGCAGATGTAGGAGGATCGCTGTTCAATTCAAGGCCACCCTGAGACTACACAGTGAATTTGAGGTCAGCCCGAGCTAGAGTGAGACCCTACCTTGAAAAAACAAAAACAAACAAACAAAAAAAGTTAACTTCATTTTTAAATCTAAAACTATTCAAATGAAGTTTCATATTGAAACTGAACACACAGAAATGTAAGCCAACCAAAGAAATGTAAATATAAACATGAGGGTTGTTTTTTTATTCTGTGCGGAGGTAAGTGAACAATGAAACAGGCCTATCAGCCTAAAACGATATAAAAGGGGAAGCCAAGAACACTAGACCCAAACTAAGACTTCCCTTTTTGGCTTGAATTTACACAAATCGCATCTGGTGGCCCTACTTTAAAACTCATCACTTGGCAAGAATCACATCATAGTACTAACTCATTTCACTCTTGTAACTATCTGTATCCCAACATTTAACTTTGTTCAAAAGCTGTTTTACTTTCTAAGGATATTCTGAATGGATTTTCATTGCTGGTCTAGTCACACGTGTGGTTTATAGTGCGTTTTCTCAAGCCTTGCTTGTCTCTTGTCATGCCAATATCTCTCTATCAGTCATGGAAGTCAATGGTCCCTGCTCACATTTCCTCCTGCATTTATCTCCTAACTCACTTAACAAATTCCAAGTCACATGCAGTATTTTGGGAAGACTTAACTCTCTTATAGAGAACATAAATAAAGCTAGAATTCAAATTCTTCCACCATCACCTTTGGCCAAAAATAATTACATGCATTTTCATATTATAGTTACATTTACAATCTATAAAAAATATACTCTAAATATGGAAAATAAAAAGGGAAAACATTAGTACTTCTCAACCATCAATATGAACATCATTTTAAAGGAAAATTTCCTGTATTTTAGGGTTCTATAATTTTATGAAATAAAAGCTAATTACAGGCTGGAGATGGCTGAGCCATTAAGATGCTTGGCTGTGAAACCTAAGGATCCAAGTTTAATTCCCCAGCATCCACATAGGTTAGATGCACAAGGCAGCACATGCATCTGAAGTTCTATCTGCTTCTTCCCCTCGTTCTCTCTCTCCAATAAATAAATAATTTAAAAAAAAAAAACTGGGCTGGAGGGATGGTTTAACAGTACACGTTTGCCTGTAAAGCGAAAAGACCCAGGTTCGATTCCCCAGGACCTGCAGATGCACAAGGGGGCACACATCTGGAGTTCGTTTACAGTGGCTGTAGGCCCTGGCACATCCATTCATTTCCGCCCCCTTCTCTGTCAAATAAATGAATAAATAAAAAAATTAAATATGTTTTAAAAAAAACTAATTACAAGCCAGGCTTGGTGGCACACGCCTTTAATCCCAGCACTTAGGAGGAAGAGGTAGGAGGATCACTGTGAGTTTGAGGCCACCCTGAGACTTCATAGTAGATTCCAGGTCAACCTGTATTAGAGTGAGACCCTACCTCGAAAAACAAAAGCAAACAAACAAAAAGACTAATTAATTACTAGAAAAATAGTCATGTATTTGGATGTCATAGTATTATCAGGTTCACTGAGACATTTTTAACCCTGTATTATATGTTAACAAACAGTCTGTAGACTAGAACTAGCACTGGTCCCTTGAGTACGATGAACACTATCACTCGTAAGACTCAAGTTCTCATATAGGTAACTCTTCAGGAATGTTCTCACATATCTAACAGTTGCAAGAATGGTTACGGAACCCCTTTGCACTATTTTTCAAACCACATTTTAAGAAGCTCAGCCATAATGTCTCTCTTTGTGCATAAGGTGTGCCTGCCTCTGTGTGCAAAAGGTTCATGTGTGTGGAGGTGCTATACACATGTTGGAGGCCAAAGGTTAAGTTCCGATATCTTCTTCAATCATTCTCTTTATTTTACTGAGGCAGGGTCTCTCGCTTTGAATCCAGAGTTTGCCAATTCTGCTAGTCTAACCAACTTGCTTGGGGAATTCTGTCTCTGCCTCCTGCAAACTGGAATTACAGGAAGTCTCCATGTTCACCCAACATGTACGTGAATACTAGGGCTGCAAACTCCTATCCTCACATTGCAGGGCAAGCACTTTGCCAAGTGGCTCATTTCTCCTCTGCCCCTTTCTTAGTTTATCTGTGAAGGCTATTCAAAAGAATGGGCTTATCTGAAGCTCCTAACTCTGCTGTATATAAAGCATATCATCAAATATACCTTCTCTCTAGATAGCTTAGTTTCTCCACACTCCCCACCCTCAAAAAACCAAAATCAGCAGAGGTAGGAGGATTGCCATGAGCTCCAGGACACTCTGAGATTACATAGTGAATTCCAGGTCACCCTCGGCAAGAGCAAGACCCTACCTTGGAGTGGGGGGGGGGGGCAAATCAGAACATCTATTCCCCACAAGGTCTCATGGATCGAGAAACTTCAGATACTTTGCAGTCATCAAATACTTAAAATGGCATTAATATGCTATGTAAATATTCCCCAGGAGGTTCACGTACTGCCTATGCTATTATATTTAAGGAAAGCAGGAAATATCAATCAGTCTCTTCTTTTCAATTTTCTCCAATGCACAAGTAAAACTGCCCACAGCAAAGATATTTGACCTTTCTGATCCCGATGACTAACATAACCCCATAGGCCAAAAGTCAACATCCCTGACCAAGAAGCTGGCCCAAGTGGGATTTTTAGAAAATGACTTCCCTTACAAGATATGAATTGGTAGTGCATAGTCTAATGACCTGTTCTCAGACATCACTATGAACTATCACTGAGTAATCATACTAGCCTGCTTAAACAAGGAATTATAATTAAATATCTATATAATTTTAACTTACTTCACTGAAGTCATTATAAATTATTATAACAAAGAGAAAGGCAATCGGCCCCCATGGCTGCAGTACAACACAGGTTCCTTACTGCTCTTTTAATACAGAGAGTTTTCAAATCTTCAACTCAATCATTAACAATTTAAAAGCTTGCAACACGTGCCTGCAGAGAGAGCACACTGACTAGACTATAAATTAGAATTCTGAGTTTCCAACTAGATACTGACATACGAATACAGACAACAATGGTCTTTCAGAAATGAAAGACACTACAACTACTACTATCCAAGACATGCCTATCATTCACAGACAGGAAAATGACAATCTGGAACACTGGTTACAAGGTCACAAAGTTAGAGACTTGAAACCTCAAAAAATAAAAAAAATTAAAAACCACAGCAAAATGTTTCACTGTATTATTAGTCTGCTCCCATTAAAATATATTCTAAGATTTAAGGCTGGGCAGGGTGGCTTACACCAGCAATCCCAGCACCTTGGGAGGCAGAGGTAGGAGGATCACTGAGAGTTGAGGCCAGCCTAATCTACAAAGCATTGAAATCACATTGATAGATAACATTTCCTTGTATTACTTTCTTCTAAATTTTAAAAACAACATGTGCTGTAGTTTTTTTTTCTTCAAATTCCATTGGATTTTACTACTTGGACCAAAAATAGTTTTAAATTATATATTTCAACTTTAATATATAGTCAGTCAACTCATATTAGGAATGCTTTTAAGAATTCAATTACCATTCTGGTTTTATTTTCTATTCATGTATCAAAAATACTACTTACGGCTAATTGTTAAAAATAAAAGCCATTGGGGGACCAATAAGACAACATAGAGACTTTATTTTCCTCTAAGGCATTACAGATAACTTGTGTGCTTTTCAACATTTTATTGTTTACTGTTCATAGTAACAGGCTTTATCTGCCATGCTCCAGTGCCAATTTAGTGGAGTCTAACTAAACATTCCAACTTGTGAAAAAAGTATGTAAAGCAAGAATAAATTTATTCTTGGTAGAAAGCTCTAAGATATTTACAAATTCAAACCCACTCATTTTAGTCCATCAAGCCTAATTGCTGAAAAGCACTTTCTAATATCTTCTTTTTATTAATTTTTCAAAATGGAAATAACACTAGGAGCACTGGGTGTGTTAATGTGATATTACGTGTGCCTATAAAATCTGTTTTGCTTTGAAAGTATCTCCCTTAAGTTTTTAAACCAATTTATAGGTCTGAGGTATGACTGAAAAGCAAACTGTTCACACACACACAAGCCAACAAGCTTGGAGGGAAGCATGTCATGAAACCACCACCGATCTCCCTATCATCTTATACTACTCCCTTAAAATCTAAGTTCGGTTCACTTTGTCTAAAATTAACATTTTAATTGGAGTCTTTTATCCGCTACTTAGAAAACAAAATGTTCTAACTTATTATAGTATTTTCCACCAAGATGCACTAGCTTCTACTAATTCTAACAGCCTTCTCTCACTGGCAGTTAGTATGGACATGACTCGAAGTAAGACTCAAAGGCATCAAACTATTCATTTCAACTTGTTACAGAATCAGTCCTTACAATATGCTACAAAAATCTATACATGATCTGTTAATAACCCCAATTCCAAATTAAATTAAATCAAATCAAATTTCTAATGGCATGGTGGCACATACTTATAACTCTGGGCACTCAGGAAGCTGAGTCAGGAAGATTATGAAACCAAAGCAAGCCTGGGCTGCATAGTTAAGACTGCCCCCCACCCCAGTCCTCCCACCCAGCACAAAAAAAAAAAAGGTTTCAAACTGGCTTTAAACAGTTGGGCAAGGTATAAAAAGTTTAAAGTTTAAGTATGCTTTGTAATGAATTTAACTTAATAAAATTTAGTCAAAGCCATTAAAAGATTTTCTAAAAAGTTAAAATGCCTACATTGGGTCAAATTAACAACTACAACACTAAATTAGATGCTATCTTAAAAACATAATACATTATGATAAAGGAAAGGAGGAAAATTAAGCAGGAGGATTTCACCACTCTACATAAAAATCTCTCTGCTTCATGCGCACACATCAAATGAAAGGCGAAGTGTAAGAGATAAGGAGCAAGGGGTGGTGAAAGCCAGTAATCCCAGCACTCAGCAGGCTGAGGCAGGACTGTGGAGAGTGTGAAGCCAGACTGGCCCACATGACAAGATCCCGACAGGGTGTGGGGCAGGTATTTAACCCAGAAAGAACTCTCCCCAATTTAAGGAAACACACTCTAGAGGAAATAATCCCAACACCACCTCTAAATTCAGGTATAGTTTCACTACGTTTTAATTTCACCTACCTTTCTTCTCTGAGAGATGTTGAGGGCACCAAAGTCATTAAACAAGGATGAAGCAGGTGAAGTGAGAGGATCTGGAAGGCAAGTTACATAAGTTTCCACACCAGCAACTCATAAGATCTAAGAAATACTAACTTGATAATGCCTATTTATAGTAATAAAAGCCATACACCAAAATAATTTAACTCAGTACCTCACACAGAGTGGACATTCACATATTTTCTAAGCAAATAAAACAGAATGAATAGATTAATTTCACCCATGTTCACTATATACCTATCCAGAAGTTTTATAGATTCGGTTACCTCTATTTGATTAAAATTAAAGAAAAATCAAATAGGGAAAAGGCCTCTTAATCACATTACTGTAATTCCCATTAAATTGATAATTATGTTTATGAAGGAAATAAATCTATCCAAAGTAAATGTTTGTGTTGAGACCACATCCTGAGAATAAACCAAACTTAAGATTTAAAAACATCAGCAAGGGGATAGAGAGATGGCTTAGCAGTTAAGTGCTTGCCTATGAAGCCTAAGGACCCCGGTTCGAGGCTCAATTCCCCAGTACACACATAAGCCAGATGCACAAGGTGGGGCATGCATCTGGAGTTCATTTGCAGTGGCTGGAGGCCCTGGTGTGCCCATATTCATATTCTCTCTCTCTCTCTCTCTCTCTCTCTCTCTTTCTCTCTCTTTCTGTCGCTCTCAAATAAATAAATAAAAACAAACAAAAAAACAGCAACAAAGCCTTAAAACCATCTACTCTACACACCCTATCCCACACTTTTAAATTTATCAACACATACATGACATTCTTAGTAAAAAGCTAAGGTAATTATTAATTTTTTTAAAGATACAATTAAATGTTTCCAAACACATACATAGAACCCAAAGATTAATTTCATTATCCTACAAGCAGAAGTTATAAAAAAAAAATTACAACTCTTACAAATCAGAAGTTTCTGCAAAGGTAGCATGAGAGGCAATGAAATAATCTTCATTTGTAAGCATCAATCAATCTTGTGTTTCTTGTTTATTTTCATGGATTTGGTGGTGTGTGTGTGCACGCGCGCACATGTGGACACTTGTGTGCAAGTGCACGTGGAGGCAAGAGGCTGAGGTCAGGCATCCTCCTCCACCGAAGTGCTCCACCCCATTTACCGAGGAAGTGTCTGAGGTAGAGCCCACAGCTTGCCAGTTGGACCACTGCAGCTACTGAGCTTGCCCAACAGATTCTCTCTCTGCCCTGTGGACACTGGGATGACACGCAGGCCACCACACCTACTGACATTTAAATGGGCACTGGAGATCAGAACTCTGGTCCTCACCCTGCCCCTTGCTCAGCAAGCACTTTATCCAGCGAGTTACCTCCCCAGTCCTGTATTTCTTAATCTCAACAGATTATCTGTACAATCCTAAAAATTATTAAATGCACTAACTGAAAGGAAGTTTAAATTTCATCTTTATATAGCACACACAGATTGTTATTTAAATTCTCTGCCTTCTATCTAGATTTTCATAGACTAGCCATTTCTAGGACTGATAATTGAATATATGAGATAATGATACAAAGAAAACCTAGTAAGTAGCAAGATAAAATGTTTCATGCAATATATATACTTAAGGCATTTAAAAAGAGGTATTATTATTATATATTATGGGGCTGGGGAGATGGCTTAGTGGTTAAGCACTTGCCTATGAAGCCTAAGGACCCCGGTTCGAGGCTCAATTCCCCAGGACCCACATTAGCCAGATGGACAAGTGGGAGCACCAATCTGGAGTTCGTTTGCAGTGGTTGGAGTCCCTGTTGCACCCATTCTCTGTCTCTATCTGTCTCTTTCTCTCTGTGTGTCTGTCACTCCCAAATAAATAAATAAAAATAAATTAATATATATTATGGATCCTTTGTGTTGCCTTTGTTAGCATTTTTAAAAGGCAGCACTTAAGCCAGGCGTGGTGGTGCACGCCTTTAATCCTGGCATTTGGGAGGCAGAGGCAGGAGGATCACCTTGAATTCGAAGCCATCCTGAGAATACAGAATGAATTCCTCCAAAAACAAAACAAAACGAAATAAACAAAAAAGTCAGCATTTAAACTCTATTGGAATATTAAAATATATACTTTAGAAATTAGTTTCTGATATTTTATCTAACATTAAAATGGTATTTTCTATAGCACAAGATTGAAACCTAAGATGTGTATTACAAGAAATAATCAACATGCAAATTTTTATTCTCATTATTATTAATTATTGACATTTTACTGATCCAGGTTGTTAGCACTCAACTTTTTTATGTTTAAAAAAAAAATACTGTGAGGGTGGAGAGATGGCTTAGTGGCAGCTTGCCTGCAAAGCCAAAGGACCCAGATTCAGTTCCCCAGTACCCACATAATGCCAGATACACAGGGTGGCACATGTATCTGGAGTTCGTCTGCAGTGCCTGGAGGCCCTGGTGTGCCCATTCCATCTGCTTCTTTCTTTCTCTCTCTCAAATAAATAAACAAACTTTTTAAAGATTGTGGAAAAATTTTTAAAACAATATAGAAAATGTTTGAAAATTTCATATCAGAAGTTTTAAAGATGTTCATAATTTTTGAAATAATTCCATTCCTAAGGTATATCCAAAAGGAATAACTCAAAGGATAGACACAGGGGGAAAAAAGACAAAGAAAGAAACAGTCACACATAACAGTCCACTGGAGTGTAGGAGTTCTTATGAAAGTGATAAGAACAGGTCAGTAAACTATCAAAGGCAGCAATGGAATTGGGTTCATGCTGATCAAGCAGCAGTGATGGTCAGGAACGTATCATGGGATCTTGATGACTAAATGCATACATTCACACAAACAGAAAACTGGAAGAAGTAAGCCTTAAAAGTTATCCCTGAGTAGGAAGAGAGCTGGTCAGTTTTATTTTCTACTTAACACCTGTTCACAATTTCCAAAATGTCCTCAATAGCACTGCTTTTAGAAACAGAATCTCACACACACAGAGGCAAGGGTCAGGTCTTACCGCGGCCTGCATAGGGCTTGGCACTGTCATTTAGAAGGCTTGGGGAGCTGCTACTACTAGTCATTCTCTGAAAAATAAAATAAGCAAAAATGGTCACTCAGAAATACTGAATTAAAGCATTCTAACAGTATAACTGCTTCTTCCCCTTCAATCTCTCTTTCCAAATTATTGACAAAGAAATCTTCCTTTCTAAGCATTTACTGCTTGGATTACAACTCCCTATACAAAAACTGCCAGAGAATGCGGAAGCACATCAAATTCCAGTCGTCTCACTAGCCACGTACTTAGAGGCAAAGCTGCAGAACTATTCTGAATTGCAAATCCATCACGCATTAGGTTGTCCATAAAATATGAACTCCAATATTCATCCCACAAGGTGTAAAGTGACTAGATAAAGTCAATAAATGCTGTAATATCCTCTTTCAATTCTTATTACCATTCATACACCTTAGAAAGCTGATGCAGTGAGGCTATTTTCTATTTTCTAAGCACACTCTGCTTTCCTGATTCACTCCATAGCCTGTATGTCTCTCTAATCTGGAAGGCCCTTCATACTCAAGTCCCACCTACACATCTAACTCAATACCTTGAGAAGTACAAGTTAGGGATTCTCAGCTCTGACTTTGACTCTGCTCAATTTCTAATTCAGTTTTTGTGTAACTATAGAAAGGGAAAAGGTAGGGCAAGTTCTTGAGGTGGTTTTCAACAGAAAAACTGTATAAATATGTTGGGCCTTGTGCTGCGTGCATATAATCCCTGCACTTCAGAGGTGGAGGCAGGATAAGGAGGAATTCAAAGTCATTCTTAGCTGTGAGTCCCAGGCCAGACTGGGCTATAGGAGATCCTATCTCAAGGAAGAAGAGGAAGAAAAAAAAAATCCTGAAATTGTGGCTCAGAGGCAACCAAAATTAGGTACAACTATATATTAAATATTAAATTGTTCATTAAAAAATAAGCCACTTGCTGGGTGGCACACATCTTTAATCCCAGCACTTGGAAGGCAAAGGTAGGAGTATTGCCATGAGTTAGAGACCACTCTGAGACTACACAGTGAATTCCAGGTCAGCCTGGGATAGAGTGAGACCCTAACTCAAAAAAGAAAAAAAAAAAAGAAAAACAAAAACAAAAACAGCCACTCATGTTCATGACTATGCACGTTTACTCAACTGTTCACAATTCAAATGACTCTCAGGGTGCATATCTATATAGTACTTCAGTTTTATAGAAATAAGCTTATTTAGGTTAATAAATATTAGTTTCTTAGAACCCACTAAGTCAGTCATGCTTAAAATAAAGACTAAGCAAGGCAATGTCAGAGGCCCATGGCAGTACGTCACAGGAGCAAGAAAAGACAATATGCCACCCTTATATAACAGCAGCTTTCCCATAAACACTAGCAATATATTCCAACTTCATACCAAAATTCTGCTATGTCAATCTACAAAAAAGTCAACAAAATGTTCTTATAATGTAGTCATAAAAAGAGTCATAAAAACAGAAAAATGGATTTAAAAAATCCAAAGACCCTGTTAATAAGACATCCTTGTGTACTATCACCTTAAATGTAATATTTAGAACATAAACCCAGGGCTGGAGAGATGGCTCAAAGGTTAAAGGTATTTGCTTGCAGAGCTTAACACCCAGGTTCAATTCCCCAGTACCCCTAAAAACCAAGATGTTAAAGTGATACATGCATCTGGAGTTTGTTTATAGTGACAAGGGCCCAGGTGTGCATGCCCATAAACATCAACACTTTCTCCTTCTCCCTCTCCCCTCACAAATAAGGAAAAATTCTGGGTTGGGCAGGTGGCTTGGAGGTTAAGGTTCTTGCCTGCAAAGCCTAAGGACTCAGGTTCATTTCCCCAGGACCAGATGCACAAGGTGGCGCATGCATGCGGAGTTCGTTTGCAGTGGCTGGAGGCCATGGTGTGCCCATTCTCTCTCTTTCTTCCTCCTTCCCTCTCTCTCTCTCAAATAAATATTTTCTAAATAATCCAAGAAATTATAACATCAAGCCAGTAATAACATTCTATAAGCAAAGAATGTTTCTGAGAGAAACTCCAGGAAGCTGGTACTAGGAAATGTGCTCTCTCTAAGAAAGTTAACAGGGTATTAGGTAGGCAGGGATGGGGAACTCCTTTATACACACACACACACATATATTATTTATTTTTGAGAGAGAGAGAAAGACGCAGATAGAGAATGGGCACACCAGGGCCTCTAACCACTGCAAATGAACTTCAGATGCATAGCTTGTGCATCTGGTTCACATAGATACTGGAGAATCAAACCTGGGTCCTTAGGCTTAGCAGGTTTTAACCACTAAGCCATCCCTCCAGCCCGGGGAGAGATCCTTTTTAACTTTAACTCTGATAGTATCTGTATGTATTATCTCCCCCCCCCCACACACACACCAAAAGCTGTTTTTAAAAATTGGGCTAGGAAAGCCAGGTATGGTGGTGCACGCCTTTAATCCCAGCACTTGGGAGACAGAGGTAGGAGAAACTCACTCACTCTCTCTCTCTTTCTTTCTGTCTTCCCCCCACGCCCCATCAGTATTGAGTATAATTAAACACATACTAACATGTGGATGTATACTTCACTGCCACCACAACCCCTACCCATGAAAGATCTCTCTGATTCCAAACCTACAGGAGATGCCTTAACTGTATCCAGCTCTCTCACCACCAATTAAAGCCTCCCCTCTCGTCCAAACAATTTAAGAATAAATGAACCCTCTAGTGCCCTGCCCCTGGCACAGAAGTCACTGCTTACTGTACTGTAAATCCACTAAGAATACCTGCATCAAGGGATACTTTGTTTCTATGGGGCTTCCAAATCCATTGACTCCAATAAAGCTGGTGCTGAAATAGGAATCTGTAAGACTTGTATCAGTTAAAGCACCTCCATCCATTCCAGGAACTGAAAGAGAAGAAAAATTCAAGTATTTAAAATTATTTAAAAGGGCAAAAAAAATGATTGGTTCTTTCCTAAATTTGAAAATCCTACATCTGTCACACTTTTTTTTTTTTATTTATCAGTCCACAAGTCAAGATCAAGGAAGATTCACATGGCTCTAAAAAGCTTTTTATTTTTTGGTTTTGTGAGGTAGGGTCTCATTCACTGTGTAGTCTCAGGCTGCATGTAATAGTAATAATCTAGCAGCCACCACACACAGCATGAAGAAACCACCCTTGTGTTTCTAGTTTCCGAGTCAAGCTTCCTTCCATAATTTAGCAAAAAGACAGACTACAAGCCACCATGATTTCTGGGAACAATCATGTGACAGAAACAGAGGCAACTTTGTAAAGACTGTTTCTCTTCCACAACAAATCTGAAATGAACCAGCAGTCTCAAACTGCCTCAGAATTCAGAAATACTACAAGCTCTCTGTTGGTCCTGGCAGAGGGGTACAGAAGCACAGGAGAACCAGCTGGAAACCCCATCATACATCAATTCCTCAGTACTTGGCAGGCAACAACTTTTTTAAATTCCTGGTTATGTTTTCACTTTTCTTTTCCTAGGTAAAGTCACTAAGAAATTTCCCACCTCCCACATAAAAAGCAAACTAAAGAAGTATCCACAGGGCTGGGGATGCAGCGCAGTGGTGAAGTGTTTGCAGTATGGACAAGCCCTGGGTTTGAGCCATAGCATTACTAATTTTAAAACAATAATCAGGGGCTGGAGAGAGAGCTCACTCAGTAAGGTGCTTGCCTTGCCTGCAAGAGAACCTGACCTCAGCCTGACAGTCAGACTCAGTGAAAATGTCCAGCGCAGTGGTACACACCCGGGATTCCAGGCTACAGAGGCAGAGACAGACAGATCCCTAAAACTCACTGGCCAGACAGTGTAGCCTAACAGGAAAGGCCAAATCAATGACACTCAAAGGGTCCTCTAGCCTCTACATGAACATGCACACCCAAAATATCCATTAAAAAATAAAATTTGGGGGTAACAGACATGGCTTAGCAGTTAAGGCACTTGCCTGCAAAACCTAAGGCCTCAACTCTCCAGGTCCCACATAAACCAGATGCACAAAGTGACAGAAACGTGCAAGGTCACACATGCACATAAGGTGGTACATGCATCTAGAGTTCAACTGCAGTGGCTAGAGGCCCTGGCACACCAATTCTCTCTTTTTCACATTAAAAAATAATAATAAGGTCAATATGTTGGGCTTGTCTCAAAAATAAAAATTAAATTAGGGCTGGAGAGATGTCTTAGTGGTTAAGGCACTTGCCTGCAAAGCCTAAGGACCCATGTTCAATCTTTTTCCAGATCACATGTAAACCAGACAAAAAAAAAAAAGGATAGTTTGTTGGGCTTGTCTCAAAAAATAAAAAAATAAAAATTAAAAGTGAGGTAACCCAGGCCCAGAAAGCCAAACATCACATGTTCTCTCACATATGTGTATCCTAGCTATAAATGATTGGACTTCTGTGTGAGTAGGAAGAAAACTCAGTAGCAGAGGCCAGTAAGCTAGAAAGGAGATATAAAGGGAACAGAACAGATTAATGGGGGTGAAAAGGCCTAAGTGAGTGAGGTCAGATGAAAGAGATTGAGTAAAAGAAAGTTGGAAGGAGGGCTAATCAAATTATAAGAGGACATAAATAAATCATATGAAAACCTACTTTTTTGGACAATGGAACACACAGGAGCCATAGATTGTTATCAGAAATTTTTCAGTGCAAGGAATGGGATACCTTCCAGTGAGTTGTTGGCCAGGGAGGTCCCTGATGCCCTTAAAACATTAAAGGCCATTGCAGAGGCCCTTGGTTTCCCACCAGGAATAGATGGTAACACCTTATTGCTGAAGACTCCACATACTTGAGCTGCAAGGTCACTGAGAAATCCTGCTAGAGGTGAGCTGAAAACCTCCTTCATGTAGACCAGCTGACAGAAAGCTGGAAAAAGCCATGCTGCATGCAGTTCAATGGGAGAGAGAAAAATCACCAGTGAAGATACCCAACAGTGGACACTGCAAGCCTTAAATTTGGCCAGCCAGGCCAAATGAGGCAATAGGTGCAATAGTGGCACGTCTGTTACGGGGGAAACCAACTGCCCTCTACTTTGACTGGCAGCCCACTCCATGGGAAGGAATGCATCCCTGATACTGAAAACCTACAACAGGGGTAGTCATGAGCCCTAGGAGTGTAACGTCTGCTGCTGTCTGGCTAAATGTATATACTATGCTCACCAAACTGCCCAGTAAGCACTTCCCTTAATGTTCATACACATATATTAATGCTACTCTCACTTTTGGTTAGAGAAGCTTCTCTTTTCAGATGGCAGCGACCTTGGGATGACTCAGAAGGTACCATGGTGCTAAGAAGTGACAGGAGTGCTCAGCACTGAAACATCTCTATCACACCTTCCAAGACTCAGGGCCCATTGCAGAAGGGGTGGCAGAAAGAATGTAAGAGCCAAAGGAAGGGTGGGACTCCTTACAACGTGCTCTCCCCATACACAAAATGGCCTGGATATCTATGACCTCACAGTGCCTGACACTACCTACACAAGACCATCATAATAGGAGGAAAAGATCATGACATCAAAATAAAAGAGAGACTAATTGAGAAGGGGAGGGGATATGATGGGAGGGTGGAGTTTCAAGGGTGAAAGTGGGGGGAGGGAGGGAATTATCATGGGATATTGTTTACAACAATGGAAGTTGTCAATAAAAAAAAACTTTAAAAAATAGAAAGCAAAATGAAATAAAAATTAAGTTAGGGCTGGAGAGATGTCTTAGCAGTTAAGGTGCTTGGCTGCCAAACCTAAAAACCCATGTTTGCTCTCTTTCCAGATCACACTAAACCAGCCCCACAAAGGTGCCCCAAGGGCAAAGTCACACATAAGCACAAGGTGGTGAAGCCTCTGGAGTCCCACTGCAGTGGCTGAGGCCCTAGTGTGCCAATTCCCTCTCTCCTTATCTCAAAAAATTAAATTAGGCAGGTGGTGACACATGCCTTTAATCCCAGCACTCGGGAGGCAGAGATAAGAGGATCACCATGAGTTCAAGACTACCCTGAGACCACATAGTGAATTCCAGGTTAGCCTGGGCTAGAGTGAGACCCTATCTTGAAAAAACAAAAAAAAAAAAAGTATTTTTAAAATTAAAGTAACACTAACCGGGCGTGGTGGCTCATGCCTTTAATCCCAGCACTTAGGAGGCAGAAGTAGGAGGACCACTGTGAGTTCAAGGGCACCCTGAGAATACACAGTGAATTCCAGGTCAACCTGGAAAAAAACCAAAAAACAAAAAAATTAAAGTAACAGTAGTTTTTAATGATTTGTACCTTAGTGTTTGCAACTGCAAATGTGACTATAGAAATAACCAGCAGAATTCAAGATTTATAGGAAAGCATGCATCAAGCTAATCATTTATACAGACTTTAAAGGGCTAGGGGTGTCAGCTGGGCGCACGCTGACCTAGCATGCACAGAGCCCCGGATTCCATCACAAGTATAATATAAACTCAGCATGATGGTACACGCCCATCAGCTCCATACTTCAATGGGAGGTGGAAGCAAGAGGTTCAAAGCTCAAAGTCACCAGCTTCAGAGGAAGTTCAAGGCTAACCTGAGATACGTTAGACCCTGCCTGGAAAAATATACAAAATATGATAAAAGTATATTAGAAACAATTTAACAATAACTAAGTAAACGTCAATGTACACAGTGAAAGACCATGCAATAACTTAAAATCATTATAATGACCTAGTTTTATTTAAAATACTTCAGCAACACTGAATTTCCTTGATGACAAGCATGTCTTTTCCTCTAACAAAGGAGACTCTTGGTAAGGACACCTACAGGGAAGCTAGTTTTCAGAAAGCTAAGCCATCATAAGATTGGTACTGCTCCACTCCACTTTCCTCCAGGAAGGGAGGAACAAGAGATGAAATTCAGGGCTCAAAAGATGGCTTAAGGCCGGGTGTGGTGGTGCATGCCTTTAATCCCAGTACTCGGGAGACCGAGGTAGGAGGATCGCCGTGAGTTCGGGGCTACCCTGAGACTATATAGTGAGTTACAGGTCAGCCTGGGCCAGAGTGAGACCCTACCTCGAACCCCCCACACACACACAAAAAAAAGATGGCTTAGCGGTTAAGGTATATGCCTACAAAGCCTAAAGACCCAGGTTCGATTCCCCAGTACCTACATAAGACCAACACACAAGGTGGTGCATGGGTCTGGAGTTTGTTTGCAGTGGCTGAAGGGTTGGTGAAAGTGTGAGAGAGAGAAAAGGAAAGCTAGTTCTTTTCCTCTGCAAAGTTATAACCACTTAAATAATGGGAACTTTTTTGTTATTGTTTTGTGTTTTTTTTTTTCAAGGTAGAGTTTCACTCTAGCCCAGGCTGGCCTGGAACTCACTATGTAGTCTCAGGCTGGCCTCGAACTCACGCCAATCCTACCTCTGCCTCCCGAGTGCTGGGATTAAAGGCGTGCACCACCACGCCCAGCTAAACCTTTTGCCCACTTTGTCTTGTTCCACATCTGTCTCTGCTCTTCATCAGAACAGCCTTCATTGTACGGAACTCTGCTAAGACCCTCAGGTAATCTGGAAGAGTCAGCTCATCTCTAGCTCACTCTGAGCCCGCATCAGAATAGCCCTTTTGGTTCCAGCCTGTACGAATTACTCAGTTCAAAGCTGCTGCCACATTTTTAAAGAATTAGTTACTGTGACTAGTTCCCCATTTCTGAGTACCAGTTAGTTTGTTTCTGCAGCTGTAACAAAACAACTGGAGACTGAATAATTTATAAAGCATGGGAATTTTATTACAGTTCTTGAGAGTCCAAGATCACAGTAACAGTAGGCTTATTTTCTGGTGAGGCCTGCTCTGCTTCAAGATGGTGTGGCCTCACATGGTAGAAGGGGCTGTCAGAGAACAATCTGGTTTAACATTTAATTGCTTTATTTCCAATTCTAGAATTGACGTAAAACTTACTTTGATAAAATAGGACTGTTCAAGCCACGCAAAGGAGGCTTGTTTGTTTTCTAGACTCAGGGCTGAAAAAAATGAAAACTAAAGAACAGAAAGCAGACTGGTAGTTATTTCAGAGCTGATTTCCTTGTAAGGTGGAAGCATGGAGACAAACCTATAGAAAAGTAACCAATTACCTTCAAGTTGCCTTTTTTGGTAAGGATTTAGGCAGATGTAATTTTATTATCATGTCAGTTGAATTTGGACTCATTGAGACATCAGCTGCTCTAGCTCTGATTTCTTAGAAATAAAATTAATAATTATGTTTACTTGATGTCAGGAACTTCTGTTGTCATAAGTAAACCCTCTTTTTGAGTTTGGAGCTGGTCTCTCAGGCCTGGTGCAGGAGCTTGGTCCTGTTGAACAGTTGGGAGATGCAGCCCTTTGCTTCTTATTTGTGTGGGCACGCCCATTCAGTTAAGTTCTGCCTTTGTCACTTCACTTTCTAAAAAGGCCACAAGCTCTGTAATTATCACACTGTCACTAAGCTTCAGAATACAAATGTTGGGGGACACATTCACAATGTAGCATGTAGAGGGATAACAATAATAGAGATGGCACTTGAGCTTTTACAAAAATAGTAAGCTTTGTTTGAAGTAGGCTGCGGATGATTTATGTAAAAGTGACTGTAAAACTAGGGCTGAAGCCGGGCGTGGTGGCGCACGCCTTTAACCCCAGCACTCGGGAGGCAGAGGTAGGAGGATCACTGTGAGTTCGAGGCCACCCTGAGACTCCATAGTGAATTCCAGGTCAGCCTGGACTAGAGTGAGACCCTACCTCGAAAAACCAAAAAAAAAAAAACTAGGGCTGAAGGAATGAAAAGATCTTGATCATCTGTTCATGGGAACTAAGGTCAATGACATTTCTCACACTTAAGTAATTTAAATTTAACACCATACCACTAATATTCTGAAGTTGGCAGGCCATGTGTTTCTATTTTATTTTATTATTTATTATTTGAGAGAGAGAGAGAGAGAATGGAGGCAGAGGTAAGAGTATCATGTGAGTTCAAGGCCACCCTGAGACTACACAGTGAATTCCAGGTCAGCCTGAGCTAGAGTGAAACCCTACCTCAAAAAAAGAGCCACATATGATGATCACACCTGTTACTTCAGCTGAAGCAGGCTGACTGCTGCTGGGTTGACTCCAGCTTGGGCTACACAGAAAGTACCAAGCAAGGCAGGGCCACATTAAGACCCTGTCTCTAAAAAGCAGGGTGTGGTGGTGCACTCCTTTAATCCCAGCACTTGGGAGGCAGAGGTAGGAGGATCGCTGTGTGAGTTCAAGGCCTCCACCCTGAAACTACATAGTGAATTACAGGTCAGCCTGAAATACAGTAAGACCCTACCTTGAAAAACCAAAAAAAGGTTGGGGGGCTGGAGAGATGGCTTAGTGGTTAAGGCACTTGTCTGGGAAGCCTACAGACCCATGTTCGACTCTCCAGATCCCACGTTAGCCAGAGACACAAAGGTGAGGCAAGCACAAGGACACACACACTCACTAGGTGGCACAAGCTTTATAAGTTCAATTTCAGTGGCTGAGGCCCTGGCACACCATCTCTCTCTCTCTCTCTCTTTCTCTCTCTCTTCTCTCTCTCTCTCTCTCTCTCACACACACACACACACACACACAACTTTCTCTTTAAAGAAAAGAAAAAAGAAAAAGGGCTGGAGGGATGGCTTAGCAGTTCAATTCCCCAGGACCCACATTAGCCAGATGCACAAGCTGGCACATGTGTCTGGAGTTTGTTTGCAGTGGCTGGAGGCCCTGGTGTGCCCATTCTCTCTGTGTGTCAAATAAATAAATAATTTTTTTTTAAAGACCAAAAAACAATTTTAAATGAGAACTTAACTGTGTTTGTGCTAATACTTTTCAGAAAGCAGAACTTTCAGTGAACTGTAATGTTTGCTGGAAGTAAACTCTGAGCAAGGTGTGGAAGGTGCTAGATGGCAGAACTGATCATAGCAACATGGGAGCAAACAACTTAAAAAGAAATTGTAATCAGGGGAGAGAATTCAGATTTTGGCTGTGGTAAAGACTAACACAGTGTGTTGAGAACACCAAGCAACCCTTTGATGAGATCAGTACACGCAGAAGGAAGTCCTGCTGCTATTCATGCAGACTATGGGAAAATGGCCCTGAGAGCAGCCTGGGTATCTTCCAGGCTGCCACTCCTGCATTTGGAGGGAGAAGAGCAGAATTCTATAATCTGAGTATCTTCCTCCCAATTCCTAGGTTGACACAAAGTGACAGTACCAAGACGTAGGACTGCAGACAAGCAGGACTGAATTATAAATCTCAAGCCCTGAGATCCCCAATGGCATACCTCCTCCAGCAAGGCTCCACTAGCTGGGGACTAAATGGAAGGATTAATCACAAACAAATGAGGCAATGGGAGACATTCTGCACTTAATACCACATGGTGTCATAAAAAAACACCATTTTTTCTTTTATTGTACAGTTTCCCAGGGTCTTGGCATACAATGGAAATAGAGGCCCTGACATGCCCATCCTCCCTCTCTATCTACCTCTTTCTCTCGCTCGCTCTCAAATAAATATTTTTAAATGATTTCCAATTTTGAGAGGGAACTATGAATCAGTAGACAAATGTTCTCTCAAATTTTAAATGACCACAAGACATTCAAAATTTGAACTAAAGGATCTTACATGACCTAAAGATCAAGAGCTTCAGTATCTGCCAATAATTATCCCACAATAACAGATAAATGTACAATAGCCTGCTAAAAAGACAAAACTAAAAACACAAAACCTCATCACTTAACTAATCTTGAGCCATGTCCCCTCATAAAATGTACTTAAAGCTAGGTATGGTGGCACATGCCTTTAATACAAACTCAAGAGGCTGAGAAACAAGATCCCCATGAGTCTAAGGCCAGCCTGGGTCCACAGAGTAAGTTCCAGGTAGCCTAGGCTAGAGACCCTACCTTGAAAAGAACTTTAAAAAAAAAATTAGCTGGGTGTGGTGGCACACATCTTTAATCCCAGCAGTCAGGGAACAAGAGGTAGGAAGATCAGCTGTGAGTTCGAGGCCACCCTGAGACTACATAGTGAATTCCAGGTCAGCCTGAGCTAGAGTGAGACCCTACCTCAAAAAAAAAAAAAAAAAAAAAAAAGAGGGCTGGAGAGATTGCTTAGCAGTTAAGCACTTGCCTGTGAAGCCTAAGTACCCCGCTTCAAGGCTCAATTCCCCAGAACCCATGTTAGCCAGATGCACAAGGGGGCGCACATGTCTGGAGTTCGTTTGCAGTGGCTGGTGGCCCTAGCGCAGCCATTCTCTCCCTCTCTCTCTCTCTCTCTCTCTCTCTCTCTCTCTCAATCTCTCTCTCTCTGCCACTTTCTCTCTGTCATTCTCAAATAAATAAACAACAAAAAATATTAAAAAAAAAAAAAAGAATGCTGGAGACAGCTCAGTGATTAAGGCACTTGCCTGCAATGCCTAATGACCCCAGTTTGATTCCCCAGTACCTATGTAAAGCCAAACGCACAAAGTGGTGCGTGCATCTGGAGTCTGTGTAGAGTGGCTAGAGGCCCTGGTGTTCCCATTCTCTCTCTCTCTCTCTCTCTCACTCCTTTCTCCTTGCAAATAAATATAAAATATTTTTAAATGAATATGTAAAAAAAATTACTTAATCCTCCAAAAAGAAAAAAAATCACACCACATCAATGTTACTAAAAAGGGGTTTTAGAGATTCAATAAGCTTGAAAAATACTGGAGGAGGGATTGCAATTACCTTCTTGTTGCTGGGACAATCACCCGACCAGAAGCAGGTCAAGAAAGGAAAGGGTTCGTACTTTGGAGGGAAGCTACACCATGGCAGGGAAAGCACAGTACAGTCAGGAGGTTAGCTCACATTGCCACACACCAGCAGAGAGGGAGCAGCAACAGTGAGCTAGCTAGTACTGACAAGCAGGACTGAATTATAAATCTCAAGCCCTGAGATCCCCAATGGCATACCTCCTCCAGCAAGGCTCCACTAGCTGGGGACTAAATGGAAGGATTAATCACAAACAAATGAGGCAATGGGAGACATTCTGCACTTAATACCACATGGTGTCATAAAAAAACACCATTTTTTCTTTTATTGTACAGTTTCCCAGGGTCTTGGCATACAATGGAAACTGGCAATCCAAATAGGAATCATTACTTCCCAAACTTCCTTGACTAGGGAGCTGCTATTTGAATGTCTCCACTGAGTTTAAGGTGGTAGAAACTCAGTCTCAATGTCACATCAATGGTATACAGAGACGGGGGTCTTTGGAGATAATCAGGATTCGGTGATGTGATGAGCATGCGACTTCATGTTAGCGTCAGTGCTTGTGTAACAAAAGGAGTGCTGAATAGAGCTCAGTGGTAGAGTACAGGCTCTGAGTTACAGATGGAGAAGGCCGGAAGGAAACTGTACTAGCAACCTTGCCCTGTCTTACTTCACGATGCTCTTGGACTTTTTAGCCATGAGCTAACTAAATTTCTTTTATTAATGACTGTCTCTGGCACCTTACTATGGCAACAGGAAATACACAAAAACACTAAGCATCTTGAAGAATTCATATTCCATAGAAGTGCCCAGCTAAAAACACCAAACAGTTTTCCTCTACCACCCAGTGTTTCACACATGCTGGTAATATTTACCGTACATGATGAAACCTGATCTGACAAGAACAAGCCTTCAATAAGCTTCTCCCAACTATCATACTAGTACTTCTTAAAAGGTGCTCACTTTGTATCTTAGCTCGGGTCCTTACTTGCTGATCCGTTTGGGCAACACACATAAAATGGGGATTATAGAATAAGCAGCATTCCATCACACTGGAGATTCAAGTGGAGAATTATAAAAAAAAATTACCTTTAGGCTGGAGAGACGGCTTAGCGGTTAAGCGCTTGCCTGTGACGCCTAAGGACTCCAGTTCGAGGCTTGATTCCCCGGGACCCATGTAAGCCAGATGCACAAGGAGGCGCACACATCTGGAGTTTGTTTGCAGTGGCTGGAGACCCTGGAGTGCCCATTCTCTCCCTCTCTCTCATCTGCCTCTTTCTCTGTCTGTAGCTCTCAAATAAATAAATAAAAATTAAAAAAATAATTACCTTTAGCCGGGCGTGGTGGTGACACCTTTAATCCCAGCACACGGGAGGCAGAGGGAGGAGGATCACCATGAGTTCAAGGCCAGCCTGAGACTCCACAGTGAATTCCAGGTCAGCCTGGGCTAGAGTGAGACCCTACATCAAAAAAAAAACAAAAATAATAATATTAATTACCTTAAAAGTTCTTTCAGGGGCTGGAGAGATGACTTAGCAGTTAAGGCGTTTGCCTACAAGCCTAAGGACCCAGGTTCAATTCCCCAGTACCCACATAAAGCCAGATGCACAAAGTGGTACATGCATCTGGAGTTTGTTTGTAGTGGCTAGAGACCCTGGCATGCCCATTCTCATCCTTTCTTTCTCTTTCTCTCTCTCCCTCTCTCCTCCCCATCCTCTACTTGCAAATAAATAAAAATATTTTGAGAAAGTTGCCAACATGATAGGGGAAAAATACTTGGGTGCACATCAAATGAAGATTTAATAAAAGCTGCTAAATTATAAATGTACATGGGTTACATGAGAGCCTGTCTCAAAAAAAAAAAAAAAAAGCAAAACAGGCATCCATAGTGGTGTACACCTTGTACACCTTTAATCCCAGCATTTGGGAGGCAGAGGTAGGAGGATCTCCATGAGTAATAAGGCCACCCTGAGACTACATAGTGAACTCTAGGTCAGCCTGGGCTAGAGCAAGACCCTATCTCAAAAAACAAAAACAAAATAACAAACAAACATAAAACAACAAGCAAATAGGGTTCACCATTAAAAGTAAGTACAGAGGCCAGGTGTGCCATCATGGTGGAGCACTTGCTTATTTAGTATGTACAAGCCTAGGGTATGGTCCTCAGCACTACAGAAACCTGGCAACGGGGATGGAGGACAACATAAGGGTAACATTTGAATGACAGCAGACACAGGCCAAGGAATGGAGAAGACTGCCAGCAAGCCACTAGAAGCCAGGTGAGAGGCACCAAACACATTCCTTTTCAGTCATCAAAAGAAAGCAATCCAACTTTTCTAGCTTCCAAAACTGAGGTAATAGATTTGTTAATTATGCCTACCCAAAGGAGGATACAATAAAACCATATAATAAAAACAAAAGATTAACTAGGGATTACCAAACCAAAAACATATGCTAAAGAAAATATCTCTGATGAGCATTAAACTCAAATATTTCAACAGCCACAATAAAAGAAAAATGCACAGTAAAAGTTGCCCACCTAGTACTATGGTTTGGATACGGTTTAAGCATATAACCAAATGCCAGTGTGTCAGAAGCTTGGTCCCCAGTGTGAAAGGGTGCTGGAACCTCTGAGAGGGGCAACCTGGAGGTAGTGATTGGGTCCTGGTGACTCTGCCCTCAGAAGCAATGAATGTTGTTCTCATGGGAGCCTGAATAGTACCTCTGAGAGAGATGTTTTACAAGGGCAAACTGGCCCTCCCAGGGCTTGGCCTCCTTCCTTGCTATGTGATCTCTCCTCCACCGTAAACTCCTGCCATGAGGCCATCTGCCAAGGCATGCAGCCAACAGGGTCCTCACCAAAGCCAGCATTATTTGGCTTATTCTAGACTCCAAATTTGGGAACTAAGCAAACCTCCTGTGTGTGTGTGTGTGTGCGTGTGCGTGTGCGTGTGTGCGCGCGCGTGTGTGTGTATACACACACACACATATACACATACACACACATATATATATCGTTATATACATGTATCTGTGTGTGTGTGTATATATATATATATATGCACACATACACACACACACACACATATATATAATAGGTCCTCGGTTCAGGGCCTATCACCTAAAGAAATTAATATATAATACATATATATATATACATATATATATACATATTATATATATGTTCATATAACAATGGGAAACAGAATTAGTAAAATAACAAATACCATTTTACTACAGCAAAAAAAACTTTTCATTACTAATTTTCAGAGAAATTACAAAAATGTTTTTCTATATGCAGCATTGAAGATCTTCAACAGTTAAAAATATCTCTAGAAATGCTTTTTATGCACATTCTCAAAAGCAGCGTTGCACATAATATTAAACCACAATCTGAGGTTATTCCATAAAAAAAAAAAAATTGTGGGCTGGAGAGATGGCTTAGTGGTGAAGGCACTTGCCAAAGGACCCAGGTTCAATTTTCCAGGACCCACATAAAGGCAGATGCACAAGGTGGTGCATGTACCTGGAATTTGTTTGCAGTGGCTGGACCTTTGTGCACCCATTCGTGTTCTCTCTCTTTCTCTGTGTATCTTTCTCTTGCAAATAAATAAGTAAATATTTTTTAAAATGTTTGAGGTATTTAGCTTTCCAGTAATTTAACCAGACCAATCTTTCCCTCTAATTGTGGTTCTTTGCTTTGAAACAGTCATTTTTTATTACAATGTAGAGTAGATGCACAGACAGACAGCTAATAACACCAGCAGCCATGCTGTTTTGGGGGTGCAGTCTCAACAGTCCTTTAAGACACATAGGACTGTGAACCTTTCTGGGAAGACTGAGGGAGAAGAGAAATCCCTTAAGACTATGCTCGCTCCAGCCTGCATGGGAGCCAGGCCATGCACCTGCCCACACAGCCATATATAAGCTCACACACCAAGAAAAATAAAATGTAAACAAGTCCTCCATAAGCCACCAGTGTGTAATTTCTCTAGCTCTACTGTTCACACAGTTGTTTTGCTGTTGTTTTTTGAGATAGGCTCTCACGCTGCCCTCAAACTCAGCAATCTTGTCTCAGCATCCAAAAGGCCAGGATTACAGGCATGAGCTGCTGTGCCCAGCTTTGATATGCATCATTTAAAACCACATACTATGCTCATTGCTTTGTATGTATCTCAAGCATCTTTCCCTACTGATAACAGAAAGCTTAGCTTATTCTACTTTATTATCCTAAATTACAGGACATCCCTAGGAATAGGAAATTCACTGTGTTCAACTTTTCACTACTCTCAACTGTGTTTCTATAGGATATCTAAAAATAAAATACTGGCACCGGAGAGATGGCTCAACAATTAAAGCCACTTGCCTGAAAAGCCTGCTGGCCCAGGTTCAATTCCCCAGTACCCACATAAAGCCAGATCCGCAAAGTGGCTCATGCATCTGGAGTTTGTCCTCCTCTCCCCATCCTGCTCTCCCTTTCACCTTCCCACTCTCTGCTTGCAAATAAATAAAAAATAAAATACCTCTTCCTGCACTACAGTGAAACCTTGTCTCAAAAAAAAAAAAAAAAAAAGAACGAACGAAAGAAGAAACGAAAAGGAAAAAAGGTAGCCTATTCAAAACCACACTCTAAATTTTTCTGTCCCATACTTATCTGTCTGTACCCTCCCCATCTCAGTTGATGGCAATTCTATCCACCCTCCCACTTCAGTGAAACCAACCTTCTCTGACACTCAACATCTACTCAGAAATTACACTGGCTCTACAGGCAAAACAGCTGCAATCTGTTAACTTTCTCATACTGCCACTGCTATATCCTGCATGAGGCATCAGCCCCTTCAGCTAGATTGCTGCAAATAAGACTGTCAACCTGACTGGATTTGCAAACACTTTGGAGACTAGGAAAGCTCACCTCCGGGTGTGCCTGTGAGGGCATATTGAGAGATGATTACATCATCAGGGCTCTGACCTAAACAGTGGATTAATCCCTTGATGAAGTCAAAATATTGGGAGGCAATAAAAAGTAAGTGGGGGCTGGAAAGATGGCTTAGCGATGAAGGTGCTTGCCAGCAAAGCTGAAGGACCCAGGTTTGATTCCCCAGTAACCATGTAAAGCCAGAAGAGGTGGCCCATGTGTCTGGAGTTTGTTTGCAGTGTACGGAGACCCTGACACTCCCATGCACTTATTCATTCATTCATTCCCTCCCCCCTCTCTCTCTCAATTTTTTTTAAAAGTAGGTGGGGTCTAGGAGGAAGTAGGCCACTAGGAACATGTCCTTGGGGGACTATAACTTGTCCAGGTCCTTTCCTGTTGTGCTTTCCGGCTCCCTTGAGTTGAACAGCCCTGTGATGCTTTCACCCTGTTATGGGAGAGAAACCCCTGAAACTGTCAGCTAAAGCAAATCTTAACTCCCCTTAAGTGCTATCTGCCAGATATTTTGTTCACATCAACACAAAAGGAACTACGATATCTAAATTTTCTTCTGCTCTCCCTTAGCAGAGAAGGCTTTTTAAAAACTATGATCATCATTCTCTTTGACTCAAAAGCAAAGTGTAGTGTTTGAATGGAAAATGGGAGCCTCATGTGTTTGTAATAAAGCCTCGTATTTGATTCCCAAACTGGTGGAGCCTTTGGGCAGTGGAATCTTACCAGAGGAGCTCTGCTGCAGGGGAGGATCTTGGGGTGCTACACCCAGACCCACCTGGCACACTTGCTCAGTTCTTCCTCCTGCTAATGAGATGTGACACCTGGCTGGCTGCTTCTGCAGTGTTCTCCCTGCTACGGTGACACTTCCCTTTAAAACTGTAAGCCAGAAATAACCCTTTCCTTCCATAAGCTGCTTCTGGTCAGGTGTCTTGTGCCAGTAGTAAGAAAATTAACATATATACACACACATAGATAGATAGATAGATAGATAGATAGATAGATAGATAGATAGATGATAGATAGATAGAGCCTTATCTTTTCCCCTTCTTCCTTCCACATAAACCTTATTAGTCTATTAGTCTTACTATACCAAGCACTTTCAATCTCTAAGAATGCTCTAGCTAAGCCTGAGGTAATCATTCTCCTACTACAAGCTTGGACCTCCCTCCAGTTTATGGTCATGTAGTTTATGGTCAATCTGGGACAGCCCTTCTACTCCCCACTGACTCTCACTCAACTCTACTACTTTTGAACAGTACTTGTCATCTTTCAACACACTGTCATATTATTGGAGTTACACTTTCAAGCACTGCCCTCTCCATTAAAATGCATAGTCCAAAAATGAAGGGATGTTTTCATAGTCTGTTCATTAATATTTCTGAAGCATCTGAAAGAGTACCTAACACAAAGTAAGCATTCAATAAATGTTAAATATATGAATGGATCTCCATTTATTATTAGTCCAGACTATACTAAGTTGAATGTGTGCTATAATAAGTTTTTTTTAAAGAACTTTATTTATTTATTTGAGAGAGATAGAGGCAGACAGAGGGAGAGAGAATGGGCATGCCAGTGCCTTCAGCCACTATAAATGAATTCCAGACACATGTGCCACCTTGTATGGGTCCTGGGGAATCAAACCTGGGTCCTCTGGCTTCTCAGGCAAATGCCTTAGCCACTAAGCCATCTTTCCAGCCCTATAATATGTTTTTTTAATATTTTATTTATTTTGAGAGAGCAAGAGGCAGATAAAGATAGAAGCAGAGATAGAATATGGGTGTGCCCAGGCTTGTAGGCACAAATATCCAACAAACAATCTAATATCACGTAAAAATCTGTCAATATAAGCAGCCACGTAGAATAAGGTAGATTTCTGCATGTGCATGTGGAACAAAATACAAGCTAAACTGGGCATGGTGACCCATGCCCTTAATTCCAATTCAAAATGAGACAGACTACTTGGAAAGAAGGGGTTCAACTGAGGGGTTCAGGGAAGATGACAAAAATATTGGTAATTGGGCTGGAGGAATGGCTTAGCGGTTAAGGCATTTGCCTGCAAAGCCAAAGGACCCAGGTTCGATTCCCCAGGACTCACGTTAGCCAGATGTACAAAGGGGCGCACACATCTGGAGTTCGTTTGCAGCAGCTGGAGGCCCTGACGTGCCTATTCTCTCTGCCTCTCTCTCTTTCTGTCAAATAAATGAAAATAAATATTTAAAAAATGGGAATTATGAAAAAAACACATTATGTACATGTTTTGACAACTGTCAATAAACCAGATTCAAATTTTAAAAAAAAGAAAATCTACAGTACATTAGGCTTTCATGTGTATATTCATACAACTGTATATATGTGTCAATATGAGTTAGCAGAGGGAAATATAAGCATATGAAAATATAGGTAAAGCATGTTTTTGAATAGATACAAAATCAACTATGAAGAATAACTCTTCTAGAGAGAGTGCTCAGAGAACTTAGAAGGGAGATTATTTTCTTGTACCTTTTTATGCTATTTAGTCTTTTAACTTACATAGATTTTACATCTTTAATTTCTAAAATATTTTAAACTTTTTAATGACAGCTTCCATACATATGTACCCTTATTATAATAATTCCTAAAACATTATTTCTACTTTTTTGTTGGTATGTCTTAGGGTTTTTTGTTTGGTTTTTCAAGGTAGGGTCTCACTGTAGCCCAGGCTGACCTAGAACCCACTCTGTAGTCCCAGGGTGGCCTTGAACTCAGCAAAACTACCTCTGCCTCGTTAGTGCTGGATTAAAGGCGTGAACCACCTCACCTGGCTTTAATCCTACTTTTTAAAGCTGGATTTTTTTTTCCAACTTTAAGGTATAATTAAAAGGTACTTTTGGAAAAATAGGGACAATACTTTGTTTTTAAAAGATAAAGCAATTTAGACATGAAAAAAGAGACAAGCTTCTTTTAGGAAAATATAATGTACATACCAATCAGTCAAACTTTGTGAGATCAGCGTGCCCTTACCTAGACACTGAAACCACTGTGCTGATATTTTTAGAAGTTGTGGAGAAAGAAGAATTCTAAAGATTAAGCAGCTGGGTGTGGTGGCACATGGCTTTAATCCCAGCAGTTGGGAGGCAGAGGTAGGAGGACCGCCGAGTTGGAGGCCACCATGAGACTCCATAGTGAATTCCAGGTCAGCCTGGGCTACAGTGAGACCCTACCTTGAAAAAAACAAACGAACAAAAAAATCAAATTAAAGGCTGGGGGCATACAGCACAGTAGTACAGTTCTTGCCTAGCACATACAAGGTCAGAGCCACAGCATGCACAAACCAATCTAAAGTAGAAGTGAACAAGTACTCAAGAAATGCTCCTTAAGATCCTACCACAAACCTTTAAAATACCATTTTTTAATTATTTTTATTTATTTGAGAAAGACAGAGAGAGAATGAATGAATAAAGATAGATGTGCCAGGACCTCCTGCCACAGCAAACAATCTCTAGACATATGCACCACTCTGTGCATCTGGCTCTACATGGGAACTGAACTTGGGCCACCAATCAGGCTTTGTAAGCAAGCACTGAGCCCTCTCTCCAGCCAACAAAATATCACTTTTTCTTGGTACTATATTCATGGGTTTGAACCCCAAAACAGATGTGCTTGCTCATGACCAAGCTTTCTTAACCATATGCTTATTTTTTTAATTGGAATAAATTTACTAAGATACCATTAAAAAGTACAATGGCCAGAGATATTTTTTACATTTATTTTAACACATTTCACACTGATCATACCCCACTAGGTCATATATTCTCCCCCATCCGCAGTGCCCCCAGGGCCCGTCAGTGGCATTATCAGTATTCACTGTGGGCTCATGAACACAACAGTCTGGGGGCGGGGGGGGGGGGGGGGTGACAATGTCTCAGAATACACACTCCAATACTGTTGTCTCTTCCACTCTTTCCACCCCCTCTTCCACAATGTTTCCTGAGCCTTGGAGGTCATGCCAAGATTTTAAAACACAGATATAAACATAGGGGCTGGAGAGATGGCTTAGCGGTTTAGGTGATTTCCTGCAAAGCCAAAGGACCCAGGTTCAATTCCCCAGTACCCACATAAGCCAGTTGCACGTGTTGAGCACTCTTTTGCAGTGGCTGGAGGCCCTGGTGTGCCATTCTTCCTGCCTCTCGTGTCTCTGTCTCTCAAATAAATAAAAATAAAAATATTTTTAAAACGGGACGAACATGCATAGAATAGAAAGGGGAGAGAGGAGAAGACAGGACAGCCTCACTATGTTATGCAGTTAGAATGCTGTGAACACAAAGTGGTATAAATGAAGGGGAAAAAAAAAAAACTTGGGAGGCAGAGGTAGGAGGATTACCGTGAATTCGAGGCTACCCTGAGACTGCAGAGTGAATTCCAGGTCAGCCTGAGCTACAGTGAAACCCTACCTCAAAAAAAACCAAACAAACAAAAAACAAAAAAGAAAAAGTAATTCTCATGAGGTCAGATGGATATGAGGAATAAGGTATTACAAATGGAGACCATCTTGTAATATCCCAAAAGATCTAGCTGAAACGTGTCCATGTCTAAGGACTTTAAGGAAGGCTAAAGTTAATGAACTAGGGTATCTGGCAGAAGAAATTCCTAACCAAAACACAAAGGAAACTGCATACAGCAAGACATAAGACGAAAGGCATGAATTAAAGACAGATTTTGTAATCTTAACTGAAAGACTTAGAAGACCTGAGCCTTCTCAAATAAAGAATGAAAAGGCATGTTTACAACTGTACATCAAGAATGTAGCTGAACTACCCACAGCTGAGATTAGTAAAACATACAAGGGACCATGAAGACACAGAGAATAAGCCTGAGGACATTTCAGAGATCTCTGAGACTGCCACTCCCACCACTGGCTCAAGAACACTAAGCTCAATGCTCAAGAGAAATTTGCCTCAGAAATGCATCATGTTTTGGGTCTCACCTGTATCTGATTTAAATGAAACTCTGGACTGACTTTTAATTTGACACTGGAAAGAGGAGTTAAAAGGCTTGGGGGCTATAGTTACTGAACAGGAATGAATTTTGCACTGTGAGATGGGCAGTGTTTGGGGGTTCAAAAGCAGAAGGCTTTGATTTGAATGTGGTTCCTAAAGTTCATGTGCTGGAAAGTTAATCCCAATGCAATGGCAGCCTAGTGAGAGGTGATTCAATCACAGGGGCTCTCCTCTCAAGAACAGAGACTGGATCACTTATCTCAAGAATGGGCTTACTGGACATCCTCTTGCTCTTTCTGCCTTGGATGACGCAGGGTCAAGGCCCTCTCCAGCTGCTGGCCTCTTGATGTTGGACTGCTCAGCCTTCCAGTGAGAGCAACACTGCTTTTCTTTTTGGTTGTTTGAGACGGTCTCATATAGCTCATATAGCAAGCTGGCCTCTATTTCTCTTAATTTTATTTATTTGAGAGAGATTGAGCATGTCAGGGCCTCTAGCCACTACAAATGATGCATCTGGCTTTATGTGGGTACTGGGGTATCAAACCCAAGTCTTTTGGCTTTGCCATTAAGTGCCTTAACTGCAAAGTCATAACTCCAGCCAATGGCCTCTAACTTACATAGCAGACCACCTTGAACTCCTAATCTTCCTACCTCTATTTTCCAAGTGCTGGAATTATATGTGTGCACCACAATGCCTGGTACGTTTCTTTATAAATTACTGTCCATCTGTAGTTTTCTGTGATAGCAACACAAAATAGAGTAAGTTACATTTGATATGGGTACTTCAATTAAGTCTAAAATCAACCTGGCATGATGTTGCACCCCTTTAGTCCCAACACTCAGGAGGCTGAGGTAGGAGGATCAATGTGAACTTAAGGCCAGCTTGGGGCTAGAGTGAAACTCTACCTCAAAGAAAGTTCTCCCTCCCTCCCCCAAAAAGCTTAAAATCATACATCATGCATATATCAGATAGAGGCCAAGCAAAATATTTCTGCAGGGGCTGGGAAGATGTGCTCACAGTGGTTAAAGGCACTTGTTTGCAAAGTCTGCTGTCCCAGGTTCAAATCCCCAGTACCCACATAAAGACAGATGTACACAGTGGACCATACATCTGAAGTTAATCTGCAATAGCAAGAGGCCCTGGTGTGTGTCTCCTCCCTCCCTCTCTCGCTGTAAATAAATTTTAAAATATATTTCAAAAAAACTATTTCCACAGGCATATCCAGTTTATTCCATAGCAGATAAGCTCAAGACCTCACTCAGCTGCAGAAATACCGCACATTCTTACATTAAAGATAGACCCAAAGGTGTCTCATGAGCACAATAGGTGGCACATTAGTACTGTAAGGTTCATGACTACACTCCAAGCACTTGAGAGGCTAAAGTAGGAGGATCCTTGGGAATCTGAAGCCAGACTAGGGCTACAGAGTGAGTTCTAAAACTGCCTGGGCTACAGTTAGATCCTGCCTCAAAAATAAATAAAATAAAATAAAATACGATGAAATAAAAAGTCACTAATGTTACAAGCCCAGGTCAATAACTAAAAAATTTTTCCCTAATAGCAATACTTAGAACACATGTCTATTTCAATTACCTCATTTTTCATTAGTATCTTAAAGACATAACATAAGAATACAGTCAAAGTTAGAAAAAGTAAAAATTAGATAACTAAAGTATAAAAATTCAGACTACCTGCTGGGCGTGGTGGTACACACCATTAGTCCCAGCACTTGGGAGGCTGAGGGAGGAGGACCACTATGAGTTGGAATCCAGCCAGAGGCTACAGAGTGAATTCCAGGTTAGCACGGGCTACAGTGAGACCTTGCAAAAGAAAAAGAAAAAGAAATTCAGACTACCTATTAAACCACCACTACAACTGTATTCCCTAATTCCTCAGCAACGTCTCTTGCCATTCGCTATCATATGAAGCAATGTTACCCCATTCCACTCACAGCCTAAGTATTACTGCAATACTAAGAAGCAGAAGAGAGGAATGATGGCCAATCATGTTGAAACAGAATCCAAATACATGTCAGCCACGAAATCAGATGAATGTTAAATGACTTGAGCATCAACTGTCCTCTCACTACTGGATCTCACTGACTTCCCTTTCTAAGACAGCAACTGAGCCCACCAACTGTGAGCCACCACTGGGTTTCCTCCACCTAAGGTGCTGGCCTTCATCCCATCTTCAGGTGCTTGCACTGCCCTATCTTACATGTCTGAACACCATCCTTTTCATGTGGTAATAAGGCCTTAGAACGGCACCTATTAAAAAGATTAGCAATTTTAAAAGTACTCTCGTTCTGGGGGTAGATACAGTTCTGTTTGAATGCTAACTAATCAGACGTTATTCTTAAATTAACTTGAGCTGTAACTCCATTCAGCTAAAATATAGCTTGAAAATGCAAACTCCTCAGGAGATGATGGTGCACATCTGTCATCCCAGCATTCATAAGGCTGAGTACAGAGGATCCAGTTCCAGGACAGTCTGAGCTACAGAAGTGACCCTGTCTTTAAAAAAGTAAAATACGAATTTTCTAGGAGGGAGGGAAGACTGCCACTCAAAAGTTCTAAACTCCAGCAATAAAGTATCTATTCTCTGTAACATCTAAAATTAAAAACTGACTTTCTGGGCTGAAGAGATGGCTTAGCAGTTAGGGCGCTTGCCTGCAAAGCCAAAGAACCCAGGTTAGATTCCCCAGTACCTACTTAAGCCAGATCGCAAGGAGGTGCACGCATCTGGAGTTCATTTGCAGCAGCTGGAAGCCCTGGCGCGCCCATTCTCATTCCACCAACCCTCCCCCCCCCCCCGCCTATTTCTCACTCTCTCAAATAATAAAAATAAAAAAAACGTAATTGACTTTCTTAGCATAAGAACCTCACTAAAATCTATCTACATTAGTCAAGCCCATCATACCAAAAGAAACACAATCTTTCCAAAACAATCGAGTACACACTAAAAATGAAGGTCCTTTAGGTTTAAATTTGAGGGCAGTATCCAAGTGAAACTTGTTATCAGAGTATTTGAAGATCTAAAAGCTGTTCAGAATCCCCAAGAAAAGAGAATTCCACTTACATTACTTAATAGGCAAAGAAACGAGAAAAGCCGGCCCCTACTTTAATCTTCGAAGGGAAACTTTCCGTATAGACTGCATTTAACTTCTAGTTCCACCCACAATTAAGCTGCAAGCCAACAGATAATAAACGAAAAGCCAAAAAAAAAAAAAAAACAGACAAGCTAAACCTCAGGCAAATGCTCCGTGGCACACCGAAGGTATGACGCCCAAGGGACGCTTAGCAGATCTAACCTCTCGGGGTGGGACAGGCTCTCTGACACCCAGTGAACTTATTCTAGCTCTCAGGAAACTACGTGGAAATGCACATGTCTTGTGAAATTCCTACTCCAAAAGCTCTCCATTCAACTTCTGCACCAAGAAAGCTGCCCTCCGGATCCTTAGAAAGCAACTCTTGCCTGGAAGAACCTTTCTCCCGCAAGCCTTCTGCAAACTTTCTGTGTCTTTTCCAGGCTACTGTAGCAAACCTTCACACACACAGCACGTCAACCCCGCTTCATTACCCCGGCACAAGCACCCCAGAGTGGGCGAACCCCAACCTTCCGCATCACACCCCAAACCGGGCACGCAAAAAACACACGTGCTCGCAAACCCGGCCCCTTTGGCGCACACACACACACATACACACCCCACCCCGGAAACGACACCCCCTTTTCTCACACTCCACGCCATAGCCCATCCCCCTTGCTCCCTGCCCGCCCCCACACGCATCTCCCCGGGTGCACCCACCCACGTTCCGGGACAACCTCGGGCTCGTCCACCCCACCCCCCTGGGGGGAAGGAAGGGAGAAGCAGGAAGGAGGAAGACAGAGAGACAGACATACAAGCATCATGCAGGCAGGCTCAGGCCCGGCCTCTAGGCCTCGGCCTCGTCGCCGGAACCCGCGGGGGCCGGGCTCGGTTGCCGTGGGGTTCCCGTAGGCAGCAGGGCCTCATCCGGGCCCCCAGGCCCATGGCGTCTCCGTGTGTGTGTGTGTGTGTGTGTGTGTGTGTCCCGTCCTCCCCCGCAGCGGCCACACTCACTCGCCAGCCTCGGTCCGTCGAGTCCCGCTCCGCTGCCTCCTCCGGCCGCGGACCCCGGAGCCCCTAAATCCGGTTTCTTGGCTCCCGTAGGAGGAGCAGCAGCAGCAGCAGCAGCCGGGGCCGGAGCAGGAGGTCCGGCTCCTCCGCCGGGGACGGCTCCGGGCGGAGGGAAGCCGGTCACGGCCGCCGCGCCCGCCAACGCCAGGGGGACGCTGTTGCTATGGAGGCCGAGGCCCGGGGCGGCCGGGTCCTCATGCAGGAACTGACACTCCTCCCCGTAGAAACAAGTCTTATCCTTGGCGTAGTAACGGCAGTACTTGAGCTTCACACCCGCCGCCGCCGCCGCCGCCGCCGCCGGCGTCGAAGTCGTCGTCGTCGTCCCCCCGCCGGGGACACCCCCGATCCCCGGCGGGGCCACCACCGCCACGGCCGCCAGCGCGGACGACGAAGACGGAGAGGCGGCGGCCGAGGGGGGCGGGAGGCCGCCGCCGCCGCCACTGTTCATGGCAACGCCGCCGCGGCCTCGTCTTCCGCCGCCACCATAGACGAGGGACGGAAGGAAGCCGCGGCCGGATCCAAAAAAAAAAAAAAGAAAAGAAAAAGAAAAAGAAAATGAAAATAATAATAACAATAAAATAAATAAAAAGCTTTTTAGGGGCGGGCGGGCGGGCGGGCGGGCCTGTCCCGCTGCGGGAGCCCGGAGCCGCCCGGGGAGAGGGAGAGGGGAAGGGATGGAGGGAGGGAGGGGGAGACTTCGGATTCTCTCACTCGGCTTCTCTCTCTTCTTAAAGGGGCCTCGCGGGGTGGGCCCCACACGGGGGTGTGGTGGGGGGAGGGCGCGGCCCCTAGGCCCGAGGGGGGAGAGAGGAAGGGAGGGTGGGGGTAGGCTGGGGAGGAAGGGGGTAAAAAAAAAAAAAAAGGCGGAGAAGGCCCCGGTTTGTTTTTAAATTCTGCCTCCACTCGCGCGGTCTCGCGCTCTGGCTTCCTCCCGACTTGTTTATTCCATTTTTTCCTCTTCCTGAGACGCCGGGCGCCGCTGCGCGTGCGCGTGCGCCGCCGGGCGCGGGGGCTTGTGGGTAGCGGGAGCGCTCCAAGAGGGGCGGGCTGGTGGGGAGGGGGGAGGAAAGCAGCTCCCGGCCGCGGTGTCCGGGTGGGGTGGGGTAGGAGGTGGGGAGGGGGGTGGTCTCCGGGAGGACTGCACCACCGGCGAGCTGGAGCTTGGCACGAGGATGTTGGAATGGGTCAAGATGCCCGGAAGTCCTCACGAGATCCTGCAGAGCTTAGCCAGGTGTCATCCTTGACTTTTTTTTTTTTTTCCCCCCTCTTCCCCTCCACCTTCCTTGGCCGTTTTCTCTCCTTCCCTGTCCAAGGTGATGAGAAATGCAAAGACCTTACCTTCCGGAGATGTTTGTCAAAAAAAAATAAAATAAAATAAAACTTGAGCCAGAAACCGTGGTGTGCCGCACCTGTTTCCTCTGCGTGTCTGTTAGGAAAGGGCCTCGGTAAATGCTCATGAAAAAAAAAAAAAAATTACCATGCCACCTGGGACGGCGCTGTCCCTAGCTGCCGGGGAGATTGCATTTCAAATAGACCAGATTGCTCCTCCGCCAATCAGGCTACGCTTCATTTGAAATGCAATTATTTTGAAAGTTTTATCCTCAGCGAGTCCTTATTTGCTCTACTACGTTTTTAGAAGCGGGGAAAGTTAAGGAATTTTTGAACACCAGCAGTGAAGGGAATTTTAAAAAAACAACTGAGTTTTGTCTATAAAAGAAAAAGGCCGGTGGGTGTTGGCCGTACTTAAGGGATTCTGGCAGCCTGCGGAAGTCAAAGAATGGATACAAGCAAAAATACCGTATTTACTGCAGAAAGGGGGAGGGGTCACGTAGATTCTATAGCTCCCAGCTGGTAAGCCTGGGGATTGTATGTGGTGAAATTCAAAAGCAATTGATATCTTTTTGTTTAAAAGCAACTTTCGCTATTACTGTTCTGTGACATTGTCTTGCACAATTACTGCTGTTGTTTTTTTGTTGTTGTTGGTTTTTTTTTTTTTTTGGTCTGTTTAAATGCAAGTTTCGCTGTTGCTGTTGGGTAACACTCTACCACAATTGCTATTTTTATCAGAAGGAGCCCCTTACGAAATTGGGCCTATTGACATTCCCCAATAGAAGGTGGGGAACCCCAAGGGTCCTGAGACCCTCGTTTGAGATCTCAGCCACCTTGTGTACCAGCTGTAACTACTAACACTAATGGTCTCGTGGTTTGAGTGGCAGTAGAGGATGACAAGGAATAGGATCTTCCTCCATGCTGAATGGAACTATTCAATGGCGTGGCTGCATTGGGGCCGTCCAGGCTCCTGTAAGTACCCCCTTGTTGGGTCACAAGGTTGAATTTTGTTGGACCGGTCCTTTAGTCTTTCACAGGTGCCCTGCCTGGGTGAGGGCAAACATTTATTTGATAGAGAGTAAGTGTGCACCAGGGACTCCAGACACAGGTGCCAATTTGTGCATATGTTTTATGTGGGTACTGGGGAATTGAACCCCAGCTCTCAGGCTTTGCAAGCAAGTGCCTTTAACTGCTGAGCCATCTCTCCAGCCCAAGAGCAAACTCTTGAAGGTGTCTCTCCAAAAAGAGTTCACACTACATTTAATTGCTCAATAAATTTTTGTTAATACCCATGATATATAATGGGAACTGTACAAGGAGCTGGGGAGGCGAAAGTGAAAAGGATACAGCCATATCTGAATTCAAGTAGTTTGTTTCTCCTCTGGTTGACGGGGCTTACAGTGCAGTTATAAACCAATACATGGGGGGCTGACCATATGACATTGGCTAGTTGAGGATATTAAAGACATCTGACTTCCTGGTGAAACCTGGTGTCCTAGGAGCAGCTAAAGGCATCACTGAATTCGGACAGATCTGAGTGTGAAACCCTGTGCCCACCGCCCCATACTGTGTCACTGTACAGGAGTTGCAACTCGGGCTCATTTGTACAACTGAGTTTTTTATTTCAAAGTACTTATTTCATGATGATAAGCTGATAATGTGTATAGGTGTCCCATGTTTAGAAAGAATTCAGCCGGGCGTGGTGGTGCACGCCTTTAATCCCAGCACTCGGGAGGAAGAGGTAGGAGGGTCGCCATGAGTTCAAGGCCACCCTGAGACTACACAGTGAATTCCAGGTCAGCCTGAGCTAGAGTGAGACCCGTACCTCGAGAAACCAAAAAAAAAAAAAAAAAAAAGAAAGAAAGAAAAGGTGAGTTATGTTATCCTGCACAGAGAGTAAAGTCAGGAATTGCACAGTTTGTAAACGCCAATCTAGAGCTTAAAATCAAAGCTTTCACTAATAAAATTTGTGCTGCTTATATTCGCGTTTTGCCATTGTTAAATGGACATGGATGTCTGCTAATGGCTTGATAAAGAAGGTAATGTTTACAGTGAAACAACAGAGGTTTTGTAAATTTATGCCACATTACTCATATCATTCAAAGTAACTGTGAGAGTCTAGCCTGTACTGGATATCAAGAAAGATCTCACATGAACAAAATGGGTGGGAAAGAGTCTCAGCAGTTAATGTGGGAGGGGACATTGCTCAGTGGTTAAAGGCACTTGCTTGAAAAGCCTGCTGGGGTCCAGGTTTCATTCCCCAGTACCCACAAAGTGGCACATGCATCTGGAGTTCATTTGCAGTGGCAGGATGCCCTGGCATGCCCATTCCGTGCCCCCCCATTCTCTCTTTCTCTGCTTGCAAATAATAAATAAAAATGTTTAGTACCCAGCCTTGGTGGTGCACGTCTTTAATCCTAGCACTTGGGAGGCAGAGGTAGGAGGATTGCCGTGAGTTCAAGGCCACCCTGAGACTACGTAGTGATTTCCAGGTCAGCCTGGGCTAGAGCAAGACCCTACCTTGAAAAAAACAAACAAACAAAAAAATTATTTAATAGAGTACCTGGGGAGATGGGTCAATGGTTAGGCCTGCGGGCCTAGGTTCAATTCCCCAGCCACCCACATAAGCTGGACACAAAAAGTGACACAAGCATCTGGTGCTTCTTGCAGCAGCTGGAGGCCCTGACATACCCATACACATATATAAACATGCAAATAAATACAAATTTTTTAAAAATAGAAAAAAATTCAGGTTAAAGTAATTTCCCTCAAATCATCAGTCATAATTTTCAAAAGATGATAAGATGACAAAGTAGATATTTTTCTATTTTTCTTGTTTCCTAACTTTGTCTCATGAGCACATATTCTATGGTAGAAAAACAAGCATAGCCGGGCATGGTGGCACACACCTTTAATCCCGCACTGGGAAGGTTTGAGGGTAGGAGGTTTGAGGCCACCCTAACACTACATAGTGAATTCCAGGTCAGCCTCAACTAGAGTGAGACCCTACCTTGAAAAACCAAAATAATAATAATCATAATAAAGAAAGAAAGAAAAACTAGCATTTATTATCATTTAGTCAACCTTTTAATTTAAGAAGTAGACACATGGTGTCCATTAAATTATTATTTTCAAATTAATTATACACAACACATTTCTTAAAATTTCACTAGCCAAATGTTCCTCAAAGTATATTTCACAGAAGACTGGTTCTGGAGAATAGCAGTTTGTGTTATACAAAAAGTTATCTTGGCACTGGGAAAGTGCCAGAAGCTCTGAGTTAAACAAGGCCATTTACCAAGTCATCTTCAGAACCTTTAAAGTGCTGACATGTAACTACAAGAAGAATATGATGCACAGCATTTACCAAGTTACCCAGCTATGGAACTTTTTTTTACCATATCTCCACTAGTTTTGCAAAATACCACAATAGTCTGCTATGCATGCTATGTATTTCTTAGGCTGCATATTAAAAAAAAAAAAAAAAAAAACTTTTTTAGAACTGGGTGTGGTAGTGCACACCTTTAATCTCAGCACTTGAGAGGCAGAGGTAGGAGGATCACCGTGAGTTTGAAGCTACCCTGAGACTACATAGTGAATTCCAGGGCAGCCTGGACTAGAGAGAAGCCCTACCTCGAGAAAAAAAAAAAAAGACTGGAGAGATGGCTTAGCAGTTAAGGCCCTTGCCAGCAAAGCCAAAGGACCCAGGTTCAATTCCCCATTACCCACATAAAGCCAGATGCACAAGTTGGCACAGGTGTCTGGAATTCATTTGCAGTGGCTAGAGGCCCTGGCATGCCCTTTCTGTCTCTATCTGCCCTCCCCTCGTGAATAAAAAAATATTTTTTTTTACATGAAAGCTAAAGGCAGAGTTCAAAGGAGAGAGGTCAATATTATTTTGTCATCATTTTATCAATACTGTGTATATTCAAGGATTTTTTTTTCTCACATTCTGCAACAATCCCCCATCCCAATCCTTCCCTTCTACTAGATACAGCCATGGAAAAAAGTCCAAGATGAATCCTATCACTAATGCTCTAAACTTCTTTCCATCCCCTAACATTCCCTCAGGAGTCTGGTTATCCTGTATCCAGTCGAGTATCTTCTCTCTTCTGAAGTTCCTCTAAGGATTTAAAGAACTTGGAAGGGACCCATTCCTTTCACTATGAATTTTTAATAATCAATACAATGTAGAAACTAGGCATTCTAAAAGATAAGGCTACTTTAGGAGCCAACTAGGTATGACCTATAATTTTTTTAAATATTTTTATTTATTTATTTATTTATTTGAGAGCGACACACAGAGAGAGGAAGAGGCAGAGAGAGAGAGAGAGGAGAGAGAGAATGGCGTGCCAGGGCCTCCAGCCACTGCAAACAAAGTCCAGACGCGTGCGCCCCCTTGTGCATCTGGCTAACATGGGTCCTGGGGAATGGAGCCTCCAACCGTGGTCCTTAGGCTTCACAGGCAAGTGCTTAACCGCTAAGCCATCTCTCCAGCCCTAAATTTTTTAAATATAATACATACCCTATGACCCAGTCAATGCCACTTGTGGTATCCATCCTATCAAAACACTTTAAGGGAAGATGACTATCAATATGCTGGGGTTGAAACCAGGCCATTCCTAAGCAGAACTCGTGCTCTATTACTGAGTTATGGCCCTAGAAAAAACACATGTGCTCAGTGAGGCAAGAATAATCACCTATGGGCTGGAGAGATGGCTTAGTGGTTAAGGCACTTAGTGTCTGTGATGCCTAAGGACCCTGGTTCGATTCCCCAGTACCCACATAAGCCAAATGCACAAGGAGGCACATGTGTCTGGAGTTCATTTACAGTGGCTGGAGACCCTGGCATACCAATTCTTTCTCTGTCTGCCACTTTCTCTCCCTCTCTCTCCCAAATAAATAGATAAATAAAATGTTCCAAAAAAAAGAATAACCACCTTCATGTGAAGAAATGTCAATATTAGTAAATTGCAGATAACCCAAATATTCATAAATAGGTGATATTCTTATTATTTTATTTTATTTTATTTCCAAGCAGAGAGAGAATGGGCATGCCAGGGCTTCTAGCCACTACAAATGAACTCCAGATGTACGTGCCACTTTGTGCATCTGCCTTTATGTGGATACTGGGGAATCGAACTTGGGTTGTTAGATTTTATAGGCACATGCCTTAACTGCTGAGCCATCTCTCCAGCCCATGTTTGTTTTTTTCTTTTAGGTGAGGTTTTTGTTTGTTTGTTTGTTTTTCTCCTTTGGTTTTTTGAGGTAGGGTCTCACTCTGGCCTAGGCTAACCTGGAACTCACTCTATAGTCTCAGGATGACCTCAAACTCTTGGTTATCCTCCTACCTCTGTCTCCCAAGTTCTGGGATTAAAGGCATGCACTACCATGCCTGGTTATAGGTGAGTTTTTAATGTGCCATTATTCTCTAGGATGAGAAAGTTCTGATCTAACCATTATATGGAATTTGATAAAAGTAAAAATTAAAATTAAAAAATTTCAAAACACTTTCCACAAGAACATATTTAGATTTACACCTAAAAACTAGAAAGGTTAAACATGAAACTGCTAGCAGGAGGGGCTGGAGATATAGCACAGTGCTACGCATTGACTATGTACAAATCCCTGAGTTCAATCTCCAGACACACACACACACACACACACACACACACACACATGTGCACACTAACCACATAGGGGTTAAGATTAGTAGTCAAAGCCAGGAGTGGTGGCACAAGCCTTTAATCACTGTGAGGGAGTTCGAGGCCAGCCCAAGGACTACATAGTGAATTCCAGATCAGCCTGGGCTAGCAAGACCCTGCCTTAAAAGGGGGTGTGCTGGAGAGATGGCTCAGCGGTTAAGCGCTTGCCTGTGAAGCCTAAGGACCCCGGTTGGAGGCTCGGTTCCCCAGGACCCACGTTAGCCAGATGCACAAGGTGGCGCACGCGTCTGGAGTCCGTTCGCAGTGGCTGGAAGCCCTGGTGCACCCATTCTCTCTCTCTCTCTCTCTGCCTCTTTCTCTCTCTGTCTGTCGCTCTCAAATAAATAAAAATAAACAAAAAATATCTTTAAAAAGGAAAGAAAAAAGTAAAAGAAAAAAATCAGTAGTCAAAGGAGACCAGCTCTATCTGTAATGTTTCAGTTCTTATAAGACTGCATGGCTGATTATACAATTAAAATTTTATGTTAGGGCTGAAGAGATAGCTAAGGCACACTTGACAACTCGGAGTGTGTGAGAGAGACGTGTCGCTTAGTGCTGAACGTGCCACTGTCACTTCTCCTCAGCGCTGTGGTGAGTTTTGAGTCACCCCAGTGACCGCCACCATCTGAAAAGAGAAGTTTCTCTCACCAAAAGTGAGAGTAGTGTTGGACATTATGGTGCACGCCTTAAATCCAGCACTCAAGAGGCAGACGTAGGAGGAGCGCTGTGAGTTTAAGGCCAGCCTAAGACTCCATAGTGAATTCCACGTCAGTTTGGGCTACAGTGAGACCCTACCTGGAAAAACCAAAAAAAAAAAAAAAAAAGGCGAGAGTAACATTAATAAGCAAGCATAAACATAAATATTTAGAGGGCAGCTTGGGGCTGGAGAGATGGCTTAGTGGTTAAGCGCTTGCCTGTGAAGCCTAAGGACCCTGGTTCGAGGCTCCATTCCCCAGGACCCACGTTAGCCAGATGCACAAGGGGGCGCACGCGTCTGGAATTCATTTGTAGTGGCTGGAGGCCCTGGCGTGCCCATTTTCTCTCTCTCTCTCTCTGTCACTCTCAAATAAATAAAAAATAAACAAAAAAAAAAAATAGAGGCAGTCTGGTGGGCATCATCTATCCATTTAGCCAGACAATAGTAGTAGTTTCTACCCCCAGGGTTATGATCTCCCCAGCCATATTATGCTTTCAACTTGGTTTTTAGTACCAGGCATGAATTTCTTCTTGTAAGATAGGCTTCAAGTCCAATCAGAAAGCAGTTGGTTTCCCCCCAAACAGATATCTAACCCTTGCATCAGTTGGTACATTTGGTCTCGCTGGCCAGCCTGCAAGCTTGCAGGGTCCACTGCTGGTTAAGATCGTTGATGACTTTTCTTCCCCACAAGGCTGCACAGCTCTTTCCGACATCCTGACAGGGAGGAGGCTTCCAGCTCAGCTCCAGCTTGGCAAATCTTGATTCTTTAAAGGAAGATTTGATGGCTGGAAATGACCTCAGATTACCAGAGCCACAGCCACGGTGGTAAATAATAAAAGTTACACTCAGAAGGTATCATGGTGCTGGAAAGAAGTGACCGCGGTGCTCAGTACTGCAATATCTCTATCACACCTTCCAAGGCTCAGGGTCTAATGTGGAAGAGGTGACAGAAAGAATGTAAGAGCCAAAGGAAGGGTAGGACTCCTTACAATGTGCTCCTCCAGATATAAAATGGCCTGGATATCCATGACCTCACAGTTTCCGACACTACCTACACAAAACCTCATAAAGGAGGAAAAGATCATGACGTCAAAATAAAAGAGACTGACTGAGATGGGGAGGGGATATGATGGAGAATGGAGTTTCAAAGGGGAAAGTCGGGGGAGGGAGGGTATTACCATGGGATATTTTTTATAATCATGGAAGTTGTTAATAAAAATGTGAAAGAAAAATAAAAGTTACTGAGCAGACCTGTCAGTTAGGAATAGAAACAATAATGTCAATATAAATGAAACCAATATTCATATGTAGTTCAACAACTAGTATTGAAAATAATTTCATAAACACATTGCCGTTACTATATCTGTTTATTGTTAAGGTGGACATTTAGCATTAAGTGCAGCTTTCAGTAAAAAGTAAAAAAAAAAAAAAAAAATTAATGGCAGAGGCTCAGGAAGTGGCTCAGTGTGTAAGATCTCTTGCCGTGCAAGCAGATGGCCCCCAGAACCCATGTAAGAAGCCAACATGGACATATAACCCCATTATTGAGAGATAGGAGGATTGCTAGGGTTCACTGGTCAGCCAATCTAACTGAAAATCAGCAAGCTCTGGGTTTAGTAAGAGCCTGTCTTTGCAAATAAGGCAGAGGAGTGACAGAGGACGCCCAGCATCAGGCTCTGGCCTCCCACGGGGTACACAAGTTCATACACCATGCCCATGCACACGCCACACATACTGCACACAAAAACATGCCAGTGGGCTGGGAATTCAGCTCAGTAGCAAAGTGCTTGGCATGTGCGAGGCCCTGGGTTTGAACCTAAAATTTAAAAAGTGAATGGTTAGAACGTAAATATATCATCTTGGGCTGGAGAAATGGCTTAGCAGTGAAGGTGCTTGCCTGCAAAGCCAAAGGACCCAGGTTTCATTCGCCAAGACCCAGGTTTGATTCCCCAGGACCTACATAAGCCACATGCACAGGGTGGCACATGCACCTGCAGTTCATTTACAGCGGCTGGAGGCCCTGACACACCTATTCATTCTCTCTCTCTCTCTCTGTCTCACTGTCTCTTTCACTCACTCTCTCAAATAAATAAATAAAATATTAGAAAATAAACTAAAAAATACACATACACACATACATAAATGAATGGGTAACGTCTTGGCTAATGGGGCTGGGAGGACAGTTCGGTTGTAGAATATGTGTACAAGGTCTTCAGTTCAACCCCCAGCACCAAGGAGGGAAATGAAAGCAGGGCATGATGGCTGAAACTTACCTTAGCACTAAGAAAGCCAAGACAGGAGATTTGCCCTGAGTTCACGGCCACCACAGGCTACCTAGGGAGTTCTAGCTAGCCTGGGCTGCAGAGTAAGACTGTATTCCCCTAACCCCCCCCCACCCACCAAAAGAAACACATGCACAAAATAAGTCATCAAACATTTAACCAGCCCGACGCTCTGCAGTCCAGTCTGGTGCTGAAGGTCTGGAAGCCTTCCGTCCTTGAGTCCGCATTGAAAGGCCAAAGAATGTGGAGTCTGGTGTTGGTGGGGCATTTTGCAGCAACAGCAGCTATAGACACACTGGCTCTTGCTCTGGTGTGTGTGGGGGGGGCACGCACACACACACATGCACGCACACGTGCACATATACACACACAGTCTTTTCCTTTGGCCTCTTTTTTTTTTTATCGGGATTGCCCATTGGAAGGTGCTGCCCACATCAACCGCAGGTCTTTCCTTCCCAGTCAGTGTCTCATATTTCAGTCATCCCTGGAAATGTCCCCACAGGCACACAGGTTTATTTCACTCATATCCTGGATGGCTCTTAAGCCAGTCACATTGACATCAAAGAGCAACCATCACACCCACAGTTACTTAAGTTCCTACAGCCGGGTCCCTACGTCCCCACATTCAAGGTTTCGCTTCCTCCCAAGAGCTCCACGGGCTGTGACCAAGCTTTTTTTTTTTTTTTTTTTTTTTTTTTGCAAGCAGAGATAGAAGCGGTACAAAGAGAGAATGGGTGCGCCAGGGCTTCCAGCCGCTGCAAACTCCAAATGCATGCACCACTGTGCATCTAGCTTTACGCGGCTCCTAGGGAATCAAACCCAGGTCCTTGGGCTTTGCAGGCAGGTGTCTTAACCACTGAGCCATCTCTCCATCCCTTGACCATGCTTTTAATCCCTGGACCTTTGGGAAACAGTTAAAGTTCAAAGTGTGACATTTATCATGCCTAGGCTAATGACTTCCAAGTTTCTATCTCCATTTCATACAGCTCTCCTGACATCCAAACTTATACATCAGGCAGGTTTACCTGACATTGTCATTTGAACGTTCACAGATATTTCAACCTACACTGGCTAAAAGTGACCTTTCACAATTTCCCCAAATATCGTATTTCTTACATCAGAAACCCAAGAGTCGTCCTGAGCACCCTTCTTTCTGCCCTCGCACCTTATCGGCAAGATCCATCCACTGTTTTCACTTCCCCCCCGCTGCGGGGACCTTCGCTCAGATCCTCAGATCGCTCTCCTAAGCTATGGCATCAGCCCCCGCTTTTCGTTGTTCATTCCTTTCTCCGCAAAGCAGTCAGCATTTTCAAAATGTACCCTGGCCTTCGGAGTAGATGCCAGGCTACACGCTGCCGCCGTATGGCCCTGGAAAGGAGAAGAGTCACTAGGAGAAAGCGTGGTCTGTTTTTCCAAAGGGACAGACAGGAAGCGCTCTGGAACTCACGAAGGGATCCATAGAACCCCTGAAAAGAGTGGAGAAAGACAGACTGGGGGTTCCCCCAAAGAGAAGTAAGCTAAGTCGAACTTAACTCCAGCCACACAGCTCCCCGGTAGGGTGGGGAGGAGAGGAGCAGAAGCTTCCTGCAAAGGGTACGCCAGGTGGTCCTGGTGAAAACAATTGGCAATTTATTTATTTATTATTTATTTATTTAGTCTTGGTTTTCTAAGGTACAGTCTCACTCTAGCCCAGGCTGACTTAGAATTCACTATGTTGTCTCAGGCTGGTCTTGAACTCACAAGTGATCCTCCTACCTCTGCCTCTTGAGTGCTGGGATTAAAGGATTATCCCGCCACGACCAGCATTATTTTCTTTTATATTTTATTTATTTATTTGAGAGAGAGAGAGAAAGGGGAGGATAGATAGGTAAAATGGGCGCACCAGGGTCTCCGGCTACTGCAGACAAACATCGGACACATGCACCACTTTGTGTTTCTGGCTTTAAGTGGGTACTGGGGAATTGCACCTGGGCCATCAGGCTTTACAAGCAAATATCTTTAACCACTGAACCACTTCTCCAGTCCTGCCTGGTCTTATTTTGAGCCAGACTCTCTTTTGACCAATTCCAGAGCTTATGGGGTTCCCATGATACTTGGGTCTCTGAAGGATGGGGGTTATAGGCATGCATGGCTATTTATTTATTTATTTTTATTGACAACTTCCATAATTGTAAACAATATCCCATGGTAATTCTCGCCCTCCCCCCACTTTCCCCTTTGAAACTCCATTCTCCATCATATCCCCTCCCCCCTCTCAATCAGTCTCTTTTATTTTGATGTCGTGATCTTTTCCTCCTATTATGAGGGTCTTGTGTAGGTAGTGTCAGGCACTGTGAGGTCATGGATATGCAGGCCATTTTGTGTCAGGAGGAGCAAGCACATTGTTAGGAGTCCTACCCTTCCTTTGGCTCTTATATTCTTTCCACCACCTCTTCTGCAATGGACCCTGAGCCTTGGAAGACGTGGTAGAGATGTTTCACTGCTGAGCACTCCTCTGTCACTTTGTCTCAGCACCATGATGTCTTCTGAGGCATCCCAAGGTCACTGCTATCTGAAAAGAGAAGGTTCTCTAACCAAAAGTGAGAGTAGCATTAATATATGTGTATGAACATTAAGGGAAGTGCTTACTGGCCAGTTTGGTGAGAATAGTATATACATTTAGCCAGATGCCAGCAGATGTTACACTCCTAGGGCTCATGACTACCCCTGTTGTAGGTTTTTCAGTATCAGGCATGTATTCCCTCCCAAGGAGCGGGCCTCCAGTCCAATTAGAGAGTGGTTGGTTTCCCCCATAACAGACATGCCACTATTGTACCTGTTGGCTCATTTGGCCTGGCTGGCCAAATTTAAGGTTTGCAGTTTCCACTGTTGAGTATCTCCACTGGTCATTTCTTTCTCTCTCTCCCATTGAACTGCATGCAGCATAGCTTTTTCCGGCTGTCAGCTGGTCTATATGGAGGAGGTTTTTAGCTCAGCTCCAGCAGGATTTCTCTTTTGATTTTAATATATTTTATTTATTTATTTGAGAGAGAGAGAGAGAGAAGCAGAGAGAGAGAGAGAGAGGGAGGGGGAGAAAATGGGGATGCCAGGCCCTCCAGCCACTGCAAACAAAGTCCAGATACATGTGCCCCTTTGTGCATCTGGCTTATGTGGGGTCCTGGAGAATCGAACCGGGATCCTTTGGCTTTACAGGCAAATACCTTAACAGCTAAGCCATCTCTCCAGCCCTCCAGCAGGATTTCTCAGTGACCTTGCAGCCCAAGTATGTGGAGTCTTCAGCAATAAGGTGTTATCATCTATTCCTGGTGGGAAACCAAGAGCCTCGGCGATGGCCTGCAATGTTTTGGGGGCATCAGGGACCTCCCTGGCCAACAACTCACTGGAAGGTATCCCGTCCCTGGCACTGAAAATTTTCTAGTAACAATCTATATGCCCAGCTGTTTTAATGTGGGGTCTGGAGACTGGGACTCAGGCTGGCTCAGCCCCACTCAGGCCCTCATGCTGGCATAGGAAGTGCATTTAACCACTGAGTCATTTCACCAGACCAAGAACTGGCAGTTCTGCCCTTGCGACAAGCCCACAGCCCTCACAAGCCTCAACACAGCTTCGAGTTTTGGTGAGAGCCGTTCCTCCTCAAGGCTGGTCAGCAGTGGCAAAGAATTACATTTTGTCACACGGTATGATCTGAAGGGCAGTGGCTAGGCACCATCTTGAGAGGGATGTGGTGGTTTGAATAGAATAGATGGCCCCCAATATATTCAGCTGTTTATTTGTTTGTAGTTTGCATCTCTAGCCACCTGGCTGGAGGCAATGCCATTGTGTGGATCTTAAGGTGTGGTGGTGGGTTTGAGATTTCAATCTAAAGATATGCAAAGCGTGCCTAGCTGGAGTTCCTGAAGTGTGCTTTGTGGCTTTTGACCTTTAGGCTTGTACTGCTCTCTCTCTGCATGGGCCTGGGAAGGCAGGCCAGTTTCTTCTGCCATTATGGAACTTCCCCTGGATCTGTAAGCTTCAATAAATATCCCTTCCTCCATAACTGTGCCTGGTCTGGAAGTTCATCTCAGTGAACCTGAAGCTGACTGCTACAAGGGAACTTATTAAAACTGTGCCCCCTCTGGGAACCTGAGGATGGTAGTTTAAATTTAACTTCCCATAGCCCCAGCACACGAGATAGCACTGGGAGGCAGGCATGGAGAGCAGAAGGTTGATACACTGACAAATTGAAAAGTGCAGTCTATGGGTAGGGTTGCCCAGACAGTGGCATGCACACAGAAAGGTAGGGTAGCCCTCAGTCAGGTCCTCAAAGAAATTTAGCCCTTAGTCAGACACTTATCGGAATAGCTTAGCAATTTGGGACTCAGCTTGAGCCATACACTCCGCTTTCCTAAGAATGCAACCAAGGAGCCACCCCCGCCTACATCAAGCTGCTTATACACCACACTTAGAACGATGCAGTAGGTCACTCCTCCCTAGCAACCCCTTGGCAAGGTAAGCAGGTGCTTGTGGTGGTTTGATTCAGATGTCTCCATTAACTGAGGTGTTCTGAATGCTAGGTTCCCAGCTGATGGAGATTTGGGGATTAACGCCTCCTGGAGGCAGTGTATTGTTAGGGGCGGGCTTCTGGGTGTGATAGACATTTTCCTCTTGCTAGTGTTTGGCACATTTTCCTGTTGCTACTGTCCGCCTTATGTTGGCCAGGGGGTGATGTCCACCCTCTGCTCATGCCATCGTTTTCTCCTGCCATCGTGGAGCTTCTGCCTCGAGCCTGTAAGCCAAAATAAACCTTCCCCCCCCCCGCCCCCCCGCACAAGCTACTCTCGGTTGGGTGATTTCTACCAGCAATGTGAACCTGTCTGCGACAGTACCCCAAGGCATGACACAGATAGAAGGCAAGCAGAAAAATCCCCAGACCGAGAGAAGTGCTCTCTCCCTTCACCAGTCAGGCTGCAAGAGAGAGCCAGACTTACCACACTCCCCTCAGTCTTTCCCTCTGTGCCCTCCTCATGGGCTGACTTGCCATCCTGGAACTAAAATGGCAGCCTCTCTCTCTTTCTCTCTCTCTGACTGTCCTTCCACTTGGGAGTTTTAATTATTGTCTTGAGACATCTGCATTGCTTGCTCACTGCCTTGTCAACATTCCTTAACTTGCCTTTCCATGTGACTCAAGACAGGGCCACAGACTTTGGATGGCACTTTGGTGGCCATGGATTATTTCCCCAGCCCCTGAGTCCCCTGAGGGTTTTTGTTGTTGTTGTTGTTCATTTTTATTTATTTAGTTGAGAGCGACAGAGTGAGAAAGAGGCAGAGAGAGAGAGAGAGAATGGGCACACCAGGGCGTCCAGCCACTGCAAAAGAACTCCAGACACGTGCGCCCCCTTGTGCATCTGGCTAACGTGGGTCCTGGGGAATCGAGCCTCGATCCAGGGGTCGTTAGGATTCACAGGCAAGCGCTTAACAGCTAAGCCATCTCTCCAGCCCATCCCCTGAGTTTTAAGCTCATGAAGAGCTTTGAAAGGTTCTCTAGTGTTCTCAAACAACACACCATTTGAAGTCCCCCCAAGATGTGGAATAAATCAGACTTGCTTTACCAGAACCTCCATGGCTCTTCCATCACGCTTCCATAGCTCCAAACCGTGTTTCCAGAGCTTTCCTCCGCTCCGCTGCTTGGTTTCTGCCCAAAGCACAGTTCCAACCTGTGGCTTCTAGTAATGGCCTCCATCCCGTTCTCTCTTTTATGCCACTTGAGATCCACCTTCAAGATTTCCAGTATGACTTACTTTCTCCAGGGCAATCTGCCTCTCTCCTCGAAAGCTCTTCCTCCTCTCTAAGGCTCCTCTCTTGGGGATAAAGGCTGCACACGGAATACATTACATTTTCTTTAAAAAAAATTTTAGGGGCTGGAGAGATGGCTTAGCGGTTAAGGCACTTGCCTATGGAGCCTAAGGTCCCCGGTTCAATTCTCCAGGTCCCACGTTAGCCAGATGCACAAGGGGCACATGCGTCTAGAGTTTGTTTGCAGTGGCTGGAGGTGCACCATTCTCACTCTTTCGCTCTCTCCCTCTCCATCTCTAATACATAAATAAATAAAATATAAAAAGTCTTTAAAAATATTTATTTATGATAGAGCAAGTGGGTGGGGAATGGTCATGCCAGGGCCTTTAGCCACTGCAAACAAACTGCAAACGCATGTGCATCTGGCTTTATGTGGGTACTGGGGAATTGAACCCAGGTCGTTAGGCTTCACAGGTAAGCGCCTTAACTGCTAAGCCATCTCTCCAGCCCCACTGCATTTTCTTTCCTGATTGTTTTTGCCACTGCTTTTAGCCAATGGCCACATGATGGGAAGGGAAGTCGCACCAGGTTCCAGGACTTTCTTCTCTTCCCTTTGACACTACCCTTTCTTCAGAGCAACACAGACTTTGAATCTTGTGTTTTGTTCCTACAGCTGGATATATAATCTAAGGCCCTTAAGCAATACGTCAGGCCACCAAGGCTTCAGATCAGTGTTAAGTGTTTTGAACAATTGGATCTCTAAGGGACTTGAGATTTCCCCATCAGTATATATGAGGAGGGGCACAGACCCTCTGATCTCGGCCCAGGATACCCTCCCATAGAACAATGCAGGCCCTGCACCTGGATCCTATCCCTACCCAAAAACGTGCACACCTTTGGCTGCCAGGCAGCAAACACATTTACTGTGTCAGCAGGTACATGGAGTGATCTTTAAAGCACCAGGTAGATTCAGTGGGGGAAGAAGATGGGCCCTGCTTCCCAAAGGACTTCAGAGATAAATCCCAACACAATAATACAGAAGTGACCTCACTACTTCATTCTTGCCAATTGACATGTCATCTGAACACACACACAAAAAAGTAGAAAAACATTGAAATTAAATGACACCAGATTAAATGAACCTAACAGATACTTACAGAACATTTCACTTAAACACTACAGAATATACATTCTCCTCAGAAACCCATGGGACTCTCTAAAACAGGCCACATATCACGACCCAAAGCTGGTCTCAACAAACTTAGGAAACTTGAAAAAACTTCTTGTATTATTTTATCTGACTATAGTACAATAAAACTAGAAATTAGCAACAAGAAAAACTACAGAAAATACACAAACCTTTGGATAATAACCATCACAGTGCTGAATAAGGAATGGGTTATTGAAGAAACCAAAAAGGAAATCAAAACGTTCCTAGAACTGAGTGAAAATGAAAACAGAACATACCAAAACATATGGGACACAATGAAAGCCTTCCTGAGAAGGAAGCTTAGACCTTCAAGTGCCTACATGACAAAAAACGAGATCTCAAATAAATCACCCAGGAATGCACCTGAAGGCCTTAGAAAAACAACAACGAACCTCAAAGATACTAGAAGAAAAGAAATGATACCAGAGCAGAAATCCATGAAATAGAAACATCACCACCAAAAACCAGTTAGAATCTATGACGGTTGGGGAGATGGCTCAGCAGTTAAAGGTGCTTGCTTGCAAAGCTTGCTGACCCAGGTTTGATTCCCTAGTACTCATGTAAAGCCACATACCCAAAGTGGCGCATCTAGAGTTCATTTGCGATAGCAAGAGGTCCTGGCATGCTCATACTATTTCTCTACTTCCATTCTCTCTCTCAAATAAATAATTTTTAAAAGGAGTCAACTGGACATGGCTGGTGCATGCCTTTAATCCCATGAGGCCAAAGTAGAAGGATTGCTATGAATTTGAGGTTACCTTGAGATTACAGAGTGAATTCCAGGTCAACCTGGGCTAGAGTGAGACCCTATATAAAAAAAAATCAGATAATCCAAAAGAAATGGATGAATTTCTACAGATGGCCTATAAATATCTAAAAAAAAAAAAAAAAGGTCTACATCCTTAGCCATTAGGGAAGTACAAATTAAAACTACTTTGTGATTTCATCTCACTCCTGTCAGAATGGCTATTATCAAGAAATCAAATGACAATAAATACTGGGGAGGATGTGGCAAAAGAGGAACCCTTCTACACTGTTGGTGGGAATGTAATCTGGTACAGCCATTGTGGAAATCAGTGTGGAGGTTCCTGAGACAGCAAAAATAGATTTATGACATGACCCAGCTATACCACTCCTAGGCATATATCCTTAGGACTTGTCACACTACCTTAAAGATACTTGCACATCCATGTTTATTGCTGCTGCATTCACAATCGCTAGGAAATGGAACCAGTCTAGATGCTCCTCTATGGATGAGTGGATAATGAAGATGTGGCACCTTTATACAATGGAGTTCTACTCGGTGGTAAAGAAAAATGAAATTTGCAGGAGAATGGATGGATCTGGAAAGTACTAGTATTTAGTGAGGTAACCCAGGCCCAGAAAGCCAAGCGTCACATGTTCTCTGTCATGTGTGGATCCTAGCTGCAAATGTTTGGACTTGTATGTGAGTTGGAATAAAACTCAGTAGCAGAGGCCAGTAAGCTAGAAAGGGGCTATAAGGAAGGGAGGAGAGGGGAGGACTTAAGGGGATGGTAATATGTATATGTAAGTAGATGAACAGATTACTCAGGGTGAAAAGGCCTAAGTGAGGTCAGAGAAAGAGATTGAGTAAAGGTAGCATAGGGGGAGGGTTAATCAAAATCTAAAAGGGTATGAATAAGCCCTATGGAAACCTACCTTTTTGGACAATGGCACACCCAGAAGCCATTGATTGTTACTAGAAAATTTTTAGTGCCAGCGATGGGATACCTTCCAGTTATTTGTTGTCCAGGGAGGTCCCTGATACCCCCAAAACATTATAGGCCATGGCTGAATCTCTTGGTTTCCCACCAGGAATAGATGGTAAGACCCTGTTGCTGAAGACTCCACATACTTGGGCTGCAGTGTCACTGAGAAATCCTGCTGGAACTGAGCTGAAAACCTCCTCTGTGTAGAGCAGCTGACAGAAAGCTGGGAAAAAGCTACTCTGCATGTAGCTCCATGGAAGAGAGAGAGAAGTCATCAGTGGAGATAAACAACAGTGGGCACTGCAAGCCTTAAGTTGAGCCAGCCAGGCCAGTGAGCCAATGGGTGCAATAGTGGCATATCTGTTATGGGGGAAACCAACTGCTCTCTGATTGGACTGGAGGCCTGTTCCTCAGGAGGAAATACATGCCTGATACTGAAAACCTGTGATAGGGGAAGTCATGAGCCCTAGGGGTGTAACACCTGCTGGTGTCTGGCTAAATGCATATATTATGCTCACCAAACTGCCCGGTTAACACTTTACTTAACATTCATACCCATATATTAACACTACTCTTACTTTTGGCTACAGAAGCTTCTCTTTCAGATGGCAGTGACCTTGGGATGACTCAGAAGGCACCATGGTGCTGAGAAGAAGTGACAGAGGAGTGCTCAGCACTGAAACATCTCTATCACACCTTCCAAGGCTCAGCGTTCATTGCAGAAGAGGTGGCCAAAGAAAGGATAGGACTCCTCACAATGCATTCTTCCAGACACAAAATGGCCTGCATATCTGTGACCTCACAGTGCCTTGAACTATCTACACAAGAGCAGTATAAAAGGAGGAAAAGATGGCTCGGCATGGTGGCACATGCCTTTGATCCCAGCACTTGGGAGGCAGAGGTAGGAGGATTGCTATGAGTTCAAGGCCACCTGAGAGTACATAATGAATTCCAGGTTAGCCTGGGCTAATGTGAAACCCTATCTTGAAAAACCAAAAAAAAAAAAAAAGGAAGAAAAGATGATGACATGAAAATAAAAGAGAGACTGATTGAGAGGAGGAGGGGATATGACAGAGATGAAGTTGAGATGTGAAGGGAAAGTGGGGGGGGAAGGGAATTATCATAGTTTATTGTTTATTATTATGAAGTGTTAAAGTCTTCAAAAAAGAAAAAAAATGGATGAAATTCTAGATGCATTTGATCTACCAAAATTAAGCTGAGATGTGGTAATCTAGGCAGATCTCCAACAAGCAACGAGATTAAAGCAGCAAGACCAAAAAAAAAAAAAAAAAAAAAAAAAAACAATCCAGGCATGGTGGTGCACACCTTTAATCCCAAGCACTTGGGAGGCAAGAGTAGGAGGATCACCATGAGTTCGAGGCCACCCTGAGACTACATAGTGAATTCCAGGTCGACCTGAGCTAGAGTCACTGAGAAATCAAGCTAGAGCTGAGCTGAAAACTCCCTCCCTGTTGACTAGCTGTCAGGATGCTGGACAGAGGGAAAAGTCATCAACAGTGTTACTCAGCAGTGGACTCTGCGAACCTTATGGCTGGCTAGCTTGATCAAATGTGCCAAGAGGTGCAATGGTGAGATGTCTGTTATGGGGGAAACCAACTGCTCTTTGATTGAACTTGAGGCCTGCTCCACAGGAAGGGAATTCATGCCTGGTACTGAGAACCAAGTCAAAAGCCTATGGCTGGGGAGGCCACAAGCCCTAGGGTAGCTTAGACTACTACTATTGTCTGGCTAAATGGATCTATTATACCACCAAACTGCCCTCTAAATGCTTACCTGTATGCTCGTGTATTAATGCTATTCTCACTTTATGTGAAAGAAGCTTCTCTTTTCAGCGGGTGGTGACCACTGGAAAGACTCAAAACTCACCAAAGTGCTGAGACGCGATAGTGGTGTTTTCAGCACTGAGACATCTCTATCATACTCTACAAGGCTTAGCAACCATCTCGGAAAGGGCAGGCAGAAAGAGTGTAAGAGAAAAGGAAGGGGAGGAGTGCTTATAATCTCGTCTTCCAGACACAAAGTGGCCTTGATATTCATGACCTCACAGTGTCTGAAATACACAAGAGCTTCATAATAGGTGGGAAAAAATGATGGGATCAAAATAAAAGAGAGACTAGTTGAAAAAGAAGAAGGGATTCTTGTAGGGGTATTAGGGAAGGGAAAAAGAGAGGATGTGGTAGGGGATTATAGTCATAATATGTTGATTATATTTATGGAAGTTGTCAATTAAAAAAACCACACAACATATTGTCATTAAAAACACAAGAGAGGGCTGGATAGATGGCTTGGTAGTTAAGGCACTTCCCTGCAAAATCTAAGGACCCATGTTCAACTCTCCAGATTCCACGTAAGCCAGACATACAAGGTGACACAAGCATGCAAGGGCACACATGCGCACAAGATGGCGCATGCGTCTGGAGTTCGAGTGCAGTGGCCTGACACAGCAATTCTCTCCCTCTTTCTCTCATTCTCTCATAAAAAAAAAAAAAAGAGGAAATTGCCGGGCGTGGTGGTGCACGCCTTTAATCCCAGCACTCGGGAGGCAGAGGTAGGAGGATTGCTGTGAGTTCGAGGCCACCCTGAGACTCCGTAGTGGGCTAGAGTGAGACCCTACCTCAAAAAACAAAAAAAAACAAAAACAAAAAAAAGAGGAAATTAAGGATGGGAGAACATATCTCAATATAATAAAGGCTATACATAACAAATCATTAGCCAACATCATGATAAACAGTGTAAAATTTGAAGCACTGTCACTAAGATCTGGAATAAGCTAAAGGGTGTTCACTTCCTCCAATACTGTATGATATACCGAGTAATAAGACAAGAGACAAGAGAAAGAAACGAGAGAGATATAAATCGGAAAGAAAGAAATCAAACTAGCCTTATTTGGAAATTACATAATTCTATATATGAGACCCTAAAGACTCCACCAGAGAACCATGAAAGTTAACAAATATTTTCAGTAAAGTGGCAGGATACAAAAATCATTAGCCCTAGCCGGGCGTGGTGACACATGCCTTTAATCCCAGCACTTGGGAGGCAGAGGTAGGAGGATCGCCGAGGCCACCCTGAGACTACATAGTGAATTCCAGGTCAGCCTGAGCTACTGTGACCTACATTGGAAAACTGAAGAAAAAAAAAAAAAAAAAAGAGAGAACAGACATGGAGATCAATGGAATAGAATAGAGGACTCCAGAATAAGTCCATATAATTACAACCACCTGATTTATTTTAATGTGTTTATTTGCATGCATGCATTCATGCATGTGTGCATGCATGTGTGCATGCATGTGCATGTGCATGTGTGTGCATGCCAGTGACTCTGCTGCAAATCAATTCCAGATGTTTGTGTCACTCTTTGTGTCTGGCTTACTTGAGTGGCTTTGGAATTTAACTTTGGCCAGCAGGTTTAGCAAGCAAGCACCATTAGCTACTGAGACAACTTCACAGTCCCTAGCCTCCTGATTTTTTGACAAAGATGTCGTAAGTACATATTGGAGAAAAGATAGCATTTTCTACAAATGACACTGCTAGACCTGGATATTTGTAGGTAGAAAAATGAGACTAGACTCTTTTTTTTTTTCTTTTCTGGTTTATCGAAGTAGGGTTTCACTCTAGCCCACACTGACCTGGAACTCACTGTGTAGTCTCAGGGTGGCCTTGAACTCAGAGCGATCCTCCTACCTCTGCCTCCCAAGTGCTAGGGTTAAAGGCATGTGTCACCATGCCCAGCAAGACTAGACTCTTATGCACAAAATCCAACTCCAGGGCTGGGGAGTTGACTCAGCAGTTAAGGGCAGTTGCTTACAAAGCCTGTTGGCCTGAGTTGAATTCCCCAGTGCCCACATAAAGCCATATGAATAACATGACACATGCATCTGGAGCTCAGTTGCAGTGGCTAGAGACCTTGGTGCACCTATTTTCATTCTCTTTCTGTCTCTCTTCACAAATAAATAATTATATATTTTAAAAAATCAGCCGGGCGTGGTGGTGCATGCCTTTAATCCCAGCACTCGGGAGGCAGAGGTAGGAGGATCGCCGTGAGTTCGAGGCCACCCTGAGACTCCATAGTGAATTCCAGGTCAGCCTGGGCTAGAGTGAGACCCTACCTCGAAAAACCAAAAAAAAAAAAATAATAATAAATAAATAAAATAAAATAAAATAAAATAAATAAATAAATAAATCAATTCCAGGGCTGGAGAGATGGCTTAGTGGTTAAGGGCTTGCCTGTGAAGCCTAAGGACCCCAGTTTGAGGCTCCATCCCCCAGGACCCACGTTAGCCAGATGCACAAGGGGGTGCCCACATCTGTAGTTCATTTGCAGTGGCTGGAGGCCCTGGCGCGCCCATTCTCTCTCTCTCTGCCTCTTTCTCTTTCTGTCTGTCGCTCTCAAATAATAATTAAAGTAAAATAAAATAAATAAAATAAAAATATTAAAGGTGTGTGCCACCACACCTGGCTTAAAAAAAGTCAATTTCAGCGGCTGGAATGATGGCTTAGCAGTTAAGTTAAGACATTTGCCTGTGAAGCCTAAGGACCTAGGTTTGATTTCCCAGTACCCACGTAAGCCAGATGCACAAGGTGGCACATGTGTCTGGAGTTTGTTTGCAGTGGCTAGAGTCGCTGGTGTGCCCATTATCTATCTGCCTCTTTCTCTAAGTAAATAAATAAATAAATAAATAAAAATAAAATCAACTCCAAGTGGATCAAGAACCTCAATGTTAGAACTGAAGCTCTGAGATAGTAAGTGCGAACACTTCAAGATACAGGCTTAGGGACGGAGTTTCTGAACAGGACCCCAGTTGCTCAGGAAATCATCTATAGAATGGAAGAAAATTAGTATTTATATACAAGGAACTCACAAATCTAAACAACAAAAGAATCAGGGCCAGGCGTGGTGGCATAAACCTTTAATCCCAGAACTTGGGAGGCAGAGGTAGATGGATTGCTGTGAGTTCCAGATCAGCCTGGGCTAAAGTGAGACCCTACCTTGGAAAAAAAATTCAAATAACCCAATCAAAACTGGGCTATGAAAAAACGGGGGGCTATGGGGCTGAGAAGATGGCTCAGTGGTTAAAGGTGCTTGCTTGCAAAACCTATGCCTCTAGATTCAATTCCCAAGCCACCCACATAAGCCAGGCACAAAAAGTGCATCTGGTATTTCTTTGCAGTGACAAGAGGTCCTGGTACACCCATACATGCACACTAATAAGTAGATTAAACATTTTGAATTGGGTAGAGTGGCTCATGGCTTTGGAGTAAGATCAGTTTAAGCAGCCAAAGGTCAGCCTGGACTGGAGGGAGACTGCCTCAAAAAATTGGGTGGAGGGAGGGCTATGGATCTGAACAGAGAAGTCTCAAAAGATGAAACATAACTGATCAATACATGCACATTAAAACTACTTCGAGGGTTGGAGAGATGGCTTAGTGGTTAAGGTGCTTGCCTGTGAAGCCTAAGGACCAAGGTTCAAATTCTCCATTGTCCACATGAGCCAGATGCACAAGGTGGCGCATGCATCTGGAGTTCGTTTGCAGTGGCTGGAGGCTCTACTGTGCCCATTATCTCCCTCCCTCTCCCTCCCTCTCCCTCCCTCTCCCTCCCTCTCCCTCCCTCTCCCTCCCTCTTTCTCTCTCTCTCTCTCCCTGCCTCTTTCTCTATCTCTCAAATAAATAAATTAAATATTTTTTTTAAAAAAAACTACTTTCAGATTCAATCTGACCAAAATGGCTACCATCAAATTATCAAATGACATCAAATGCTGGTGAAGGTATGGGGAAATGGAAGCCCTTACTCACTGTTGGTGAGTTGGTGAGTTTAAGTGGAAATGAGGTGTGGGAATCAGTGTGGAGGTTTCTCAAACAGCTACTCATAGACTGACCATTTGGCCCAGCTCTGTGTCAACTGGCAATTGGATTCTAACAATTTATTTTAAAGATACTTGCTCAGGGCTGGAGAGATAGGTTTAGCGGTTAAGCACCTGCCTGTGAAGCCTAAGGACCACGGTTTGAGGCTCGATTCCCCAGGACCCACGTTAGCCAGATGCACAAGGGGGCGCACGCGTCTGGAGTTCGTTTGCAGTGGCTGGAAGCCCTGGCGTGCTCATTCTCTCTCTCTCTATTTGCCTCTGTCTCTCTCTGTCTTTCACTCTCAAATAAATAAGTTAAAAAAAATTAAAAAAAATACTTGCTCATCTATGTTTGTTGCTACTCTGTTCACAAGCTCAGTAATGGACTCAGTGTAGATGCCCATCAGCTGTGAGTAGATAACGAAGATGTGGCGCATATACACAGCGGAGTTTTATTCAGCTATAAAGAAAAATGAGATCATAAAAATGGCAGGAAAATGGAGATAGAAAATACTATACTAATGAGGTAACCCAGAATCAGAAAGACAAATGTATGTCCCATCTCATATGTGGAGGGTGGGAGAATTTAAGGGGAGTGGATAACTTCCCAGTGAGTCAGGGAGGACCCCAGAGGTCCCAAAACAAACAATACAGGCTATTGCCAGTGCTCTTGGTTGCCCACCAGCACTAAATAAGTCCCTCTTTAAAAAAAAAAAAAAAAAAAAAAAACTTTATTTTTATTTATTTGTTAGACAGAGAGAGAGACAGAGGCAGAGAGAGAATAGGTGTGCTAGGGCCTCCAGCCACTGCAAGAGAATTCCAGACGCATGCACCCCCTTGTGCATCTGGTTTACGTGGGTCCTGGGGAATTGAACTGAGGTCCTTCGGCTTTGCAGGCAAGCACCTTAACCGCTAAGCCATCTCTTCAGCTCCTGGTAAGTCCCTCTTGCTGAAGACAGTACATGCTTCAGTTTCAGGACATAAAGAAATCAAGCTAGACCTGAGCTGAGGTCTCCCCCCTGCTGCCTAGCTGTCATAGTGCTAGAAAGTACTCTGCAGGCTGCTGGGGGAGAAAAGTCATCCACAGTCTTACCCTGCACGCTTACTGTTTGAGGAGACCTTCCACCTGCATGTCTGGAGACCTTGGGGACAGGCGCATGACGTGGCTACTTGCATTCAGCCCAGAGTCAGGAAGGAGACAGAGAGAGAGAGAAAGAGAGAGAGAGAGAGAGGATTGCTGATGCTCAGCTTGCTCTCCTTTTTATTTTTATTTATTCATTTGAGAGAGAGAGAGAGAAAAAGAGGCAGAGGGAGAAAGAGAGAGAGAGACAGGAATGGGTGTGCTAGGGCCTCCAGCCACTGCAAATGAACTCCAGATGCATGCACCCCCTTGTGCATCTGGCTTATGTGGGTCCTGGGGAATCAAACTTGGGTCCTTTGGCTTTGAAGGCAAGCGCCTTAACCACTAAGCCATTCTTCCAGCCCTGCTTTCTCCGTTTTATTCAGTGCAAGACCGCAGCCCATGCGATGGTGTTGCCACGGTTTCGAATGAGTCTTCCCACCCCACTTCAATTAACCCAACCTAGAACCTCCCTCACAGACACGCCCAGAGTTTGCTTCCTAGGTGATTCTAGATTTTGTCAAGTTGACAATCAATATTCATTGCCCACTATTAGACAGCATTCCATTCTATGACAATGCTTTAGTTTATCCTTTTGTTGTTGGTGGTGGTGATCATTAGATTACTCCTCATTTTTTTTTTGACACATGAACAATAATGTGATGAGCATTATGTATCTGACTCCTGGATTTTCTCTAAAGTATATATCTGGGGGGGGGGCGCGACACTGCTGAGTAAAGGTATGCACCTGCTCAATTTTAATAAGTAGTACCAAGTTCTTTTCTAAAGTGCTTACTTTCTTAAAGTGTTTGTGGTTTAGTCCCACCAGATACTAGTGAGAGTTCCTCCATTGCTCTGCCTTCTTTTTATTTATTTATTTATTATTTATTTATTTAATGTACAGCTGTCTACATGTATATAATGTGTTTTAAATATATTTATTTGCTAGGGAGAGAGAGAGAGAGAGAATGGGCATGCCAGGGCCTCCTGCCGCTGCAAACAAACTCCAGCTGCATGAGCCTGCAAAGCCTAAGGACCCATGTTTGACTCTCCAGGCCCCACATAAGCCAGATGGACAAGGCGACGCAAGCGTGCAAGGCTGCACTTGTGCACCTGGTGGCAATCGCATTTGGAATTTGACTATAGTGGCTGGAGGCCTTGCTGCACTAATTCTCTCCCCCTCCCTCTCTCTCATAAAAAAAAAAAAAATTATCAGAGCTGGAGAGATGGCTTAGCCATTAAGGCGTTTGCCTGCAAAGCCAAAGGATCCTGGTTCGGCTCTCCAGGACCCACGTAAGCCAGATGCACAAGGTGGTGCACGCATCTTAAGTTCGTTTGCAGTGGCTGGAGGCCCTGGCGCGCCCATTCTCTCTCTCTCTCCCTCTTTCTTTCTCTCAAATAAATAAATAAAATATATTTTTTAAAAAAATTGTTTATTTTTATTTATTTATTTGAGAGCGACAGACAGACAAAGAGGCAGAGAGAGAGAGAGGGAGAGAATAGGCCCACCAGGGCCTCCAGCCACTGCAAACGAACCCCAGATGCGTGCGCCCCCTTGTACATCTGGCTAACATGGGTCCTGGGGAATGGAGCCTCCAACTGGGGTCCTTAGGCTTCACAGGCAAGCACTTAACCGCTAAGCCACCATCTCTCCATTTTTAAAAGTTATCAAAAAAAAAAAAAAAAACTGGTTTGGAAAGATGGCTTAGAGGTTAAGGCACTTGCCTGCAAAACCTAAGGACCCAGGTTCGATTCTCTACGTTCTGTATAAGCCAGATGCACAAGGTGACACATGTGTCTGGAGTTTGTTTGCAGTGACTAGAGGCCCTGGAATGCCCATTTTCTCTCTCCCTCCCTCCTTCTCTGTCTCAAATAAAAATAAATTAAAAAAAATTTTTAAATCGCCTGTTGTAGGGCCCATATATGCCGCTCCATTCAGCCCAGGAGCAAGCTATCTTCTGATTTCTCTTCTTCTAATCTTTTTGGCTGCTTCTTGTCCCTGTAGAAACTTCTACATCACAGAATTCCTGTCATCAGCTCTGAAATCAAAATCTCACACTTTGTCATACAAAACTAATTTTCATAATCTAGGACTCAAGACATCTCATGCTACTTTCCTTAAAGAAGTGTTTCCTTCTTCCACCTTGGGTGTGTTTCCTCTCTCTCTCTCTCTCTCTCTCTCTGGATATGAGCTGCTTCCCAGCGCCCCCTTTTTTTCCCCCTCTCCCCTCCCCTTCACTTTTCTCCCTTCTTTTTTCCCTCTCCTTCTGAGACAGGGTTTCCCCTCGCTCTCTCTGGATCCTCCTGTTTCAGTTTCTTGCAGCTGAAGCTACAGGCATGGTGCTTGTTTAAATGTGTGACCCCATAGACTAGGGCTTGAATGTTGAGTCTCCAGCAGGTGGAGCCTTATTGGGCAAGAGGCATGTCACTGGAGGTGGGTCTTGGAGTCCAGCCCTAAGGTGTGGTGGAGAGCAGTTTGAACTCTAGCAGTTCATGTTTGTGGGTGTTGGCATTTGCTGGCCGTTTGGTGATGTCTCTCTGCTTGGCTCTATAAAAGTGAGCTATTTTCTTGCTTCATTGATGGGGCTCCCCTGGAATCTGTAAGCGGGGAATAAACTCCTTCCTCCCATAAGCTACTTTTGGTTAGCTGTTTGTCCCACCAACAAGGGGCTGGCTGCAACTATGAGGAAGGACTTAGATCATATTTGATTTCCGTCTTGACACTGCTCAAAACATGGTGGGCACTGCCTGACTTTCCAAAGGTTAGCTGTTGTGGTTTGAACACGAGAATGACCCACATAGGCTCATGTGCTTGATCACTTGGTCCCTATCTGGTGGCTGTGTTTGGGAAGGTTGAGGAACCTTTAGAGGTGGAACCTTGCTGAAAAAAAGTGGGTCACGAGGGGGCAGGTCTTAAGGTTTTATAGGCCAGCCCCACTTCCTGTTCTCTGTCTGCATCCTGACTATAATGTTTTTTGGCTTTTTTTTTTTTTTTTTTGTGGTTTTTCAAGGTAGGGTCTCACTCTAGCCCAGGCTGACCTGGAATTCACTATGGAGTCTCAGGTTGCCCTCGAACTCATGATGATCCTCCTACCTCTGCCTCCCGAGTGCTGAGATTAAAGGCATGCACCACCACGCTGGGCATCCTGACTATAATGTGAAGAGCTGGCTACCCACTCCTGCCACCATGTCTTTTCCAGGATGCTGAAATGTATTCCCTTGAAATTATAAGCTAAATTAAACTGTTTCCTTCCATGGGTTGCTTCTGGCCAGGCATTAGTTCACAGCAAGGAGGAAGTAATTAATGCCTATACCTCATACTCCAAAACATTTAAGTCTATAAAATTTACTTTTTCTAAAATTATTCTCCCCATCAACCTCTGGAGAGAAATTTCCCCTAATTTCTTCTCCTTTCTTTATTTTAATTTTAATTTTATTTATTTGAGAGCGACAGGCAGAGAGAGAAAGAGGGAGAGAGAGAGAGAGAGAGAATGGGAGCGCCAGGGCCTCCAGCCACTGCAAACAAACTCCAGACGTGTGCGCCCCCTTGTGCATCTGGCTAACGTGGGTCCTGGGGAATCGAGCCTCGAACCAGGGTCCTTAGGCTTCACAGGCAAGCGTTTAGCCGCTAAGCTATCTCTCCAGCCCTCTTCTCCTTCCTTACAGGAGAATTCTACTTGGTGTCAGACTCCTGCCTCAAGCAATGGAATTATATGTGATTGGCGCAGGTCACTTGGCAGAAGGTCCTCAGCACTCACCCATGTTGTCAGAATCTCCCCCTTCAGAGCTGAAATTTACTGTATGTGTGTGCGTTTTCTCCGCCCACCACCTACTGCCAGTGACTGCGTTTTGAGATTGTGAATAAGGCTGCTATGAACAAAAATGTACAAATCACCTGCTAATTCCAGAAGGTAATCAACTGATGGGTCACATGATTTTTTTAAATCTCTAATATGGGCTGGAGAGATGGCTCAGAGGTTAAGGCACTTGCCTGCAAAGTCCTAGGACCCAAGTTCAATTCCCCGTGCTCATGTAAAGCCAGATGCACATGGTGGCTCATGAATCTGGAGAGTTCGTTTGCGGTGGCTAGAGGCCCTGGTGCGCCCATTCTTTCTCTTAAATAAATAAATAAAATATAATAAAAAATCTCTTATCCCTTATTGTCCATGCCATTGTCAATAGTGACACCATCATGGGGAACACTTATAAAATTTTTCTCTAGTGGGAAAAAAAATGACTGTATTGTAGACTACAGAAAGGATAAAGATTGCCTGGTCAACTCTCAAGGGTCATGCTTCATTAGAGAATGGGTGAACGAGGGCTGGAGAGATGGCTTAGCTGTTAAGGCGCTCGCCTACAAAGCCCAGGTTCCATTCTCTAGGGCCCATGTAAGCCAAGTATACATAGTGACGCGTGCGTCTGGGGTTCGTTTGCAGCGGCTGGAGGCTCTGGCAGGCCTATTCTCTCTCTCTCTCTCTCTCTCTCTCTCTCTCTCTCTCTCTGGCTTTCTCCCTTTCTCAAATAAATAAACATAAAATATTTAAAGAAAATGAGTGAATGAGTTAAGAGTACATTTGATTCACATCTGCATGCGGTCTAAAGAGTCAACTAGCCTGCAGCAAAATAATGGCTGGTCTGGAGAGATGGCTTAGTGGTTAAGGCGCTTACCTGCAAAGCCAAAAGACTCAGGTTCGATTCCCCAGAACCCAGGTAAGCTAGATGCTGCACAAGGGGGCGCATACATGTGGACTTCATTTGCAGTGGCTGGAGACCCTGGCATGCCCATTCTCTTTCTCTCCCCCTCTCTCTCTCTCTCTCAAATAAATAAAATAAGTTAAAAACAAAACAAAATAAAAACTAGTGGTTGAGAAGGGCCAGTTAAAGAGATGGTCAGAGCTGGCGCCAGAACTTTCTGATTTCCAAGTCGACCCAAAGAAAGATGATTTTTTTTGGTCCCCCAAGCGAAACATTACGCAAGAAAGAACAAGAACTTTGGAGCAGTGACCCAAAACACCATTTGATACAAACTGTCCGTTTGGGCGGCTGTTTAATCTCTCTTACTGACTTGGTTGACAGTGAAAGCTAGCCTGCTTTTTGGAGGCTCAGCGGAGTCCTGAGCACCCTAGGAGATGGTGGTGGGTGGGGGAGACGGGAGAAATCAGTCCATCGGTAGACCGCGCCCCCCACCCCATTCCCAGGGCACGCAATAAGACCCGCAGAGGCGCCGGCGTGTGGCACTGATTCAGAGGCCTCCAAGACCGGGGCGCACGCGGAGAGAGGTGTGCGGTTCGCGGCTGTCCCCAGGTTCCCCAGTGTAACGCACAGGGGGTCGGGGGAAGTGGGGAGGGGCCGGGGGGGAGAGCGCCGGGGTCCAGCGAGCCGCGCAATCCGCACAACTCCCCGGGCTGCGGGCCCGCGCCCCGTGCCCGCTCGCCGCAGTCGGGGAGCCCCGGGCGCCGGCGGAGCGCAGGCGGGCACGTGGGTTCGGCCGCAGCGCGGCGCCAGGCTCGGGTTTCCCGGGCTCGGCCCAGGCAGCCTCTCGGCTCGCGGGCCTCGGAGGGGGAGGGAGGGAGGGAGAGGGTTCCTCCACGCCCCCCCCGCCCCCCTGCACTCTGCACCGGTCCGAGGGAATTTGCGGTCGCTGACGCGCATCCTTCTTCGGGCGAGCCACCTGCAGCTCCCACCCCGGGGCGCCCGGCTCCCTGGGCGGCATCGCTGGGCTGGGCCGGCGCGGCCTGGGCGCCGCGGGGAGGGGGAGGCTCCAGAGGCCATGCGGGCGTTGGCGCGGCGAGGCGGCGGCCCGGTGCCGCTGCTGCTCGGTAAGACCCCGCTGGTGACCCCCTCGGCCATCGCCGCCCCCCAGCCCGCCCCTCCGCTCCCCTCCCCCGTGCGCGCCCTCCCTCCCCGCGCCCTCCTCCCTCTCCCGCCGCATCGCTCCTCCGCGGTCCCCCCCAAATCCTCCCCAACTCCCAAGTGACCCTCCCCAGAGGGTCAGGCCGACGGTGAGGTGGACATGGGGGCCGGGGAGAGCGGGGAGGGGGGGGGGACCGCCGCGACACTCTGCGGTCGTCATCCTGGTCCAGGTGGCCGGGGAGCACGCCTGACCCCCTCGACCCTGGGATTCTGTGGGTGCCCGAGGGGGAGGGGCGCCGTTCGGATGGATGGAGCGAACTCCGCTGAGAAACTGCGCCGCATCCTCCTCTTTATAAAAGCGGGTCATCGCCAGGAACACCCCCCAACCTCCACCACCACCAGCACCACCTGCGCCAGATTTCGGTGGGATCAACGCTTAGTTAGTTCGAAAATATTATGCCAATGGGATTTACAAATTCAAATGCCAGCTGCCTCTTCCTCCCACATTCTCTTCTTATCCTAGGATTAAAAACCCCAATGGGATTTTTTTTTTTTTTCTCCCAAGGACTCTGAGGACTGTCCTCCCAAAATCACCTGCTTGGGTGGCATAGCTGTGATTGAAAATGGTAATGACGGTAGAAAAGTCCCCTTCCAATCCCGTTCGCGTCAGCTTTCTATTTGGAAATGTAAGAAGGTTGGATCAAATTTGAGTTGAGGGAGACGGAGTTCTGGGAGCCTGGGAGCTCAGATCCCACCCCAGGTCCGCAACCTAGGGGCCCCACGCATCATCTCAGCCCCGGCCGCCCAATAACGCTGCGTCCCCTCCAGCTTCCAAATTTAAGGATTCCAGCTTGAACTATGGCAACTAGAGAAAATCTTCGTAATATAAGTGGGTAAAAATTATTTCCAGTGCCTTTTTTTTTTTTTCTTTCTTCCCTTTTTTTAAAGCTTCATTAAAAAAAAAAAGCCGGTTGTGGTGGCGCACGCCTTTAATCTCAGCAGTGGAGAGGCCGAGGTAGGAGGATGGTTGTGAGTTCGAGGCCAGCCTGAGAGTACATAGTGAATTCCAGGTCAGCCTGGGCTAGAGTGAGACCCTACCTCAAAAAAAAAAAAATAAAATAAATAAAAAAAAATTCAGAACTATCAAGTAAATGTACAAGAACAATTTTAGACTTTTTGAGCATTTATCATTACTAGCTAGTAAATAGGCACATTTAAAATACTTAGTACAATATGCTTTGCTTTTTAGATTCCATTAATTTAAAAAGTTAGCTTTTGTTGAGTGCTGTATTAGTGCATTTTCAATAGCAGAAAAGGCATTCTAAAGATATTGAGGGGGTCGGGTGTTTAGCTCAGAAAAAAGCAGAAACTGCACCTACATTTAAGCTGCAACGGATTTTTTTTTCTTATTTAGGAAAAATCTCAGAAATGTCTTTATCCCTTTGCAGATTTTCCTAAATGAAGTGTAATCGGCACACAGCAGATTATGCACCAATACTAAAGATCCAACCCAGTTTTTTTTTTTTTTTTTTTTTTTTTTTTTGGTTTTCTGAGGTAGGGTCTCACTCTAGCTCAGGCTGACCTGGAATTCACTATGTAGTCTAAGATCCAACCCAGTTTTTATATCCACCTATAAAACCACTAACAGCTGGAGAGATGGCTCAGCAGTTAAGGTGCTTGCCTGCAAAGCCTAATGACCCTGCTTCAATTCCCCAGTACCTATGAAAAGCCATCTATGCACAAAGTGGTGTATGCAATTGGAGTTTGTTTGCAGTGGCTGAAGGCCTTGGTGTGCACATTCTCTCTGCCTCTCTTCTCTCTGTCTCTCTCTGCTTGCAAATAAAATAAAATAAAATAAAATAAAATAAAATAAAATAAACCATCACTATGGGATAGACACTGAGTAGCTCAGTGAAGACTGTCTCATTACCACCTGGCTTCTCATTTTCTCTTGTTTTAAAGTTCATGTGAATGAAACCATTCTCTCTTTCTGCAGGGCTGGGGATCAAACCAGGGTGCTCAAGTTTATTAGGCAAGTGCTTTGCCACTGAGCACCTCACTAGCTTTATTTACTGAACATTCTGATCATGAGATTCAACCTTGTTCTGTGTAGTGTGGTCCTTCAAACAAAATGCAAGGTGATATTCTTCTTGTTGTTTTGAGGTAGGGTCTCACTCTAGCCCAGGCTGACCTGGAATTCACTATGTAGTCTCAGACTGACCTTGAATTTGTAGTAGTCCCAGGCTGGTCTTGAACTCATGATGATCCTCTTACTTCAGTGTCCCCACTGATAGAGTTATAGGGAAAGTGTGGGGTAAAAGGCATGTGCTACCATGTCCAGTTCTGTACATTCTGCTTCTTTACCTTACCTTACCTTACCTTACCTTACCTTACCTTACCTTACCTTACCTTACCGACTAGCCCAGGAAATGAGTCAGAGGAGGAGGGAAAGGAGGCTGTTGGAAAAAATGATTTGGATTGGAGGGGAGACCAGCTTTGCTGACCTGATGTTTTTTTTGTTTTGTTTTGTTTTTTTTTTTTGTTTTTTTTTGTTTTTGTTTTTTCAAGGTAGGGTTTCACTCTAGCCCAGGCTGACCTGGAATTCATTATGTAGTCTCAGGGTGGTTTCGAACTCACAGTGATCTTCTTACCTCTGCCTCCCAAGTGCTGGGACTAAAGGTGTACGCTACCTGATGTTAAAATCCCCTCTGACTCTTAACAGTTGAGTTACAATTCTTACCATCATCTAGGTTTGGATTAGCTACATTTTTTAGGTCCTTAGGTCCTTCACATCTATCTGTAGTAAATTATCCTCTCAAGATTAATCAGAGGGCTAAGGAGATGGCTCAGAGGGTGAATACTTGCTGAGAAAGCATGAGGACCTGAGTTCAATCTCCACTTCCCATAGAAAAAGCCAAGCAGGGCTGGAGAGATGGATTAGTGGTTAAGGCGCTTGCCTGCAAAGGCAAAGGACCCAGGTTTGATTCCCCAGGACCCACATAAGCCAGATGCACAAGGTGGCACATGGGTCTGGAGTTCGTTTGCAATAGCTGAAGGCCCTGGTGTTCCCATTCTCTCTCTCTCTCTCTCTCTCTCTCTCTCTCTGCCTCTTTCTCTCTCTCCCTCAAATAAATGAATAAGTTTAGCTAATAATTTTAATTTTAATAAATAAATGCATGCTGAGGAGGGCAGAGAGTTACTGGGACTCTGGTTGTCAGCCAGTTTAACCACAAAATGAGGAGCTCCAGGGTCAGTGAGAGACTCTTTCTCTGGGAAATAAGGCAGAAGGCCGGTAAAGCAGGACGCCCACCACCTTCCTCTGCACTCCATACGTATGCACACGGGGTATATGCCTCTGCACACACATGCACACATAACACACACACACACACGCACACACACAATCCAAAAATAGAGAAAGAGTAATTGGAAACTCTTGCCTTCCATTAAAGAATAGATCTACTTTTTCTAAATAAAAAGGTGCTTATGGTAACTCTTAGTTGTTAGTTAAGATTCTGTTGTTGCTGCTGCTGTCGAATTCTCCTCTATTTAAAAAATAATATGGTGGTGAGACATTACAGGTGGAAGAGGAAACTTCCTTGTATTCGCAGGAAAATTTCAGATAAGGAAAATGAATAGAAAGCACATATTAGGAGAAAAATCTTTTAATTTAACGTTTCTTTTTTTTTGGAGATACAAATACTTTTCTAAATTTATTTGGCATGAGAAAAATATTACACACATGGGAATATATTTTGATTCAGATAAACACAAAACCATATTCAAGAACACTGTAGTTAAGTTGGAGAGCACTAATGATATATCTCTTATGGTCAGGATTACAAAGAGTATGTCAAAAACTGGAAAAGCGTATTTATAGAGCAGCAGAATTAAGCAGTGTGGCCAAACTACAATGCAAACCCAGTAACCACTGAACACTCGTTTCTGTGTGAGGCACAAGGAGATCAAAGATGAAAGAGGCGGAGGTGCAGCCACTTCGGTATGAGTAACCCATTTTATTTTAGTTAGTGAATTCCTGGTCTTTGTCTTTCCTCAGGGGAAAGTACATTGGCATGAAACTTGCTTCTAGTTAAACTCACCACTGGTTATTTAAAAAAATACTTATTTATTTGAGAGAGAGAGAGAAGGAGAGAGAATGGGCATGCCAGGGCCTCTAGCCACTGCAAACGAACTCCAGGCGCATGCGCCCCCTTGTGCATCTGGTTTACATTGGTCTTGGGGAATTGATCCAGGGTCCTTAGGCTTCGCAGGCAAACGTCTTAACCGCTAAGCCATTTCCCCAGCCCCTACCACTGGTTATTTTTATTTGGGAGGCAGTTGATGGGTAGTAGCAAAGGAGAGCCTTATCTATAGTTATTTTGATCACTACCAGTTAGAGATTTAAGATAGTTAATTAATTTAGTTATTTGTTGTCTTTTTTTTTGAGAGAGAGAGGGTCTCACTCTAGCTCAGGCTGACTTAGAACTCACTCTGTATTCTCAGGGTGGTCTCAAACTCACAGCAATCCTCCTACCTCAGCCTCCCAAGTGTTGGGATTAAAGGTGTGTGCCACCATACCCAACAATTTATTTATTTGAGAGAGATTGAGAGAGTGAAAGAGTCAGGTCAAGGGAGAGATCAGGCACACCAGGGCCTCCAATCACTGCAAACAAACACCAGACACATGAGCTACCTTGTGCATCAGGCTTACATGGTACTGGGCAATGGATCATGGGTTCTTAGGCTTCACAGGCAAGCGCCTTAACCACTGAGCTATTTCTCCAGCCCCAATAAGAGATTTATACACCATGATTCAATAGGTGAAGAAGTTTCAACCAGAGAAGAATAGCCAGGCTTATTTATTTATTTATTTATTTATTTGAGTCAGAGAGAGAGAATGGGTGCGCCAGGGCCACCAGCCACTGCAAATGAACTCCAGACACAGGCGCCACCTTGTGCATCTGGCTTATGTGGGTCCTGGGGAATTGAACCGAGGTCCTTTGGCTTTGCAGGCAAATGCCTTAGCTGCTGAGCCATCTCTCTAGCCCCATCCCAGGGTTTTGGCCATCTCAAACTACTTAAATATAGATAGGTTGTGTTGAAGGCTTATGGGAAAGAAAATACTCTTCCATTTAAAGTGAATGAATGGGCTGGAGAGATGTCTTAGTGGTTAAGGCTTTTGCCTGTGAAGGCTAAGGACCCAATACCCAATTCCCCAGGACCCACATAAGCCAGATACACAAGGGGACGCATGCGTCTGTAGTTCATTTGCAGTGGCTGGTGGCCCTGACACACCCATTCTCATTCTCTCTGTCTCTCTGCCTCTTTCTCTCTCAAATAAATAAATAACTAAACGAAAAAATAGACTGTTCTGCCATTAAGTATGGCCATCTTTTGCATTTTGGGAAGAAGCAGTTTGAGGGGAGGTTGTTTGGGCTTTTTGAGACAGGGTCTTATGTTGCCTGGCCTGGCCTCTACCTCAATATATAGCAAAGGATTACCTTAATCTTTTTCTTTTCTTTCTTTTTTTTTTTTTTTTTTTTTTTTTTCTATTTTTCAAGGTAGGCTCTCACTCTAGCCCAGGACAACCTGGAATTCACTATGTCATCTCAGGGTGGCCTCGAACTCAAGGTGATCCTTCTACCTCTGCCTCACAAGTGCTGGAATTAAAGTGTATGCTATCACACTCGGCAACTCCTTTTTTTTTTTTTTTTTAAAGCTCTGTGTGTGTGTGTGTCATATGCACGTGCTTGTGGAGACGAGAGGACAACCTTGGTATCATCCTTAGGAATGCTGTTCCGCTCCTTTGAGGCAGAGTTTCTTGCTGGCCCAGAGCCAGTTAGGCTACACTGGCTATCCAGAGAGCCCCAGAGTCATCCATCTCTGCCTCTCCAGTGCTGAGATTACAGGTCATGCCCTGCATTGACGTGGGTACTAGGGATTAGAACTCAGGTCCTCCTGCTTGTATGACAAGCACTTTACTGACTGAGCCATCTCCCCAGCCCTGATCTAGAACTGTGTTTGTGTTTTTTTTTTTTTTTTTTTTTTTTTTTTTTGAGGTAGGGTCTCACACTAGCCCAGGCTGACCTGGAATTCACTATGTAGCCTCAGGGTGGCCTCGAACTCACCGTGGTCCTCCTACCTCTGCCTCCCGAGTGCTGGGATTAAAGGTATGGACCACCACATCCAGCTATAGAACTCTTTTATTGATAATTTTAAATGTGTATATATATTTTTGTTTGTTTGTTTTGTTTGTTTTGTTTGTTATTCAAGGTAGGGTCTCACTCTAGCTCAGGCTGACCTGGAATTTTACTTTGTAGTCTCAGAGTGGCCTCGAACTCACAGCAATCCTCCTACCTCTGCCTCCCAAGTGCTGGGATTAAAGGTGTGCGCCACCACACCCGGCGACGTGTATATATTTTTGTTTATAATCTTCTCCCATTACCTTCTCTGGTCCCCATTCCTTTACCCCTTCCATAGAACCCCTTATTTCCAAATAGTTCCTTTCCTGCTTTGATGTCTTCCCTTCCCCTCCCCTCCCCTCCCCACTCCTCCCTTCCTTTCCCTTCTCCTGCCTTACCTTGCATTGCCTTTCCCTTCCCTTTTTTCTTTTCTTTTCTTGGTTTTTCAAGGTAGGGTTTTACTCTAGTCTAGGCTGACCTGGAACTCACTATATAGTCTCAGGGTGGCCTCGAACTCACCGTGATCCTCCTACCTCTGTCTCCTGAGTGCTGGGATTAAAGGCGTGCGCCACCACACCCGTGTCTTTTCTTTCTTACTTATTTGTGTGACCCGCTGAGCTGAATCAGGGTTGCCTACATGGCCTTATTTACTAGAGCACATTTCACTTAACTTGTACTCTTCATTCTCCTTCCTCCCCAAGTGCTGGAATTACATGCCTGGTTTGAGAGCCTGTTTATTTTTTATATTTATTGCATTTTTTTATTTGAGAGAGAGAGAGAGAGAGAGAGAATGGGTGTGCCAGGACCTTCAGCCTGCTGTGAATGAACTCAAGATGGGTGCGCCCCCTTGTGTACATGTGCAACATTGTGTGTTGGCTATGTGGAACCTGGAGATGTGAACATGAGTTCTTAGGCTTGGCAGGTAAGCACCTTAACTGCTAAGCCATCTCTCCAGCCATATATATATATATATATATATATATATATATATATATATATTTTATTTTTTATTTTTTATTTTTTTCTTTTGAGGTATGGTGTCACTATGTTAGCCAGGCTGATCTTGAACTCCTGGACATAAGCAATGATACTGCTTCAGCCTCCCAAATAGCTGAGACTATAGGCTCAGGCTATAGCACCCAGCAAGAAGCCATTTTCTTTTTTTAAATTTATTTATTCATTTATTTATTATGAGAGAAAGAGAAAGAAGCAGACACAGAGAGAGTGAGTATGGGCGCCCCAGGGCTTCCTGCCACTGCAAACAAACCCCAGATGCATGTGCCACTTAGTGCAGCTGGCTTTTCATGGGTACTGGGGAATCGAACTCCAGTTATTAGGCTTTTCAGGCAAGTGTATTAACCACTGAGCCATCCCTCCAGCCCAAGAAGGCATTTTCTAAATGGTTCTTTGAACAAAATTACTGATTACATCTTATTCCCCGTGAGCATTCTTACACCATTAAGAAGGCCCACCACTGTGCAGCATCTCCGCAGTTCCCTGCATGTCTTCTTCTGAAACTCAGGAGCCCTTACCATGCAATGTTCAACAGAGAGAAAGGGGGGGAGAGAGAGAGAGAGAGAGGAATTGTCATCTTGATGACTCAACAAATACCATCTAGAGAGTGCTGTACTTTTTTTCTAATTTATTTGAGAGAGAGAGAGATATTGATATTGAATGGATGCAGCCAGGGCCTCCAATCACTGCAAACAAACTCCAGATGCATGCACCACCTTGTGCATTTAGCTTTTTGTGGGTACTAGGCAATCGAACCTGGGTCCTTTGGCTTTGCAGGCAAGCAGCTTAACCGCTAAGCCATCTCTCCAGCCCAGAGTACCCTAATATTGATTAGGCTCAAAAGCAAGTAATCTCAAGAGTGTTGTATTTTATCATTGTCCCCCCCCGCCCCTTTTTTTTTTTTTTCCTTCTAGTTTTGGCTTGAGACACAGTCTTGTTCCATTACTGAAGATGGCATCAAGCTCTCAATCCTGCCTCAGCCTCCCAAGTGCTGGGATTACTGGCTCTCCTTTTTCTTAAGTCTGGAAGGATCTTGCAGATAAAAGCAGTAACAATTTGGAGAAGGGAAGTCAAGGGGCTTGAAACTGGCTTAGCCTGTCTTGCAGCTTGCTCTTTCTACCCTGCTCTGTCCTCATTCATTCTGACATAGCAAACTCTCACAGTAGGTGTTGGTTGGATCTGTGTAGAGTGTTTTGGAGATTGGTTGGATGGTTCTTAAATTTTTTTTTAATTTTTAATTTTTTAGAGAAAGCATGAGAGAGAGAGACAAAGACAGAGAGAGAGGGAGGAAGGGAGAGAGAGAGAAAGAATTGGAACCCCAGGGCCTCAGCCACTGAAATTGAACTCCAGACGCTTGCGCCACCTTGTGGGACATGTGTGACATTGTGCTTGTCTCACCTTTATGCGTCTGACTTATGTGGGTTCTGGAGAGTCAAACATGAGTCCCTAGGCTTCACAGGCAAGTGCCTTAACCACTAAGCCATCTCGCTAGCCCTTGGATTTTTTTTTTTAGTATTTTTATTTATTTCTTTGCAAGCAGTGAGAGAGATACAGAAAGAGAGAGAGAGAGACAGAGACAGAGGAATGGGCATGACAGAGCCTCTATCTGCTACAAATGAAATGAACTCCAGATGCATGTACCACCTGGTCGCTAGGCTTTGCAGGCAAGCGTTTTAACCTCTGAGCCATCTCTCCAGCCCTGGATTTTTTTTTTTTTTTTGAGACATAATCACATAGCCAAGGCGAGAGAGAGAGAGAGAGAGATGGAGAGAGGGAGAGAGAGGGAATGGGCGTGCCAAGGCCTCCAGCCACTGCAAACGAACTCCAGATGCATGTGCCCCCTTGTGCATCTGGCTTACGTGGGTCCTGGGGAATCAAGACTCGAACCAGGGTCCTTAGGCTTTACAGGCAAGTGATTAGCCGCTAAGCCATCTCTCCAGCCCAGATTTTCTGCTTTTTGAGGTTTGTGAGCTGTGCACTTGAACGATCCAGTTACCGTTGGCCAGTGTTTTCTGTGGCTGAATTCTCAGGATCTGAAGTAGTGAGAACTTCTGTAGAAGTCACCGATGGTCGTTAATTTGACTCATACAGTTCTGTTCTTTGGGTACCAACACATGTAAAGGAAATATAAAAATAATATAAAGTACACGCACAGTGTTCTTTTGTGGCTAGAGGAATTGCATAAGACCCTAAAAGCGGAACTATTGGCATTTTTTTTTTAGGTTAAACAGTATTTTTTTTTTTTTTTACTGCTGTCACTATAAATAAGTTTAATTGTTGGTCAAGAATCCTCCATGGAATTATTACAGTGGACACTCCGCAGGATAATGCTGCTGCTTCTCTCAAATGCTGTGTTTCGATTCTCACATACTCACTGAATTGAGTCTTCAAATACTTTGCTATTTGAGTTAAAGTTTTCCTGATGTCAGATAGTCTGTTGTTGGAGGAAACGCAGATGTATATGTTAGGACTCACAACACAATTAGGAAATGTTCTTTACTTTGGCGGGGAATGGCTCTGCTCTCAAGTTCCTCATTTCTGAAGAGGAGACCACTCTCGCCATAGGTGAGTCCCGCACAGCGTGGCTCCAGGCCTCACTCACACAGGAGCTTTGCAGGAAGAGCCGGGCGTGGTAGGCACACGCCTTTAATCCCAGCACTTGGGAGGCAGAGGTAGGAGGATTGCAGAGAGTTTGAGACCACCCTGAGACTCCATAGTGAATTCCAGGTCAGCCCGGGCTAGCATGAAACCCCACCTCAAAAAAAAAAAAAAAGAAAGAAAGAAAAAAGAAGAAAAAAGAAAAAGAAAGGGCTGGAGGGATGCCTTAGCAGGTTAAGGCACTTGCCTGCAAAGCCAAAGGACTCAGGTTCGATTCCCCAGGACCCACGTTAGCCAGATGCACAAGGGGGCGCACGCGTCTGGAGTTCATTTGCAGTGGCTAGAGGCCCTGGCACACCCATTCTCATTCTCTCTCTCTCTCTGTCCTAATAAATGAATAAAAATAAATAAAATTTTAAAAATAGATGTATTTAAAAAAAGAAAGAGAGAGAGGGAGAGAGAGAGAGGAAGGAAGGAAGGAAGGAGAAAAGAAACAACAAAAAGAAAAACAGAGAGATACAGTCAGAAAGTATTTTTAGGATCCATTCAGTGGGATGTACAGTTTCCTCTCTCTTTCTCCTTTTTTCTCTTTCCCACCTCTATTATTTCCATAGGCACTTAAAATATTTATTTATTTATTTGAGAGAGAGAGAGAGAAAATGGGCACACCAGGGCATCTAGCCACTGCAAACAAACTCCAGACACATGTGTCACCTTGTGCATCTGGCTTACATAGGTACTGGGGGATCAAACCTGGGTCCTTTGGCTTTGCAGGCAAGCACCTTAACTGCTAAGCCATCTCTTCAGCCCAAGGTTTTTGTTTTCTTGAGACAAAAATTTTGTTATGCAGTACAGGCTGGCCAGGAACCCTTAACTGTCCTGTCTCAGCCCCCCTCCCCGTGCTGGGATTACAGGTGTGAACCCCCACACCCCCACACTCAGGTACATTTTGGGAATATGATGAGGACTTGGCCTCTACCATGGAGATGAAGAGACTCTGGATGGATTTCAGGAGGTTCATTATATTGGCATGTGTGTGTGTGTGTGTGTGTGTGTGTGTGTGTGTGTGTTATTATTTCTTTCACTTGCTTTTGGAAAAAGGATTAATTGCTTTTCAAAGGGATCTTTCAAAAATAATAAAAAAGAAGGTAAAACCCAATGCTGCTAGTTGTGGAAGGTTTTGAACAGAGGCTGTTTTTATTTTATTTTATTTGTATTTATTTGAAAGAGAGAGAGAGAAAGCAAGAGAAAGGGGCATGCCAGGGCCTCCAGCCACTGGAAACAAACTCCAGATGCATGTGCCACCTTGTGTATCTGGCTTTATGTGGGCACTGGGGAGTTGAACCTGGGTCCTTAGGCTTCATAGGCAAGTGCTTTAACTGCTAAGCCATCTCTCCAGCCCAGAGGATGTGCTTTTTCAAGCTTTTTTTTTTTTTTTCTTCCAAGGTAGGGTCTCGCTGTAGCCCAGGCTGACCTGGAATTCACTCTGTAGTCCCAGGCTGGCCTCGAATTTACAGTTTCCTCCTACCTCTGCCTCCAGAGTGCTGGGATTAAAGGCGTGCGCCACCACACCTGGCTTGAATGCGTTTCTTTAGCTGTCTGTGTGAATGATGCGTAGTGGGTCTGATAGCAGGACTATTGCAGAAAGGTCAGCTAGGGAACTGTTGGCATAGTCCAGAGAAGACACAGCCATAACTGCTTTAATGTGGCAACTGTGACAGAGATGCTGACCTGAGGGCAGATTTGAGAATAATAAAGTCATGGTAGTTGCCTGCATGGGATGGGAGGGGTGGTGAGGAGTCAAAAATGCAGCCTAGAGCCGGGTGTGGTAGCACACTAACCAAGGGAGAGACAGAAGCAGGGACACGGGAGGTCAGGGAAGGAAGAAGCCTGAGGGCCACCCATATATAAGCTACCCTCAAAGTCCAGCTTGGATCTGATCGGTAAATAGAAGGAAGCTAAAATGGTGGTTAAAATCATGACAATTTAGCTGGGCGTGGTGGTGCACGCCTTTGATCCCAGCACTCGGGAGGCAGAGGTAGGAGGATTGCTGTGAGTTCGAGGCCACCCTGACACTACAGAGTGACTTCCAGGTCATCCTGAGCCAGAGTGAGACCCTACCTCGAAAACAAACAAACAAACAAACAAAAACATGACAATTTAAACAGAGAACATAAAATGAGTGAACAGAGAAAATGATGATGAAGAAAATGGGACTCAGCTGGGCGTGGTGGTGCACGCCTTTAATCCTAGCACTGGGGAGGCAGAGGTAGGAGGATCACCTTGGACTACATAGTGAATTCCAGGTCAGCCTGGAGTAGAGTGAAACCCTACCTCGAAAAACCAAAAAAAAAAAAAAATAAAAAATAATAATAATAATAAAAATAATAATGATAACAAATAAATAAATAATAAGAAAGAAAGAAAGAAAGAAAGAAAGAAAGAAAGAAAGAAAGAAAATTGGGCTCAAAGAGGTTAAATTCCATGTTATCAAAATGAAACTTCCACAGGAGGGACTGGAAACTCAGGTCTCTAACTCTTACAGTTGTCTTTGCCTGAGGTGGCTTAACAATCTCAGGTTTGCTTTATACGACTTAAGTCCATAACCCCGCACTGGAGAGCAGACCTTATTTATCTGTCTAGTCAATTATTATTATTTTTTTGAGACACAGTCCTGCTGTGTAGCTCTGGTTGACCCGGAACTTACTAGGTAGACCAGGCTTGCCTTGAACTTGAGGTGATCTTCCTGCCTCTACCTCTCAAGTGCTGGGATTACAGGTGTGCACCATCACACTTGGATTTCTCTCTCTCTCTCTCTTTCAGGCTGATGGTGACACATTATCCACAGACCTTTTCTAAAGTCACATTTAGGGCTGGAGAGATGGCTTAGCGGTTAAGCGCTTGCCTGTGAAGCCTAAGGACCCCGGTTTGAGGCTTGATTCCCCAGGACCCACGTTAGCCAGATGCACAAGGGGGCACATGAGTCTGGAGTTCGTTTGCAGTGGCTGGAGGCCTTGGCGCGCCCATTCTTTCTCTCTCTCGGCCTCTTTCTCTCTCTGTCACTCATAAATAAATAAAAATGAATGAAAAAATTTAGTCACATTTAGGGAGTCGTGACTTTCATTTAGTAAATTGCATCCCTCTTAGATGTCTAATTCTAGAGTTTCTTTGAAGCATCTACATAACTGCTACGACTATCAAGATACAGACATGTGTCTACCCTCCCGAACTCCCTTATGCTCTGTTTAATCAGCCCTATTCGCCACACCTCCCCCTGGCAACTAGATGTCTCTTTGCCGTTGCTGTCATTTTTCCTTTTCAGACTGTAATTTAAGTGGGATTTTATAATACATGGTCTTTTGAGTTTTTTTTTTTTAAATAACTTATTTATGTGAGAGAAAGAGGCAGATAGACAGAATGGGTGCACCAGGGCCTCCAGCCAGTGCAGACAAACTCCAGACACATGCGCCACCTTGTGCATCTGGCTTACGCGGGTCCTGGGGAATCGAACCTGGGTCTTCAGGCTTTGAGGGCAAGTGCCTTAATTGCTAAGCTGTCTTTCCCTCGTTTGAGGTTTTTTGTTGTTGTTGCTTTGTTTTGTTTTTCTTTGAGGTAGGGTCTATTCACTATGTAGTCTCAGGGTACTCTCAAACTCAGGGCAATCCTCCTGCCTCTGCTTCCTGAGTGCTGCGATTAAAGGTGGGCACCACCATGCCTGGCTCCCTCTTTCGAGTTTTTAATTTCATATATTATACCTTTTTTGAGAATTATTCATTCCATTACATGACAGTGATTTTTCGATTCTACTGCCCAGTCATGTGGGTATTCTAGAGTTTATCCACTAAGCAGATTTCTGCTTGTTTATTTGTTCCCAGTTTCTGTTCATTATGAATACAGCGGCTCGAAGAGCTTGACTACAGGGTTTGACTTGACTACAGTCTTAATTTCTCTCGGATAAATATCTAAGAGTTGTGTTGGATAGTGGATTTTCTTTTGTTTGTTTTTTTTTGAGGTAGGGTTTCACTCTAGCCCAGGCTGACCTGGAATTCACTATGTAGTCTCAGGGTGGCCTCGAACTCACAGCGATCCTCCTACTTCTACCTCCTGAGTGTTGGGATTAAAGGCGTGCACCACCACACCTGGCTGGATTTTTTCTAAATTACTTATTTGGGTCTGGGGAGATGGCTCGGTGTTTGCAAAGCCTGATGGGTAGGGTTCTATTCCCCAGTACCCATGTAAAGGCAGATGCACAAAGCTGGTGCATGCATCTGGAGATTGCAGGCGGAGACAACTTCAGAGGACAACTTCAAGGTGTCTGTGCTCCACCTCTTGCTGTTGCCAAGATCGCAGAGGGTTATCAGATGAGCTGGCCCAGGAGTTTGAGATTCCTCTGGCTCCCCTGCCTATTGCTGCAGAAGCATCGGGATCACAGGCGTGGGTGCCACTTTGCTACTGGCTTCGCGTGGGTGCTGGGGAATTGAACTGTAGCCGGCAGGCTTCGCGTGCAAGTGGCTCTTAATGTCTGAGACATCTCCCCAGGACGGGACAGTGGACTTTATTCTAAGTACTTGCTGAAGCTTATGGGAAGCGTCCAGGCTGCTTTTCAAAGTGATTGTGCCGTTCTCGTCTGCCCAGGAGTGCCGGGGATTTGCAGTTGCTCCACAGGGTTGTCAGCCCAGGCCGCTGTCCGCGTTGTTTTTGTTTCTTGACCATTCTTCTGAGGGCGGGGCAACAGGTCACTGTGGTTTTCACTTGTAGTTCTCTAGTCACTAGTGATGTTGAGCAACTTTCCATGCACTTAAGTGTTATCCTATGTTTTGCTTGGTGAAGCGTCTCCTAAAATGTTTTGCCCACTTTATTTATTTTAATTTTTTTGTTATTTTTATTTATTTATTTGAGAGCGACAGACAGAGAGAGAGAGAGAGAGAGAGGGAGGGAGAGAGAATGGGCACGCCAGGGCTTCCAGCCACTGCAAATGAACTCCAGACACGTGCGCCCCCTTGTGCATCTGGCTAACGTGGGTCCTGGGGAGTCAAGCCTCGAACCCGGGTCCTTAGGCTTCACAGGCAAGCGCTTAACCACTAAGCCATCTCTCCAGCCCTATTTATTTATTTTTAATTTTTAAAATATTTTATTAAATTTTTTCCAAGGAGAGAGAGAGAGAATGGGCACACCAGGGCTTCTAGCCACTGCAAATGAATTCCAGATGCATGTGCCATTTTGTGCATCTAGCTTTATGTGGGTGCTGGGGAATCGAACCTGGGTCCTTAGTCTTTTCAGGCAAGTGCCTTAACCGCTGAGCCATCTCTCCAGCCCCTTGCTCACTTTTACTTTGGTTGCATCTGTTATTTTCCTTTTGTGTGTGTGCACAGATATACGTGCCCCATGTGCATGCATATAGAGGGCAGAGGAGGGTAGCCAGGCGTGGTGGTGCACGCCTTTAATCCCAGCACTCAGGAGGCAGAAGTAGGGGGATCGCTGTGAGTTCAAAGCCAGCCTGGAACTACAGAGTGAGTTCCAGGTCAGCCTGGACTAGAGCGAGACCCTACCTCAGAAGGCAAACAAACAAAACCAAAATAGAAAGCAAACAAACAAGCAAATCAAGTATTCTATTCCATCGCTTTTCTGCCATATTTCCCCGAGAGTCTCTCACTGAACTTGGAATTTGATGGATTTTGTTTTTGGAGTTAGACTGGCTGACCAGCCCTCCTCTTGTGTCCACACTCTTCAGCACTGGGATTGCAGGCATGTGTGGCCACGCCCACGTTTTTACTTGGGTTCTGGGGCTTGCGCTTAGGTCCTTATGCTTGTACAACAAGTGCTCTTACGCCATTCAACCATCACCCGAACCCCTCTTTTCTTTTCTCTTTTTTTAAAAAATTTTTTGTTTATTTATTTATTTGAGAGCAACAGACACAGAGAGAAAGAGGCAGAGAGAGAGAGAGAGAGAGAGAAAGAGAGAATGGGTGCGCCAGGGCCTCCAGCCACTGTGCATGAACTCCAGATGCATGCGCCACCATGTACATCTGGCTAATGTGGGTCCTGGGGAATCGAGCCTCGAACCGAGGTCCTTAGGCTTCACAGGCAAGTGTTTAACCGCTAAGCCATCTCTCCAGCCCACTTTTGTCTTTCTTAAACACACACATACACACACACACGAGAATGAGCATGCCAGGACCTTTTGCCACTGCAAACAAACTCCAGATGCATGCATCACTTTGTGCATCTGGCTTTATGCTGGTATGGGGAAGTGGAACCCTGGTCATCAGGGTTTGCAACAAGTGCCTTTAACTGCTGAGCCATCTTCCCAGCCTTCTCTCTCTCTCTCTCTCTTTAAAAGTTTTAAAATTTATTTGAGAGAGAGAGAGAGAGAGAGAGAGAGAGAGAGAGAGAGAATGGGCATGCCAGGGCCTTCAGTCATTGCAAACGAACTCCAGATGCATGCTCCACTTTGTTCATCTGTCTTACGTGGGTCCTGGGAAATTGAACCTGGGTCATTTGGCTTTGCAGGCAAGCTCCTTAACGGTTGAGCTATCTCTCCAGCCTCTCCTTGGATTCCCTAAATTACTGATTAGCTTGTTAAGCTCTGTCAGTGAGCTCTGAATTCATTTGAAGACCCGGTCTCAAAGGATAAGTGGGACGCCATGGAAGAAAGCTGCCAAGTGTTGACATCTGCTTCTACGTGCTTGTGTACATGTCTGCCCACACACATGTGAACATGGATACACACAAGCACACGTACACATACAAAACAAACAAACGAAGTAGACCTTGCTGGGCATGGTGGCACACGCTGTCCATCCCAGCTCTTGGGAGGCAGAGGTAGGAGGATCGCTGTGAGTTCGAGGCCACCCTGAGACTACGTAGTGAATTCCAGGTCAGCCTGGGTGAGACTCTACATCAGAAAACAAACAAACAAACAATCAAACAAAAAACAGACCGAAAAATCTAACTAGACTTGAAAGGAACAAAGTGTCTACCACAAATTTAATTGCATCACAGAAAAAAATTTAAAAGCTCAAGAATATTAACAGGGAGCTTTGTGCGTAGCTCGGTGGTAGAACATTTACCTAGATGTGATGAGAACGGGAGGAGTTGGCATGGTCCTAGCTATAGTTAGTGTGGTAGTTTGAACGTATGTCCCCCCATAGACTCAGATGTTTTCTTACAGTTGAGTTTGCATATACGCTGTTGCGGCTTTACACTGGACTGTGTGTTTCAAGCACCTGGCAAAAAAAGAATTGGAAATTAGGTTTCCAGTGTGACCATGTTACTATATTTAATGAAGACCTTGTTTTGAATATTTGGTATTGCCTAAAATTATTTGTATTCGGAATAAAGTCCACTGTTGAAGCAAATGTCACTAAGACGATTACATTGGGAAGAACCCATGTGATTAGAATCTACCAGAAGCCTGAAACAGTGTGGTATGTGCCACATTTCAAACACATTTCAAGTCTCTGTTGTTCTTCCAAAATTGTGTTTGTAAAAAAAATGTATAAAATTCCTGAGTTTTATCATTTCTATATATTTGGTGTTTTGTTCTTGCTGGTAAATAGCATTTTTAAAAATATTTATATATGTATTTATTTGAGAGAGAGAGAGAGAGAGAGCGTGCGTGGCAGTTAGAGAAAAAGAGAATAGGTACACCAGGACTTTCAGCCACTGCAAATGAACTCCAGATGCATGTACCTACCTTGTGCATCTTGCTCATCTGGTTACTGAGGAATCGAACCTGGCTCCTTTGGCTTTCTCAGCAAGTACCTTAACTGCTAAGCCATCTCTGTATCCCCATACATAGCTTAAAAAAAATATATATATATAGCTGGGCATGATAGCTCATGCCTTTAATCTCAGCACTCAGGAGGTAGTAGGAGGATCGCCATGAGTTCGAGGCCACCCTCAGACTTCATAGTGAATTCTAGGTCAGCCTGGGCTAGAGCGGGACCCTGCCTTGAAAAACCAAAGCAAAAGTAATAATAATCATGACAGCAATAATAATAACATAAAGGAAAGCACGTTTACATTTTGTTAGTGATCAATGACTTTGTTTGTCCGGCTGTTTGTATGTCGTTGACACGTCTCTGTTTAGAGTTATGCACGAAGGCCTGCGGTGACCAGCACAGTGACACACACACTGTCCCTTCCGTGTGTTCATTTCCTGGGTAGCTGTGGTGCAGAGACTCCACTCTAACCTGGACTGTGGAATGAATAGAAACAAACGGCACTTCAAGTGTTAATAAAGCTGGTATTTACTTCCACACACACACACACACACAGAGACACACACATACACACACACAAAATACACATTTGTACCTTCAGCTCTTAGCAATCACACTCCTGCTGCAGGGTGGGCGTGTCCCACCAGGGGGGGGGGGTGAAGCTGAATTCCAGCCAAAAGGCTTGCAGAGTGTTCGGAGCGCCAGCGGAGTCCCTGTGGTTTTGCTGCCAGTTCATGTCTTGTTGCTTTTGGTGTTTGCTGGCTCGAGATGGTGGCTCTGTGCCTGGATGTACAGAAGCAGTTTCTTCCGTCATGGGTGAAACATCCCCCCTTGGATCTGTAAGCTTGAAGTGAACCCCTCTCTCCCCTAAACTCTGCCTGATTCGGATGTTCATCGCAGCAATGTGGAGCTGACTGCAACGGTTAGCAATGCATGCAACTGATGCCGAGGGTGGGGCGTCTCTGGGGGAGACCCCGACACCGCTGTCCTTCCCCATACGGCGTGGGATGCTGTGTGTCCTGTGGTGACCATTGCGTGGGTCTTGCTTGGGTTGGTAGATTTCCAACTACAGCTGAGTCCTCAGGAGGTCCGTTTCCTATGGTCAGCAGAGGGTGGGGGAATCCCAAAATGGCCATGTTCATCTATGTGGTACGGAATGACCCACAGGCTTAACGAGTGGGGCCTGCCATGGGGGTACCGTTGAAGGGCTAGACAATGCACTGATGTCCCTGAGAGTAATCCAAATGGGACAAGATTGCCCACAAGCCATCTCAGTGGTCACATGGCTGCTGCTATGGGCAATAAGACATGTAGCTGAGGCCAAGATGGCTGCCCAGAGAGAACTTGTTTGTGTAAAAAAAACAAAATAAAATAGAGTCACACGGGTTGGAGAGATGGCATAGTGGTTAAGGCACTTGCCTGCGAACACCGAGGACCCAGGTTTGATTCCTCAGAACCCACGTAAGCCAGATGCACTACGTGGCACATGCGTCTGGAGTTCGTTTGCAGTGGCTAAAGGCCTGGGTGCGCACATTTTCTCTCTACCTGCCTCCTTCTCTCTCTCTAATACATAAATAAAATTATTTTAAAAAGAAGAGTTACAACAGGAAATGGACATGCAACTAGTGTCCTCTGGGTCAGTCCCTGATTTGGCAGATAAATGAGATAAGAGAGAGAATGAGGTGAAGGTGATCGAAGACACCCCTCAGATGTGACCTGTAAGAGAGAGGAAGGGAAAATGGCCAGTTCAGTATGCAGATGGAGGTCTCAACGATGCTACGCCTCAGGAGACTGCGAGTTGGGAGAGACTGTTAAGCAAGACCTGAAAGAAGGTGGCTCGTGAGGCTATGGGACATGGGTGCAGATGCGATCAACCTTAGAGCAATGGAAGCTGAGAAGGTCCTAGTTACCTAGCTACCCATCCCTCCTTGAGACAAAGGCAAGGTGAGGACAGTCGATCGCTGATGGACTGACTCATACAAGCCGCCAGGGATAGCTGGTTATCGCTAGCTGAGGTCCCCATGAATGTCAGAGACTGGGGCATGATAGAAGGACCGGCTTTTGCTGAGGGGAACTGGGCGTAAGAGAGGCAGTCTTTGATGCCTCGTTTGCCAGGCCAGGAGACTTAAGAAAGAAGTTTGCTTTTGGTGAGATTGCCATTTTCACAATATTGATTTCTTCCAATCCAAGAACATGGGATGTCTTTCCCTTTCCTAGTATCTTCTGCAATTTCTCGCTTGAGTGTTTTAAAGTTCTCGCTGTAGAGGTCCTTCACTTCCTTGGTTAGTTTTACTCCAAGGTACTTTATTTATTTAATTTTGAGACAATTGTGAATGGGAGTGATTCCCTGATTTCATCCTTTGCATGTTTGTTGTTAGTATAAAGAAAAGCTACTGATTTCTGTGTATTTATTTTGTATCCTGCTATGTTGCTAAAATTTTTTATGAGCTCTAACAGCTCGCTGTAGAGTCTTTAGGGTCCTTTATGTATAGAATCATATCACTTTTCGTCAGAGAAGCTTCTCCTTTTCAGATGGTGGTGACCACTGGGATGACCCAAAAGGCACCATAGTGCTGAGAAGATGTGATGGAGGAATGTTCAGCACTGAAACATCCCCTAATCACACCTTCCAAAGCTCAGGGTCCATTGCAGAAGAGATGACAGAAAGAATGTAAGAGCCGAAGGAAGAGTAGGACTGCTTACACTGCAATCGACCAGACAGAAGTTGGCCTCGATATCCATGACCTCGCAGTGCCTAGCACTACCTTCACAAGACCCTCATAATAGGAGGAAAAGAAGATGACATCAAAATACAAGAGAGACTAATGGAGAGAGGGAGGAGATATGATGGAGTGTAGATCTGTGTAGGGAAAAGTGGGGGAGGGGAAGGAATTATCATGGTTTATTTTCTATGAGTATGGAAGCTGTCAATAAAAAGGAAAAAAAGAAAAGGAAAGAAGTTGACTCAGCAGGGCCCACAGGATTGGTTGGGGCTTTTACTTGATGGGCTGTGATCTCTGTGAGGTACAAGAGGCATTGGCAGATCTGAAAGATTTAGACCAGTAAGTAAACCAGGTCAGTAAAGCGATGAGGCAATTTAGAAGAAACGAGAGACTCCAACCGACCCAGGGGGCTGTTCTACTCACTCAGAAGCAAATGTCGCAAGATTTGTGTCAAGCTGGAGTTTCTAAAGAAAGAACCACACAGAAAGCCACATGCTTTGTAAGCGAGCCTCCTTAAAGCCTGAAGAACAGTTCTCAGAAGGCGCGCGTGATAGACCGGTGCAGGAGAAAAAGACCTAAGTTTATTCCAGGATGGGCAATTATGCTCCCAGAGCGAGCCACATACATGCATTTCTCTCTCGCAAAAAAATAAAAATAAAAGGGGCTGGAGAGATGGCTTAGCGGTTAAGCGCTTGCCTGTGAAGTCTAAGGACCCCTGGTTCGAGGCTCGATTCCTCAGGACCCACGTTAGCCAGATGCACAAGGGGGCGCATGCATCTGGAGTTTGTTTACAGAGGCTGGAAGCTCTGGCGTGCCCATTCTCTCTCTCTCTCTCTGCCTCCTTCTCTCTGTCGCTGTCAAATAAAAAAATTTAAAAAAAAATAAAAAATAAAAATAAAAATGAGAATAAAAATAAAAATAAAGGTATGCTGAGGGTGGAAACTCCCCACCTTGCTCGAGGCTGTCACCACAGCCAGGTGTGGCTAAGGGAGGCTGGCCAAGTCTGCTGCCTCAGCTCTGGCTCCTAGGAGCCTGTCAGACCAGGGCAGCCAGCCCGAGGGACAGACACAGCAGCAGTCGGGACAGGCAGCCACACTCCTCTGCAGCCCTGGGCTGGGCCAAGCACCTCAAGCAGGTCCCACTAAGCCATCCTGTAGAGAGATGCAAGGAGGCCCCGTGAAAGAATTCTAGGGTAAAGAAGCAATATCTCGCTCGGGCTGAGGAAGTGGCTTAGCAGGTAAGGTGTTTGCCTGTGAAGCCTAAGGATCCCGGTTCGATTCCCCAGGACCCGTGTAAACCAGATGCACAAGGGGGCGCATGTGTCTGGAGTTCGTTTGCAGTGGCTGGAGGCCCTGGCATGCCCATTCTCGCTTTCTCTCTCTGTCTGTTCCTCTCTCTCTCTCAAATAAATAAAAAAAATATTTTTGTTTAAAAAAAGAAGCAAGCCAGGCGTGGTGGTGCACGCCTTTAATCCCAGCACTCGGGAGGCAGAGGTAGGAGGATCGTCGTGAGTTCGAGGCCACCCTGAGACTCCATAGTGAATTCCAGGTCAGCCTGGGCTAGAGTGAGACCCTACCTCAAAAAAACCAAAGAAAAAAAAAAAAAAAAAAGAAGCAATATCTCACGGAAAATATCAGAGATACAGAAGGTTAGATGGGGTAGTGTCTCCCATCTATGGTGTTGTCCCCAACCTTGCTCTTTTGAGGAAACAGCTAACACAACAATAGAATCTTTTCGTGCGGTCTTGGCCCTTGCTAACGTTGTTTGGGTAGTCCCTCAGCCACTGACCCTTGACATGAGCTGGTGCCTGCTTGCAATGGAGAGCCGTGGATCTTCAGAGATCCTATCTGTCTCTGTAAGAGAGGTTTCATTACACATAAGTGTGGTGCTTTGTTTGATTTTTTTTAAACAGCATTTTGGTTTTATTGTTTAAAATATTTTCATTATTTATTTGCGAGGAGAGAAAGATAGAGAAATGGGCACATTAGGGCCTCCTACGATTGTCAATGAACTCCAGATGTGTTCAACCACTCTGTGCATTTGGCTTTATGTGTGTATGGGGAATCGAACACAGGTGGTCAGTGTTGCAAGCAAATGCCCTTTAACAGCTGAGCCATCTCCCCAGCTCTTACACATGTTTATTTATTTATTTATTTTTCCTAGGTAGGATCTTGCTGTAGACCAAGCTGACCTGGAAGTCACTATGTAGTCTCAGGGTGGCCTTGACCCGAGACTATATAGTGAATTCCAGGTCAGCCTGAGCTAGAGTGAAACGCTACCTCAGAAAAAACAAAATAAAATAAAATAAAATAAACAAAAAAAATTTTTTTTTCGATGATGAGATCCAGGCTCAGTGAGGGACCCTGTCTCAAGGAAACAAGGCAGAAGAGTGACAGAGGACGCCGCCAGCCTCCTCTGGCTTCTGCACGTGTGACTAAGACGCGCACGTCTGCACACGTGACCACATACACTGCACCACACACAGAGAAAGCTGTAATTATGCTGGGTGGGATTAATAGCAGATAAGACGTGCAGATTAGTGTACTCAAACTCACAGATCCAAGATGGCCCATGAAACCCAGATACATAATTCATATAGAAAAGAAACAAAAGCCAGGCATGGTGGCACACACCTTTAATCCCAGTACTCAGAGGAGAGAGGTAGGAGGATTGCTGTGAGTTTGAGGCCATCCTCAGACTACATAGCCTGGGCTACAGCGAGACCCTACCTCACAAAAACAAAGAAAACTACAAAACATTGTAATAAAATCAGTTTAAGCCATTTTTAAATATTTGTCTGTTTATTTATGAGAGAGTGAGAATGGTGTGGCACGCCAGGGCCTCTAGACACTGCAAAGGAACTTCAGGCGCATGTACCACCTTGTGCATCTGGCTTACGTGGGTACTGAGGAATCAAACCTGTGTACTTAGACTTCTCAGGCAAGTGCCTTAACCACTAAGCCATCTCTCCAGTCCATTAAAGTCATTTTTAAAGAGAAAATCTTAAAGGCATTCAAAGGGAAAGCTTGTTCAGCAGAATTTTTGCAGTATGCAGTGTGCACTGAAACTCAGCAAAACAGCATCTTTAAAGAACTGAAGGAAAGATAATATGAATGTAAAAAATGAATAAGAAACAGATGTTTTATTAGATGTACAAAAACTGAAGAAAAACCCCTCATTTCTCAGTCAGCGTGATAGGAAATGTCAAATGCAGACCTTTGGACAGGGAGAAAACAAGACGAGAGTCTGGGTCTACCTAAGAGGAGAAACAGAAATGATAACTAAACCGGGCGTGATGGCGCACGCCTTTAATCCCAGCACTGGGGAGGCAGAGGTAGGAGAATAGCCATGAGTTCGAGGTCACCCTGAGACTACATAGTGAATTCCAGGTCAGCCTGGGCCAGAGTGAGACCCCACCTCAAAGGAAAAAAAAAAAGTAGTCTTTTCTTGTTTAAGTTTCCTTCAAGCATTATTGACTAAAACAAAAATAATACCAACATCTTGTGGGGTTTATCATTTATGTAGAAATGCAGGGCTTCACACCATAACACCCGAAAGGAATGGAATAGAAACGCCGCTGCAATTTCTCGTTATCCTTGAGGTGGTGTGGTGTTACTTCAAAGTAGATAGTGTGAAGGAAAGGTTGCATCCTACAAACTTTGAAGTGACTGCTAAAAATTTAAAATGCATTGCCAGTGACAATAAGGAATGGAAGTGAAGTGGAACTGTTAAAATAAAATTAAAGGTTCAGGGGACTGTTCCAGAAAATGGGATAGAGGGTTAGATTGTAAGAGCCACAAGGCAGGTAGAAAATACCATGAGGCACAGCGCCCCCTAGAGACAGAGGCCCTAATTACTCCACAATGCGCACCAATAACCGAATGGAGGAGGGCCAGCAGGGAAATGGGGGTGTTTATTATTATGTTTAAATAATTAAATTTAGAGCCAGGCGTGCTGGTTCACGCCTTTAATGCCAGCATTTGGGAGGCAAAAGTAGGAGGATCGCCATGAGTTCGAGGCCACCCTGAGACTACATTGTGAATTCCAGGTCAGCCTGAGCTAGAGTGAGACTCTACCTGGAAAAAAAAATTAAATTTTAAAAATTCAGTTACTTCCAAAGATGGCAGGAAAAGAGGCAAAGGAATGAAGAACAAATGAGACAGAGATCAAAAGATAGAGTTAAACCTAATCACACCAATGGTTTCATGAATTTAAATAACTTAAATACCACAATTAAAAGGCAGAACTTGTCAGATTTGGCTAAAAAAATAATGCTGCAATTCATGATGGTGATTCAAAAAATCCTTTTGAAAATTACTGCTGATCTTTTATTTATTTATTTATTTATTCTTTTTTTTTTTTTTTTTTTTTCTACTGAAGTAGGGTCTCACTCTAACCCACGCTGACCTGGCACTCAGTGTATAATCCCAACTCACAGCGATCCTCCTGCCTCTGCCTCCCAAGTGCTGGGATTAAAGGCGTGTGCCACCACACACGGTTCCTACTGTTGATCTTTTGTGTGAAACTAACTTGATTCTATTCTAAAATTCATATTTAAGGCATGAGATCTTACAAGGTCCTACTTTCAAAGATCCTACTTTACAAAGAAGCCCAATGCTGGAGGAGTTATTTGCTTTCTAGGCTATGGTAAAGCAACAGCAGTGAAGAAAACACAAAAGTGACATCTAGATAAATAAATAGATTGATGGAACAGTGCACTGATTCCAGAAATAGATGGTCCATTTATCTATTTGACAAAGGTCCAAAAACCATTCAGTGGAGAAATCAAGGTGTTTCAACAAATGGTGCTAAAACAATTAGATATTCGTATTCAAATTTATTCATATGTAACACTTTGATCCATATGCCACATCACGTGAAAAGTTAATTAAAAATGGACTCTAGGGGCTGGCGGGATGGCTTAGTGATTAAGGCATTTGCCTGCAAAGCCAAAGGACCCAGGTTTGATTGCTCAGGACCCATGTTAGCCAGATGCACAAGGTAGCACATGCGTCTGGAGTTCGTTTGCAGTGGCCGGAGGCCCTGGCACACCCATTCTCTCTCTCCCGCCTTCCTCTTTCTCTCTGTCAAATAAGTAAATAAAAAAATAAATATCTTTTTAAAAAATGGATTCTAGATCTGACTATAAAACTAACATGGAAAGCCTAAGAGTATAGCTTTTATGAGAAAACTCTTCAGTGTTTAGATGGGGCAAAGAGTTTTTATATCCAAATTCAAAAGCATGATTCATAAAACGACATTGATAAATTGGAGATCTTCAAGCTAATAATTTCCTGATCTTCAACACACAAGTCACAGGCTGGGGAGATGGCTCAGTCAGTAAAATGCTTGTCTTGTAAGCATAAGGACCTGTGTTCTATCCCCAGAAACCACATACAAATGCCAGGCATGGTGCAGGCACTTGTAATCCAGTGCTGGGGAGGTTAAGATGGGAGGATCCGCAGGGGCTGCTGGCCACCAGTCTAGCCTACTTGGTGAGCTCCAGACCAATGAAAGACTCTGTCAGAAAGAAAGAAAGAAAGAAAGAAAGAAAGAAAGGAGGGAGGGAGGGAGGGAGGGAGGGAGGGAGGGAGGGAGGGAAGGAAGGAAGGAAGGAAGGAAGGAAGGAAGGAAGGAAGGAAGGAAGGAAGGAAGGAGGCTTAGCAGTTGAGGCATTTGCCTACGGGGCCAAAAGACCCAGGTTTGCTTCCCCAGGACCCAGAGTTAGCCAGATGTACAAGGGGGCGCATGCGTCTGGAGTTCATTTGCAGTGGCTGGAGACCCTGGTGTGCCCATTCTCTCTGTCTTTATCTCTCCCTCTTTCTCTGTCAAATAAGTAGGTAAATAAAAAATTAAAAAAAAAAGAAAGAAAGAGAGGAAGAGAGAGAGGAAGGAAGGAAGGAAGAAAGGAAGTAAGGGGAAGGAAGGGTGAATGGTGTTTCTAAGGAATGACACTTCTGGCTGTCCTCTGGCCACATGCACGTGCATGCACGCGCACATACACACACATTTAAATAGTGTAGTTGGGAGGCAGAGGTAGGAGGATCGCCATGAGTTCAAGGCCACCCTGAGACTATATAGTGAGTTCTAGTTCAGCCTGGGCTAGAGTGAAACCCTCCCTCGAAACTGCCCCCCCCCCGCAAAAAAAAGTTTAGAAGCTAGCTAGCTTGTCTAACTGAATGAGTGAGCTATGGGTTCAGTAAGAGACCATTTCTCAAGACCATGAGGTGGGGACTGATAGGAGAAGGCATCCAATGTGACCCCTGGCCTCCAAACGTAGGCTCACATACACCCACGCGCATACACACACATATGAATATATGCACACGCATGCCTACCACACACACATACACATGCAGAAAAGAAAAGTCACTCCAAGGGACTGGGCCACACATCTATAAAACCAGGACTGAGGCGGAATGATCCCATGCTTGAGTTTAAGGCCAACTTGGGCAACAGAGTGAGGTACTGTCTCAGGAAATGAAACGCAGAGCCAGGTGCGGTGTTTTACACCTTGTAAGATTGTGGGCCCTCCATGCTCTCCTGTTGGTCAGTTTTCCCTGATTACATTCTGCCTTATTGTTTTGCAGTAGGATAAATATGTATTTTCCGCTTAAGGTGCGCGCGTACCAACCTGGTTGTTTTGATTTTGTTTTACAGTTGTTTTGTCAGTAATGATGTTCGGGGCTATTACCAATCAAGATCTTCCAGTGATCAAGTGTGTGTTAATCAATCATAAGAACAATGATTCATCAGCCGGGAAGTCATCACATCCCATGGTAAAGTAATACTAAAATATAGTGGTAGCCATTTGGCTCTAGAGACCATGTATTTAAAAAATTTTTTTTTTTTAATTTTCTTGTTAGAGAGAGAGAGTGGGGTGGGGGGAGAGAATGGGTATACCAGGGCCTTCAGCCAGTGCAAATGAACTCCAGATGTGTGCGCCCCCTTGTGCATCTGGTGTATGTGGGTCCTGGGGAATAAAACCTGGGTCCTTTGGCTTTGCAGGCAAGTGCCTTAATTGCTAAGCCATCTCTCTAGCCCGAAACCATATTATTATTATTTTTTTGTAAGCTACTGGATCTGCCATGGCTTCTCTGTGTATTTCATGTAGTATGCACTCTTATCTGGTACAGTAGCAGGTATCTGTCCTGCTAGTTACCCTGTGTTGCTTGACATCAAAACCATGTTCTGGGATGAACAATGCTAAATTGGATCCCCAGCACTGAGGGCTGGTGTGTGTGTGTGTTGTGTGTGTGTGTGTGTGTGTGTGTGTGTGTGTGTGTGAATGTTCATGTGCATGCATGCGTACAAGGTCCTGGACTGGATCCCCAGCACTAAACATTTGTAGCTAGGATCCACAGATGAGAGAGAACATGTGATGTTTGGCTTTTCTGGGCCTGGGTTACCTCACTTAGCACAATCCTTTCCAGATCCATCCATTTCCCTGCAAATTTCATTTTTCTTTACTGTTGAAGAGAACTCCGTTGTATAAATGTGCCACATCTTCATTATCCACTCATCAGTTGAGGGACATCTAGGCTGGATCCATTTCCTAGCTATTGTGAATAGAGCGGCAGTAAACATGGTGAGCAAGTGTCTCTAAGGTAGTAGGACGAGTCCTTAGGATATATGCCTAGGAGTGCTGTAGCTCGGTCATATGGTAATCTATTTTTAGCTGTCTTAGAAACCTCCACACTGATTTCCACAATGGCTGGACCAGATTGCATTCCCACCAACAGTGTAGAAGGGTTCCTCTTTTTCCATATCCTTGCCAGCATTTATTTTCGTTTGTTTTCTTGATGTTAGCCATTCTGACAGGAATGAGATGAAATCTCAAAGTAGTTCTAATTTGCATTTCCTTGATGTCTAAGGATGTAGAACATGTTTTTAGATGCTTATATGCCATCTGTATTTCTTCCTTTGAGAACTCTATTTAGTTCCATAGCCCATTTTTTAATTGGGTTGTTTGATTTTTTATTGTTCTGTTTTTTTAGTTCTTTGTATAACCTGGATATTAATCCTCTGCCAGATGCATAGCTGGCAAAGATTTTTTACCATTATGTAGGTTGTCTCTTTGCTCTATTCAGTGTCCTTTGCTTTATAAAAGGTTTGTAATTTCATGAGGTCCCAGTGGTTGATTAGTGGTTTTATTTCCTGACCAACTGGGGTTATATTCAGAAAGTCATTGCCTGTTGAAGGGTTTCCCCTACTTTTTCTTCTAGCAATTTCAGGGTTTCAGGTCTGATATTAAGGTCCCTAATCCATCTGGACTCGATTCTTGTGCATACAGAGAGATAACAATCTATTTTCGTCTTTCTACATACAGATATCTAGTTTTCCCAGAACCATTTGTTAAAGAGACTATCTTTTCTCCTTTGAGTATTTTTGGCTTTTTTTTTTTTTTTTTTTTTTTTTTTTTTTTTTTTTGAGGCAGTGTCTCATTCTAGCTTGGGTTGACCTGGGATTCACTATGTAGTCTTAGGGTGGCCTTGAACTCACAGCACTCCTCCTACCTCTGCCTCCCAAGTGCTGGGATCAAAGGCATGTGCCACTGTGTCCAGCCCATTTTTGGCATTTTCGTCAAAAGTTAGATGGCTGCAGCTGCCTGGGTCTACATCTGGGTCCTTTATTCTGTTCCATTGTTCTACATGTCTGTTTTTGTGCCAGCGCCTTACTGTTTTTGTTACTATGGCTCTGTAATGTATCTTAATACCAGTCGTTGTGATACTGCCAGTCTTATTTTTGTTGCTCAAAATTGTTTTGGCTATTTGACATTATTTGTGTGTCCCAGTGAATTTTAGATTGTTTTTTCTATTTCTGTGAAGGATCCCATTGGAATTTTGATAGGGATTGCATTAAGTGTGTAGATTGCTTTTGGTAAGATTGTCATTTTCACAATGTTGATACTTCCAATCCAAGAACATGGGATGTCTTTCCATTTCCTAGTGTCTCCTGCAATTTCTCTCTAAACTGTTTTAAAGTTTTCATTGTAGAGATCTTTCACTTCCTTGATTAGATTTATTCCAAGGTACTTTTAAGATATTTTATTTTTATTTATTTATTTGAGAGAAAGAGTGAAAGAAAGAGGCAGATAGATAGATAAAGAATGGGCATGCTAGGGCCTCCAGCCACTGCAAACAAACTCCAGATACATGCATTACCTTGTGCCTCTGGCTTTACATGGGTGTTGGGGAATTGAACCTGAGTCCTTTAGCTTTGCAGGCAAACGTCTTAACTGCTAAGCCATCTCTCCAGCTCCAGCAACATGTTCTTAATAGGTCACAGCACACTAGGTGCAGAATGTTAGCACACATGTATTTGACACAGGCTCTGTGCTGAGAGGCCACGTCAACGATAAAATCGTGAGCTCATGTTGCTCTATGTATAACGTAGGTGCCAGAGTCCCCGAAGACCTCAGGTGCGTGCCGAGACCGGGGAGCAGAGGGGCTGTGTACGAAGCGGCCGCCGTGCAAGTGGACCCGTCCGCGTCCGTCACGCTGCAGGTGCTGGTCTCCGTCCCCGGGAACATTTCCTGCCTGTGGGTCTTCAAACACAGCTCTCTGGGCTGCCAGCCCCACTTTGATTTACAAAACAGGTGAGAAAGGGCACGGGGGGGGGGGGGGCACAAGGACTTTGGAGCCATGTTTTCACGCACAAAATGGGGTTCGTTTGAAATGCCTCTTTTGATCTTTGGCTCACTCAGGCTGACCTTAAACTTGAGATTCTCCTGCCCCTGTCTTCCAAATGCTGAGGTGACCAGCATGCATCCCCACACCCCGGCTTGGAATTCTTTTGCAAGTGTCTGTCCATGTGTATTGTAACTCTTATTATTATTATTATTATTATTATTGGAGAGAGAGAAGCAGATATAGAGAGAATGGGCACGCCAGGACCTCCAGCCACTGCAAACAAACTCCAGATACCTGCGCCCCTTGTGCATATGCCTTTACGTGGTCCTAGGGAATCAAACCTGGGTCCTTAGGCTTCACAGGCAAGCCCCTTAACCGCTAAGCCATCCCTCCAGCCCTGTTACTCTTATCTCTAGTGCAATGATGAACTAAAAATAGAGTTAGGGGATGTTGTATATCTGTCAAAACCCATAGCAAGTGCAACACAAAAAGGGAACCCCAATAGACATTAGTTAATGTTAATGCATCAGTATTGGTTCATCAGTTATCACTAACTACACCTGTGCGAGACAGTAAGAATGTGTGCTGGGAAGGGCATATTTGAGATTTTCCTGTACTTTCTGCTTAATTGTGTTCTGTAAATTTAAAACCAACCTGAAAATAAAATCCTTCACTTGAAAAAGCATACATGTAAATTAAATATGTATTATGTAGAGAGATGTAGGGAAAGTGGGAGGGGGGAGGAAAGCAATGACATCTGAGTGACTGGCAAAATGTAAAAACAAATAATATAGAGATTACGTGTGTGTGTGGTGTTTGCTCCTTTTTAAAAAAATTTATCTGTTAATTTGAGACAGAGAGGCAGATAGAGAGAGAGAACACAGACACGCCAGGGCCTCCAGCTACTGAAAATGAACTCCAGATGCATGTGCCACCTTGTGCATCTACCTTATGTGGTATTGGGGAATTGAACTTGGGTCCTTAGGCTTTGCAGGCAAGCGCCTTAACCACTAAGCCATCTCTCCAGCCTGGTGTTTGCTGCTTTATGTGCTGAGGTACATGTGTGTGCTGAGGAGAACATCAGGTGTACCTCCTCCAGCACTCACCTGCTCCAGCCACTGCAGACAAACTCCAGATACATGAGCCACTTGGTGCATCTGGCTTACATGGGTACTGGGGAATCGAACCTGGGTCCTTGGGCTTCACAGGCAATCACGTTAACCACTGAGCCATCTGTCTAGCCCACCGTGTCTGGCTTTCTTTGCAGCAGGTCTCTTACTGATTCTGGAGCTTGCTCCCCTACAGGTAACAGAGGTGTGTGTGGCTCTGCACAGATGTTCTGTAGGTCTTGGGGATTCAAACTCGGGCTGTCTCCAGCCCCCTCAGACCCTCATGCTTGCATAGGAAGTGCTCCTAATTACTGAGCCATCCCTCCAGCCCAAGAATTTTTCTTAAGTGTTGAGTTTTCAATTGGCTACTGTGTTAAAAAGTTATAAAATTTTTGTTTCATTCTTGTTAAAGTAACAAGCAAGTTCTTTCTGGAAAATGCTTGGGTAGAGAACATTTGATTTTATCTTTAGGTGTGTGTGTGTGTGTTTCCATGGTAGGGTCTTGCTCTAGTCCCAGGCTGACCTGGAATTCACTATGTAGTCTCAGGGTGGCGTCGAACTCAACAGTGATCCTCCTACGTCTGTCTCCCGTGTGCTGGGAATAAAGGTATCTGCCTCCACTCCCAGCTTTGATTTTATTTATTTTTTTTGTTTCACAGTATGATCATAAAAAAAATGCAATGTTGGATGATAGCCGCGGAATATTGTAGGAAGATATTGATTGTTAGTAGAGAATAGTAGCTTCATTATCTGGATAAAAACATCTGAGCCAGGATGTGTGGACGCAGTCCAGACCTCTAACTGTGCCCTGCGTGTGGATGCTGCTGTCCGCCTGTCGTTGAAGCCTGCTAGGGCGAGAGACACTGACCACTGCGGTGTGGCTTGATACTTAGGCCGCCTTTCTTTCAATGCCCTGGGATGGTCTGGTGCTTCTTAGATATAGAGAAATCATTCTTTCCAGGAATGACACAGAGAATGGAACTCTAATGGCCTCACAGGGGTCTCATACTCTTTAAAGGACTGAGGTATGAAAGGAGAGCTCTGTGGCTGAATTTTGCCAGCTACACATTTGTATTTTTTTAATTATAATTAAAATTTATTTATTTGAGAGAGAGAGAAGAAGGGAGAGTGAGAGAGAATGGGCACGTCAGGGCCTTCGGCCACTGCAAACGAACTCCAGCCACATGTGCCCCTTTATGTATTTGGCTTACATGGTCCTGGGGTATTGAACCTGTGTCCTTTGGCTTTGCAGGCAAGTGCCTTAACCACTAAGCCATCTCTACAGTCCCTGTATTTTGTTGTTGTTGTTGTTTGATTTTTTTTTTTTTTTCGAGGTAGGGTCTTACTCTAGCTTGGGCTGATCTGGAATTCACTATGTAGTCTCAGGCTGACATCAAACTCATGGCATTCCTCATACCTTTGCCTTCTGAGTGCTGGGATTAAAGGTGCGTGCCATCACACCTGACTTTGTGTGTTTTTAAAAAAATTATTATTTTGTTTATTTGAGAGAAAGAGAGAGAGAGAGAGAGAGAATGGTGCATCAGGGCCTCCAGCCACTGCAAATGAACTCCAGACACATGTGCCATTTTGTGCATCTGGTGTATATCAGCCCTGGGGAATCAAAACTGGGTCCTTTGGCCTTGCAGGCAAGAGCCTTAACTGCTAAAACCTCTCTGCAGCCCTTTAAAAAAAAATATTTATTTGAGAGAAAGAATATATTTGTTTCTCAAGGTCAAACAAGTTTTTGATTTCGTTCTAAAATCTTGAGTTTGTTCTAAATCTTGGAGCACATTCATTTTCCCTTCCTCTTTTGAGATTATTATTCACTTCTGCTTTCTGGTTACCTTTATATTGGGGCTAAACCAAAGCATTTGTCTGTTAAGGATCTTGGTTTAGCCGGGCATGGTGGTGCACGTCTTTAATCTCAGAACTCAGGAGGCTGGAGTAGGAGGACTGATATGAGTTTGTGGCCACCCTGAGACTATATAGTGAATTCCAGGTTAGCCCGAGCTACAGTGGAACCCTACCTCAAAAAAAATATACATATATTTTGAGCTGGGCATGGTGGCTCACGCCTTTAATCCCAGCACTCGGGAGGCAGAGGTAGGAGGATCGCTGTGAGTTTGAGACCACCATGAGATTCCATAGTGAATTCCAGGTCAGCCTGGGTTAGAGTGAGACTCTACCTCCAAAAACCAGAAAGAAAAAAAAAAAAAAAAAAATATATATATATATATATATATATATAATATAAAACTTTTTTAAATCAGCATGTATTAAACATAATAGTGAGTTTCATTTTGACATATATACATATATATGCATGCATTTTGATCATACTCATCCCTCATTACCCTATCTTATTCCCTTCCTCTTCCCAAGTACTCCTCTTTCTCTTTTCATGCATTTTCTTTTTTTTTTTTTTTTTTTTTTTTTTTTTTTTTTTTTTTTTTTTGCTTTCTTTTTGGTGCACCAATAAGTTTAATTAGGGTTCCTTATAGAGGCATGTTTGAGGGGTTAGTTACATGAGCCACTTACTAGTGGCTATCCACACCACTGAAGGAAACCTGTCCTTCCCTAGCAACCATTAACTGCCTATTCTCTCCTTCCTTAGCAACCATTAACTGCCTATAGATCCTCAGGGAGGGGTGAGCCCCTGCGCCTCCATATCAGAGTGTTGATAGGCGCAGTCTTGTGTAAATCTTGCACAGGTCATCACACCTGCTGAGCGTGCAAGAGTGCAACGGGAATGCCATGCCTGGAAGATGGCATTCCGTCACACTCCACTTTTTCCTCCGGCTCTTATAATCTTCCTGCCCCCTATTCTGTGATGTTTCCTGAGCTTTGGAGGGGGTGACATAGGTGTCCCATTTAGGAATGAGCATCAACAATCAGTTATTCTCAGAACTTCGACTAGTTACGAGTCCCCACAGTCATTGCTACCCGCCGTGGAAAGATGCTTCTCTAACCAAAGCTGTCGGTGGCATGAGTCTGTGGACATAAATACAATTTTAAAAAATCATTTTATTTATTTGTTTATTAGATACAGAGGGACAGAGGGAGAGAGAATGGGCACACCAGGGCCTCTAGCTACTGCAAACGAACTCCAGACGCATGTGCCATGATGTGCACCTGGCTAACGTGGGACCTGGAGAACTGAACCTGGGTCCTTAGGCTTCGCAGGCAAGTGCCTGAACCGCTAAGCCATCTCTCCAGCCCTAAACATGAATATTTGAAAAAGTAACTTGACAGGCACATCATGTCCATTTAGCAAAACTGCACCAGTAGCTTCCCCACTAGAGCCCATGACCTCCCCAGCCACAGGTTTTTGACCAGGTTTTCAGTACTAGGTTATAAGAAATTCTTTCAGCTTCAAATCCAATCATAAAATGGCTGGTTACTCCCATAAGAGACATGACACTCTTGTACCATTTGGGCACATCTTGCCTGGCAGGTCGGTACTGTAGCGCAGAGTTCACAGCCAAATTAGACTATCGATGACTTCTCCCTCCGCAACCTTCTGACATAGGGAAAGCTAGCCAGAGCCGGTGGAAGCTTCCATCTCAGTTCCAATTGGATGTCTGTATGTGTTGCAGCCCATGCAATAGGGTTTTTACCATATGGTTCTGGTGGACCACCAACAGTTACAGCAATGTCCCTTGTTGTTTTTGGGGGTATCAGGTACCTCCCTAACCAGCAGTTCAGGGAGGTCTCCTACTTCCTGCATGGCATTTTTGTTTAATAATCTTACAGCTTCTGGGTGGCTTTACCCATCCACGCAACACTCACAAATAAGGGCTTAGAGTGGAACTTGCTGGAAGAGCGCTTGTCTAGCATGTACAAAGCACCAGAATCATGCCCAGCCCTGAAGACAAAACATCACAAATGACACGGAGAGCAACCGAGAAAGCACATCACCAAAGTCAATGTGCAGGAGCAAAGCCGACATTGGTCCTACTAGATGTCCCTTGCAGGGATGGGCACTTAGGCTCCCCAACCACAGCAGGGCTCCCGGATCACAGCTACTGTCCTGTTGCTGAGGGACTCTTATTCGAATGCAGATTCTGATCCAGGAGATCTGAATGGATCCAGAGACTCCTCATCCCTTGTCTACCCCTCAACGATGCTAACACTGCTGGAGCAAGACCATACTTGGAGGAGTGAGGATCAAAACATCAGAAGAGGGCTGGAGAGATGGTCTGGTGGTTAAGGCACTTGCCTGCAAAGTGTAAGGACCCATGTTCAACTCTCCAGATCCCATGTAAGCCAAATGCACAAGATGACATGAGTGCACAAGGTGGCGTGTGCATCTGGAGTTTGATTGCAGTGGCTGGAGGCCCTGACGCACCAATTCTCTCTCTCTCCCTATTGCTTGCTCTCTCATAAAAAGTAATAATAATTATGTTGCAGTCCGGTTCACATTGCTGGTAGAAATCACCCAACCAAGAGCAGCTTCTGGGAAAAAGAGATTTATTTTGGCTTATAGGCGCGAGGGGAAGCTCCATGATGGCAGGGGGAAACAATGGCATGAGCAGAGGGTGGACATCACCCCCTTGCCAACATAAGGTGGACAATAGCAGCAGGAGAGTGTGCCAAACACTGGCATGGGGAAACTGGCTTTAACACCCATAAGCCCGCCCCCAACAATACACTCCCTCCAGGAGGTGTTAATTCTCAAATATCCATCAGCTGGGAACCTAGCATTCAGAACACCTGAGTTTATGGGGGACACCTGAGTCAAACCACCACAAATTACAAAAAAAAAAAAAAAAGTCAGAAGATGTGGAGTGCAGTCCAACATCACTAGGAGAGGGCATCACGAGATTCACATCTGAATGATCTCTCGGAAGAGATGCCCCTAGCCACATTTATCATCTCTGATATTCGAAAAGTCCAAAATACTGGCATGGAGATGTTTTCCCCTTCTCTGTCCTGTGGTGTGCCAGCTAGTGTGGTTACTGCTTCATAGGACAATGCCCGCTGCCCATTGTGTTTGCAGTCTTTTCCGGTACAGACAGGGCCACACCTGCGCGTTCTTTGTCTCACTGTATGTCACTGTGCCCTCGCCCAGCTCAGCAAATACCTTCTGCAGCTGGATGCGTGTCAGTCATGGAGCACGAGTGACCTCCAAGGCTGTGTTTGATTCTGCCCCCCTCTCCCCCCAGGCTGGTGGACATGAACCGGGGTGCTAGGATGGAGCTCACTCGGTTTCAGTGGCGGGGCTGGTTAAAAGCCAAGGTCAAACTAGCCATTCTTAGGGCAGAGTGATGGGTATCGGACGGCTGTGTTCTCCACAGAGCAGCCCTTGTGGCATAGTCCTGGGGAGCCACCGACTCGCCTTCTGACTCAGCGTGACATTTTCTGGTTTTACTTTCATACATTTCCCAGAGTGACCAGTTCTCTTTCCCATTTTGCAGAGGAGTCATTTCCATCGTCCTTTTGAAAATGACAGAGTCCCAAGCTGGAGAATACCTACTTTTTATTCAGAGCGAAGCTTCCAGTTACACCATATTGTTCACAGTGAGTATACGAAGTAAGTCCAGCCTGCTACTAGCTTTCCCCAAGTACGGCAACGGGGCAGCCTCGGGACCACTGCCTGCTGACGGCCACCCAACACGCAGGACTTAGGCTTCCCCCAACGTGGAGCTGGATTAAAGTCCCTTCAAACTCTTCACATAACCTGCTGAGAACCGAGAATGTGACGCGATTCTGTGGACTCTCAGAATGTGAAAGCTGACTTAAAACTTGGCACGAGGGTTAGAGAGATGGCTCAGCAGCTAAGATGCTTGCCTGCAAAGCCTAAAGACCTGGGTTCAATTCCCCAGTACCCATGTAAAGCCAGATGCACAGAGTGGCATATGCATTTGAATTTGTTTTTTTTCTCTCTCTCTATCATATACATTTAGTTAATTAATTAATTTTTATTTTATTTATTTCTTTTGATTTTAGAGAGGGGGGTAGAGAGAGAATTAGCACGCCAAGGCCTTGGCCACTGCAAACGCCAGATGCTTGTGCCACCTAGTGGGCGTGTACAACCTTGCGCCTGCCTTACCTTTATGCAGCTGGCTTACATGGGATGTGGAGAGTTGAACATGCATCCTTAGGCTTCACAGGCAAGCGCCTTTACAGCTAATCCATCTCTCCAGCCCTAATTAAATATTTTTTTAAAAAGCAGGTGTGGTGGTACATACCTTTAATCCCAACATTTGGGAGGCAGAAGTAGGAGGATCACGGTGAGTTTGAGGCTAGCCTGAGACTACATAGTGAATTTCAATTCAACCTGGGCGGGAGTGAGACCCTACCTTGAAAAAAAATTAAAAAACAAAAAAACAAAAAACTTGGCACATACTCTATTCCAAGTCTTTGGTTTCTTCAGTACCTGGGAGAAGGCAGGAAAGACTTGGAAATATTTCAACTTTGGAATGAAGAATCATGGGATATTTTGAGGCAAGATCTCACAATGTACCCAGGCTGGTCTTAAACTCACAGCAATCACCCTGCCTTGTCCTCTCAAGCTCTGGGATGGTAGATGTATACTACCACACCCGGTTAGACATCCTGGGTTTTCATTCAGGCTCTGATATTAACACTTCTGGCAGGTCAATATATGAGCCTCAACTTCCTTATCTATAAAAGGAGAATTAAAAATACATGCCAGGGTATGCCAGGGCCTCTTGCCACTGCAAACAAACTCCAGACAATGCGCCCCTTTTGTTGCATCTGACTTTACGTGGGCAGTGGGAACTCGGTTCTGGCGATCAGGTTTTGCAAGCCAGCACCTTTAACCACGGAGTCGTCTCCCCAGCCCCTGACAGAACCTCCTGACATGCTGAAAACATCCTGTCTGTAGCCTGTGACTACATGCGACTGTTAAACACTTTAAATTTGGCTAATAACTGAAGAACCAAAGTTTTAACTCCATTTAGCTTGAATTAATTAAACCCTGAATTGAAATAGCTACATGTAGCTAGTGATCCTATTGGGCGGTGCTGATCTAGCCAATGCAAACTGTCAGCACAATCCAAACATGTTGGCAGTCACCACCACTGTGGGCTTTCTGGTTTTTGCTCACTTTGTCAGGTCACCTCAGGCCTCACATTTGTACAGAGTCAGTGTCCCGCACTATGAGCATTGTCTTCTTTCCCATGGCTATGAAAGTGGCTGTTATCAAAACGTCCTTGTGTCTTTGGAGGCTAAGCAGAGCTCTACAAGGTCTCGGTGAATACCACTTTAAAAAAAATGTGTTTTATAGCTGGGCATGGTGGCGCACGCCTTTAATCCCAGCACTCGGGAGGCAGAGGTGGGAGGATTGCTGTGAGTTTGAGGCCACCCTGAGACTCCATAGTGAATTCCAGGTCAGCTTGGGCTAGAGTGAGACCGTACCCCGAAAAATCAAAAAAAAAAAAGATTTTTTTTTTAATTTTAGAGACAGAGAGAGAGACACACACAGAGAGTGAGAGAGAATTGGTGCCCCAGGGCCTCAGCCACTGAAGTCAAACTGCAGATACTTGCACCACCTAGTGGTCATGAACGACCCTGTGTTTGTCTCACCTTTGTGCATCTGGCTAATGTGGGATCTGGAGAGTCGAACATGGGTTCTTGGGCTTCACAGGCAAGCACCTTAACCGCTAAGCCATCCCTCCAGCCCCCACATTTTTTAATAAAAATATTTATTTATTTATTTGAGAGAGAGAGAGAGAGGCAGATAGAGAGAAAGAGAGAATGGGCACCCCAGGAACTTTCGCCACTGCAAATGAACTCCAGAGGCATGTGCCACTTTGTGCATCTGGCTTTAAGTGGGTCCTGGGGAATCGAACCCAGACCGTCAGGCTTTGCAAGTGAGTTCCTGTAACTGCTGAGCCATCTCTCCAGTTTAAGACCACTTCCTATTAGCTTCCCTGGCCACTCATTTGGTAGGACTTGCCAGGAAGCCTTCTTCCTTGGCAGTGACTCAAATACTCAAAGCTTGGTGCGTGTGTGTGTGTGGGGGGGGGTCACACAGCTCCCCAAAGGGCTTGGAGCACCTGCTCTTTGTCAGGGTGTGTCGCGTGCCTCATCTCAAGTGCTCACAACTGGCCTGCATGTTGATGTGAACACGGACAACTGAGGTGATGGCGACAAGCTCAGCGAGGGACTCACAGGAACCAGGTCTGCGCTTTCTGTCCCAGCCCTCACTGGGCCTGCGTGAGCACATGGGCTCCTGCTATCAAAGCTACTAGCAGAAGATGGCACATTAGGTCCCGGTGGGTCACCGTCCTGGGTGGGGTGGGGTGTTAGATGGCACAGTCAGCTTGTTCATCAAAATTTGCTCTGTGGGGGCTGGAGAGATGGCTTAGCGGTTAAGGCGCTTGCCTGCAAAGCCAGAGGATCCCAGTTCGACTCTGTAGGACCCACTTAAGCCAGAAGCACAAGGGGGCGCGTGCATCTGGAGTTCGTTTGCAGTGGCTGGAGGCCCTGGTGTTGCCATTCTCACTCACTCTCTCTCTCTCCCTCCCTCTAAAAATAATAAATAAATAAATAAATGATATGCATTACCAAGCCTGGCTTCCACATTTTAAAAAAAAAAAAGGCTCTAGAGTGAGGAATGGTTCAAAAGATAGAAATTACAGGAAATACCATAAAATGAGGCAAGAAACTTGCAGTTTATAATCAAAAAAAATGGATTAGTAGTCATGCTATATCAAGAGCTTCTGCAAATTAATAAGAAGCAAAACAAGCCGGGTGTGGTGGCGCATGCCTTTAATCCCAGCACTCGGGAGGCAGAGGTAGGAGGATTGCCGTGAGTTCGAGGCTACCCTGAGACTCCATAGTGAATTCCAGGTCGGCCTGGGCCTGGGCTACAGTGAGACCCTACCTTGAAAAACCAAAAGAAAAAAAAAAAAAAACAGAGGAAGAAGCAAAACAAAATGAAAGCCCAGCAGACAAATGAACAAAAGACATAAATGGTCATTTTTCCCCTAGAACATAAAACCTGCATCATCAAAAAATGCATTAAAAGATAAATATGGAGGCTGGAGAGATGGCTTAGCAGTTAAGCACTTGCCTGTGAAGCCTAAGGACCCCGGTTCGAGGCTCGATTCCCCAGGACCCATGTTAGCCAGATGCACAAGGGGGCACATGCATCTGGAGTTCATTTGCAGCAGCTGGAGGCCCTAGCATGCCCAGTCTCTCCCCCCCCCCTCTCTCGCTCCCACCTTCCCTCTCTCACTCTCTCAAATAAAAAATAAATAAAGGGCTGGAGAGATGGCTTAGTGGTTAAGTGCTTGCCTGTGAAGCCTAAGGACCCCAGTTCGAGGCTCGATTCCCCAGGACCCACATTAGCCAGATGCACAAGGGGGCTCACACGTCTGGAGTTCGTTTGCAGTGGCTGGAAGCCCTGGCGCGCCTATTCTCTCTTTCTCTCTCTCCCTCTTTCTCTCTCTGTCACTCTCAAATAAATAAATAAAAATAAACAAAAAATTTATAAAAATTAGTGAAGGGGGTGCTGTAGAGATTGCTTAGTGGCTAGGGTGCTTGCCTGCAAACCCGAACCCCCTGAATTATGTTCCCCAGTACCCACGTGAAGCCAGATGCACAGTGGAGCCCGTATCAGGAGTTTGTTTGCAGTGGCTAGAGGCCCTGATATGCCCATTTTCTGTCTGCCTGTCTCTCCTCTTGCAAATTAATAAATAAAAATAGTTTTAAAAAATTAGTGAAAGGGCTCAGTAGTTAAAGGCACTTGCTTTCAAAGTCTGAAGACCCCAGTTTGATTCTCCAGTGCCCATATAAAGCCAGATACACAAAATGGCACATGCTTTTGGAGTTCATTTGCAGCAGCAGAAGGCTCTGGTGTGCCTATTCTCTCTCTCTCTTTCTCTTAAATAAATGCATAAATAAATATTTTTAAAGCTAGTGAAACTAAAAATGAAGGATCCACCTTGGGAGGTAGTGAACTCCAGTTCTTATGAAAGTCCAAACAATGTCTACAATCCCAGCACTGGGAAGGTTGAGGCTGGAGGATTATGAATTTGAGACCAGCCTGGACTACATAGTGAGATCTTGTCTCAAAGACAAAAAAAAAAAAAAGAAAAAAAAATCCCAGCAGAAGTAGAAAGCTTAAACGTTGAAGCATGGCTGGGAATGTGGGGGGAAAGTGAGGTGTGTGTGTGCTTGCGTGCATGCGTGTATGAGATCTCTCTCTCGAGAGCGAGCATGCTGGATGGCAGGCTAAACTGAATCTCTAAATTCTGTTATAATTCTCACTCCATCCTCCTCTATTTCTACATTTCCCAGTCATAATAGAGGTGTGCCTGGTTGTGGATGAATTGATGGGAAATAAGTTGAATTTTAAACCTTATGTTAAATAAGGGCTTTAGACATCCTTGCTCGTCTCCTCTCTTCGTGCACAGGGACATGTGTGTTTTCACAAGTAGACTCTCCCTCTCGCTATGTCTTTGTAAAGTTCCTGAACAGACTGCCAAGGGATGAATGATAAAGTTGATAGGACCTTCAGAGTTGTGTTTCATACACCAGATGGATGGGAGCTGGGGGAATAGGCGCTGAGGTGGGGTCTCACTCTAGCGCAAAGTGACCTGTAAGTCACTCTGTAGCCCCAGGCTGGCGTTGAGCTCGTGATGATCCCCCTATATACCTCTTGAGTGCTGGATTAGAGGCATGCGTCCAGCTAAAATATTAGCCTTCCAATAATGTAGAATTTTTTTTTGAGGGGGCTGCTAAGGCAAGTTTTAAAATATTACAATGCTAGTGCTTTATGATCCTTAGGCACACTGCTGTACACCTTGAGAAGACCTTACTTTAGGAAAATGGAAAATCAAGATGCACTGGTCTGCATATCTGAGAGTGTCCCAGAACCCGTTGTGGAGTGGGTACTCTGTGATTCACACGGTGAAAGGTGAGACGTGTAAAGGTAACCTCTATTAGTATTAGGATTTTGGTCTTTTTTGTTTGTTTGGTTGTTTGGTTTTCAAGGTAGGGTCTCATTCTAGCCCAGGCTGACCTGGAATTCACTGTGTCGTCTCAAGGTGACCTCAAACTCACGATGACCCTCCTACCTTTGCCTCCAGAGTGCTGGGACTTAAGGTGTGCACCACCTTGCCTGGCTGGATTTTGGTCTTTTTCTAATGTTGTTGATATCATACTGTATTGTAAATTTTACTTTTCCCCACATTTCAAAGAAGGGTAGCTATGGGCCTCACAGGGAGGAAGCTAGACTCATGAGAGGGTCTTTGAGATCTCCTCACCTCAAATACAGGGTATTTGGTGAGATGACCTTTAAGACCTCCTCACATATTCTAGCCATTGTGCCTTACTGAGAAAAGCCCTTTTAAGTGGTGGGATTGTTGGCTCCCAGAGCATATGACTGGGGGAAAAAAAGAAAGGTGCCAGTTTTAAACCAAGAATTTTCCTGTGACTAAATATTTAATTTTCTCCCCCCCAGGTAGGGTCTCACTTTTAGCCGAGGCTGACCTAAAACTCACTGTAGCTCCAGGCTGTCTCCGAACTCATGGCAATCCTCCTACCTCTGCCTCCTGAATGGTAGGATTAAAGGTGTGTGCTACCACACCTCAGCTACATGTTTAATTTGTAAGTACTCTGTTTGTTCTGGAAAAGCAGCTTAATATATATATATATATATAATTAATTGTTCAAGAACAAAAATCTAGAACCAGAGAGCCTGGTTTTGAACCCTGGTGTGCTTACCAGCCTCAGACAAGCTACTTAACCTTTCTTCCACATGGGAACTTACCCTGGTTGACAGTATGTGACACACAGACAGTGCCTGGTGGGTGGTAAGGCCAGAATGGTGCACTGTCATTTCTCTAAACTATGGGCTGGAGAGATGGCTTAGTGGTTAAGGCACTTGCCTGCAAAGCCTGAGGACCCATGTGAGCTGGCTGCACAAGGTGGTGCGTGCATCTGGAGTTTGTTTGCAGAGGCTGGAGGCCCTGGTGCACCCATTTTCTCCCTCACTCTGCCTCTTCTTCTCTCTCAAATAACTAAATAAAAATAAAACATTTAAAAAAAAATTTTTTTGTTTATTTATTTGAGAGCGACAGACAGAGAGAGAAATAGGCAGATAGAGAGAAACAGAGATTGGGCGCGCCAGGGCTTCCAGCCACTGCAAACGAACTCCAGACGCGTGCGCCCCCTTGTGCATCTGGCTAATGTGGGTCCTGGGGAATCGAGCCTTGAACCGGGGTCCTCAGGCTTCACAGGCAAGCGCTTAACTGCTAAGCCATCTCTCCAGCCCAATAAAACATTTTTTATAATGTGTGTATAGAAGAAGATATTGGAAGAGTCCACATCAGTGTCATGACAATTGTCTTAGGGTGGTTAGAATTTGGATAATTTAAAATTGTTTTCTTTGGATGTTTCTGTATTCTCTAATACTTGTACAGTGGACTCAACTATTACTTCCTTGCAATTACAAAGGAAGGAAGGGCACAGAAACAAACAAACAATTACAAACAAAGGAGAGCATGCTTGCTTCGAGATGTGAAGACAGGAATAATTCTACACAGATGCCAAAATCCTTGTCTGCTTTGGGAAAAGCCATGGTTAGAGGTTCCTTAGGAACCAAGGTCCACTGTCTGCGGAGGCGGGAGAATTGTCCAGTTGAGCAAGAGACGATCTTGGTGCCTGATCTGGGGCTGGCATCTCGGCTTGTCTCTTCAGTGGGCTTTGGGGACACACTGTGTTGCTATTGGCATCTTCAGTATCCCTTCCCCTTCCCCCTCTTCCTCCCCTTGATTGTTCTCGTCCATGCTTGCAGGGAGAAGCCACAGCCCAGTCCCGCTGCATGAAAGCCAGCCCACGCTCTCTTCTCTCTTTCTTCTCTTTCGTCTCTTCTGTATTTTTCTCAGTTCTTCCCCTCTTTGCCTGCATTTATTATTTATTTGTTTATTTTGTGTTTTTCAAGGTAGGGTCTCTCTCTGTAGCCCAGGCTGGCCTCAAACTCAGGGTGATCCTCCTACCTCTGCCTCCTGGGTGCTGGGATTAAAGGTGTGTGCCAACACACCCAGCTTTGTCTATATTTAAATGATAAGCAAAAATAAAAAAGAAAAGAAAAGAAAGAAAAAGAAAAAGAAAAAGGAGAAGGAAGGAAGGAAAGAAAGAAAGAAAGAGAGAGAGAGAGAAAGAAAGTCACCAGGCAGTTAGGCATGGTGGCATATACCTCTAATTACTTCAAGTTCAAGGCAAGCCTGGGGCTACATAGTGAGTTTAAGGTCAACCTAAAGTAATGACCAAAAAAAAAAAACAGCCGGGCATGGTGGCACACGCCTTTAATCCCAACACTGGGCGGGGGGTGGCGGGGGGAGGCAGAGGTAGGAGGATCGCCGTGATTTCAAGGTCACCCTGAGACGACATAGTGAATTCCAGGTCAGCCTGAGCTAGAGTGAGACCCTACCTCGAAAAAAAAAAAAAAAAAAAAAAGTCACCAAGCAAAAGAAATTTTAAACAACTACCTTTTTATCATCTAACATTCTAGTTAGATGCTAAGTAGAAAGCTAGTTCCCTAAGAATCCTAGGCTGAAGGCTTAGTTGGAATTTTCCTTTGGACCTGTTCTTTTTTTATTTTATTTTATTTTTATTTATTTATTTATTTTTGGTGTTTTGAGGTAGGGTTTTACCCTACCTCAGGCTGACCTGGAATTTTTTTTTTTTTTGCAGTGCTTAGATTAAAACCAAAACCTTGCACGTGCTGTGCAAGCACTCTATCACTGAACTATGTCCCCAGCCTCCAGTTGTCATTTTAAAGCATATTTAGTCAAAAGACACTTGTTTTGTAATTGCAGTTGTAAAGAAGAAAGCCCAGCTGTCGTTAAGAAGGAGGAAAGGGTACTTCATGAGTTGTTTGGAACGGATATCAGGTGCTGTGCAAGGAACGAGCTGGGCAGAGAATGCACCAAGCTGTTCACCATAGGTACCCGTAACATCATGTGTCTTTCTTTTTGGTGACCACGCCTTACAAAACGATCTGGGACTAACAACGTCTGCCTGGGAAATCACTCAGCTTCAGAAATTCTTTGTTTCCTTCATACCTTGTTGTTTTAATTTTATTTGGGTGCAGGTCTTATGGATGGTAAGCAAATGCAGTACCTCTGACCTCTGCCCCCAGACCCCTTTGTGATGCTTTAAGTGTGACATTATGGATTCTCGAAGTGCTGATTTCTTCATCAAAGAATATTCAGTCTCTAAAAGATCGGTTTATTTAGCTGGGCGTGGTGGCGCACGCCTTTAATCCCAGCACTTGGGAGGCAGAGGTAGGAGGATCGCCGTGAGTTCGAGGCCACCCTGAGACTCCATAGTGAATTCCAGGTCAGCCTGGGCTAGAGTGAGACCCTACCTTGAAAAACCAAAAAAAAAAAAAAAAAGATCGGTTTATTTTTCTTGGGTTTTGGTACTGAGGATAGAACCCAGGTCTTCCTACGCAAGTCTTCTACCCCAGGACAAGATTATTCTAGAATGTGAATTAGCAACATTGGAGATGTTGAAACCTTTCATCTTCAGGACATTCAGAAAACATTTTTATTTATTTATTCATTTGAGACAAAAGACAGAAAGAGAAAGAGAGACAGAAAGTGTGTGGGTGGGTGGGGGGCAAACTAACACCTCCGGCCACTGAAAATGAACTCCAGACACATGTGCCACTTGGGGTATCTAGCTTTATATGGGTCCTAGGGAATCGAACCTGAGCTGTTAGGGTTTGCAAGCAAGTGCCTTTAACCACTGAGCCATCTCACTAGCCACAGAACATATTTTGCAATCAGAAAAGAATACCTCCCCCCTTTTTTTTGTCTTAACTTGGGGTGTTTTCATCTTCCAGATCTCAACCAGACTCCTCAAACCACTCTGCCCCAATTATTCCTGAAAGTGGGGGAGCCCTTGTGGATAAGGTGCAAGGCTGTTCATGTGAACCACCGCTTTGGGCTATCCTGGGAATCGAAGAACAAGGCCCTGCAGGAGGTAATGTGGCTGTCAGTGTTCTGAAGACGCAGGGGGCAAGGAGCTGGTTTTGCGGGCTGGAGACGTCACATACCGACTCTGACCATGACCTCCTAGGGCAGCTACTTTGAGATGAGCACCTACTCCGCGGACAGGACGATGACGCGGATCCTGTTCGCTTCTATATCGTCAGTGGGAAGAAACGACACCGGATATTACACTTGCTCCTCCTCAAAGCATCCCAGCCAGTCAGCTCTGGTTACCATCCTAGGTAATGCGGGCTGCTCACGCAACGTTTTATTCCTGTTTTAGTTTGGGATGTCAGGTGTATCATCTAGATTCTGATTTCAATATAACATTACCATGTGAAGGCTGAGAAAAAGAAATTGAGTCACGATAGCTTAATAGGTAAGCTACCCCATAGCCTTCGTTCCTGGTTAAGCCACCTTCCCTTGCCTGCGCATACACCGCACTGTAATGTGACCGTGTGTCTGTAGACCTGTGTCTTCCCATAGACAGTGAGTTTCCTAAAGACAGGACAATCCCTCCTGTCCCCAGGGCCTGACACTAAATAAACAAACAGTTGCTCTGAGAATGTGCTTCCAGCGCAGTGAGCTGTGAGTTCGTGCACCCAAGATGAGTGGGAATTTGGGTGGGCTCTGTAGGATTTGAAAATAACCCCACTCAAGTAATGTCAGATTAGAGTGTAGCCTTGAGCCATAACAAACACCACGCTAAGGACTGTAGCCATTCTCTTAGCGCACTAAGACAGAACTGTCCCCTGAGGAACCTTGTCAATTGCTGGCCACACTCTTCCTGCGTTTGTACCCAGAGATTATGTAACAGGGGGCCCGTCACTAAGAGAATTGTTTTTGCAGAGAGTACAGTCTCCCAGACTCTGGCCTTGGTGCCTGCATGTTTGGCTGGGAGTGGGGAAGCCCTTCACCCTCTTGAAATTGCCTGTAAAACCTGTAAGTTTCTTTATATATTTGCCTGGGAAGGGAGCCAGCTGTTTACATCTCGTTCTGAATGGAATCTTGGCTCTAAAAGATGATAAGGCCCAGCTGAGAACTGGGGGCCGTCACCCCCGTGTTTCTTCACGGTCGGTCGTACTTGACCTGCGGCTCACCAGCACTGAGCTTGCTGGCATTAAACAGCGGAATAAGAACTCGCTAGTTCTGCCATCCCAGCACACGTCATAGGATTCTCCTGGTCCAATCTGCAAATGCTTTTTTTTTTTTTTCTCTCTGTTACAGAGAAGGGATTTATAAATGCTACCAATTCACAGGAAGAGTATGACATTGACCAGTATGAAGAGTTTTGCTTTTCTGTCAGGTTTAAAGCATACCCTCAAATCCAGTGTTCATGGATGTTCTCTGGAAAATCATTTCCTTGTGAGCAAAGTGGTCTGGAAGATGGTTACAGGTGAGACATCAAAGAGTCCTTAAACTTAGCATTTTTGTCACAATTCTCCTTGTTGCCCTTGAGAAGGACAATTTTGTATTTATGGAAGTGAATTCTCTCACTCTCTCTTTTTTGAAAAGATTTATTTATTATTTATTTTAATTTTTATTTATTTATTTGAGAGTGACAGGCAGCGAAAGAAAGAGGCAGATAGAGAGAAGGAGAGAGAATAGGCGCGCCAGGGCCTCCAGCCACTGCAAACGAACTCCAGATGCATGCGGCCCCCTTGTGCATCTGGCTAACGTGGGTCCTGGAGAATCGAGCCTCGAACCGGGGTCCTTAGGCTTCACAGGCAAGCCTTAACTTCTAAGCCATCTCTCCAGCCCTTGATTGTTCTCGTCCATGCTTGCAGGAGAAGCCACAGCCCAGTCCCGCTGCATGAAAGCCAGCCCAGCTCTCTTCTCTCTTTTTTCTCTTTCGTCTCTTCTGTATTTTTCTCAGTTCTTCCCTCTTTGCCTGCATTTATTATTTATTTGTTTATTTTGTGTTTTTCAAGGTAGGGTCTCTCTCTGTAGCCCAGGCTGGCCTCAAACTCAGGGTGATCCTCCTACCTCTGCCTCCTGGGTGCTGGATTAAAGGTGTGTGCCAACACACCCAGCTTTGTCTATATTTAAATGATAAGCAAAAATAAAAAAGAAAAGAAAAGAAAGAAAAAGAAAAAGAAAAGGAGAAGGAAGGAAGGAAAGAAAGAAAGAAGAGAAAAGGAGAAAGAAAGTCACCAGGCAGTTAGGCATGGTGGCAATACCTCTAATTACTTCAAGTTCAAGGCAAGCCTGGGGCTACATAGTGAGTTTAAGGTCAACCTAAAGTAATGACCAAAAAAAAAAACAGCCGGGCATGGTGGCACACGCCTTTAATCCCAACACTGGGCGGGGGGTGGCGGGGGGAGGCAGAGGTAGGAGGATCGCCGTGATTTCAAGGTCACCCTGAGACGACATAGTGAATTCCAGGTCAGCCTGAGCTAGAGTGAGACCCTACCTCGAAAAAAAAAAAAAAAAAAAAGTCACCAAGCAAAAGAAATTTTAAACAACTACCTTTTTATCATCTAACATTCTAGTTAGATGCTAAGTAGAAAGCTAGTTCCCTAAGAATCCTAGGCTGAAGGCTTAGTTGGAATTTTCCTTTGGACCTGTTCTTTTTTTATTTTATTTTATTTTTATTTATTTATTTATTTTTGGTGTTTTGAGGTAGGGTTTTACCCTACCTCAGGCTGACCTGGAGTTTTCTTTTCTTTCTTTTTTTTTTTTTTTTTTTTTTTTTTTGCAGTGCTTAGATTAAACCAAAACCTTGCACGTGCTGTGCAAGCACTCTATCACTGAACTATGTCCCCAGCCTCCAGTTGTCATTTTAAAGCATATTTAGTCAAAAGACACTTGTTTTGTAATTGCAGTTGTAAAGAAGAAAGCCCAGCTGTCGTTAAGAAGGAGGAAAGGGTACTTCATGAGTTGTTTGGAACGGATATCAGGTGCTGTGCAAGGAACGAGCTGGGCAGAGAATGCACCAAGCTGTTCACCATAGGTACCCGTAACATCATGTGTCTTTCTTTTTGGTGACCACGCCTTACAAAACGATCTGGGACTAACAACGTCTGCCTGGGAAATCACTCAGCTTCAGAAATTCTTTGTTTCCTTCATACCTTGTTGTTTTAATTTTATTTGGGTGCAGGTCTTATGGATGGTAAGCAAATGCAGTACCTCTGACCTCTGCCCCCAGACCCCTTTGTGATGCTTTAAGTGTGACATTATGGATTCTCGAAGTGCTGATTTCTTCATCAAAGAATATTCAGTCTCTAAAAGATCGGTTTATTTAGCTGGGCGTGGTGGCGCACGCCTTTAATCCCAGCACTTGGGAGGCAGAGGTAGGAGGATCGCCGTGAGTTCGAGGCCACCCTGAGACTCCATAGTGAATTCCAGGTCAGCCTGGGCTAGAGTGAGACCCTACCTTGAAAAACCAAAAAAAAAAAAAAAAGATCGGTTTATTTTTCTTGGGTTTTGGTACTGAGGATAGAACCCAGGTCTTCCTACGCAAGTCTTCTACCCCAGGACAAGATTATTCTAGAATGTGAATTAGCAACATTGGAGATGTTGAAACCTTTCATCTTCAGGACATTCAGAAAACATTTTTATTTATTTATTCATTTGAGACAAAAGACAGAAAGAGAAAGAGAGACAGAAAGTGTGTGTGTGGGTGGGGGGCAAACTAACACCTCCGGCCACTGAAAATGAACTCCAGACACATGTGCCACTTGGGGCATCTGGCTTTATATGGGTCCTAGGGAATCGAACCTGAGCTGTTAGGGTTTGCAAGCAAGTGCCTTTAACCACTGAGCCATCTCACTAGCCTCAGAACATATTTTGCAATCAGAAAAGAATTCCTCCCCCCTTTTTTGTCTTAACTTGGGGTGTTTTCATCTTCCAGATCTCAACCAGACTCCTCAAACCACTCTGCCCCAATTATTCCTGAAAGTGGGGGAGCCCTTGTGGATAAGGTGCAAGGCCGTTCATGTGAACCACCGCTTTGGGCTCTCCTGGGAATCGAAGAACAAGGCCCTGCAGGAGGTAATGTGGCTGTCAGTGTTCTGAAGACGCAGGGGGCAAGGAGCTGGTTTTGCGGGCTGGAAGCGTCACATACCGACTCTGACCATGACCTCCTAGGGCAGCTACTTTGAGATGAGCACCTACTCCGCGGACAGGATGATGACGCGGATCCTGTTCGCTTCTATATCGTCAGTGGGAAGAAACGACACCGGATATTACACTTGCTCCTCCTCAAAGCATCCCAGCCAGTCAGCTCTGGTTACCATCCTAGGTAATGCGGGCTGCTCACGCAACGTTTTATTCCTGTTTTAGTTTGGGATGTCAGGTGTATCATCTAGATTCTGATTTCAATATAACATTACCATGTGAAGGCTGAGAAAAAGAAATTGAGTCACGATAGCTTAATAGGTAAGCTACCCCATAGCCTTCGTTCCTGGTTAAGCCACCTTCCCTTGCCTGCGCATACACCGCACTGTAATGTGACCGTGTGTCTGTAGACCTGTGTCTTCCCATAGACAGTGAGTTTCCTAAAGACAGGACAATCCCTCCTGTCCCCAGGGCCTGACACTAAATAAACAAACAGTTGCTCTGAGAATGTGCTTCCAGCGCAGTGAGCTGTGAGTTCGTGCACCCAAGATGAGTGGGAATTTGGGTGGGCTCTGTAGGATTTGAAAATAACCCCACTCAAGTAATGTCAGATTAGAGTGTAGCCTTGAGCCATAACAAACACCACGCTAAGGACTGTAGCCATTCTCTTAGCGCACTAAGACAGAACTGTCCCCTGAGGAACCTTGTCAATTGCTGGCCACACTCTTCCTGCGTTTGTACCCAGAGATTATGTAACAGGGGGCCCGTCACTAAGAGAATTGTTTTTGCAGAGAGTACAGTCTCCCAGACTCTGGCCTTGGTGCCTGCATGTTTGGCTGGGAGTGGGGAAGCCCTTCACCCTCTTGAAATTGCCTGTAAAACCTGTAAGTTTCTTTATATATTTGCCTGGGAAGGGAGCCAGCTGTTTACATCTCGTTCTGAATGGAATCTTGGCTCTAAAAGATGATAAGGCCCAGCTGAGAACTGGGGGCCGTCACCCCCGTGTTTCTTCACGGTCGGTCGTACTTGACCTGCGGCTCACCAGCACTGAGCTTGCTGGCATTAAACAGCGAATAAGAACTCGCTAGTTCTGCCATCCCAGCACACGTCATAGGATTCTCCTGGTCCAATCTGCAAATGCTTTTTTTTTTTTTTCTCTCTGTTACAGAGAAGGGATTTATAAATGCTACCAATTCACAGGAAGAGTATGACATTGACCAGTATGAAGAGTTTTGCTTTTCTGTCAGGTTTAAAGCATACCCTCAAATCCAGTGTTCATGGATGTTCTCTGGAAAATCATTTCCTTGTGAGCAAAGTGGTCTGGAAGATGGTTACAGGTGAGACATCAAAGAGTCCTTAAACTTAGCATTTTTGTCACAATTCTCCTTGTTGCCCTTGAGAAGGACAATTTTGTATTTATGGAAGTGAATTCTCTCACTCTCTCTTTTTTTGAAAAGATTTATTTATTTATTTATTTTAATTTTTATTTATTTATTTGAGAGTGACAGGCAGCGAAAGAAAGAGGCAGATAGAGAGAAGGAGAGAGAATAGGCGCGCCAGGGCCTCCAGCCACTGCAAACGAACTCCAGATGCATGCGGCCCCTTGTGCATCTGGCTAACGTGGGTCCTGGAGAATCGAGCCTCGAACCGGGGTCCTTAGGCTTCACAGGCAAGCTCTTAACTGCTAAGCCATCTCTCCAGCCCCATGATTTATTTTTATTTATTTATTAGAGACAGAGGGAGAGAGAGAGAGAGACAGAGACAGAGACAGAGAGAATGGGCATGCTAGGGCCTCTAGTCATTGCAAACTCCAGACACATGTGCCACCATGTGCATCTGGCTTATGTGGGACCTGGAGAGTCGAACCTGGGTCTTTAGGCTTCTCAGGCATGCGCCTTAACACTAAGCCATCTCTCCAGCTCGAATTTTCACTCTCTCTCTCTTTTTTAAGTACTTGAAGTGAATTCTCTTATTAGGAGTTTATACACACACATGTACATATATATCCATATCTGGTACTGGGGGTTGAACCGAGGGCCTCGTGAATGCTCCCCAAGTACTGTGCCACTGAACGACAAACCCAGCCCCATGAGCTTGTGAGTTTGTATGCTGTTGAGTCAGAACTGAAGAGAATTCAAGCAGCAAGCACGCTGTGGGTAACACAGCCATCTTCTGCTGGCTTCCGAGAGCGAAGCTTCCTACACAAGAGAAGGAGTCTTCACGGTGTGAGCGCGGTCCCGGCTCTTCTCTGAGTCATGAGATTGCCGCTTCCCACTTGAAAGCACTCCGTTGTGTGGTGTGCGAGGAGCCTCCCTCTGCACTGTCGATGATTGAGGAAGTAAAACTCCGTGAAAACAGGGAAACACCTATATGCACACTGATTTTCGTTTTCATAACTAAATGCAGAAATAGCCCATCTATAGAGAAGGAAGGAAAATTTACTCCTGAGGATTTGTATCACTGTAGCCAAGACTCTCCTGGGGGAGGAATTTTTCTTTGAAAAATTATTTATTGACAATTTTAAAATATGTATATGTGTTAGATATAATGTATTTTGATCATAATCTCCTCCCATTACCTTGTCTTATCCTCTTCCTTATGTCCTCCTCATTGCACTCCTTCTTCTTCCCAACTAGTCCCTCTTCTACTTTGATGCCTTTTTTAAAAAAATAAATATTATTTTATTTTTGTTAAATCTTCTTTATTTTATTTGTTTGAAAGAGGGGAGAAGCAGAGAGAGAGAGACAGAGAGACAGAGAGAGAATGGGCATGCCAGGGCCTTCAGCCACTGTAAATGAACTCCAGACACATGTGCCACCTTGTGCATCTGGCTTATGTGGGTCCTGGGGATTTGAACCTGCGTTCTTTGGCTTCGTAGGCAAGTGCCTTAACTGCTAAGCTATCTCTCCAGACCAAATTTTAACTTTGAAACTATTTTTATTTTTATTTATTTATTTGAAAGAGGCAGAGAGAGAATGAGGGAAGAAGAGGGAGAGAGAGAGAATGGGTGCGCCAGGGTCTCCAGCTGCTGAAAACAAACTCCAGACGCAGGTGCCACCTTGTGCATCTGGCTTATGTGGGTCCTGGGGAATCAAACCTGGGTCCTTCGCTTTGCAGGCAAGTGCCTTAACCGCTAAGCCATCTCTCCACCCCATTTGTGCGTGTGAGTATATGACCCACTGAGTTGAATTCAGCTTGCATGAGCATTGGTGGGGTTGGGTGCTGAGTAGTGTTTTCCAGAGCACTGAAGAAAATGTCTCTCTGTTCTTCACTGTCTCTCTGGAAAACAAAAGCCAACTTTCCTCTGCACATTCCGTAGTCATGACCCCTCTCACGTCTTCAAACAAATCCTGTGTGGCATGGCTTCAGGAGAGACTGTGAGGGACTGAGCAGCAGCGTCGTCCGCGGTCTGGAATAAATCATGGTCACCCAGCACGGGGGTCTGGGTCCACCTGCTTTGAGACAGAGGATCTTGCTGCTGCAAGTCTAGATGGCCCACGAGCTTCACATGCTCCCGGCTCTGCCTCCTGCTCTAGAAGCAGTGGGATCATAGACACCCGCTGTCTGTGGAGATGAAGATCAAACTTGGGTTCAGCAGGTTTAGCAAGCAAGTGCCTTTAACCACTGGGCCATCTCCTCAGTGCCTCTCTTTAAACTTTAAAAAAAAAATGTGTGTGATGTGTATGCATGTTCATGTGTGTGTGTGCGTGCACGTGTGCACACGTATGGAGGCCAGAGGTTGCACATCGGATGTCTTTCTCTGTTGCTTTCTGTCTTACTTACTGAGTCGGGCTCTGTCACTGATTGCACCCAGAACTTGCTAATTCGGCTCAGGGAGCTAAGCCAGCTTGCCTGGGGCTCTGCCTGTCTGTTTCCCAAGCTCTGGGAACACGAGGTATGCATCACCATGCCCAGGATTTATTATGTAGGTGCTAGGGATCGGAACTTGGTTCCTCACACTCGCATGACAAGCGATTTGCCTACGGAGCCATCTCTCCAGCCCCTCTCCTTTCTCTTCTGTTTAAATCTGTGACCAGCGGAGCTGCGCCCGAGATTACCTGCAAAAGCTCTGCTGTGGCCATGAGCGTGTGCTGGAGGCCTCTCAGCTTCTCCACCTTCCACCACCTTTCAGGCTTCGTTTCTGCAATTCACTTCCTCAAATAGGACACCAGTGTTTATCAGGACTTGCCTTCCCGTGATGGCGTGCGATGAAGCTGTAGCTTCTGATCTGTCCCGATGCGCAGCCGCTCTTGGTAAAAAGGCCGCAGGGTGCAATTGCCTTGCGTAATTGCCAATTGCCTATAGACGTAAACTGCAGATGTGCCTTAGTGTCTTCCAGTTTCATAGAATCTTTTCCCAAAGACTCTCCTTAGCCTTGCTTTTTGCTTGTTTGTTTGTTTGGTTGGTTGGTTGGTTGGTTTTTCGAGGTAGCTCAGGCTGACCTGGAATCCACTATATAGTCTCAGGGTGGCCTTGAACTCACGGCGATCATCCTACCTCTGCCTCCCGAGGGCTGGGATTAAAGGCATGTGCCACCACCCCTGGCTAGCCTTGCTTTTTTTAAAAAAAAAATTATTTTTATGTATTTATTTGAGAGACAGAAAGAGAAAGAGGCAGAGGGAGAGAGAGAGAGAGAGAGAATGAGAATGGGCGCTCCAGGGCCTCCAACCACTGCAAATGAACTCCAGATGCCTGTGCCACCTTGTGCATCTTGGCTTACGTGGGTCCTGGGGAATCGAACCTGAGCCTTTGGCTTTGCCAGCAAGAGCCTTAACCACTAAACCATCTCTCCAGTCCAACCTCACTTTTTCCCCCCTGAAATATTTCATTCTCCCTTCACACATCTCGCTTCCACCCCTGCCAGGCATGGTACATTTCTGGAGTGAAGCAGATGGTGGCCTTGTTTGGGTGACAAACTCGGTCCTACACAAGACAAGAAGTAGAAAATGGAAGTCGTCTCCCAGCACGGCAGATTCTTGTCCCCTTCTCTCCGGCAAGGGTCCTAGCTCGTCTTTGTCTTAAGATCCCCTACTCCATTGTGAGTTATCAGCCGTGTCCTATGAAACCACAGCCTGAGGTTGGAAGATGAGAGCTCTTCCCATGTGCCCGTTTGTAAGCAGGCCCTCAGGCCTCGCAAGCCCATCCTCCAAAATACGGAAACCACCACACAGGGCAAAGTTAGCTCCCTTCATTTAGTCCTGATTTCTGAAGGGGCCTTCAAAAAGTCAAAACAGGACTAAAGAGACTGCTCAATGGTCAAAGACACTTGCTTACAAAGCCTGCTGGCCTAGGTTCAATCCCCCAGTATCCACATAAAGCCAGATGTACATAGTGGTGCATGCATCTGGAGTTCATTTGCAGTGGCAAGAGGCCCTGGTATGCCCATTCCTTTCCTCCTCTTTCTCATTCATTCTCTCTCTCTCTCTGCTTGCAAATAAATAAAAAAAAAACTATTTTTTAAAAAGTCAAAATAAGGGCTGGAGAGATGACTTAGTGGTTAAGTCACTTGTCTGTGAAGCCTAAGGATTCATGTTCGACTCTCCAGGTCCCACGTAAGCCAGATGCACAGTGACACAAGCAGGCAAGGTTGCATGTGTGCACAAGGGGGCATCTGGAGTTCAATTGCAGTGGCTGGAGACCCTGGCATGCCAATCCTTTCTCTCAGTCTCTCCCTCCCTCTCTCTCTCTCTCTCTCTTTCTCTCATTGACCCTGGAGCTCGCGGTTTATTGGCTAGGCTGGCTGACCAGTGAGCTCCAGTAATCCTTGTATCTCTGTTCCCACTCAGTGCTGGGGTTACAAGTGCATATAGACACACCCAACTTTTTCGTGGGTGCTGGGGGATCAAACATAGCAAGCACTCTTATACACTGAACCACTCCCTAGACCCAATAGTTGTATTATTATATCTTGGCCATTATTTATTTATTTGAGAGAAAGAGAGAGAGAGAGCATATGAACATTCCAGGTCCTCAAGCCACTGCAGACAAACTCCAGACATGTGCGCCACCGTGTGCATCTGGCTTATATGGTACTGGGGAATTGAACCTGGGTCCTTAGGCTTCACAGGCAAACACCTTAACCACTAAGCCATCTGTCCAGCCCCTTAGTTATCATTTTCGATGGCTTCATAGTGTTCTACTCTTTAGAAATTTTTACTCGAACCAACTTCTGTTGATGAGTATTGACTATAGAGTTGGTTTTTTTTTTGGAGGTAGGGTCTCACTCTAGCCCTGTCTTCTTCAGCCACAGCATTACCTCTTCCTTGGGCATCGCCTTCTGCCCTGACACCCAAACCAACTGCTGTGGTGACTGCCACTGAAGTCTTCGTCGTTTCGTTGTCTGTAATGCCCACTGAACTTTCCTACCAACCTCTGCTGCCCTTGGTCATCTGCATGCCTTTGGTTCAATGTCTTGACTATTCTACTTACATAGGTTTTGTCTACCCAACATGGACTCGGATGTTCAAGGACCAGCATCACATGGTCTAGATCTCAAAGGTTCCCCAAATGCCCATGTGTTGTTGGCTTATTCCTCAGAGTCGAGCTGGGAGGTGGTGGACCTTGTAAGAGGTAAAGCCTTGTGGCAGGTCAGTAGGTCACTGGGCGCATGCTTTTAAAATTTTTTTTTTTTTTAATTTGAGAGCAACAGACAGAGAGAAAGAGGAAGAAAGAGAGAGAAAGAGAGAGAGAGAGAGAGAAAGAGAGAGAGGGAGTCAATGGATGCACCAGGGCTTCTAGCCACTGTAAATGAACTCCAGATGCATGCACCCCCTTGTGCATCTGGCTAATGTGGGTCCTGGGGAATCGAGCCTTGAACCAGGGTCCTTAGGCTTCACAGGCAAGTGCTTAACCGCTAAGCCATCTCTCCAGCCCTGGGCGCATGCTCTTTTTTTCCCTCAATTTTTATTAACAACTTCCATGATTATAAAAAATATCCCATGGTAATACCCTCCCTCCCCCCCCCACTTTCCCCTTTGAAATTCCATTCTCCATCATATCCCCTCCCCATCTCAATCAGTCTCTCTTTTATTTTGATGTCATGATCTTTTCCTCCTCTTATGATGGTCTTGTGCCACCACACCCTTCTTCTTCTTTTTTTTGATTATGTGAAAGCATATCCAGTCGCTCCTGGCTTCCTACTCTCTTCTGCCACCCAGCAATGCACTGGCATCTAATGAGCCTTGCGGGCATAGTGGATAATCCTAATGTCAAGTTACTCTTTTCAAAGTGTGTGCTTGATGTGCATCCAAGCAAGCACTGGAGCCTGCCAAGACCCCTTGAAGATCTCTATATGAGCTGGGCGAATTTGAGCCTCATTGAACTGCTGCATATAAATCAAGGGTGATTGTTGGTGGGCTGGAGAGATGGCTTAGTGGGTAAGGTGCTTGCCTGCAGAGCCAAAGGACCTCAGTTTGATTCCCCAGGACCCACGTAAGCCAGATGCACAAGGTGGCGCATGCATCTGGAGTTCATTTGCAGTGGCTGGAGGCCCTGGTGTGCTCATTCTCTGTCTCTCTGCCTCTTTCCCTCTCTCAAGTAAATAAAGAAAAATCATTTTTTTTAAAAAAAAGAGTGATTGTTAGTGCTGCCTTGTTCTCTGAGGAAGCAGGGCAGGTCCTCCGCCTGAAGGGTTTCTTCTGTGTCCTGGGAGGTCAAAGTATTCAGGAAGCGAGGAAGAGCTTCCCTGTCTCTGAGGGCCCCTCTGCAAACTGGAACCTTAAAGTGCTCATGAGCCACACGGAGATGACCTTAGAGAGTAGATTCCGAGTCCCTAGATTTGGGTAGTGTCTGAATCTTGCGGTTCTGAGATGATGTGGATGCTGACGGGCAAAGCTGCCTGTTCGGGGACCCCACTTTGAGGAGCAAGGGCATCAGCATAAGGGCATCAACATAAGGGCATCAGCGTAAGGGCATCAACATAAGGGCATCAACGTAAGGGCATCAGCGTAAGGGCATCAGCGTAAGGGCATCAGCACAGGCACCTGCTCGTCCGGTGAGCGTCAGCCAGTGGGAACAGCGTCACGGAAGTCCTCACACGCACGCTACCCTTCACTGCAGCGTCTCCTTTAAGAACTGGGCTCAGCTAGTCTTTAATTCTTTCTCAAACAGCGTTTCTAAGTTTTGCAACCACAAGCACCAGCCAGGAGAATACATCTTTCACGCGGAAAACGACGACGCCGAGTTCACCAAAATGTTCACGCTGAATATAAGAAGTAAGTTAAATCGAGAATTTCATGATTTTTTAATTTTTTCAAATTTCTGGTGTGCGCACCAGGCTCTCTTGCAACTACAAATAAATGCCAGGTGTTGTGTTACTTTGTGTATCTGGCCATATGTGGGTACTGGGAATTGAACGTGGGCCATCAGGCTTTGCAAGCAAGTGCCTTTAACCAATGGGTCGTCTCCCTAGTCCCATGAATTCCATTTTTTTGTCTTCTCTTTTTATTCTGTATTAATTTTAACCAAGAAGAGCCAAGTAATAGCTTAGGAGGGATGCTATAAAACTGTTTTTGGCCAGGAGTAGTGGTGCATGCCTGTAATTCTAGCACTCGAGAGGCAGAGGTAGGAGGATCTCAGTGAGTTCGAGGCCACCCTGAGACTACAGAGTGAATTCCAGGTCAGCCAGGGCTAGAGGAAGAACCTACCTTGAAAAGCCAAAACAAAAACAAACAAACAAAAACCTGTTTTTGTATGCTGAAATGCTTTGAAATTTTACTTTCCAATCTACTGGGCTTTATTTACGTATGTCCCTTTCTTTGCTTCTCCTGAGGCACTTAAAGACACATTCCATATGCTGCAGGTTTGATGCTTTGAAAGGTCACATTAAAGAAAGGCTGAGGAGGGCTGGAGAGATGGCTTAGCGGTTAAGGCGTTTGCCTGCAAAGACAAAGGACCCAGGTTCAACTCCCCAGGACCTACGTAAGCTAGATGCACAAGGGGGCGCATGCACCTGGAGTTCATTTGCAGTGGTTGGAGGCCCTGAGTGCCATTCTCTAGCTGCCTCTTTCTCTTTCCTTCTCTCTCTCTCAAATAAAAAGTAAAAACTTTAAAAAAAGAAAGGCTGAGGACTCAGTCATGTCACTTGCTATTTATTATTCGTTCAGTTTAATAACTTTCATGCCGTTGGTCAGTCCAAAAGATAAGATTAAGGGGAAGAGAAAGGACAAGAGTGTATGTCATTAGAATCTTATTTATTTAAATGTTTTGGAGATTCTCTTCCGAAGCTAAGAATGCTGTTGAAGTGCGGAAGCGGTGGGGGTCTACATCACATCTCCCTCTGGGAGGAGCTAAGTTGTGCGGAGGTGTAGGGACAGCTGGCAAGAAGGTTACGTGGTGAAAGGGAGGGAGGGACTAGGTATCCCAAGTGAGATGCCACCCAGGGGCATTCACTGTCCTGGAGGCCAATTAAGTAGGCCACACTGAAGCCGGCTCTGGGAAGACCCATCCTGCATGGGCTCATTTTGCATGTTTTTCTCTGCAGGGAAGCCTCAAGTGTTAGTTGAAACCTCTGGCAGCCAGGTCTCCTGTTCCTCCGATGGATACCCGTTACCCTCTTGGATCTGGAGGAAGTGTTCCGACGAGTCTCTCAAGTAAACAGCAGCTGATGTCTCTGGAAGAGCAAAGCGGGCTGGGCGGGCACACACCCGTAATCCCAGCACTAGGATGCTGAGGCGGGCGCATCTAGAGTTTAAGCTAGCCTGGGGTACATAGACTTGTTTCCAAAAAACAAAAGAGGGACTAGGGAGATGGCTCAGTGGTTAAAAGGGATTATTGCACAGCCTCCCGGCACCGGCTCAGTTCCCTAGCCACCCATGTCAAAGGCAGATGGGCATTTGTTTACAGTGGCAGGAGATCCTGGCACGGCCCTACTCCACTCCCCTACACTCATGCAAATAAATAAATTAACATCTTTTAGGGCTGGAGAGGTGGCTCAGCGATTAAAAGCGCTTGCTTGCAAAGCCTATCAGCCCAGGTTCGATTCCCCAGACCCATCTAAAACCAGATGAACAAAGTGGTGCACGCGTCTGGAGTTCTTTGCTATCGCAGGAGACCCTGGTGCACCCATTCTCCCTGTCACTCTGTTTCTCTTCTCTCTCCTTGCAAATAAATTTAAATTTTTTCAAAATATATTAACATGGAAGAAGGAAAGGAAAGAAAGACACAAAGAAAGGGGAATAAAAAACCTGAGTCTATCATGAATACAGTGTAGGAAGCGATGGCACGTTTAAAATGTCTTCTGAATCACGTTAACTCCCCACAGCCATCATTGCTTCTTTTAAAGCTCTCAGATAAGGTCCTGACTTCTCATGCGATCTACCTGTCTGACTTCCCTGTCTGTCATTTATTTTCAGCTGCACTGAAGAAATCACGGAAGGAGTTTGGAATAAAAAAGCTAACAAGAAAGTGTTTGGGCAGTGGGTGTCCAGCAGTATTCTGAACATAAGCGACGCCATGAAAGGGTTCCTGATCAAATGCTGTGCGCACAATTCCGTGGGCTCATCTTGTGAGACCATCTTCTTAAAATCAAAAGGTTGGCAACAATTGCTGCCTTAATATTCTACCTTCAAGAATTCCCCATTAGAAGTCAGGTCCTGTGGTTGGCTTTTACTGGGGGTGTGGGGGGGGGGGGAATTTACAAGAAAGTGTAGCTTGGTGTGTATACAAAAGAAGATTTTTGAGCAAGAATCCCCAGTCCTACGCTGTTGCGTTTTGGGTCGTGGGCCCAGTTCCCCTTACGTTATTATGACTTAAGCTACGGTGACGTGGGCCACGTGAGCTAATGCTGTGAACAGTTCCCGCTGGAAAGCCCAGCTCCAGTGATTTAGACTCCCTGTCATTTTCTCTTTCATTATTTTACTTCTTAAGCCCACTGTTTCTAAGTGTGGGGTGGTTTTTTTTAGAACCTTCCTAAAGTAAACAATTCTGAAAACTGGCCAATTACATTAATAGCCTGGGACCATCAGCAACAAAAAACTAATTTTTATAGGCTGTTTTTGCACACTCCAGGGGCTGAGGCAGGAGGATCACAAGTTCAAGTCCAGTTTGGGCTACATTGTGAGACCTTGTCTTAGGGGAAAAAACAGCCAATCCCCCAACACCAAAAAAAAAAAAAAAAAAAAAAAAAAAAAAAGAAAGAAAGAAATTGAAAAAAAAAAAACATCTTCTCAATATTTATGTGGTGCCTTTAGAAAAGAAACACATAATTTTATTTTTTTTTATTTTTATTTTTTTGGTTTTTCGAGGTAGGGTCTCACTCTAGCCCAGGCTGACCTGGAATTCACTATGTAGTCTCAGGGTGGCCTTGAACTCACAGCAGTCCTCCTACCTCTGCTTTAATCCCGAGTGCTGGGATTAAAGGCGTGTGCCACCACACCTGGTGGCACTTTTTCTTTTCTTAATCTGACTTGAGTTTGATGGTGGGTTAAATAGATATCGTGCCTACAACCCTATGAGCTATTTTTTTTTTAATTGGTTCAGAATCATTTAGAATTTTCCAGAAGTGGAACTTGTTTCTAGAAGCAGTGCCTGGTTTTCTGTGGGGAGCAGAGTGTAGACAAAGTGCTTGTCAGGATTGGAAATGGTGGTTACTTAAACAGGATGTGAGAGATTCTAGCTCACGGGAGGTTTAACTATAAGCGTGACCGGGAATTCTCACGGTCTGGTGGCCACTTTTCTTGCAGACCCTTTTCCCTTCATCCAGGACAACATCTCCTTCTATGCCACCATCGGGCTTTGTCTTCCCTTCATTGTCGTTTTAGCAATGCTAATCTGTCACAAGTACAAAAAGGTAAGGACAAGCAAAAAGCGGTTGTGGTGGCGCACACCTTTAATCCCAGCGCTTGGGAGGCTGAGGTAGGAGGATCGCTGTGAGTTCAAGGCCAGCCTGGGACTACATTGTGAGTTCCAGGTCAGCCTGGACTAAAGTGAGACCCTACCTTGAAAACACCAAAAAAAAAAAAAAAGAAATTTTTTAAAAAGCTCAGAGCTGTGTCTGCAGCCCTGCCTGCTGCTCGCTGACTCCCTGCCCCCCCTCTCAAGCAATTTAGGTATGAAAGCCAGTTGCAAATGGTGCAGGTGACCGGCTCCCTCGAGAACGAGTACTTCTATATAGACTTCAGAGAGCATGAATACGACCTCAAGTGGGAGTTTCCAAGAGAAAATTTGGAGTTTGGTAAGAGTGGAAGGCCCCGCGGTTCTGTGGCGTTTCCTTTTCCTGGGAAAACCGTTAAAATATATACTTAGTCCGTCTTTACAGGGAAGGTCCTCGGATCAGGCGCTTTCGGGAAAGTCATGAACGCGACAGCGTACGGAATTAGTGAAACGGGAGTCTCAATCCAGGTGGCCGTGAAGATGCTAAAAGGTACAGTTCACACTGCAAAACCATCTCCAGAAGCCAGAGGTGGGACACGGATTTCTGTTCTTTCCTTCTCCCCTTTCTGTCATTTTAAAAAATAGCTTCTTTTTCCTTTCCTCCCTCCTTCCTTCCTTCTGAGAAAGAAAGAGGGAAAGAGAGAGAGAATGGGTGCACCAGGGCCTCCAGCCACTGCAAATGAACTCCAAGATGCGTGTGCCCCCTTGTGCATCTGGTTTATGTAGGCACTGGGCAATCGAACCTTGCTCCTTTGGCTTTGCAGGTAAGCACCTAAATTGCTGAGCCATCTCTCCAGACCTCTTGCTATCATTCTTATGGTTCCCGTCTGTGAGGAATCCAGGTCAAAAAGGAGCAGGTTGGAATTAGGGTCAACTAAGTCCATGCATATAAAAGTAGGAATCATGAATACAGAACTCTGCTTCTCCTTCTCTGTCTGTTCAGTTTTGACCCGCTTCCGTGCCCTGTGTTGACATAGATTCTGGGTGGAAGAGCAAACTGGGGCCCTCTGTCTTCTCACTTCCCACTCTGCTCCATCCACTTCCCCCTAGTATCCACCCCATTTCTCCTCAGCAGCAGCCTCAGCTGATTTTCCTCCCGCGCGGAGGACTGAACCAACGGGTCTCAGACATGCTAGGCAAGCACTCACCACTGAGCTACATCCCCGGCCCTTCATTTCATGAGACTTGATCTAGCTATACAGCACATGTTAGTGAGGGAAAGAGAGAGAGGGAGGGAGAGAGAATGAATATGGGTACGCCAGGGCCTCTAGCCCCTTCAGATGCATGCACCACCCTGTGTATCTGGCTTACATGGGTACTTGAGAATCAAACTTGGGTTTTTAGGCTTCACAGGCAAGCGCCTTAAGTGCTGAGCCAGCTCTCTAGCTCCTAGCAGGCTCCTTCTGAGGTGAGCAGTGATCTCTGTATGAGCAAAGCAGAGCCCCTCCCTGCCGTGGTTCGCAGACATGAGCAGACAATAGGCAGATTGACGGGAGACACAAAATTATGAATGTTGACAGCACAGGAGCCTTATACAAAGTCTCAGCCTCCGAGAAAAGCCAAGTGGTTGAAGCTTCTATACATCCTGAGTTATAGACAGAAATAGAGGCTTGGGATGGGGTTTCTGTTGCTGGAGGAATGTAAGGTGTGTGTGTGTGTGTGTGTGTGTGTGTGTCTGTCTGTCTGTCTGTCTTATAAGGATAAAGTCTTAGGTAATCGTCCACAGAACTTGCTGAGTAGGGTGTCCTAGATATGGAGACTTCTAATCTGTCAACTGCATTCCTGCCAGGAAGGGAACCTTTTTTTAATTCAGTTCAATAAAGGAACTTCAGAAAGTCACTCTTACCGGGGGGGGGGTGGGTGGCTCCCGCCTTAATCCCAGTACTTGGGAGGCAGAGGTAGACGGATCCCTGTGAGTTGGAGGCCAGCCTGGGAATACGGAGTGAATTCCATGTCAACGCTACCTGACAAAAACAAAAAATAAAGTAGAAAGTCGCTTTCTGTGCTTTTGTGTGAGTGTGCACATGTTGTTTGCGCATGCATGTCAATGCATGTGCATATACATGTTGTTGGCACATGTGTGTATGTTGATGCACGCATGTATGCATGTTGGTGCATGTGTGTATACATGCTGCTGGCACATGTGTTTATACATGTTGTTGGTGTATGTGTGTATACATGTTGGTACATGAATGTATACATGTTGGCACATGTGTGTATACATGTTGGTGCATGTGTGGATGGGGGGAGTACAGTGCACATGTGTATATGTGCTTATGGAGGCCAGAAGTCTATGTCATGTGTCCTCCTCATTCTCTGTCCCCCTCATTTTTGAGGTAAGGTCTCCTGGCTTAAAGTAGATACCACCAATTCAGCTAGACTAGGTAGCCTAGCCTACTAGCTACAGCAATTCCATCTCTGTCACCCCAGCGCTGGAATTATGGTTGCTCACCACCACACCTGGCATGTTTTTAACACGGGAACTGGGGAGCCGAACTCAGGTCTCAGCGCTTTCCCTTCACTGCGCGAGCCACCTCCACGGCCCCTCTCTGTGCTTCAGACACGAAGGGGAGTAAGGGACTGGACAATGCTGAGTGTGGTGGCTCACGCTGAAGTCCCAGCGCTTGAGTGGCTAAGGCAAGCAGACCAACCTAAGTTCAAGGTCAGCCTGGGCTTCATAGTGAGGTCGGGGCAGCATGAGTTATAGAGTAAGAAAGACCCTATTGAGAGACAGAGAGAGAGAGAGAGAGAGAGAGAGAGATTGATTGAACAGAAAGAGGACTAAGAGATAGGACAGCGGCATGAAAAGGCAGGGAGACATTGAGGGCCACCACACCTTGGGACTTGGGGTCCTGTTTATTGTTTTCTGAGCCTTAATGCTTCCATGTGACTAAGCCCAGCAGGCATCTCTTCATCTTCGTGTTACTGGAATGTTCAGTAGAAAGGGACGCTATGGGTCATTCCCCCACCCCCGTGCTCTCTCCCTGGGTTCCCACCTAGCTCTGCTCTTCCTCCTCCCCTCACCCATCCCAGACCTTTGCTGCCTCATGCATCTTCCCCCATGCAGTTTTTTAAAAATTTTCTTAGATTTATTTGTGTTTATTTATCAGAGACAGAGAAAGGGAGAGACAGACCCTGGCGTGTCCATGCAGTTTCTTTTTCTAATGAAAAGCTACTATATGTGATTATTGGTTAATGACACATAAAATTTTTTCAATATTTTTATTTATTTTCCAGGAGATAGAGAGGGGAGAGAGAGAATAGGTATACCAGGGTGTTGCAGTCAGGTTCGCATTCCTGGTAGAAATCACCCAACCAAGAGCAGCTGTGGGAAAAAGAGGTTTATTTTGGCTTACAGGCTCGAGGGGGAAGCTCCACGATGGCAGGGGAAAACGATGACGTGAGCAGAGGGTGGACATCACCCCCTGGCCAACATAAGGTGGACCATAGCAACAGGAGAGTGCCAAACACTGGCAAGGGGACCCTGGCTATAACACCCATAAGCCTGCCCCCAATACACTATCTCCAGAAGACATTAATTCCCAAATCTCTATCAGCTGGGAACCTAGCATTCAAAACACCTAAGTGTATGGGGGACACCTGAATCAAACCACCACATTCCGCCCCTGGCTCCCATAAACTGATATCCATACATGATGTAAAAATGCAGTGCACTCATCCAACTTTAAAAGTCCCCATAGTTTTTTTTATCAATCTTAATGATATTCATACATCCCCATATCAAATATCAGAACACCTAAGTTTATGAGGGACACCTGAATCAAACCACCACACAGGGCTTCCTGCCACTGCAAACAAATTCCAGACACATGTGCCACCTTTACGTGGGTACTGGGGAATTGAACCCATGCCATCAGGATTTACACGCCTTAACTGCTGAACCATCTCTCCAGCATGGTACATAAAGTTTTGCACATCAAATTTAGGACATGAAGAGGGATAACCCCCCACCTTCCTGTAACTACAAGATATATTGAAAAATCAGGTGCTATGGCAAAATGTTGTCATTTATTAAATCTGAGTGATACATAGATTTCTTTAGTGTTGTTTTTTTATTAACATATCCTACAAAACAACATATTTCATTGTGCCTTTTTTTTTCGAGATAGGGTTTTTGCTTTAGCCCAGGCTGACCTGGAATTCTCAGGGTAGCCATAAATTCATGGTGATCCTCCTACCTCTGCCTTCCCAAGTGTTGGGATTAAAGGCATGTCCCACCACACTTGTCCATTGTCCCTTGTGACATTTTCATACATGTGTATAGTGCACTTGGAGTAGATTCATCCCCATTATCCACTCTTGTCTCCTATTCCCCTCCCTCTAGTAGCCTTCATCCCCCCCCCACTTTTTTTTTTTTTTTTTTTTTGAGGTCGGGTCTTGTTCTAGCCCAGGCTAATCTGGAATTCACTATGTAGTCTCAGGCTGGCCTCAAACTCATAGTGATCCTCCTACCTCTGCTTCCTGAGTGCTGGGATTAAAGACATGTACCACAATGCCCTGTGTGGTGGTTTGAATAGAATAGATGGCCCCCAATATATTCAGTTGTTTATTTGTTTGTAGTTTGCATCTGCAGCCACCTGGCTGGAGGCAGTGTCACTGGGTGGACCTTAAGGTGTGGTGGTGGGTTTCAGATTTCAATCTAAAGATATGCAAAGTGTGCCTAGCTGGAGTTCCTGAAGTGTGCTGTGTGGCTTTTGGCTTTAGGCTTGTACTTCTCTCTCTCTGCTTGGACCTGTGAACACAGGCCAGCTTCTTCTGCCATTATGGAACTTCCCCTGGATCTGTAAGCTTCAGTAAATCCCTTCCTTCATAACTGTGCTTGGTCTGGAAGTTCATTTCAGCGAACCCAAAGCTGTCTGCTATACCCTGCTATTTATTTGTTTGAAAGAAAGAGAGAGAGAGAATAAATGGGCGTGCCAGGGCCTCTAGCCATTGCAAACAAACTCCAGACTCATGCTCCACCTTGTGCATCTGGCTTATGTGAGTCCTGGGGAATTGAATCCGGGTCCTTAGGCTTTGCAGGCAAGCGCCTCAGCTTAAAGTCCACATCCTTAGGGAAGCCTTCTCTCACACCATAGACAAGACCCACTCCCTGGAGGCTAGGGGTGTGCTCGCCTAGTGGCAGAGCACATTCAGCCTGTGTGAGTGAGGCATATGAGGTCCTGGGTTTTATGTTTAGCATTAAAAAAAAAAAATCATTGCAGTATGTCACCTGAGTCCTGAGTGCTCTGTAAACATTCCCCATAGAATTTATCATGGTTTTAGTTGGATGTTTGGTTAATTATTCACTTAGTATCTCAAATACTGTCGTCCAAAGCCTCGGGCAGTCAGCCTACGACTTTTTCCTGCGCTCCCTTCTTTCTTGACCTTTCTGTGATTGACTGCTTCAGTCTGTGGGTTCTTCCGTGTCTGCCCCGCCATGGCGGATTACCTTGGCTTCCTCCTAGTTTCTGTTTCCAGAGCTCAGTTTGCACACTTGGTGCCCCTTTCCCTCCTATGTAACCTCACAGCGCTCTCGATTCGTTTGCCACGTTTCATCTCTCTTCCCACAGTCACCCCTCAGTTTCTGTGGGAAGCTGGTTCCAGTAGCCTCCATAGATATCAGAATCCCAGCTGATCAAGTCCCCAATATGAAATAGAATTGGGGGCTGGGAAGATGGCTCAATGGTTAATGGTAATTCTTTGCAAAGCCTGCTAGCCCAGGTTCAATTGCCTAGCCACCCAAGTAAGCCAGATGTAAAAGTGGCACAAAACCTGTCTGAGGAACTGGCATGCCCCCCTCCCTCTTGACACACACTCACATGCATGTGTGCAAATAAATAAATAATTTGAGGCTGGGGAGATGGTTTAGCAGTTAAAGGCTCTTGCTTGCAGAGCCTGTGGCCCAGGTTCAATTTCCCAGTAACCACATAAAGCCAAATAGGCATTCCTTTGCTTTTTTAAATTATTTATTTATTTATTTATTTGAGAGAGAGAGAGAGAAAGAGAGAGAATGGACATACCAGGTCCTGTAGCCATTGGAAACAAACTCCAGGAGTATGCACCACCATGCACATTTGGCTGGGGAACCGAACCTGGGTCCTTAGACTTTACAGGCAAGTGCCTTAACCACAAAGCCCTTTCTCCAGCCCCCCCCTTTTTTTGAGGTAGGGTCTCTCTCTAGCCCAGGATGACCTGGAATTCACTATGTAGTCTCAGGTTGGCCTTGAACTCATGGAGATCATCTACCTTTGCCTCCCAAGTGCTGGGATTAAAGACATGCACCACCACACCTGGCAGGCATACCTTTGCGAGGCAAGAGACCCTGGAACACTTATACACACACATGTAAATAAAAAAAATGGGCAGGCCTGGTGGTGCACACCTTTAATCCCAGCACTTGGGTAGCAGAGGTAGGAGGACCGCCATGAGTTCAAGGCCACCCTGAGAGTACATAGTGAATTCCAGGACAGGCTGGGCTAGAGCAAGACCTACCTCTAAAAACCAACCAACCAACCAACCAAACAAACAAACAAATAAATAAATAAATAAATGGTATAGTGTTTGCATAGAACCCACACATCCTGCCATGTGGTTTAAATCACCTATAGGCTACTTAGGATACCTAACACAGTGTAAACATTCTGTAAGTACTAGCTATAGTGTATTGCTTAGGGAATAATGACAAGGAAAGAATCTAGATGTTTAGTATAGACACGGTGTTTTGAGTGATTTTTATCTGTGGTTGGGCTAATCCATGGACACAGAACCCATGATATGGTGGGCTGACTATAATGCAATGGCTTATTTTGTCTGTCTTCCTTCTTGAGGAGACTCTAAGCTGCAGGAAAACAGAGGCTATGCCTCAGTCACCTTTCATCCCCCAAACCTGGCACAGTGTCTTTAACACAGGAGGCACTGACAGATAATGAATAAATGAATGAATGAATGAAAAGGTGCATGAACATAAAAGTGCTTTGAAAAACTTAAGCTTGGCGTAAAATATAGGATATGGGCTAGAGAGATGGCTCAGTGGTTAAGGAGCTTGCCTGTAAAGCCTAAAGACCTTTGATTCCCCAGGACCCATGTAAAGCCAGATGCACAAAGTGGCACATGCATCTGGTGTTCTCTTGCAGTGGCTGGAGGCCCTGGTGCGCCTATTCTCTCTCCTCTCCTATCTCTCTGTCTCTTTCTCTCCTTCTCTGCTCGCAAACAAATAAAATATTAATATATACATATATATGATATTACTTTATTTTTTAATTAATTAATTTATTTATTCATTTGAGAGCGACAGACAGAGAGAGAAAGAGGCAGATAGAGAGAGAGAGACAGAGATTGGGCATGCCAGGGCCTCCAGCCACTGCAAATGAACTCCAGACACGTGCGCCCTCTTGTGTATCTGGCTAACGTGGGTCCTGGGGAATCGAGCCTCGAACCAGGGTCCTTAGGCTTCACAGGCAAGCGCTTAACCACTAAGCTATCTCTCCAGCCCTGATATTACTTTAGTTATAAGGACATGGACAGTTTAAAGTCACAAATCCCTGTCAAGCAGCTGAAGATGTGATGTGCTTGTGGGTCTCAATGTGCAGTGAGGGATTCCACTCCCAAGCCAAAATCTTGAAGACAAAGACGTCCCTGAGAACTCACTCAAGCCAAAACAGATGATGGCGACATTCTGGAAGAGCCACCATAAAGGCTAGGATGTCTTCCAGGACAAAATAACGGGGGCTGGAAATCAAATCAAATCTTCCCTGAGGGACTGGGGAGATGGTTCAGTGGTTAAAGGCACTTGCTTGCAAAACCTGATGGCCTGGGTTTGATCCCCTACTACCCACGTGAAGTCAGATGCACAAAGTGACGCACGCATCAGGAGTTTATTTGCAGTGGCAAGAGGCCATGGAGAGCTCATTCTCTCTCTCTCTGTCTCTCTCTCTCTGTCTCTCTCTCTTTCTCTCTCTGTATCTCAAACCACAACAACAAAAAGCTAGGTGAGGTGATGCATGCCTTTAATCCCAAGCACTCAGTGGCTGTGAGTTAGAGGCCTGGGACTACAGAGAGATCCAGGTCAGCCATGGCTAGAGTGAGACCCTACTTTGAAAAAAAACAAAAACGACACTACCACCAAGAAAAGCTGCTCACTTCCACTCATGTGTTAACTTCTAAGATGGAGAAGAATCATGTTCTATTTTTTTATTTTCCAAGGTAGGGTCTCACTCTAGCCCAGGCTGACCTTGAATTCACTATGTAGTCTCAGGGTGGCCTTAAACTCACGGCGATCCTCCTACCTCTGCCTCCCGAGTGCTGGGATAAAAGGCATGCGCCACCATGCCTGACCTTGTTCTATTATTTTAATGTCTGTTTTGAGTGCCAATATGGAGGGTTTTTAGTTCTGTTGACAAGGGAAAAGGCTAGTAGAGTGGTATATGTTCAACATTTACATTACACTCTTTAAAATTCTGACTTAAAATGCCTTATTGTCGAAATCCATTACTCCTGTGTCTTGTTTTTCTCTTAGGATGATTTGGAATTTAGTTGTGATCTGATCTTGGGTAAACAATATAAAATTACTTGAGCTTGACTTTGTTTTGTTTTGTTTTTTGTTTTTATGCTCCTCCATGGACAGAAAAGGCAGACAGTTCTGAAAGAGAGGCCCTCATGTCGGAACTCAAAATGATGACCCAGCTAGGGCACCACGAGAACATCGTGAACCTGCTGGGGGCGTGCACGTTGTCAGGTAAGCGGCTTCCCCAGAGGACTGCAGCCTGAGGACGGCCAGGGCCTCTAGCAGACAGTCTCACGCTGCTGGGATGAACTTTCAACCCAGGCACAGTTATGGAGGAAGGGACTTATTGAAGCTTACCGACACAGGGTGTAAGGTTCAGGGGTGACCAAGACCGCACAAACCACCCAGAGGCAAAGATGAAAGCCTTTATTCGGGAACAGCACGAGCTGCCAGGGCTGACTCGCCAGAGAGGAGCACAGCCCACCTAGCTTTCAGGTAGTGGGCTTTACAGGGCTTTCTTCAGTTGGAGAAAGGCGAGGAAGGGAAAAGAACTCATTTGTTAAGTTGAATTAAAAAAAGAGTTCCTTTAGGGGAGATCACTACGTTAACCATTTAGAATAGCTAGGGTGTGACAACAGAACAGTGAGCCAGTAACTTAAGAGATAAGGAGATAATGAGGAATGTGGATAATCCACTTTCCCATGCCTCTGTCACCATTCTGCTGACCGTGGTGACTCCATCTTCGGAGCTCCATCCTGACTTAACAGAGGGAAGTTCCGTAATGCCAGAAGAAGCTGGCTCCCATTCACAAAACAAAAAACAAAAACAAAACACACACACACACAAAAAAGCAATGGGCCACCAACACAAGCGAGCACACTTCAGGAACTCCACCTGTGAAACTCCAGCACTCTGCTTATCTTAGGCTGAAATTCAGATCCGTGCACCTAGAAGCAAACACCCTAGGCTCCACCCACAGTGATACCTCTTCTGGCCAGGCTGCTGGAGACCTAAAGCTTTACTAAAACTTAATCTGTTGGGGGACATCGGTTTGAATCTAGCTCAAGCGTTCATTCCAGCTCAAGTCTTCATTCCAGCTCAAGTCTTCATTCTAGCTAAATCCTTCATTCCAGCTCAAGTCTTCATTCCAGCTCAAGTCTTCATTCTAGCTAAATCCTTCATTCCAGCTCAAGTCTTCATTCCAGCTCAAGCCTTCATTCCAGCTCAAGTCTTCATTCTAGCTAAATCCTTCATTCCAGCTCAAGTCTTCATTCCAGCTCAAGTCTTCATTCCAGCTCAAGTCTTCATTCTAGCTAAATCCTTCATTCCAGCTCAAGTCTTCATTCCAGCTCAAGTCTTCATTCCAGCTCAAGTCTTCATTCTAGCTAAATCCTTCATTCCAGCTCAAGCCTTCATTCCAGCTCAAGTCTTCATTCTAGCTAAATCCTTCATTCCAGCTCAAGTCTTCATTCCAGCTCAAGTCTTCATTCCAGCTCAAGTCTTCATTCTAGCTAAATCCTTCATTCCAGCTCAAGTCTTCATTCCAGCTCAAGTCTTCATTCCAGCTCAAGTCTTCATTCTAGCTAAATCCTTCATTCCAGCTCAAGCCTTCATTCCAGCTCAAGCCTTCATTCCAGCTCAAGTCGTCATTCTCGCTCAAGTCTTTGTTCTAGCTCAAGTCTTCATTCTAGCTCAAGTCTTCATTCCACCTCAAGTCTTCATTCTAGCTCAAGTCTTCATTCCAGCTCAAGTCTTCATTCCAGCTCAAGCCTTCATTCTAGCTCAAGTCTTCATTCTAGCTCAATCCTTCATTCCAGCTCAAGTCTTCATTCCAGCTCAATCCTTCATTCCAGCTCAATCCTTCATTCCAGCTCAAGTCTTCATTCCAGCTCAATCCTTCATTCCAGCTCAAGTCTTCATTCCAGCTCAAGTCTTCATTTGAGCTCAAGTCTTCATTCCACCTCAAGTCTTCATTCCAGCTCAAGTCTTCATTCTAGCTCAAGTCTTCATTCCAGCTCAAGTCTTCATTCCACCTCAAGTCTTCATTCCAGCTCAATCCTTCATTCTAGCTCAAGTCTTCATTCCACCTCAAGTCTTCATTCCAGCTCAATCCTTCATTCTAGCTCAAGTCTTCATTCTAGCTCAATCCTTCATTCCAGCTCAAGTCTTCATTCTAGCACAATCCTTCATTCTAGCTCAAGCCTTCCTTCCAGCTCAAGCCCTTATTCTAGCTCAAGCCCTTATTCTAGCACAAGCCTTCATGACCCACCTGCCTTCCCTTAAACCCATGTTGTTCTTAAAGGTTTCACCATCCCTAACACCACCATGTGCTTAGGCCAGACTTTAATACGTTTACTTTGTGGGACACACAACTAGCATTTTCTTCCCAATTATAGATGGGAGAATCCAAGAGGCCAGTGGTATTTGTGAGGTCTTGTGTACAAGGACCAAAGAGAATGGTGAGAAAATGCCGATTTCCAGAGAAGTTTGAGCAAAAAGCTAAAGTAAAACTTAAAATATAAAATGTGATTGGCTCAGAAAAAGTATTTTCCCAAAGTCAGGGGAGAACTTATTCTTACATCTCACAGACTATGTCATATGCTACACAGAGTTCTGGAAAAATAGAATGTATACCTATAATTAAAACTGTAACTATTTCAGGACCAGTCTACTTGATTTTTGAGTATTGTTGCTATGGTGATCTTCTGAACTACCTAAGAAGTAAAAGAGAAAAATTTCACAGGACATGGACGGAAATTTTCAAGGAACATAATTTCAGTTTTTATCCCACTTTCCAATCACCTCCAAATTCCAGGTAAGAGACAAGAGTCAGGGTTTGAAAATTACACTCCGCAGGACATAGACACAAAGTGTGATCATTGCACGCCCCACTGACCAGTTCTTAAAGGCACTGTGTGGTCTACTGCTCTCGGACTTGGAGAAGTCATCTATCTGTGCTATAGAGTTTCCCATTATCTTGTTTTACCCCATAAAGTTTCAGTGACCCAGGGAAAACCAGCTCAGAAATATCAAATCAAAAAGTCCAGAATTAAACAACTCATAAGTTTTAAATAACTTTACTAGAGCTTAATATAATTGTTCTTTTTTAATTGTTATTAGTGAGTGGTTCATTTGTTACTATGCATAATTTATTAATGAAAGTTTATCATATATATGAAAAAAAAAAACAGTATACCGGGCTGGATAGATTGGCCAGAGGTTAAAGGTGCTTGCTTATAAAGCCTGATGGCTGAGGTTTGATTCCACAATACTCAGGCAAAGCTGGATGCACAAAGTGGTGCGTGTGTCTGGAGTGTGTTTGCAGTGACAGAAGGATCTGGTTCACCCATGCTTATTTTTTCTCTCTCTCTGCCTCTTTGTCTCTGTCCCTCTCATTAAATAAATAAATACAGGGGCTGGAGAGATGATTCAGTGGTTAAAGTTCTTACCTACAAAGCCTAATGACCCAGGTTTGATTCCTTAGTACCCATGTAAAGCCATATGCACAAAGTGACACATGCATCTGGAGTTTGTTTGCAGAGGCTATAAGCCCTGACACATCCATTCTCTTCATCCTTCTTCCCTCTATCTCTCTCTGCTTGCATATATATATATATATATATATTCTTTTTTAAATGAAAGAAAAAAATCAGTATATACTGGGCTTGCCACTATCTACAGTTTCAGGCATCCACTGGGGTAGACTTCTACCTGGAATGCACCACCCCCTGTGGACAAGGGAGGGTGACTGTAGTTTCCCTCTTGGGCTGAATCTATAAGACCTTCCCTTTTCTTCAATGGAACCACACACTCTCTCTCTCACTATCTCTCTAGCTGTGTCTAAATCAATACCCTAGATACGTATTTTATTTTGGGAAAGGTGTATTACTCAGTCTCTCAGGTCTACTGATTGCCACACAGGTATTGGCAGAGTGAAGACTGTTCCCAATGTCCTTGACATATTCATAGAGCACAGCTCATGCCCCGGGTACGAAGAGCTCTAAACTCCATAAAGTGGGTTTTTTAATATTAGGATAGATTGGTTGATGTGCTACGGGAGCAAAGTCAACCCCCGGTCACTTTGTCTCTGTGCTCCGCGTTGGACTTTCTACCATGTGCCTGGATCTTACCAGGATTCGGTGGTTTCAGTGGGCAGACAGGACGCCACCAGTAGTGTGTGCTGCCCTCCTCCTCAGCCTTGCCCCTTCCAGCTGATCACCTGTGTACCACAGCTGTGTGGCACCTTTCAGACAGAAGGGCTTCTCCAACAACTCATTGCCCATCTCCCTGCAGAGCTGACTTCTTCCCTGATTCCGAAGGAAGATTCACCAGAAACAGCTTTTCTGAGGACCCTTTGAAGATGTGTTTGAAATTCCCAGTTTTGTCCTCTTAGAACATAAGTTTCAGTTCAGGCCTTTGGCCTCGGGTCTCTCATGCAGAGACACGGCATCTTAAAGGCACAAGGCCCCATAGAGATCCCATGCATGTCTGAAGGCACTTGACCTTAGCCCTGGATAACCTTTACTTATTTACTCTCATTTCTCATTACACATGAAGAACTGAGAAAATTCAATGTCATAGTCATTCTTTCTCTTTTCCTGTTTTTCTTCTTTCTTTGTGCTTGTACATGTGGGGGCGGGGGCTCTAGGGGTCAGATCCAGGGCATACTCCGTTCATGCTATTCCACTGAGCTGCACCGCAGCCTACCATGTCTATTCTGACAACAGAGAATCTATCCTAACATACATGTGTGTGACCAGTAATTATGTCCTTTGACTCATTTAAAAAAAATTTTTTTAGGGGGCTGGAGAAATGGCTTAGCGGTTAAGGTGTTTACTTGCAAAGCCAAAGGACCCAGGTTTGATTCCCCAGGACCCACATAAGCCAGATGCACAAGGGGCACATGCATCTGGAGTTCATTTGCAGTGGCTAGAGGCCCTGGTGCACCCATTCTCTCTCTCTCGCTCACTCGCTTCTTTTTTTTGAGGTAGAGTTTCACTCCAGTCCAGAATGACCTGTAATTCACTATGTAGTTTCAGGGTGGCCTCAAACTCATGGTGATCCTCCTACTTGTGCCTACCAAGTGCTGGGATTAAAGGTGTGTGCCACCATGTCTGGCCCTCTCTCTGTCTCTGTTCTATCTCTTTCTCTTTCTGCTTGTGAATAAATAAATAAATAATTTAAAATTGCTTTTTTTTATTTATGTGTATATATATATGTATATGTGAGCACACCAGGGTCTCTTGTCACTGCAAATGAGTGCCCACCTAGCATTACATGGGTGGCTGGGGAATCGAATATAGGCCATCAAGCTTTGCAAGCAAGTGCCTTTAACTACTGAGCCATCTCCCCAGTTCTGTCCTTTGATTCATTTTGCTCACTGAGCTGTTAAATACACTAGCAATTATTTCTGGATTTTTTTTTTTTTTTTTGCTGAAAAGCATTAAGCCATTTTTCCAAAGATAATGGAAATTATAAATTGAGATAAACTCATATGTTGGAAAATGCTGAATCAATGTTTACTTATCTGTATCTATATGATACCTATCTATATCCTATACTTTTTAAAAGAATGCATTTATTTCATGGAGAAAGAAGATGAACTTTACAAAAGCAGTCTGGAAAAGAGGATGTTAAACTGAGGCTGTAGGTCAGGGGCAGAGTATGTGTCCAGCATGCACAGGGTCCTAGGTTCCTTCCCCAGCACCAACAATCAGCCAGGTGTGGTGGCACACGCCTTTAATCCCAGCACTCAGGAGGCAGAGGTAGGAGGATCGCCATGAGTTCAAGGCCACCCTGAGACTACATAGTGAATTCCAGGTCAGCCTGAGCTAGAGTGAGACCCTACCTCGAAAAACAAAAAAACAAAAAAACAAAAAAACAAAAAAACCCCAATCAAATAAACAAGCATGGAGGAGGGAAATGCTGGCACCAACACTTGGTGTATCCATACAAAATTTCAACTTAAAAAAAAATAAAGATAATTGGTAAAACACTGCAGTTTCTCAATAGCACATCTCTATTACATGAGCTCTTCAAAGGAATAGACCTTGGGTTTTGAAACAGAAGAATGAGGTATAATTCCTGGTTTCACTCCTTATAAGCTGCATGATTCAAATATTAATCTCACCTAATTTTTTTTTTGTTGTTGTTTGTTTGTTTGTTTTTTGAGGTAGGGTTTCACTCTAGCCCAGGCTGACCTAGAATTCACTAGTTAATCTCAGGGTGGCCTCGAACTCATGGTGATCTTCTTTCCTCTGCCTCCCGAGTGCTGGGATTAAAGGCGTGTGCCACCCTCCTGGCAATGGCATGTTCTTTCAATACCCAGTTTGTATTATGACAGTGGCCAAGTGATCACTTTTACCTAGTTAGATCAGCCAACCTTATTCCCCAGAGTTTTTGTTTTTTGAGGCAAGCCCAACAGATTGCTTTTTTTTTGTTTTGCTTTTTTGTTTTGTGTGTGTGTGAGAGAGAAAATTGGTGTGCCAGGACCTCTAGCCACTGTAATTGAACTCCATATGTGTGCGCCCCCCTGTGTGCATGTGCGACCTTGTGTGCTTGTGTCACCTTGTGCATCTGGCTTACGTGGGACCTGGAGAGTAGAACATGGGTCCTTGGGCTTCACAGGCAAGTGCCTTCCTTAACTGCCAAGCCATCTCTCCAGCCCCCACCTCAGATGTTTTTAATGCATACATTGTACCATTGACAGGTTGGCCGTGTGCTTTTGATCTAAAAGCCCATTTGTAATTGCTGTAATTTGTAATCCTCTGATGGATTGTACTTTTTTAAAACTATACATCTGCTCAGAGAAAGAATGTAAGTAATGAACAAATTTCTTTTTGACAGTATGCCTAGTTCAAGAGAAGTTCAAACACACCGGGACTTGGATCAGATCTCGGGGTTTAATGGGAATTCAACTCATTCCGAAGGTAATATTTTCTTTTAATGAGTAGCAGTTTAAAATGGAGATAGGTACAAGAGTTTCACGTTGCATTTTTTTGGAAGTGCAGTGGTAGAAGAGTTTTCTTCCTTGCTAATGTCAGTTATAGGTGTTAAACGTGCACCTCTGCTTGGAAAGTTAAAAAGCCCATAGTGACAAATTTCATGTCCACAGTCGACTGATAGATACTGAAGAGTGTTTTATTTGGACAAGTTATTCTTTTTAAAGTCAAAAGCTAACTAGAGGGCTGGGAAGATGGCTCAGCAATTAAAGGCACTTGCTTGCAAAGCCTCATGTCCTGGGTTTGATTCCCCAGTACCCACGTAAAGCCAGATGCACAAAGTGACACATGTGTCTGGAGTTTGTTTGCAGTGGCAAGAGGCTCTGGTGCGCTCATTCCCTCTCTCTGTTTCTCTCTTTTTGTCTTTGTGGGTTTTTTTTTTTTTTTCAAGGTAGGGTCTTGCTCTAGCCCAGGCTGATGTGGAATTCACTATGTAGTGTCAGGGTGGCCTCGAACTTGTGGCGATCCTCCTATCTCTGCCTCCTGAGTGCTGGGATTAAAGGTGTGTGCCACCACGCCTGGCTCCCTCTTTCTCTGTACTTACAAGTAAATAAATAATTTAATAGCTAATTAGAGTGAGCATAGTTAACATCTACTCCTTAGCTTTTGGACTGGATGGCTCTGAACATGTTAGTTGGATATTGGAGTCACGAGTTCTTATTTATAAAATGAGCCTTAGTCATTAACCCCTTCCTCACGGGACTGTGACAAGGAATAAACCATAGACCATGAAATACAAAATACGGTTTATAAAATAGGCTAGATATTCAGTGTTCATTCCTTTTCCAATTTGACAAATTTTTACCTAGTTGTGGGGGCAGGTGTCAAGCACCGGGTAGCCATTGATCGTGTAGGGAATTCATCTTTGTGTGGCCGAGGCAGGCTGCTCCACTCAGCACAAATGCAAACAGTGCTTCTGGGACAGTGATGTGACACCACCGCGTCCCTGCATGTCCAGTACCCGTCAAGAGACAAAACTGGCTGGGCGTGGTGGCACACTCCTTTAATCCTAGCACTCAGGAGGCAGAGGTGAGAGGATCGCCATGAGTTCGAGGCCAGCCTGGGACCGCGTAGTGAATTCCAGGTCAGGCTGGGCTAGAGTGAGACTCTACTATGAAAAAAAAAAAAAAGACAAAACTGCAACAAATTTAAAGTTCTCCATCATATTGACTTGGTCAATATTTCCAGAAAAATAGAGTAAGTGTTCAAATCGGCTGAGGAAGCATGGTTGGTTTTAAAGACAGAAAAGGGCTGAAGAAAGTAGAAGCAAAGAACCAGCTGTTCATTTCATAGTTTTCTTGGGGAAAATAAGACAGTAACTGATCGGTTAATGTCTGGTTACTTCAGGTTGATTGTTATGTGTGGCAGGGAGGGGGTGCTAAAAGAAGCGTGCTAAGGGAGGGGTGCTAAGGGTTGAAGCAAAGGCCGTTTCACTATCTTACTGACTGAAACTGGCCTAAGTGGGAAATTTGGTTGTTAACTTCTCTTGGTGTCTCAGAAGGTCAGATAGCAAAGGTCCTTTCCCTTTGTGGTATAGCAGGGGTGACACCATCTTGGTTTGGTTTGTTTGAGTTTCGTTCAAGCCAAAGATCTCCTGGCCTTGCCTGCGACCGTAACTTTCTCATAGAAGATTGATTTAACAGGGCAGCTTCTTCATGTTCAGGGAGAAGTGACGACTGGCTGTATTTTGCAGATGAGGTTGAGTATGAAAACCAAAAAAAGGTGGAGGAAGAGGAAGACTTCAATGTACTCACGTTCGAAGACCTTCTGTGCTTTGCGTACCAAGTTGCCAAAGGAATGGAATTTCTGGAATTTAAGTCGGTAAGTTCCTTTAAAGAGAAGAAAAGTATAAAAAGATAATTACAAAAATGTGCTTAGATGTAATTATGAAAAAGAAATGTGCTTCTATTTTTTCTTCTGTATTTTAACCTGTCTTGCCTGTCCCTTCTCCCTGACGCTATTGAAGTAAACTAGAATGTTATCTATGGAGCATAAAGGCAGAGTCCTTTCTTAGAACGTGTGTGTGTGTGTGTGTGTGTGTGTGCTCGCGCGCACGCGCATGCATGTGTGTGCACTATATTATTTGTAGATAGGTGTATATATCCAGAGAGAAGCTCAAGATAGGAAGTCTTTAGAAATTCCCTGGGGATGGAGAGATGGCTTAGTGGTTAAGGCACTTGCCTGCAAAGCCAAAGGACCCAGGCTGAATTCCCCAGGACCCACATAAGCCAGATGCACAAGGTGGCACATGTGTCTGGAATTCGTTTGCAGCAGCTGGAAGCCCTAGTGTGCCCATTCTCTCTTTCTCTCTCTCTCCATTCTCTCTCTCTCTCTCTGTCTATCTGCCTCTCTCACAAATAAATAAATGATTTTTTAAAAAGAAATTCCAATCAAGTGTCAGGCATGATGGTGCACACCTTTAATCCCAGCACTTGGGAGGATCACTGTGAGTTCAAGGTCAACCTGAGACTACATAGCTAGAGTGAGACCTTGCCTTAGGAAAAAAAAAGGAAATCCCAATCAAAAAATGAAGTATAGTGTTGTTGGCTCCTACTTGGATTTGAGTTGCATCCCACACACATAGCCTTTGATTTCAAGGGTAAGGAGAGGTTCCAACTCAACATGCTCTGTGTGCCCCCCGGGACCTGGGTGTGTGCATATTGCGTCCATGTGCTGTGAATCAACCCTATAGGCCCTCTGCATTCCCAGTGGCTAACTCCATATCCACAAGGCTGTGTCAACACGGCCATAGAGAACCTGCCTCACATCCCGGTCTCCCCCAGGTTAGCATTCTTGCTGTTACTCTCAGCCCTGCTGCCTTGACAGCGGATTGAAGCCACTTCTCTGGCTATTTTCTTTTATCATTTTCTTCCTTTGAGGGACAGAGGGAACCACTCCCCACCCTCCTCTGCTAAAGGCTCAAGTCTTTAAGATTGCTGGAAAAAAAAAATGGTCGTAAGCAGATTAACAGGAAAAAAAAGCCATGCAACTTTTTTTTTTAATATGCATGTGTGTGTGATCCATACAAAATATTAACTAGACTGGGGCTGGAGAGATTGCTCAGTGGTTAAGGCACTTGCCTGCAAAGCCTAATAACCTGAGTTCAATTCCCCAGTACCCACATGAAGCCAGATGCACAAAGAGGTGCATGCACCTGGAATTTGTTTGCAGCTGATAGAGGCCTTGGTGCCCCCCCCCCCTGCTTGCAAAAAAAAATTTTTTTTAAAGCTTTTTTTAAAAAAATTAAGGGGCTGGAGAGATGGCTTAGTGGTTAAGGTGCATGCCCTGCGAAGCCTAAGGACCCGGGTTTGATTCTCCAGGACCCACGTAAGCCAGATGCACATGGTGGCACATGCGTCTGAAGTTCATTTGTAGTGGCTAAAGGCCCTGGCATGCCCATTCTCTCTCTCTCTCTCTCTCTTCCCCTCTCTCTGTCTGTAATAAATAAATAAATTAATTAATTAAAAAAGGTATCAGCTCGAAGGGCTAAGTTGTTGAACCTTAAACATGCTGTTCAGAAAGTGGGGTGTGTAGCCGAGGAGTTGGGCTGCCGAGTTCACTCGGTTTGTTGCCATCACGAGGTAGCCTACCATCTGTCATCCGTAGCGAAGCTGAAGCCAGGAAGAGAGTTCACTCCGCTGGCTCACTCCACGACAGTGACAGTCTCGTCTGTTTCTTGTAGTGTGTTCATAGAGACCTGGCAGCCAGGAACGTGCTGGTCACGCACGGGAAGGTGGTGAAGATCTGTGACTTCGGACTGGCCAGAGACATCCTCACCGACTCCAGCTATGTTGTCCGGGGCAACGTGAGGCTGCCCTGCCCCCCCCCCCCCGTCTATGTTTTGTCATGATTATAGGAAACATCTGCACTCGCTCTAATGCGTTTTTTGATTTATGGCAACATAAAGAAAAACCCTTCTAGCAGTTTGCTCATTTAGGCTTAAAAGATTTCTCTGCAGCTTAATAAGAGCTGAACGAAATAGCCAAACACCCGTCCTTGGGCTAGCACATGCATGTGCTCTTCACGTGAGAAAGCAAAAACATATTCACTTGCATTTAGTTCAGTATCCATAACTAGAAGGTGGCTGTCGAGTTTTGTTCACAATCATGAGAAAAACAGATAGTTACAGCAAGGCATTTTTAAAAACACTTGACACGTAAATATTAAGTGTAAAATGTAAAAGGCTTAAATTTTAACTAATGAGTATCTGTCCTCCTGCTAGTATTAATGCAGGAAGACCTAAAACATGAGTGAACTTACTTGTTAAAAAAAGAATGGAAAAATGGGCAGTGGACAGGGACGTGGTTCAGTTGGCAGAGGGCTTACCTGGCCTGCACGAAGCCCTGGGTTCAATCTTTAGCACTGTATAAAACTGGGCACGGCGCCACACACCTGTAATCCCAGCACTTAGGAGGTAGAGGCTGGCTGATCTGAAGTTCAAGGCTTTCTTTAGTTATATAGTGAGTTTGGGGACAGCCTAGACTACATAAGACCCTATCTGAAAAACCAACGCCCCCCCCCAAAAAAAACCCAGAAAAATAAAGATAGCTAAGGGGCTATGGTATGTGTGACTTAGAATATATGAGGCTCTGGGTTCAATCCCCAAATCTAAGGGAAAAACAATTATCACATGTGGGTTTAAGTCTCTGTTCTACTTCTGTTTTTTGTTTTGTTTTGTTTTGTTTTGTTGTTTTTTGCCTCCATTTTTGGGATTTCTTTCTGCATTATTGTCTCTAGTTGTGAAATAATAACAGCTAATAACAAATAATAGTTTAGTTCTTAGCGTGTGCTAAGCACTCTGTTGGATGTTTTACATATAATTTATTCAGTCCTCAAAGCACTCACGTTGAGGTAAAGAAAATCAACTTGCCTGTGGTTATACAGCACGTGGATTTGAACATGAACAGTTTACACTTCAAGTCTTCACCACCCACCCTGGTCCTGGGTTTGTTGCCCATAAAGGCATGGTATTTGCTTTCTAGATTTATGTACATAAACCAATAAGATCAACATCAAAGCCCATTGTTCGTGGTAATCATCCCATAAATGTGGCAAATCAAATTAATCTGTATTGCCACTAGAGTCAAATAATCACCTAATTTGCTTAAAGTTTGCTCCCAGTAATGACAGCTAGAGCCATAAAATTGTTCCCTGCTTCTATGTGGTTATGCAGTTTCTGCCCTATCGGCTGGGCGTTTCTTATGCAAGAAGGTGAATTCCATTCAGAATCCTTTGTTCGTGAGTCACACATACCATACCGGCCTCTGGCTCATTCTTCTCCTCCATTTGTGTAGGATTTAAAAGAGGGTTTCTTTCTGGGGCTATGATTTTTAATTTTTTTTAAATTTATTTATTTGAGAATGACAGACAGAGAGAGAAAGAGGCAGAGAGAGAGAGAGAGAGAGAGAGAATGGGCACACCAGGACCTCCAACCACTGCAAACGAACTCAAGATGCGTGCACCACCTTGTGCATCTGGCTTTACGTGGTACTAGGGAATTGAACCTGGGTCCTTAGGCTTTGCAGGCAAGCTCCTTAACCACTGTGACAGCTCTTTCTTAACAGAAAGTAACTATTTTCTCTTTCGTTTTCCAGTTTTACATATAAGCCTGTGTTCAAGATGACTTTTAAAATAGTGCTTTTTTTATGCTACTTTTTGTTTTGTTTTGTTTTGTTCTTTGTATGTAGTAAACTTGCAAAAGGAACACATCTAGTATGCCACCTGTCTTCCCCCCACCACCCCCCAGGTAACTCTAGCCGAGGCTAACTTGGAATTCACTATATAGCCTCAGGGTGACCCTCCTACCTCTGCCTCCCAAGCGTTGGGATCAAAGGTGTGAGCCACCACACCCGACTTTCTTGCTGCTCTTATTACAATGTTAGCTTGAAAGTGAAAAGCTTCCACTTGAGGAATGTGATTTTATTTATTCATTTATGTTTTGGTTTTTCAAGGTAGGGTCTCACTCTAGCTCAAGCTGACCTGGGATTCACTATGTAGCCTCAGGGTGGCCTTGAACTCACGGTGATCCTCCTACCTCTGCCTCCCAAGTGCTGAGATTAAAGGCGCGCACCAACATGCCTGGCTTTAAATTTGTATTTATTTATTTATTTAGAGAGTACGGGCATCTCAGAGCCTTCTGCCACTGCAACTTAACTCCAGACACATGTGCCACTTTGTGCGTCTGGCTTTCTGTGGGTACTGGGGAACCAAATCCAGGCCATCAGGCTTTGCAAGCAAGCACCTTTAACTGCTGAGCCATTCCAAAAGTCCTGATTTAAAACAAAACAAAACAAAACAAAAAACTGAACATTATGAGTGGCCTTAGGGCCGGGCATGGGGGCACACACCTTTAATCAGAGGTAGGAGGATCGCCATGAGTTCGAGGCCACCCTGAGACTACAGAGCGAATTCCAGGTCAGCCTGGGCTACAGTGAGACCCTACCTTGAAGAACCAAAATAAATAAATAAATAAATAAATAAATAAATGAATAAAAGAGTGGCCTTAGGGCTGGAGCCTAGGAGCTAGCCCAGTGAGCAAAGTGTTTGCCGCACAAGCATAAGGACCTGAGTTAGAGCCCCAGAACCCACCTAAAATGCCAGGCCAAGCACACAATCGCGACGCTTGAGAGGCCGAACCACAAGGACTCCCACGGTTCACTGGCTAGCTACTCCAGTCAGTGAGAGGTTCTGTGTAACGAAGTAAGGTGAAGAGCCATTGAGAAAAACACGCAACGCCGTTGACCCCTGGTCTCCACATGCACACATGCTACTGCACACACATGAGCACCCACATCCATGGACACATAAACACACATGTACACACACACACACACACACACACACGCCAAAAAAAAAAAAAAAAAAGAGAGTGGTCTAATGGAGATGACAAATTTTTACCACTTAACAAAAGAAGCCAGGCACAGTGGGGCCCCCCTTTAATTCCCAGAGAAGGCAAAAGATCACTGTGAGTTCAAGGCCAGCCTGGGACTACAGAGTGAAATCCAAGCCACCCTGGGCTAGAGTGAAACCCTACCTCAAAAGAAAAAAGAAAGAAAGAAAGCGAAAAAGAAAGAGCTGGGCATGGTGGCTCACCCCTTTAATCCCAGCACTCGGGAGGCAGAGGTAAGAGGATTGCCGTGAGTTCAAGGTCAGCCTGGGACTACATAGTGAATTGCAGGACAGCCTGGGATAGAGTGAGACCCTACCTCAAAAAAAAAAAAAAAAAAGAAAGAAAGAAAGAAAGAGTCCTGGGTTCTACACACGGAAAATGCATATGCTCTCCTCTTGTGTCTCCCACAGGCACGCCTGCCCGTGAAATGGATGGCACCCGAGAGCTTATTTGAAGGGATCTATACAATTAAGAGTGACGTCTGGTCCTATGGGATATTGCTCTGGGAGATATTCTCGCTTGGTACGTCTGGTGCACCTGGTCGGCCTCTCTGGGGCTCCCAGCTTTGTGATCCCTCTCGCTCTGCACCCTTCCTTCACCCCTTTCCCTCTCAAATCAGAGGTGGGTAAAATGCCAGCCAGGCGCTCCAGCAGCTCTTGCTTCTCTTGCCACTGTGTGTTGTTTGCTGATGTCCAGGAGTCTGTCTTCCCAGACTGTCTGCAAGCCTCTGGGAAGCCTGTGACTTTCTGACCCATATGCAGCCTTACGTGCAGGCTGCGTTGGCACTTGGGGAACTCCCTGTGCAGGTTCACCAACTGGATGGATGGGTGGAGGCCCGGTCCCACTGCTCTCGTGTTTTTCTCAGGTGTGAATCCTTACCCTGGCATTCCCGTCGATGCTAACTTCTACAAACTGATTCAGAGTGGATTTAAAATGGATCAGCCGTTCTATGCCACAGAAGAAATGTAAGTGCAAATCAGACCGTGGATCAGTTGAAATCACAAATGTAATGTACTGTAAATCTACTTTTAAATGCATGCCAAAAAAAGGGGGGGGGGGGTTAAGGACTGGAGAGATGGTTCAGTGGTAAAGGCATTTGCTAGCAAAATCTTAACAGCCCAGTGCCCACATAAAGCCAGATGCACTAAGTGGTGCATGTGTCTGGAGTTCGTTTCTAATGGCAGGTGGCCCTGGTGTGCCCATTCTCTCTCTCTCTTTATTTCTCTCTCTCTCTCTCTTTGTCAAATAAATAAATAAAAATTTTAAAAGTTCAACACCTTTAATGCCAACTTCACATGCTTTCTCCTTAAAAATCAGCAGAGAAATAGGGAAGGGCATGGTGATACTTGGCTGAGTTAACAAGCCAGCCTGGGCTTCTGAAGACATAAAGAAGCAGAGCAAAGGCCTTTTCTTTTGTGGGAGCTCTCCTGGGTTCAGAGAGTTCCGTCCTTTGCTGGAGGACTCATGAGGATTTCATTTCACCTCCAGTTTCTTCCTTGCTGTGCACCTCTGTCCATCATCCGTTTCCCCTTCCTGTTGTGGTACAAATCCATGAACTGCTTTGCATAAGCTGCTTCACAGTGTGGAAAAGGTTGTTTGACTCCACTTCCATTTCTCATCATTTTTCTATTATTATTATTATTATATTATTATTATTTTGGTGGTAGGGTCTCACTCTAGCTCAGGCTGACCTGGAATTCACTATGTAGTCTCAGAGCAGCCTTGAACTCACAGTGATCCTCCTACCTCTGCCTCCAAGTGCTGGGATTAAAGGTGTGTGCCACCATGCCCAGCTTCTATTTTTTTTTTTTTTGAGAGAGAGAGAATTGGCACACCAGGGCCTCAGCTACTCTCATCAAATGTCAGATGCTTGTGCCACCTAGTGGGCAAGTGCGACCTTGCACTTGCCTCACCTTTGTGCATCTGGCTTATGTGGGATGTGGAGAGTTGAACATGGGTCCTTAGGCTTCACAAGCAAGCGTCTTAATGACTAATTCTCTCATCTTTTAAAATTATTTATTTATTTGTGAGTGTGTGTGTATGAGAGAGAGAGAGAGAGAAAGAAGCAGAGAGAGAGAATTGGCATGCCAGGGTCTCCAGCCACTGCAAACTAACTCCAAACACATGTACCACTTTTTACATCTGGCTTTACTTGGGACCTGGGGAATTGAACCTGGGCCCTTTGTCTTTGCAGGTGAGTACCTTAACCACTAAGCTATCTCTCCAGCGCCCATTTCTCATCTTGATTCTTGTTCTTTGGCTCTTACAGATACTTCATAATGCAATCCTGCTGGGCTTTTGACTCAAAGAAACGACCGTCCTTCCCTAACCTGACTTCCTTTCTGGGATGTCAGCTGGCCAGTGCAGAAGAAGCGGTACGTAGCGGCTGTGACGCCATAAACCATTCCTGAGAGGAAACTGGTCAGTGGTAATAACACTGTTGACATCCTCGGATCCAAATGTACCAAGTTGTCGTTCTCAATACAGGTTGTCTAGATTGTCCCTTCAGCGTTGACAGAGTAAGACCTAATTATTGATGATTTATAAATATTTTTATTTACTTACTAGGAAGAGAGGGGGATGAGCATGCCAGGGCTGCAGATGAGCTCCAGATTTTATGCACCCCTTTGTGCATCTGGCTTTACATGAGTACTGGGGAATTGAACCCAGGACAGCAGCCTTTGCAAGCAAGTGCCTGTAACCACTGAGCTGTCTCTTCAATGGGACTGATATGGTTTTTTTTGTTTTGTTTTATTTTTTGAGGTAGGGTCTCACCCTAGTCCAGGCTGACCTGGAATTCACTATGTAGTCTCAGGCTGGCCTCGAACTCTATCTGCCTCCTAACTCTGCCTCCCGAGTGCTGGGATTAAAGGAGTGCACCACCACACCTGGCTTCTGATGTGATTTTTTTTTGGGGGGGGGGGGAGTTTGGTTTTTCGAGGAAGAGTCTCACTCTAGCCCAGGCTGACCTGTAATTCACTGTGGAGTCTCAGGGTGGCCTCGATTCTGATGTGTTTTTAAAGGATTACAAAAAAAATACTCTCCTGAAGATTTCATTCAACTGATAAATAAATCAAAGCTGTCAAGGGTGCAGAGCAGAGGATCTGACAAGTAAATAAAACTTAGCTCTGGAGAAGCTACTAGTCTTTTCTAATTCAGCATGAGGCATGAGCACAGAGACATCCCGCAGCTTGGCCCTGGGCTCCGGAGCCTGGGAGGAGTCTGGCCTGGCGCGAGGGGACTCTGATGCCAGCCTGCACGCCACTCCTAACAGATGGGTCTCGATGCAACCCACTTTATTCTCTGGCTCCCACGTTCTCATCTGTAAAACAAGTTGCCAAGCCAGACGATCATGGAGCTTTAGGAACTTGGAATCACCTTGCTAATTCTTCCATTCAGCACAGTTGGTAGAGTGGCCAGAGCCATCCCCGATGAAGTGAACAAGTGTGGAACCTTGAATCCCCAAAACCCAGGTTCAAATCTTTGTTCCATCACTTATATCTCATATGATCTGATCATCATTTAGTCTTTTTTGAGGTGGGGAGTCATTCTCTGTTTCCTTTTTATTTATTTATTTATTTGAGAGAGAATGTGAGTGAGAGAATGGGTGTGCCAGGGCCTCTAGCCACTGCAAATGAACTTCAGACGCATGTGCCACCTCGTGCATCTGGCTTTATTTACATGGGTACTGGGGAAACGAACTTGAGTCCCTTGGCTTTGCCAGCAAACGCCTTCACTGCTAAGCCATCTCTCCAGCCCTCTGTTTCCTTTGACCACATACTAAGAAATTAGTATTAGTATCAGACGTCAGTTAAATGTAAATCTAAGCTGGGCACGGTGACACACGTGTCTGCAACCCCAGCACTTGGGGACACTAAGGTAGGAAGATTGTGACTTCAAGGCCAGCTTGCACTGCATAGCAAGAAAAAAAATAATAAAAATCTCAAAAAGAAAAATGAAAAGGCAGTCTGATTTATTCAGTGGATTGTCTGCTCTACAAAGGGCTGAGTCCATTTTCACGTCTCAGTTCTGTTCTCTGCTGTGACGGCATGCATCCATCTGTTACGGATTTTTTTTTTCAATTTCATATAGAAGCCGTTGTCAGGGAATTTAGGTCAAAAGGCTTGGAAATGGAAAGCCCCGAGGGACATAAGTGGGCGGTCAGGCACATGACTGCCTGTGAGCAGCTAATGACACTGGAAGATAATGGAAAGGCCGAGTTACAGAAAAGAGGAAGAAATGAGTCTGTGAAGTCGAGAGGAAAGGATTGGCGCATGTTTCCCATTAGGTAGCGGGGTTCGGATTCGTGGGCTAGCCTGATGAGAGCTAGTCTATGAAGAATGAGGAACATTTTGGAGGGCGAATGGGATGTTCCAGGCCGAAGGAATAATTGAAACAAACTTCAGCCCCGGGGAAAGTGAGTGGACAGCAATGGCTGTGGGTGACGTGTGGCGTGAAGAGGACCGTGGAGGCAGGGAGGATTGTGCAAAGGGTGCAGCCAGGGTGGGATCCACTGCCCACGGGCCCCTCGGCTTGTTCAGAGCCCTTCCCCTCCGCTCAGGAAGCCCGCAAGACACGGTGCCCTGTCTGATCAAGGAACGATCTACCAGCTTCTCATCCGGGTCCTCGCCCCTGTCTGCCCCGGGCCCCTCCGTGGAAGGTTCTTTTCCTGCTGGCCTCTGTGGCATCCCGGCGGCTCCTGCAAGCGAGCGCCCCCGTGCGGGAGGGTGAATCCAAAGCAAGGCCTGCGCCTGTCAAGAAGGAGACCATGGTCAGGCCCACGTGCCTACTCTGCTGGATATTTACTTACTTCTTTATTTTTCCTGTGGTATTAGGCATGGAACCCACAGGCAGGCTAAACCCCCAGCCCACTGTCAGACACTTCTTCCCCCGTTGGTGTATGCATATGTGGTGTGGTGTGGTGTGTGCAGTTAAGCATGCATCATGCGCGCACATGTGAAGGGCAGAGGAAGCAGTTGTTCTTCTACATTATTTCCTTTCTAAAAATATTTTAAAATTTATTTTTATTTATCTGACAGTGAGAGAGAGGGAGACAGAGAGAGAGAATGGAATGGGCATGCCCGGGCTTCTAGCCACTGCAGATGAACTCCAGACGCATGCGCCCCTTGTGCATCTGGTTTACGTGGGTACTGGGGAATTGAACCTAGGTCCTTAGGCTTCACAAGCAAGCGCTAAACCATCTCTCAGCCCTCTTCCACGTTATTTCTTTGAGACGGACTCTCTCGCTGAAGCCTAGAACTCACCGTTTTTTGGCTAGAGTGACTGACCAGCAAGCCTTAGTAACCCTCCTGTCTCTGTAACGGCCCTCAGTGCTGTGGGGACAGGCATGCACAGATTTATACATGGGTGGCAAGGATTGAACTCAGGTCCTCATGCTTGTGCAGCAAGTGCTCATGCCCACTGAGCCATCTCTGCCTCACTGCCCTCGCTGCTGGGCACCTTGGCACACAGGGCCTAATCCATACAAGGGTATGACAGAGCTGGCTGCTGTGAGCCAACCCTTGCTTCTCTGGTGGTGACATCGCCTCTCTTTTTCTTTTCTTTCTTTCTTTCTTTTTTTTTTTTTTTTTTTGAGGCAGGGTCTCACTCTGGTCCAGGCTGACCTGGAATTCACTATGGAGTCTCAGGGTGGCCTTGAACTCACGGCGATCCTCCTACCTCTGCCTCCCGAGTGCCGGGGTGAAAGGCGTGTGCCACCACGCCCAGCTATCTCTCTGTTTCATCAGCACAGTCCCATGTATTCCCTGGGATAATCTGGGCCCATGTGAGTGGCTGTGCAGAAACGTTGGCTTTGTTTTCCTCAGGGACTGGGGAAGGAAGATGTAACTCAGAACCCAACTTGGTTGGTCTGACTTAGAATTTATTTGACTTTATGATGGTGTGAAATCACACCCATGCCACATGGCCTTCCATGTTCAGTACAGGATCCCACTAATCCCATGACATGTTCGTCACATTAAAGTAGGCTTTGTCTGGCCCGAGTTTTCCCAACAGTGTGCATTTGTGTGTGTGCGGCGTGTGTGCAGGCACATGTGTGTGTGTGTGTGTGTGATTGCACGTGTGCCCGTGCACGTCCATGTGGTGGTCAGAGGTTGACTCCGCGTGTCTTCCTCATTCTCTCTCCACCTTGTGCTTTGAAACAGGGTCTCTGAACCTAGAGCTCACCCATTCAGCTAGACTGACCAGCCCGCATGCCCCAAGGACTCCCTGTCTTGGCCTCTCCGGCACCAGGATTATAGGCACGCACCTACCACTCAGAAGTTTAACATGGGTGCTGGGGATTCGAATCTCACCCCTGCCCAGCAAGCATTTTATCCATGGAGCTTTCTCCCCATTCCTCCCTTTTATTTTGGAAAAAAAATAAAAAGTCAAGGGCTGGAGATATGGCTTAGCAGTTAAGGCACAATGACCTGGATCACCCCGGTTCAATTCCTCAGCACCCATGTAAAAGCCAGGTGCACAAAGTGCCACATGTATCTGGAGTTCATTTGCAGTGGCTAGAGGCCCTGGCATGCCCATTCCCTCCACTCCCACACTCTCCTTGCAAATAAATAAATAAAAATATTTTTTAAAAACTTCAAAGGCAGCCAGGCATGGTGGCGCACACCTTTAATCCCAGCACTTGGGAGGCAGAGGTAGGAGGATCGCCATGAGTTCAAGGCCACCCTGAGACTATATAGTGAGTTCCACGTCAGCCTGGGCTAGCTGAAACTCTACCTAGAAAAAAAACAAAAAACAAACTTCAAAGCCACAAAAGTCCCAAGTAAAAATTTAAGCATTCTTAAGTATTGGTCCCTGAATTAATTGCAATAAAGATTACATTTCTGGGCTGGAGAGATGGGTTAGCGGTTAAGCGCTTGCCTGTGAGAAGCCTAAGGACCCCAGTTCGAGGCTCGATTCCCCAGGACCCACGTAAGCCAGATGCACAAGTTGGCGCATGCATCTGGAGTTTGTAGTGGCTGGAGGCCCTGGCGCACCCATTCTCTCTCTCTCTCTCTCTCTCTCTCTGTCTCTCTCTCTGCCTCCTTCTCTCTGTTTGTTGCTCTCAAATAAATAAATAAATAAAAATAAACAAAAAATATTTAAAAAAAAATTTTTTTAAAGAATACATTTCTTCTTGTGGTCATTCTCTTTTATGGCTTTTCTGCGTGTCTTTACAGTTTGTGAAGTGATGCTTTATAGCTAAAAGTGGACCCGTGGTGGTGTATGCAGGTAGCAAACTGCCGGTGAAGTGCGGGCAGGAGGATCAGGAGTTCAAGGCCAGCCTGTGTTACACATTTGGGCTGGGGAGATGGCTCAGCAGTTACAGGCACTTGCTTGCAAAGCCTGCCAGCCTGGAGTTCAAATCCCCAGTAACACATAAAGCCAGATGCACACTGTGGCACTTATGTCTGGAGTTTGTTCGCAGTGGCAAGAAGCCCTGGTGCGTCCACTCCCGCTTCCCCACGGTATGCACGTGTGCAGATAAATAAAATATTTAAAAAAAAGAATAGAAACAATAATTACATAAAATGTTTGACGCTGACTTCATTTCTCCACGAATAAAAGGACCAGTATTGTCAGTTAATGTGTAAATTGTCTCTCCGTTGTATGCATAATAAAAGTAATGATCGGGTTTTGTTTTTTGTTTTATGGATTTTTTGTTGTTGTTGTTTTGTTGTTTTTTGAAGTAGGGTCTCACTCTAGCCCAGGCTGACCTGGAATTCACTATGTAGTCTCAGGGTGGCCTCAAACTCACGGCGATCCTCCTACCTCTGCCTCCTGAGTGCTGGGATTAAAGGTGTACGCCACCACGCCCGGCATTGACCGGTTTTTATCTCAGCCTCTCGCCGTATGGGCACAGAGCTTGCAAGTGTGAATCACATGGTGATCTTTTCTGTCCTTCCCGCATGCAGATGTATCAGAACACGGACGGCCACGTTTCAGAACGCCCTTCCAGCTACCAAAACAGGCGGGCACTCAGCAGAGAGGTGGGATCCGAGCCGCCCTCTCCACAGGCCCAGGTGAAGATTCACAGAGAAACAAGTCAATGAGGAGGACTTTGTGCCCCTACCCACTATAGATCACCAAACAGGATCAGCCTCCTTACTCAGAGGAGATATATTATCAACTGCTGCTTTGCTGGACTTTTTCCTAAAAAGCTGTCTGCCATCACTCTTCAAGGGCCTTTTGTAAAACCAAACCTCCCTGTGCACGGGAAGGAAGAGCCAATAACGCGCTTTATTGGTGAGCGTGCCCACATCCACGGGCCTTCCCAGGCTGGCTTGATTGAGGGAAAATCGTATGCCCAAAGTATAGTCTATTCTTGTAAATACATGAAACCAAAAAAAGCATTTTGCTAAGGAGAAGCTAATATGATTTTTTTTAAATCTATGTTTTAAAATAATATGTAACTTTTTCAGCTGTTTAGTGATATATTTTATGGATGAAAATAAACTTTCTACTATAGAAATGTTCGTAATCGAATTATTTCCTTGGGGTGTTTAGGGGAAGACTAAGAGCTCATGAACTCGCTAAAGTTGCATGCAATGTTTGGACATATGTGCTTTTATTAATTAATTAATTAATTTAGTTTTGGGGTTGTTTTTTGAGGTAGGGTCTCGCTACAGCCCAGGCTGATCTGGAATTCACTATGTAGTCTCAGGGTGGCCTCGAACTCACGGTGACCCTCCTACCTCTGCCTCCACGAGTGCTCTGATTAAAGATGTGCACCACCACGCCTGGCCATGCGTGATTTTTTTTTTTTTCTTTTTGAGAGGGCCCCTTCTTATGGAGGGGCCATTGAGACCTGATCTCATTATGTAACCAGGCTGGCCTTAAACTCGTCATCCTCCTGCCTCAGCTTCCAATACTAGGAATATCAATGCACATCCCTGTATAGATGGTTGTTGAGGACTGTTTGTAGTGACCACCATCCGGTATCCATTGCCATCGTGGCGGAACAGTGCCGTTGTTGAACATGTGCAATTCGGTTGAGAGGTCAGTGCTTCGCCCCCCAGCCAGGGTGAGACCCCGGCCCCAGCTCACGGTTCCTTCCCCGTCCAGACTTTGCACGGATCTGGAGGAGGACCATTGCCACAGCGCCAGTCTCTGAGAAGGACAGCAAGCAGGCCTTCCTTCCACTGTCCCTGGAGCTGGGTTGGTCCCTCCCCTTTCCTGAGACAAGGGTCTCTAGCCCTCCCACAAGACACCTCGTAACTTCCTTTTTAAAAGAAATACTTTTAGGGCTGGAGGGAATGGCTTAGTGGCTAAGGCATTTGCCTGCGAAGCCTAAGGATCCAGGTTCGATTCCCCAGATCCCACATAAGCCAGATGCACATGATGGCGCATGCATCTGGAGTTCGTTTGCAGTGGCTGGAGGCCCTGGCCCACCCATTCTCTCACTCTCTCTCCTTCCCGAGGTAGGAGGATTGCTGTGAGTTCAAGGCTAGCCTGTGACTACATTGTGAATTTCAGGTCAGCCTGGGCTAGAGAGAGACTCTACCTCAAAAAAAAAAAAAAAGTATTTATTTGCAAGCAAAGAATGAGAGAGAGTGTGAGGGATCGGTGCAACAGGGTCTCTTGCTGCCAGGCATCATGGCACAAGCCTTTAATCCCAGCACTTGGGAGACAGAGGTAGGAGGATCACTGAGAGTTCAAGGCCAGCCTGGGACTAGAGAAGAGCTCCAGGATAGCCTGGGCTAGAGTGAGACCCTACCTCAAAAAAAAGAAAAAGAAAGAAAGAAAGAAAGAAAGAAAGAAAGAAAGAAAGAAAGAAATAAAAAGAAATTACAAGGCTGGGCTGGAGAGATGGCTCAGTGGTAAAAGGCACTTTCTGGCAAAGCCTGATGGTCCAGGGTTCAATTCCCCAGCACCCTTGTAAAGCCGGATGCACAAGCGGCAGTTCATTCAAATCACCACTTTCCAGCCCTGGCCCCCGTAGACTCATAACCATTTGATGACAAAGTGCATTCAGTCCAACTCTAAACGTCCCCCAAACGGTTCAAAAGCCCAAAGTCCCACGTGAATCTTGAGGTCACAGTCTCTCAAACTGTGAGCCCTGTAAATTCGAAACGAGGTGCATACTTTCAACACATGAACAAACATGTGTTTATTCAGCACAGAATCAACATTCCCATTTCAAAGAAGAGGAATCAGGAGCACAGCAAGAAAAAAAAAAAAAAAAACAGACCAATGCAAGATTGAAAACCAACAGGGAAAACAGAAACTCCTGCAGCATCATGTCTGGCACCAGGACTCCAAAAGGCTTGGGCAGTTCTGCCCCCCGCGCCCCCAGCTCTGTTACTTGCTTTCTGGGCAGATTCCAGTCAGAGCCAGCAGCTTTCTTTGATGGCTGCGCCATAGTCCTGGCATCTCCAGTGTCCTGGGGTCTCTCCACCACAACCCAGGGTTCAGTTCATCTTCCCGGCTCTATTTCCATGGCCCCGACGGCCTCCCTACAGTGACTAGGCCCCTGCTCCACGTGGCCTAGCAGGCACCTCTAGAACCATATTGCCATCCAATGAGCCTCTATTTCTGGCAACTTAATGCTTCCAAAACCAGTACCGGGTGGGCTGAACTGCCAAACTTGTTAATCCAGTGGGAGAGTAAAGCCCAATGTTGAGGAGCAAGGATCTCCCTCAGCATTCTTCCTTCAGGACCCCTCCTTTCAAAAGAACCAACACTCCCGGCTGGAGAGATGGCTTAGCGGTTAAGCACTTGCCTGTGAAGCCTAAGGACCCTGGTTCAAGGCTCGATTCCTCAGGACCCACGTTAGCCAGATGCACGAGGGGGCGCACACGTCTGGAGTTCGTTTGCAGTGGCTGGAAGCCCTGGCTTGCACTCACTCTCTCTCTCTCTCTGCCTCTTTCTCTCTCTGTCTGTTGCTCTCAAATAAATAAAAATAAACAAAAAAAATTTAAAAAGAAAAGAACCAACACTCCTCCTATTGTCCCAATGCAGAGCAGCTGCCGTCCTCAATAGTGTTGATCCTTAGACAATTGCAGCTGAAGTGGACCTGGACCTAGGCTAAACACCTATCTACACTTCCTTCTGTGTCAAACTTTCTGTCTCTCATATTCTTCTGCCCTGTAATTTCTTCCACCGAACACACCAGTCCATGACTTCTAAGTCTAACCTTGCTCGGGTTCTCAGGACACGGCAGAGCGCGGCCAGACGAGCTCATGTACGGCCTGTAGCCCGGTTCCCCAGTAAAGCCCTTTCTTTCCCCTCTGTAAGTCACAAGCTGCGCCTCCGCAGTCCACTCTTCGCTCTGCATTCTGGTAAGGTCCAATGTTCCAAGTCCTCTCATATGCCTTACACAGACCAGTTCCAAACCACTAAAATGACACACAGTCAAGTCCATCAAAGCAATGACCCCACTTCTTGGTATCTGTTTTCTTCTTTTTAAAATTTTTTAAAAAATACTTATTTTATTTATTTGAGAGAGAGAAAGAGATAGATAGAGAGAGAGAGAGAGAGAGATTGGAAGAGAGAGAATGGGTGCTCCAGGGCCTTCAGCCACTGTAAACGAACTCCAGACACGTGCCGCCTTGTACATCTGGCTTACATAGGTCCTGGGGAATCGAACCTGGGTCTTTTAGCTTTATAGGCAAACGCCTTAGCCACTAAGACATCTCTCCAGCTCTCTTTTTCTTTTCTTTGTTTATTTATTTGAGAGAGAGAGAGATTGAGAATTGGTGTGCCAGGGCTTCCAGCCACTGCAAACAAACTCCAGATGCATGCACCACTTTGTAAATCTAAGTTTACGTCAGTACTGGGGAACCAAACCTGGGTCCTTTGGCTTTGTAGGCAAGTATCTTATCAGCTAAGCCATATCCCAGTCCCAATTTTCTGTAGCAGTTACCTTCTTATCTCCAGGATGAAACATCTGACCAGAAACAGCAGCGTATGGAAGGAAAAGATTTGTTCCATTTTATGGCTATGAGGGGAGGTGTCATCATGGCTGGGAAAGCGTAGCAAGGGCAGACAGCTGCACATCGCATCTCCTCGTCAGCAGGGAGGAAGAAGAAAGAGTGGCCTTGCTTGCACTGGAAACAGGGCTGGATTTGAAATCCCAAGGCCCACCCCTAGAGACAAACTTTTAAAATTTTTATTAGTTATGTACACAATGTGTATGCAGTCATGTTGGTACCATTGTTAGCCTCCTTCCTGTCCTCCCCCCTCCGTAGAGACCCTCGTCGTTGGGGAATATGGGTTGTGCATTGTGGGGTAGCCATCACTTATGGGGAAGAGGCAATGTGTCTGTGCATAATGTCCCAACGTGTGGCTCTAACGCTCCCTCTTCCGCGAATTTCCCTGATCCATGTTGGGTTCATATTAGGTCTGTTTCAGTGATGAGGTCTTGGGAGCGTCCGTGTCTCTGGATCTCTGGTTTCGTAGGAGTTGGGTGTTGTCTGTGTCTATCTCCTTCACCCTTGTGCTGGTACCAGGTTCACCAAGAAAGCGAGCCTCATTTCTTCCAGCAAGGCTCCACCTCCCAAAATGCCTCACAGCTTTCCCAAATTGCCACCACTGGGTACCAACTATTCAAAACACATGAGCCAGTGGCGGGGGGGGGGGGAGCATATCATTCAAACCACCAAATGCTTCAAATATATATTAATATTATAGATTGAGCATCTCAAATCCAAATATCTGAAATCCAGACTGCTTCTAAATTTGAAACTTTAAAAAACTATTTTATTTCTTTATTAGAGAGAGAGAGAGAATGGGCATGCTAGGGCCTCCAGCCACTACAACCAAACTCCGGATGTGTGCCACACCTTGCTCATCTGGCTTTATGTGGGTACTGGCCAATCAAACCTGGGTCCTTTGGCTTTGCAGGCAAGCGCCTTAACTGCTAAATCATCTCTGACTACACTGCAAGAGGCCATGGGCTGGGAAGTACTGCTTTCCAGACCCACCCATTTTTTTTTTCAAATTTTTATTATTAACAACTTCCATGATTATAAAAAAGATCCCATGGTAATACCCTCCCTCCCTTCCCCCACTTTCCCCTTTGAAACTCCATTCTCCATCATACCCCCTCCCTATCTCAATCAGTCTCTCTTTTATTTTGGTGTCATGATCTTTTCCTCCTCTTACGATGGTCTTGTGTAGGTAGTGTCAGGAACTGTGAGGTCATGGATATCCAGGCAATCATTTTATGTCTGGAGGGAGCACGTTGTAAGGAGTTCTACCCTTCCTTTGGCTCTTACATTCTTTCCGCCACCTCTTCCTCATTAGACCCTGAGCCTTGGAAGGTGTGATAGAGATATTACAGTACTGCGCACTCCGAGACCCACCTATTTTTGACATCACATAAGAACAAACTTCTAAGGAGTGCTTTTGGAGAAGAGCCGAGGGGAAGGGTTGGCCACAGCAAACCTTTCCAGCAGGTCTATACAGCAATCGTGCCAGCAGGTGGCGCCCGAGCACCACTATTTCTAGATGGACTCCCAAACGCCAGGCCTGATTTCCTAATTGCATCTTGATTTCTGAAAAGGCAATTATTAAGTCACAGCATTAAAGAAAAGATCAATCTGTTGGTTAGGAGGGAAAACAGCCTCATCGCATATAGCTTCCATTCATTTATTCCAATGGAGTTAGATTCATTCCATTCGCTTATCGCATTCTCAGCCCTGAGTGGCAAATTCTTTCAAGCGCTCCTGGTTTTCACACTGTACTCTGCAGCGGGTGTCTGCCTTCCTGCCCACACCCCACAGTCTGTGGCACTTCTTCCTCATCTTTTCTTCCTCTTACCTTCTTTTCCATGAAAGGCTCTCTCAGGAACAGCCTTAGCTGATCTCGTCTATGATCATTCTATGGCCATTGTAAAAAAAAAAAAAAAAATCAATGGTATATGTCATGCAAAAGGGTGCAGAAGCAGGGCGTGGAATATGCCAGTACTAGCATTGATCTGTCTATTCCAGGAACACCAGCAGCGCCAAAAAAAAAAAGAAGGGGCAATTATTAACTAAAACACACACACTCACACGCTTTTTTCTTACTTCCAGATTTTCAATATGTATCAAATTCTGAATTATCCTAATAAGATAGAAAAAACTTTGAGGACTTTTTTTGTGGTTAGATCCATGTGTTATTCAGACACTTCAGTGCTGGGACACACACCTGAGAGGGACATTTTAAAGGAGGAGGGCTGGAGAGATGGCTCAGTGGTTAAGATGCTTGCCTGCAAAGCCTAAGGACCCAAGTTCAACTCCCTAGTACCTACACAAAGTGGTGCATGTGTCCAGAGTTCAACTGCACTGGCTAGGGGCTCTGATGCACCCGTTTTCTCCCTCCCTCTATCCTCCTCTCTCTCTTTCCCTCTTTCTCATAAATAAGTAGTTTTTATTTTTAGGGGCTGAAGAGATGCTTCAATGGTTAAGGCTCTTGCCTACAAAGCCGAAGGACCCACGTTTGATTTCTCAGGACCCACATAATCCAGATCCACAAGATGGCACACGCATCTGGACTATGATTGCAGTGGCTGGAGGCCTTGGTGTGCTCATTCCTCTCTCTCTCTTCCTCTCCCTACCTGCCTCTTTCTCTCTCTCTCAAATAAAGTAAATTAAAGACAATCCTAATTTTTATTTATTTATTTACAAAGGAGGAATCATTTGCTCTTGCTGTGTTTGCAGAGGTTTCCGTCTATGGTCATCTGGCCCCACTGCTGTGAGCCTGTGATGAGGCAGAAAGAGCAGCACAGAGCCTGGCACTGGGGAGGCAGAGGTAGGAGGATCGCCGTGAGTTCAAGGCCACCCTGAGACTACATAGTGAATTCCAGGTCAGCCTGAGCTACAGTGAGACCCTACCTTGAAAAACCAAAAAAAAAAAAAAAAAAAAAAACATGTTAGCAGAGCCTGTGGCCATCAGAAAGTAGAGAGAGAAGGGAAAAGGGGTGGGGACAGGCTTGCTCCCTACTTCCTTCAACTGGGTCCCGCTTTCTGCTTTCCACTGCTTCCCCAAATAGTGCCATGATCTGGGGACCAAGACAGATGATGAGCAAGCCACGAAGCCTTAATCCACATGGCGTGAGGTTCTCCGCACTGACCAATTTTAAGGGGCAGCTGGTTGCATTTAAGTATATTCACACTGTTGTGTGACCCTCACCATGACCCATCTCGTCGCACACTTAGGGATTACACAGGTGGGGGCCACTTTGCATCGTACTTCATGCTTCGGGCACTGAGAGAAAAAAAAAAAAAAGAACTTACATCTTTTTGTTTATTTGTTTTGGGTTTTCGAGGTAGGGTCTCACTCTAGCCCGGGCCGACCTGGAATTCACTATGCAGTCTTAGGGTGGCCCCAAGACTCACAGCGATCCTCCTACCTCTGCCTCCCCGAGTGCTGGGATTAAAGGCGTGTGCCACCACGCCCGGCTACATCTTTAAATTAGCTTTAAGAAGAAAATTCCAGCTTTCTAGGGACTGTGTAAAATGACTTGTCAAATTCTGCACTAGGACTTGTTTGAATTTTTTGCGCTATTGCTTCTCTACTGTGACTGTTTGATTTCGGTAGCCTCTGTGCATTAAAGGCATATGTGTCAGCAGATACTTGGAGCTCCGTTTTGCATCACGGACATTACAAAGGGAGGTGACATTTGTGTTCCGGTGGAGGAAAGCCCTTCCTTCCCACCACACGGATCAACAGTTCCTGAGCCAAAGCAGTTGCAAATCGCATACTCAGATGTCTTCCTCCTACAGCAAAGGGATGGAGAGCTCTCAGCTCTGAACGGTAGGCTTGAGCTCCATGGTCTAGGGAAACATGCCTCAGTGGGCCTCCGTGTGGGAGGCCATGCAAAAGGGGTGCAGAAGCAGGGTGTGGGGCCACACATCTGTAATCTCCGCACGTGATGGGGCTGGGGCAGATGAATCCTGGTTTGAAGCCAGCCTGAGTTACACAGTGAGAGCCTGTGTCAAGTGAAAAGGCAGGAAGGGGGCCTGGAGAGATGGCTTGTCAGTTAAAGGCATTTTCTTGCAAAGTCTAATAGCTTGGGTTTGAGTCACCTGTACCCACCTAAAGCCAGTGCACCAAGTGGTGCTTGTGCCTGGAGTTCATTTGCAGTAACTAGAGGCCCTGGTACGCCCATTCTCTCTCTCTCTCTCTCTCTTTTATTTTTTAAATTTATTTTTATTTGAGAAAGGGAGAGAGAGAGAGAGAATGGGCGTGCCAGGGTCTCCAGCCACTGCAAATCAAGTCCAGATGAATGCACCACCTTGTGCATCTGTCTTATGTGGGACCTGGAGAATCGAACCTGGGTCCTTAAGCTTCACAGGCAAGTGCCTTAACCACTAAGCCGTCTCTCCAGCCCTGGCAGGTTTTTTGATTTTTTTTTTTTTCATGAGCTCCAGTATTCTCGAGTGTTTGCTCCACGATGGGACTAAGGTTAGAGGTGCGCGTGGCTACAGCCAGCTGCCTATGAGGGTCTTGGGGATTGGGATTAAACCTGAGCTGTCTCTCAGGCCTCCTGAGCCCCACCCGCCCCATGCTGGCACGGGAAGCTCTTAACCACAGGGACGTCTCTCCACCCCAGTGCGAGCGTTTATGAAGCACGTGCTGTGTCAGGCCCTTGGGGTCCAGAGAGACAGGGAAGCGGCAGCTGTCCCCGGAGGGCGGCGCGCAGCGCGGGGAGGGCCCACGGCAGTTCCAACTGCGGACCTCCGACCTGCCTGCGCTGTCCGCAAGAACTGCTTCAGGATAGCGATGGCGTGAAAATGGTGACGAGCCTGAGTCTGTTCGGGTCAAATGCGGAGGGTGAAGTAATGGCCCCTGCTGGCTTTGATTCTGGGAGTGACATGGAAGGACGTGCTCACAAACTTGAGCTTGGGCTGGGATGGAGCTCAGTGGTAAAGCATTGCACACACTCATATACACATACACACACACACACTCACATACACATACACACACTTACATACACATACACACATTCACACACACACATACACACACTCACATACACACATTCACACATACTCACATACACACACTCACATACACATACACACACTCACATACACATACACACATTCACATACACACATTCACACACACACACTGACACACACACACATACACACACTCACATACATATACACACTCACACACATACACATATACACACGTACACATGTACACACACATACATACACATACATATGTGTACACATATGTACACACATACATACACATACACATATACACACATACACACATACATACACATACACACACGTACACATATGGACACACATATACATATACATACACATACACCCACATACACACACATGCATACATACACACATGTACACACACGCAAACACATACACACGTATACACATCCATGTACACACATGCATACACATACACACATGTACACACATACACATATGCATACACACATATTCACACACACATACACATGCACACACGTACACACATGTACACACACACCTTAAGGCCGTGTTTACTTATTACCCAAGCGTTCTGGACCTGCTCCTTCCAGGGCATTTAAACCATGCCCAGCTGCCGTTGCACAAAGCAGGTCGTGCGGTCAGCAAACAGAGCCCGGCGAGCAGAAACAGCCGCTCGCAGTTGCAGGAAGCCATGGACATGCAGAGAGTCAACTCCATGGACTTCGGCGAGTTTGTGGACGTGTTTGGGAACGTCATTGAGAGATGCCCTTTGATTGCAGCGGCTGTCTGGTCCCAGCGCCCATTCTCTGACCTGGAAGACTTAGAAAGGCACTTTTTTGACTTCATCGATACTCTCCCGCGGTCAGGTAAGGCCTCAGTGTCAGACATGATTTCAAATAGGGTAGCAGAAATTTTTTCATTCTAGTCTAGTTGCTATTATGTGAAATATTCATTTAGCTGTTTTTTGTTGTTGTTGTTTTGTTTTGTTTTTTGAGGTAGAGTCTTGCTCTAGCCCAGGCTGACCTGGAATTCACTATGTAGTCTCAGGGTGTCATTTAGCTGTTTTATTGTTTGTTTTGTTTTTTAAGGCAGGGTCTCACTCTAGCTCAGGTGGACCTGGAATTCACTGTATAGTCTCAGGGTGGCCTCAAACTCTCTGGCGATCCTCCTACCTCTGCCTCCCAGGTGCTGGGATTAAAGGCGTGTGCCACCACACCTGGCATTCATTTAGCTGTTTTTATTGAAAGGTTCAGTAAACATCCCCGGGTTTAGTAAGCAAGAGTTGGGCTCTTGCAAGGTGTTAGGTTCTAAGTGTAGTGAAGGAATGTGCGTGAGGATCCAGGAGGCTGAGGTAGGAGGATTGCTGTGAATTCGAGGCCAGCTGGAGACTACATAGTGATTCCAGGTCAGCCTAGACTAGAGTGAGATCCTACCTCCAAAAAATGAAGAAAAAAAATGCCGGATGTGGTGGCGCACGCCTTTAATCCCAGCACTCAGGAGGCAGAGGTAGGAGCATCGCCATGAGTTCGAGGCCACCCTGAGACTCCATAGTGAATTCCAGGCCAGCCTGAACTACAGTGAGACCCTACCTCAAAAAAAAAAGAAAAAAAAAAAAAGAATAAAAACACAAACAAACCCCAAACTGTATGTTAGTGCTGGGTAACCTGGCTGTTGACTGCATGGAGGAACTAAGCAAAGACCTCGGTGAACTAGAGGTCAGAAATCAGGCTGAGTGAGGGCCCGCCCCCTTCCAGCCACCCAATGTCCACTTTGGCGGTACACCAGGTTCAAGACAGGACACAGCGGGTTTTCAGTAGAGCTCACTGACTTTTTTTTTTTTTTTGCAAGAAAGGACCAGTTTGGACTAGGTTGGAAGGAAAGTGAATTCACTTAGCTAGGCTGTCTGGTGGGGCAGACAGGGAAGAGGAGGAACCTCAGTGAATCCCTCTGGAGAAAGGGGGGTGAACTTTGGTGAGAGAGAAAGAAACTGGAGGTGCTTCTTACCATGAGGTAGGAAAGAGGGGACCTAGAGTTTGGGGGAGAGCGGCGAGATGGAAGTGGCATGGTTCATGGTTCCCACCCCAGGCTGCCTTGGACTCTGGGCCAGTGTGGGGTGCCCTCAGGGAACAAGGACAAGGGCCAAGGGCCACTTTCCTAGTGAGGCCTTCCTCAGACATTGGCAGGGAAAGAGACCTGCTCTTCTCTGCCCACCAAGGATCTGGAGGTCAGGACAGGCTGACATCTCACACGGCTTTTGGTCCTTACACAAATGTCTCGATGTGACCAACTTGTTTTAATTCACTGTAGGCACATCTAGGAAGGACAGAAAGTAATGTCGTAAAATTAAACTGGCACTGGAGAGATGGTTTAGCTGTTAAGGCATTTGCCTTCAAAGCCTAAGAACCCATGTTTGACTCTCCAGGTCCCACATAAGCCAGCCGCACAAGGTGACGCACACATCTGGAGTTCGTTTGCAGTGGCTGGAGGCCCTGATATGCCCATTCTCTCTCTCTTTCGGTCTGTCTGTAGCTCTCAAATAAATAAATAAATATAAACAACAACAAAAAATAAAAAATAAAATTAAAATAAAATTAAATTAAACTGAAGCCAGGCTTGGTGGCTCATACCTATAATCCCAGTACTTGGGTGGTTGAGACAGGAGGCTCACCATGACTTCCAAGCCAGCCTGGACTACAGTGAAACCCTGTTTCAACAAACATCAAATTGACAGAAATGTCAGGGACATAGTGACACCCACTTCTTGGCATTTCTCCAAAGTGCAGAGGGGAGGGGAACTGACAGACCTGGAGGCTTCTGACCTCTGACTCCTTGACCAGCCCAGGCCCAGCTTGTCAGCCAAAGCTGGGAAGAGCAAGAAACCAGGGGGGCCCAAGCTCACAGTCTGACAGGAGAGTGATAAAGCAAAGTGACGACCTTCTCAGCCATAGGGAAAACTTCTTTAAAGGGGTTCCATGGGGGCTGGAGAGATGGCTCAGCACTTAAGGTGCTTGCCTACAAAGCCTAAGGACCCAGGTTTGATACCTCAGTATCCGCATAAATGCATCCACAGATGCACAAGGTGGTGCATGTGTCTCGGGTTCATTTGCAGTGGTTAGAGGCCCTGGTACATCCATTCTATCTATCTATCATCTATCATCTATCTATCTATCTGCCTCTCTCATAAAGGAAAGAAAGAAGGAAAGAAAGAAAGAAAGAAAGAAAGAAAGAAAGAAAGAAAGAAAGAAAGAGATGCCATGAATTTAGTGTGTGTGTGGCAAAGTCTTGAACATGCTAGACAAGCTATAACTAAGGTACATTCCCAAAACTCACATGAAATTTTTTCTAACAGGAAAAAGAAGGAGGGGAACCCCATGATTTGTCTTAATGCCCATACTGGTGGTGGGGAGGAATGTATTGAAAAAGAAAAGGTAACATGAATAATTGTTTTTCTTTTGGTTTTTCAAGGTAGGGTCTCACTCTAGCCCAGGCTCACATGGAATTAACTATGTCATCTCAGGGTGGCCTTGAACTCATGGTGACCCTCCTACCTCTGCCTGTAGTGAGATTAAAGGCGGGCGCCACCACACCCGGCTAACATGAATAATTTAAATGCGTTATTCATTGATCTGTCCAATTATTTAAAAAAAAAACAACTTATGGGCTTATTTTTCTGTACTTGGGACTTACATAATAAAATGAGGGCAGGGGAGATGGCTTGGTGGTTAAAGGTATTGCTTGGATAATACAATGAAAACATACATGTTTGCGACTTCTCTATCAACACTTGTCTCTGAACCTTTGGCTAGGGTTCTGGCTAAGTCCACTTATGCTTTTGAGCCTGTGGGCATGGGCAGGACTGGGCACTGGCTCCCTCACTTCTGATGCCAGTGTCCACTCTCCTCACGTGCCAGTCTCCTATCTGCTGGTCAGTGTCCAAAGCATAGCTCTCTTAGTCAGTAGGATAGCAAGGCTTTTTTTTTTTTTTTCTTTGAAACAGAGTTTTATGTATCCCAGGTTGGCCTCAATCTTGCTAGGTAGATGACGATGACCTTAACCTTCTGATCCTCCTTTCTCTACCTCCCAAGTGCTGGAATTACAGGCATGTGTCAACATACTTGGTTTAGGTGGTTCTAGGGATGAAACTACAGGCTTGGTACAGGCTAGCCAAGCATTCTACCAACTGAGTCACATCCCTAGCCCTGGACATTACCTGAAGGAACAAATGGAATTGTTCCTACCATTGGCCATGGTTGTGCCTGCCTGTAATTTCAGTCTGAGGCAGGAAGAGCCCAAGTTCAAGGTCAAATTGGGCTACCTATTAAGACCCTAGTTTGGGCTGGAGAGATGGCTTAGTGGTTAAGGCGCTTGCCTGCAAAGCCAAAGGACCCAGGTTTGATTCCCCAGGACCCATGTAAGCCAGATGCACAAGGTGGCACATGCATCTGGAGTTTGCAGTGGTTGGAGGCCTTGGCACACCCATTCACTCTCCCTCCCCCCTCCTCTCCTTCTTTCTCTCATTCTGAAATAAATAAAATAAAATAAAATATTTTTTAAAGACTATAGTTCAAGAAACAAATTATTCTTAGGTGATAGGTCCTGGTATAACCTTCTTCCCTCATATTTTAAAAATATTTTTTTAATTTATTTGCAAGCAGAGAGAAGAGAGACAGACAGAGAAAATGAGTGTATCAGGGTTTCCAGTCGCTGCAAATGAACTCCAGATGCATGCGTCACTTTGTGCATCTGGGGGAATCCAACCTAGGTCATTTAGGCTTTGCAGGCAGGTGCCTTAATGGCTAAGCCATCTCTCCAGCCCCAACCTCATATTTTAATTGGAGTGCCAGTGATAAGTCACTGGAACAAAGCGACTGCAGAGAGTGTGGGATAATTACGCTGTTCCTTACATTTTCACTTCGCACTTTTCCGCGGGGCCTCCCGTGGTGACGGAAGCCACTTCTCAGCCCTCTGCGGGTGTCCATGCTAGTCCGGAGGCAGCCAGGAGCAAAGCTTCCGTGCTGTCTGGGTGCCTTTAGCCACTGCACCATCTCATCAGCCCAAATGTTGTTTTATTTCTGTGGTGCTGGTGACCAATCTCAAATCCTCAAACACTAGGCAAGCTAGCCACTTAGCGACATTCCCAGCTTGGAGTATAGGTTTTAAGTATTCAAATCATCAAAAGTAAGTATGTGTGGGCTGGAGAGATGGCTTAGCGGTTAAACGCTTGCCTGTGAAGCCTAAGGACCCTGGTTTGAGGCTCGATTCCCCAGGACCCATGTAAGCCAGTTGCTCAAGGTGGCGCATCCATCTGGAGTTCGTTTACAGTGGCTGGAGGTCCTGGTGCACCCATTCTCTCTCTCTCTCTCTCACTCTCCTTCTTTCTCTCCCTGTCACTCTCAAATAAATAAAAAAATAAACAAAAGTAAGTATGTGAGATAACAGATATGTTAAGTAGCTTGATTTAACATTTATGTCAAAACATTAAACTAAGCTGGGGTGGTGGCGCACGCCTTTAATCCCAGCACTCAAGAGGCAGAGGTAGGAAGATCATCAAGAGTTTGACGCCACCCTAAGACTTCATAGTAATTTCCAGGTCAGCCTGAGCTGGAGTGAGACCCTATCTTGAAAAATCAAAAGAAAACAAAACAAAGCAAAACATTAAGCTAACCAGGCATGGTGGCGCACACCTTTAATGCAAGCACTTGGGAGGCAGAGGTAAGAGGATCACCATGACTTCAAGGCCACCTTGAGACTCCATAGTGAATTCCAGGTCAGCCTGGGCTAAAGTGACACCCTACCTCAAAAAATCAAAAAAAAAAAAAAAAAGAAAAAGAAAAAGAAATCATCAAGCGGCACATTATAAATACATATATACATTTTATTTATTTATCTGAGACACACAGAGAGAGAATGGGTGTGCCAGGGCCCCTAGCCACTGCAAATGAACTCCAGACATATGTACCACCCTGTGCAACTGTCTTGTGTGGGTACTGGGAAATTAAACACGGGCGTAGGCAAATACCTCAACAACTAAGCCATCTCTCCAGCACCAATTTTAAAGAAATATTTTATTTATTGTTCATTTTCAGGCAGAGAGAGAGAGAGAGGGAATATGGGTATGTAAGGGCCTCCAGCCTCTGCAAATGAACTCCAGGTACATGGACCACTGTGCATCTGGCTTTACATGAGTACTGGGGAATTGAACCCAGGTTGTTAGGCTTTATAGGCAAGTGCCTTAAAGGCTGAGTCATCTCTCCAGCCCTATATATGCCATTTTTATTTGTTAAAAATATCAAATAGGGCTGGAGGGATGGCTCAGCGGTTAAGGTGCTTACCTACAAAGCCAGGCTCCATTCCCCAGGACCCACATAAGCCAGATGCACAAGGGGGCGCATGTCTCTGGAGTTTGTTTACAGTGGCTGGAGGCCCTGACATACCCATTCTCTCTCTCTCTCTCTCCCTTTTTCTCTCTGCTAAATAAATAAATAAATTTTTAAAAATATCAAATAAGGCCTTGGCAGAAAGTTTGGTGGGTAAGAGTGCTTGCGGGGCAAACATGAGTGCCTAAAAGGGGCCAAATTCTCCCCAAGTTCGATTCTGCAGCGCCCATGTAAACAGCTGGGAGTGATCTCACACACCTGTGATCCCAGTGCTGTGGTGGGTCAGGACAGGGGCCTCACTGGGGCGTACTTGATGGTCAGTCATTCTGATGAAAAAACGGCTGCTCCTTAGCCGAGAGTGGTGGTGCACACCTTTAATCCCAGCACTCGGGAGGCAGAGGTAGGAGGATCGCCGTGAGTTCGAGGCCATCCTGAGACTCCATAGTGAATTCCAGGTCAGCCTGGGCTAGAGCGAGACCCTACCTCGAAACAAACAAACAAACAAACAAACAAAAAAAAAAAGGCAGCTCCAAATTCAGTGAGAGACTCCACGTCAGGGAAACACACGGATACTTGATAGGAGAGGACACCCAAGTTCTTCTCTGACCACTGCGTGTGCTTGCACAGGGCACACACATGCATAAGTCACAAACATCCACACATATCACAAATACTAGACACACACGCACACACCAAAAATCAAATCAAATGAGTTTTTACTACAAATAAGGAGCAAAGCAAGTGTAATAGTCTCTGGACCCCAAAACTGGAAGGGAAATTGGGGTGAACAGGATCGGTCATCTGCCTAATGAAAGGCTTTGTTTTGGGTGATTTTCGCAGATATAAAAGAATAGGATAAACCAAGGTTGACCTCCATTTAGGTTACGCTATGCTGAATAGTGGCCAGCAGATGGCGGGACAGGATTAATATTGGCTCCAGTCCTCCACCCAGTCAAGAATGAAGGTAAAGCAACAGCAATGGCTGTAATAAATACAAGGCTAACACACACACACACACACACACACACCCCTGAATCAACTGATTTGTAATAAAAATCAAAGAGCCGGGCATGGTGGCGCACGCCTTTAATCCCAGCACTGTGGGAGGCAGAAGTAGGAGGGTCACTTGAGTTCGAGGCCACCTTGAGACTACATAGTGAATTCCAGGTCAGCCTGGACTAGAGTGAGAACCCTACCTCGGTGGGGAGAAAGAAAAAGAGTATCTGGATACAGTGGCTCATGACTTTAATCCCAGCACTTGGGAGGCTGATTACTGTGAGTTCAAGGTCAGCCTGGGACTCCAGCGTGAGCACCAGCTCCGCCTGGCCTAGACTAGAGACCCTTACTAGAACAAATACACAAACGAACAAGCAAACCAAGCTAAGAGCGGACTGGGACTGTAGCTCAGCGGTAGCATTTGCCTAGCACGTGCAAGGCTCTGGGATTCATTTTCAGTATCACGAAATAAGCTAAATAAAAACAAAACAATGTGTACTCATTTGTTTACTCTGGTCCAAAAGGCAGCACTCTTACCCAAGTATGTTGGTGGATTGGTGCCTTTTGAGTCTCCCGTGGATATCTCGCAGGCTTGTCTTGGGCACTGGACGGTAGGCAAAGCAAGCCCTTGGTGGCCGTGAGCTTTCATCATGGGGAAGGCTGGCAGGGTTAAAGTAAACCAGTAGGATTATTTCACATTGTAAACATTGTTAGAAGGACACATGTATATTACAGGGAGTACGTAATGAAGGAGAGCTTCCTGAGTCAGTCGAATGAAAAGTTTTAAAACTGAAGAATGAAGGGCTGGAGAGATGGATCAACAATTAAGGTGCTCGCCTGCAAAGCCTAAGGAGCCGGGTTCCCAGTACCCATGTAGAGCCAGATGCACAGGGGCACATGCGTTTAGAGTTCATCTTCACATGGGTACTGGGGAACTGAACCCGTCTGTAGTGGCTGGAGAGCCCGGCGCACCCATTCTCTCTCCTCTCTCTCTGCTTACAAATAAATAAATAAAATATTAAAAAAAAAAAAAACCTGAAGACTGATGAGGAAGCAGCCCAGATGAAGGACAAGGTCACTCAAGGAGAGGAAACCAACACAGGAGTGATCTTGATGCTTGAGGAACACAGGCAGACCAGCAAGATAGCTGGAGAATCATGAAAAGTACTGGGAAGGTGAGGAAAAAGACACAGGGAAAAGGCAGACCACGCAGGGCTTTCTAGACAGCACAAAGGCCATGAAAGCTGTCTTGTTGAAGAGCATGGACTTAACTTAGTATGCGGGAGGCCCAGGCCTCCACCCCAGCGTGCTGATGGGGTGGGGCACATCGCACGCAGAAAGATCAGCTGGGGGGGGGGGCTGTTGCAATAGTAGGAGTGAAAGATGGGGTTGCTTGAACTATGGTTAGAGTAGTGGGGATGGAAAGAAGTCATTGACTTCTCGGGGGTGGGTGTTGGAGCCAAAGTCAACAGGATATGTTGAGATGGATCAGGAACCAAGAATACTGAATACACTCCTAAGCACTTAGGCTGAGTGAGCTGGCGCAGTTTTCTTAGGTGAGAAAGACTTGGCAGTGCCAGGATGTGGTGGAGAAAGGAGCTCAGGAAGGCTGGAGTGCCTGGTGCCCACGCATGGTGAGCTTGGTAAGTGCTTTATTGGATCATGATGAAGGGACTCCATGGATAGTTAGGGCTATCTAGATCTGGGTGTCATCAGAGCACTGATGGCGTTTAAAACTGGGTGAGAATTCATTTAAGAAATATTTTGCTTTTATTTATTTATGAGAGGGGGGTGAGAGAGAGCGCCAGGGTCTCTAGCCACTGCAAACGAACTACAGACCTATGTGCTACCATGTATGTATATATATATCTGGCTTACGTGCTTTCCAGGGAATTGAACCTGAGTCCTTAGGCTTCGCAGGCAAGTACGTTAACCGCTAAACCGTCACTCCAGCCCTGGGTGAGAATTCTTATTGCATCTGTTTGCAAGGACAAGGAAAAACATGTGAGTCCTGAGCTCTGGGGTCCTCTGATGTCATTGACCTGGCAGAGCAAGGTGAAAGTCGGCAGGGCATGAGGAGAGGGGGCCAGCCATGTGACACCCTCCCTAGAGCTTAGAAGGAAGAGGATCAGGGCACTGGCCGGTGAGTTCAGATGAGATCTCTGTCATCCATCCACAAGCTTGATGAGTGGAGCCTGGCTGACGGGTGGGGCTGGAAGCTCAAAAGAGTGAAGCTGGAGGGAGAGTGGAGGAAGCGGACAGCTTTGAAGCGAGAACAGAGACGTAAGGAGAACGTGCAAGACAACAGGGGTACGAGGGAGGGCTGCAATTGTGCTTTCTGGAAGGTGAGTTTCGAGTAGGTTTGTGCAAGGGCAGGAATGGCGACCATGGAAAGAGGAGTGCCTGAAATTTCAGAAGAGAAGTCTGAGCAGTAAAGAGGGGCCGGCTTCAAGGACGTAAGCAGCCTCAGAAAATCCAACCAATCGAACCAACAGCAACAACAAAAACACAAATGGGGGGGGGGGCTGGAGAGATGGCTTAGCAGTTAAGGCGCTTGCCTGCAAAGCCAAAGGACCCAGGTTCAATTCCCCAGAACCCACATAAGCCAGATGCACAAGGTGGCGCATGTGTCTGGACTTCATTCACAGTGGCCAGAGGTTCTGGTGCATCCATTCTCTCTCTCTCTCTCTCTCTCTCTCTCTGCCTCTGTCCCTCTCTCTCCCTCTCTAATAATAATAATAGTAATTAATAATAATAATCACAAGTGGCAGACATGGTGGTGCCTGGAGTCTCAGAACTTTGGAGGTAGAGGAGTTCAAGGCCAACCTTGGTTCCATGAGCCCATCTCTCCACAAAGAACACACATGGATGGCCTAGTCTCTAAGACGGGCCACCTGCTGTGCCAGGGGTGGGAACTTACTACCGGGGACAGACACACAGAGGCAAGTGCGTCCTCGGGGATCTGCGCAATTGCCTACAGCTCCTGCTCCGTGGCCCCTGTTGCCTGCCCTGTCTTTTTTTCCTAGAGGAACAATGAGGCTTGGCTCTGCCAAGAGCTCTTCACCACGCCACAAATAATCCACATCCCACACCCACATCTCTAGATATGACGTCCAGTGACACAGCAGGGAAATATTTCAGGGAAGGCTCTGAGATCCACGAGACTGAGCTGGTCAATGCTTGCTCAACCAAGTGGGAAGAGTTTCAGGAATGTGGGCTAGAGAGATGGCTTAGCGGTTAAGCACTTGCCTGTGAAGCCTAAGGACCCCGGTTCGAGGCTCGATTCCCCAGACCCACGTTAGCCAGATGCACAAGGGGGCGCACGCGTCTAGAGTTCATTTGCAGTGGCTGGAGGCCCTGGTGTGCCCATTCTCTCTCTCTCTCTCTATCTGCCTTTCTCTCTGTGTCTGTTGCTCATAAACAAACAAACAAATAAATAAATAAGAGTTTCAGGAATGTAACCGCTCTGCCCTGTCTTCAGCCCCCTACTTGGATTTATGGCCACCTGGTCAGGGATACCTTGGGTAGACAGTTTAGGGAGAAGTTGGGGAGGGCCTTTGCTGTGGACCTGTTGGCAGGTGGGTGCTGTCCCTGCAATACTCAAGGGACCAGTGGTCTGTGGCCCGTGAAGGTGAAGGTGGGGTCATTGACTGGGCAAACCAATTCTGATGCTGCTGGATAGATTCCCATCCCAATTACATCCTTTTCTTGTGATGTGGTGCTGAAGGTGTGTGTGTGTGTGTGTGTGTGTGTGTAAATTTTAGTTTTTCTCTCTCTCTCTCTTCACTCTATTTTCTTCTGGTCTTTGCTCTGTCCCCTTTCTCCACCTCCTTTTTCTCATCCTTCCTCACCTCCCGCCAAGAGTGGGAAACACATGCTCGCTCTTGGGCAAACATTAACCCGGGGGATGCTTTCAAGGGGAGAGGTAAACCCTAGGGGAGTGAGAAGTAGGGGTGCAAAGGCAGGAGGCAGGTCTGGAGTGGGTGGGGATGCTCCTCAGCAGCCCTCTTGGGCTAGGCAGCCTGAGCCAGGAGGACCTGAGAGGACACCCCCGCCCCCCATTCCAGCGCAGAACACCAGTAACTACTCCTCGGTCACTTGGGCTGGTTCTGGTGAGCGCAGTGAAGCAACTGGAGGCCCTGACTGGGCAAGGGGACTGAGTGGCTGTTTTGAAACTGGACAGGAAGAGAAGTCGGGGGTGGGGGGTGAGCTGTGCACTACACAGACCGGCAAGACTCCCCCATAGCAGTCAGGGCAGCCTGGTCATCCCCCCCCCAGCTGGGTGGGGTGACCCTGGCTGAGCCTGTGGGGTCACAGCCAACTCTGGAAACCAAGGCTGGGGCCACTGGTCCACCAGGTGGGCAATTTAACACCCACATTTTCTCACCACACGGGCAGGGTTGGATGTATGGAGCAAAAGAGAAACTGTTTGGAGTGGAGGAAGCTTAGGGTCCCCGTGAGAGAGGTTCAAAAGCAAAGGTGTTAAAGAGGTGGGATTCTTGGTGACAGGGGTTGTGTTTTGAACTCCCCTTAACATTTCAGGGTTAGCTAAATCAATCCCTAAGGGACTGACTGCCACTTTGGAGGTAGGTTCCAGGTGCATTCAGCTGAGTGACCTTGGGCGAATCACCTTTTTCTGAGCTTTTATTAAATATTATATATATACAAATATATATATATATTTGAGAGAGAGAGAGAGACAGAGAGAATGGGTGACCAGAGCCTCCAGCCACTGCAAAGGAGCTCCAGATGTATACGCCACCTGTGCATCTGGCCTATGTGGGTCCTGGGGAATCGAACCTGGGTCCTTTGGCTATGCACGCAAGCGCCTTAACTGCTAAGCCATCCCTCCAGCCCTTTAATTAATTAATTAATTTTTATGCTTTATTAAATGTTCTCATGGCCCTCTCAGGGTACGAGCCCATGAATTAGCTGGTGGTTCAGTCCTTACTTTTCTGTCACTCAAGGAAAACAAAGTTTGAGGAACTTAAGAGAGGGTTTCCTCTTTTCAGTTTTATGGAGATACAGTTTGCCAAAGAATATTATTATTTTTAAATTTTATTTATTTATTTTGCTTTTTTCGAGGTAGGGTCTCACTCTGACCCAGGCTGACCTGGAATTCACTATGTAGTCTCGGGATGGCCTCGAACTCACAGCGATCCTCTTACCTCTGCCTCCTGGATGCTGGGATTAAAGGCGTGCTCCACCATGACCGGTTAGAATATTACTTTTATTTGATTTGATTTGATTTGATTTGATTTGATTTGATTTGGTTTGGTTTGGTTTTTCGAGGTAGGGTCTCACTCTAGCCCAGGCTGACCTGCAATTCACTCTGTAGTCTCAGGGTGGCCTCCAATTCACTGTGACCCTCCTGAGATGAAAGGAGTGCGCCACCAGGGCTAGCAAATAGAAAGAGAGAGACAGAGAACGGGCACACCAAGACCTCCCAGCCACTCCAAACAGCAGACGCATGCCCCACAGAAGCCACGTGTGGGTACTGGGGATTTGAACCTGGGTCGTCAGACTTTGCAAGCAGCTGCCTTTAATCACTGAGCCATCTCTCCAGTCCTTACCAAAGGATGATATAAATATAAATATTATATATATATATATATATATATATATGTCATCTCCTGTTCCCAACAGAGCCTTCCACTTATTCTTCCTGCTTTGTTGGGATGGGAAGAGCCAGCTAAGACCCTGGGGTGCCCAGTGCAGTTCCACAACTAACTGACTTCTTATTTTTTGGTTTTCTGAGGTAGGTAGGGTCTCACTGTAGCCCAGGCTGACCTGGAATTCACTATGTAGTCTCAGGGTGGCCTCAAACTCACAGCGGTCCTCCTACCTCTGCCTCCCTGGCGCTGGGATTAAAGCTAGCTGACTTCCTATAATATGGCCATCTTATGTTTAGGCATTGGGCACTGGGTTTTAGGGAAATGAATTGTCTGTAATCCTCGGAGCTCCTCCACAGCTTAGGTGTCATTGTCCTTGGTTTACTGATGGTCATTGTAACCACCACATCTGAGGTCTTGGCTAACCCCAGAGCTAAGTCAAGTGACCAGCCTGGACACAGGAAGTCCCCCGGGGTGTGAGTCAGGAGTCAGAACCTAGGTGTTCCCGTTTTAGGCCTAGGAGATGATGAGACGCTTTCTTCCAAGAAAACTTTATTGTTTGCGGGCTCTGGGAGAGAGCAGGGAGAACCGCGCCTGGCAGGGTTGGCGGGCGACGGTGTGGACGTCCTAAAAACCCAGACGAGCAGTTCTCACTCTGGGCAGGAGACTTACGCTTGGAAATGGGGTTTCTTTGCAGTTTAATCCGTGAGGATTTTAGTACGCTTCGTTCCAGAAATCCAGAGCTCACAGCTCAGGGTCACAAAATCTTGGGGATTTATTTGCCCCGAGAGCCCGGTGCGGGGATGTTACCTCCTAGTGCCACCCCGCCCCAGTCTTTTCTCCTCTGGAGCAGAACGAAGCCCATTCCAGGCCTTGGGCAGGAAGTCCTCGGGCCTTCGCGTCCGGCCCCTTTCAACATCAAAGCCCCCCTGAGAGCCGAGGACTTTGAAAAGATACAAAAACCCAGGCTCCTTATCGCGTCCCGGCTCTCTCTCTCCCTCGAACGGGTCGTAAATTCCCAACCCCGGCGGCCACCCTTTCCCCCCTCCGCACCCCTCCATGCCCAAGGCCTCAAAGGACACACTTGTCCCTCCCACTGCCACCAACGGGGTCCCCGAGGGAACCAGGAGTGGTGGGGGACAAAGGGACACAAGGTCTGGGATCTATTAGAATAGAGGGTACCCTGGGACACCTCTGCCTGGGGCCCCTGCTTGGCCTGGGGGTGGGGGTGGAGTGGGGTGGGCAGAGCGGGGACGCCGGGCTGCGACCCTGTAGAGCCCGGTGACCGGCTGGCGGGCACGTGTGTGTGCGTGTGTGCTTCTCCGCAGGCCAGGAGGGCATCCTGCGCTGTCACCCGGACCTGGCGGGCCGCGAGCTGCAGCGGGGCACGCTCACCGCCGAGTCCCAGCGGGAGCAGAGCGGCGCGGGGCTCACGACCCTGAGCGGGGACGAACGGCGACGGCTGAGCGAGCTCAACGCGCGCTACCGGGCGCGCTTCGGATTCCCCTTCGTGCTGGCCGCGCGTCTCAGCGACCGCGCCGCCCTGTGCCCGGGGAGCTGGAGCGTCGCCTGCACCGACAGCCGGAGCACGAGCTGCGCACCGCCCTGGGCGAGGTGAAGAAGATCGGTCACCTGCGCCTGCTGGACCTGCTGGGCTCTGAGCCCGCCAGGCTGTGAGGGCCAGGCGCGGGGACTTTGGGTGGCTGGATGGCAGGTGGAGGGGGCGGGGGAGGGCGGAATGGAGAGGAGACCCCCCCCCCCGCCGACCTGTCCTGGGGAGGAGCGACCTGGCGGAGGGCGCTCGCTCCGGGCTCAGCTTCACGTGCGCAAAGAGAAAGCGAAGGATCGAAGCGATCACACGAGCCATGAGTCCTTTTGTCCACCCACTCGCACGCGCGCGCGGCTGACACGTCCACAGAGTTGAGCGCGCTGTCCTGATGTATCCAGCTCGCAGTCTCAACTGTCCGCGCTGCGCAGCCTTGCTGGGTTACAGCTCATTTTTTCCGCTTCTCTTACCTTCTCCGGCTAAGCCAGAGCTGCAAAGCCAAACGCAGGGGGTCTTTCATCTGTCTATCTGCTTGTTTTTTCTTCCTCGATTGATACACCTGATATTTACATTTGAGCGCCAGCGGCTTTCTGGCTGTGGGACACCTTTGGGAGCTGGAGCTGGAAAAAATCAAAGCACTATCTCTAGTCCTAGGCAGCCCTAGTCAAGGGATGGGAATGGGGAGTACAGACAGGGGTAGAAGGGGGTGGGGGGAGCAGCTCCTGTACTCCCAGGGTGTAGGGGAAGAGTGGAGCAGTGTGTGTGTGTGTGTGCGCGCCTCCAAGCTGGAAAAGGCCTGAAGGTCAGGAGTGAGTGGCCACCTTATCCCTTCTCAAGGTTGACTCTGGAGTATGGGGGGTGGACAGGACTGCTCCCGGAAGCCACTGGCTATTTAAATACTAATACGAATTGGCCAGCGCTGGATGCTGTGGACCCCCGGGGTGGGGGGTTGTGAAGAGAATATCCCACCGCGCTAATAAAATGAAGAGGAATGGTACCCGCAGAAATCCTTCCCGGTAGAGTAGGTCAGCCCTAGGTCTGCGTCGTCCCCCCCCCACCCTCCCCCAGAATACTACTTAGATTTCTCTTGGCAAAGGAAAAGCAAACCACGCATGCGCGACCCCCCTCCCAACATCGACAGGTGAGCGGTGGAGATAGTTGGCTCTTTTGAGAACAAGAACTTCCATTAGTCAACAGCCTAGTTCAGGGTTAGCAGCAGCAACAAAAACAAACAGAACAAAATCTCCCCCCTCCTCCCCACTTTTTTTTCCCCCTCCCTTCTTCTCCCATAAAGCGCTGTGTGTCATGACACTTGGCTTTTGGGGCTGGTGGGTCACTGAAATAAAATCCCTCATTGAGCGCTAGGGAATGACAGCCAAGGGACCTCTTCTTTTCCCCTGAGTTCACCCCTGAGTGAGTGAGGGCAAGAGAAGCTGGAGATGGGGGGGAGGGGACAGGTGCCAGAGAACGTGGCTGTCTCCAGCACCCCAGGCCCAGGCCGCCCTGCAGGTAGGAGCGAGTACCTCGGTGCCCACAGAGACTGAAACTCCAGGGCTCTTCCGGTACTTTCGGACCTCTGGACTGTGATGCTGGGCCCTGGGGCCCCTGGGCTAGATGCCCTTTAACCAGGGTAATTTGGGGGTTTTCCTGACACCGGAGAACCTGCTGTTTGGTGAAGTATATATGAATACATGTGCGCATCAAATTCATCTTAGGATTCAAATACCACCGGTACTCAAAGCACCCTGCCCAGCCCTGGGGTGAATCCAATCCTTAGATAAAGGGCCCTAAAATGCAGAATCCACCCAGTTTATGTAGATTGGTTAGACCGAAGATGCTAAGAATCCACCGGGGCAAGATTCCCAGAGCTGTTTTTTTTTTTTTTTAAGAGTGAAGATGGGATCTGAGCGACCAGCGGTCTCCAATTACACAATTACAGCTGAGCAGTTCGAAGCTAGTCCGGGAAATCGGTTATTCGCCTTGCGGGAAAGGGGGGTGGGTGGGGCAGTCGTTGGATCTACCCTTTGGAGGAATCTGGGGTGATGGACTGGGGGTGGGCTGCACCTGGCCTCTACCTGCGACTCTTTGAGCGCGGGAAGCGGGACGCGGGACGCAGGATCCCTTTCCAGAAGAGCCAAGGAGCGCAGAGGCTGTGTATGACTGTTGAAATAAAAACGAGGGGCATTTTTCTTTGGGCGCATCATGGCTCACAGTGACAAATACTCTCTGCTGGGTTCGGACGCTTGTCAATTCCCTCTGGTGCGCAAGATGCGGGACAAATCCCCGCAGCCAAGATCTCAGTGCGCTGGGGAGAGCCAGGTGGAGACCCCGCCCAGGCACCCTAGCAAACATCAAGGGGCGCAGAAAAGGCTGGTCAGCACCAGAGTGGGCAATTAATATTTGACTTACGATTTCGTTAAGAAAAAGAAAACAGAAAAAAGAAAGAGCGACAGTGTCAATGCTAAGAATTGGAGAGTTGCGTTTCTAACCCATCCAGGCGCAACACCCACCAGGGAAACAGCTTCGTACCCCACCCCGCCTCCCACTCTCCTGTCCTTGCCCTCACAAATAAACAAACATCCCAGCCCCGAGTGAAGCGACGGCAGCCAGGCTCGGCCTGGAATTCCAGAGCTGGATCTCAGCTTGCTACTCACCCAGGTAACTGGGGAACCGAGTGGGGCCTTCAAAAAAAAAAAAAAAAAAAAAAAAGCAAACTATTCAGCAAGCTAAGAGTATTCAATAGATGTTCATAGACAATGAAATAAGAAGAACGGAATGGGGGAAAGGCACACACAAATTCATTTGAAATTGCACACGTTTCCACGTTACAAAATAATCGGTTTTAACTCACAAATAGAGCCGAGCTTGGTTCAGAGTACCCACTAGGAAACAAAAGTAGATGGAGACCTTCATAGTCCGTTGGAGAAACATCTAGAATGGAATTTATGAAAAAAATTCACTGTCCGATTAATGGGGGAAAAAAAAAAAACCTGGAGTTAGCAGGTGCTTGTAAAAGAAAGAAATATGGAGACGGTGGGCATAACCATAGCAACGGCGGAACCTGATTTTTCTGGTACCATTCAGTGTAGAGGGTGGGGTGGGGAGATCCAGATCCCTGAATCACACTGGTTGGGATGTGTTTCCAGGGTGGCACCAACAGCCGCAGTAATAATTAACATCAGTACAGACTGGCAGGGGTTACAAAGAAGGGACATAGTAGTTCATTTAATGTCAAAGGCCTGAACAGCTAGCTGTGTGTGACCTTGGGGAGGAGGGGGAAATCACGAAACCTCTTGGTTTACACCCCTGTGAGATGAGAGAGGAATATTCGCCAGCTCTCTTTCCCTCACTAGCCACATAAAACCTACCCATGGGCTTTCCACGGAAGAGATTTCCATATGTTAAACAAAGGTCACTTCAGGCCTGAGACAAAGGGGAGCAAATAGGTGTTCATTGAAGGCCCTCCATGACAAAGCCTCTAGCAGGGCTTGGGTGCTGCTCGCCTGGAGAGACCCTGAGTCCCCCCCCCCCAGCACCAAGGGACGGAAGTCCCAAAACCCCTCAAATCCTCCCCCCTCAAAGGCAAATCGTTTCCTGTGCTCACCCACCACAAAGAATCGGAATGCTTCGACTGTGTCCGCGCACCCTAATTTCAGGCCAAAGAAAGAAAACAGGCAACTGCTATCTTTGACACCACTTTCTCCCAGTGAACAAAACCTGATTTCTGTTGCCAAACACTGCTTCTCCGTCCCATAGGCTCTTGACATTCTTTGATTTCCCCTGGCCATGAGAATATATTTTGGATAAATGAGAGCAAAATGTATTCCCTGTCTGGGATCAGAAAGCTTGGCAGTCCTTTCCAAGAACGAAGCAAGGCAGCTGGATCTTCCCCCATGCATCAGAGAGAAAACCTCGGCCCACCACGACCTGCCCTGAATTCAGGAAGTTTCCCTTAGCTGAATAGGACCAGATCCCCAGCTTGCTTGGGAGGAAAGCAGGCGTCAGGGGCTGGACCAGGCCACATCTGCTTCTGGGAGCGCAGCCCCTAGCAGCTGTGGGCAGCTGCCTCCCTTCCCCGCTGCTCTGGATGGACACGTTGGGCTCCATTGTGACCTGATGGGCTGGACAGGTGGTGGACTCCAGGGACATCCCGCAGAAAGAGCAACGCTATTGATTTCCTTCCCAGAGATGGTGGTAGCCAAGTGGGTTGTGGGCAGAGCCGGGTGCAGTTGTTGGGGTCAAATCATGCATTATTGAGCCTCCCTTTGTGTGAGTGGATTGTCAATTGAGTGGATGGCTGAGAACCTCTCAATCAGTAGGGGCTGAACAGTTTTCCACAGAACTCCAAGCTAAGTAAGCTCACCACAAATACTCCCTTCCCTCTCCTCATGGAAGGTCCTGGGAATTTAGGTCAATGCTGGGTAAGGGTTCCTAGACCAGGAAGCAGGGCTACATTGCTCCTACAAATCTCTTGAACTACCAGAGACTCAGAGGGGGAGATTTCTGAACTGAAGGTTGGAAGAGGCAGTCTGCCCTGGGTTAGGTGGACCACGTCTCCTCAGTCTCTGGGAGCCATGGATATCAGGCAGAGGCACGGTCCCCCTAGCCACAGCAAACAGTAGGGACCTTTGAGCAGGGAGGGAGTGTGTCAATGATCTGTAGATTTAAGGAGTGTCCCATCTGCCTGGTGAAACAGCCTGCCCCTTCCGGCAGCCTCTAAGCCACCACCGCCCCCCCCCCCAGCCCCTGCCCTAGGCCACCAGCCTGGATCCAGGAAAAGAAGAGTCTTCAAGGAATGTGGAATGGCCTCTACACCAACCAGTAACAAAGAGACGTCCCTTTGATAACCCCTGCCGCCTTCCTGTGGCTTTATTTACCTAGATCGCTTTCTTCCCACCCTCTCCAGCTGGGGCTGCCCCAACCCAGTTGCAGCCACAAGCCTCCCCAACAAGTCTACCTCCCCGAGGGCGATCTGCTGCAGGCTTCTCGGGTCCCACAGTGGGCTTTGATGACAGGTGTCTAGTGTGGAAGCCAGCCTCCAACAGTGAAGCAGAAGGACATGCAGCATGGGCCCCTCTTGGGTGTTCCCAACTCACAGGCCAAAACCCTCTAAGAAAGCTGCCAAACACATTGAACCAAGACTATGAAAACCCTCAGAGGGGCCCTGGTACAGGCAAACTGTGTGTCCCATCAGGGCTGTAGCCGCCCAATTAGAGCCTAGAGAGAAGGCTCAGAGGGGACTCCAGAGGACAGGCAAAGGCCACCAACATGCCAACCTGCTGTGGCTGTCCCAATGGAAAGACACCCTAGCTTCCTTCCTAGCTGCCACCTTCCATGGAAGTCAGAACTGCTCCCACAACCTCTGGACAACCCAGGCAGACCACTTCGTGGCTGACAGAGTAATCCAGTCATGTGGGGATAGGGCTGGGGCGTAGGAGACTTCCAATCTGAAGAGTTTGGCTGAGGACATCACTTAAACTTCTTTCTCCTTACAAAATGGCCCAGACTCTGGGGGCTGTAGGCAGGGTCATAGTAGTCCTGGGAAGCCTGGTTTTGGCAACGAAGAAAATTAATTCCATTTTTTAAAATGTTTATTTGATATATATATATATATCTCAAATATATGTATATATATATATTTGTGTATATATATATATATAATATATATACATACACACACATACGGGGGGGTGTGCAAGGAACTCCAGACGCATGCTCCACCTTGTGCATCTCTGGCTTACATGGGTCCTAGGGAATTGAACCTGGGGCCTTTGCCTTTGCTGGCAAGTACCTTAACTGCTAAGCTATCCCTCCAGCTCCAAATTCTTTTTTTTTTTTTTTTTTTTAGATAAGCATTTCTTTCCTTGGCCTCAAACACTCCAAGTGAGTCTTGGACTTTGGGGGGTGGCTGGCTCTACTGGCTCTGGGGTCCCTGGCTAGACACAGATACAGAGTAGCCCCGGTCGCTCCTCCTGCAGTTGGACCCTCAGGCTGGAACCCTTGCTCCATCCAGGTCACAGCACAGAGACACAGCTGGAAAACGGGGACAATTAGCCAGTGGCTGTCAACCCCTGCCATAAAAACTCAGGAAGTGGCCACCACAGGGCTGAGGGATGGCTGTCCCTAATAAAGCGATTGTTCCCAAGAATGCTGGCGTTCTGAAGATGTGAGCCTGGGCCGGAGCCCAGCCGAGGCTTAGGCTTCCAGAGCTCAGGCCTGGGAGGGGGTGTGAAGGATGGGGAAAAGGGAGTGGGTCTCAGGAAGATATTCCCCAGATCTAAAGATTGCAGCGCCCACCTCCTAACCTCCCTCACCCTGGCCACCCTGTGGGGACTGCTTTTTTTTTTTTTTTCCTTCTGCCTTTCCCTCTGTTCCCTAGTGGTGCTGGTCATTCATTTCCGGTTTTGTTTCTTGGGCGATGAAATGGCGCTCTAGTTGTATCTAGCGCCCAGGGCCCTGACAACTAGGGTCCCTTGGGTGTACAGCTTCTTGCATGCCCTGACACCCCTCAATTTTAGCACTCCTTACAAACACCGAGGGTGGGAGGAATGCTCTCTGTTTCCCACAGCCTTAGGCTGGTTCTAGTAACAACGTGAGCTGCTTCCACTGGACAGCTTGGTGGCTGTCACCTGTAAAGTAAGGAGGGTTAAGGACATTCGCTTTGTCCCAGAGGGGCCCAATACAGAGAGAAGAGTTTGATAAGGGGAACCCAGGTATCCTGGAAGGAGCTCAGCCCGTGTCTTTGAGTTGGCAAGCACACGCAACTGGAGCGGGGAGGCAGGCTGCTCAGCGGGCTGGACAACTCCTGTCTTTGTATCGAAAGGCCACTTGGACTCTCTAAGCAAACCACCACAGTTTGCTCCCTCCCTGACTTGCGGACATGAGCGCTGACAGGAGTCTTAGCCAAAATCTGGGGCTCTTGTCCAGGTTCCCCACCCATGCCACCTCCAGTCCTGGCCCCTTGGCTACAGAGTCCCATCATAGAAGGTCTGAGCCCTTGCCAGCTCAGACCTTCTAATTAGCAATAATTAATACTGACCCCGGATTGCCATATTTCCTGGGATGAAAAACAAATTTATTTGGAGAATGTTTTGCTTTGTAAAGGAGCAAGTGTTTGTTTTCTTTTAAGTCACAGGTGTGATGTAAGATATAATTAACTAGGTAGGAGTGAGCAGAAATCTTAGACTTTCTTTTGTTGATTTTTTTCAGACCACTTACATGCATTTATAATGAATGCTATAGTAAATGCTCGCCGAATTTTCACACTGAACACACCGTGTGTAACCTGCCCTTTGCTCAAGGTATAGAAACTTACTGACATCCTAGCAGCAGCCCCTTGGGCTCCCCTCGAAGGTACACACACTAGCCAGACTTCTGCCATAGGCCCATTGGTTTTGTAGGTCAGATTTAACATTCCTTGACGTAATTTAAAAAAAAAGTGGAATTGCTTTAGTTGAACGCAAATCCCAAGTGTAAGAAGATTTCGAGGGTGCAGGCTGAAACTACAGTAATAGTGTATCTTCTGGGCACGGAAGTAAAATGACTGTTGGTGACAGTTGTTTGAGTCTCCTTCAGGAGTCGGAGTGGGGAAGGAATGTCTCTGGTCTTTGAGATCCTTGATTGCTCAGAAACGTTCTATCAAAGCAATGGTCTCTCTCTCTCCTTCTCCTTCTCCTTCTCTCTCTCTCTCTCTCTCTCTCTCTCTCTGTCTCTCCCTCTCTCCTTCTCTCTCTCTCTCAACGGGAGTTGTTTGTTTGTTTTTGTTTTTGACTGCCTTCTTTCCTGCAATGCGTGAACAAGACGACTCCCGTTTCTAAACCCAGATTCCCACCAAGCTAGCTCTTTCTCTCCCTGTGGCTTTTTGCAAGTCTCTAGATTTCATTCTTTGAACCTGTGATTGGAGGTTAAAGTGCGCCAGGTTGGAAGGAGGAAGCTCCCAACAATAGAAAATGGAATATTTAGCTGTGATCTGCTGACCGACCCTCCCGGGAGCTCCCTCCTCGACACCCCTTTATCTTTTAAAATGCAAATCGTGTTTCGCGGGGTGGTGGTGGTGGTGGTGGTGGTGGTGCTGGTGGTTTGGGCGCTCGGAGCGCGCTGCGCCTCGACGTCTCCAGCCATTGGTGTGTCTGTGTCATTACTAATGTAGTCTTGTAAACACTCGTTAATCACGTAAGGCCGCCGGCCTGGGGCTCCGCACGCCAGCCGGTGGCGAGTCTTCCCCGCCTCTGTAGCCTAGTGGGAAGGAGGTGGGAGGAAAAGGAGGAAGAAAGAGAGGGAGGAGAGCGAGAGGGAGGAGGCAGGCCAGAGGGGAGGGACCGCCTGGGAGGCAGAAGCGCCTCCAGCAGCCGGCAGAGCACCGCGGGCTGAGGAGTTGCCTCCGGGCCGCTCCTCGGGTCCCCTTCCTCCCTTGCCCATCGTGTGCGCCCCCGTATCCCCGGCACCTCCCGGCCCTGGGCATCCGCCAGCGTTCGTCCCCTGGCAGCATGGTGAGGTCTGCTCTCGGGCCTTCGCCACCATGTACGTGAGTTACCTCTTGGACAAGGACGTGAGCATGTACCCCAGCTCCGTGCGCCACCCGGGCGGCCTCAACCTGGCGCCGCAGAACTTCGTGAGTCCCCCGCAGTATCCGGACTACGGCGGTTACCACGTGGCGGCGGCGAACTTGGACAGTGCGCAGTCCCCGGGGCCGTCGTGGCCCGCTGCCTACGGCGCCCCGCTCCGGGAGGACTGGAACGGTTACGCACCGGGGGGCGCCGCGGCCAACGCCGCCGTGGCCCACGGTCTCAACGGGGGATCCCCGGCCGCAGCCATGGGTTACAACGGCCCCGCCGACTACCACCCTCACCATCACCCGCATCACCACCCGCACCACCCGGCCGCCGCGCCTTCCTGCGCCTCCGGGCTGCTGCAGACGCTCAACCCCGGAGGACCTCCGGGGCCCGCCGCCACCGCCGCCACCGAGCAGCTGTCCCCCAGCGGCCAGCGGCGGAACCTGTGCGAGTGGATGCGGAAGCCAGCGCAGCAGTCCCTCGGAAGCCAGGGTAAGCCCGGGCGCAGCGTCGGGACCCGGCGGGCCACCACGGCTCCGGCTCGGCGGGCCGCGCGTCCCCAAGCGCACCGGGCGTCGGGCGAGGTCGCCCAGAGCCGAGTCAGGAAGGGCGGGGAGAGACCCGGGGGGTCGGACCTCAGCTGGTGGAGGTGGCGGGGGTTCACTGGCTACCCACCGTTCCAGTGAACGTGTTGGGTCTCACAATGTTGGGTTCAGTTTTGGGGGCAGAGGAAACCTTTCCTCTTTCCAACCGTTCCTTGGGACACCTTCGGGCAAGCTCGCGGGAGTGTCGTAAGCAAGCAGTGCCTGCTGCGGGCAGGGTCACATCCTCCCCTCGGTCGCCGCCGGCGCTCCTTACCCGGCCTCTGGCCGCGGAGGACCGGGGAGCCCCGCACTCCCGCCGTGCCGCGTCCACAGCGCTGCTCCGTGGTCTAAGCAAAACCCCCACACACCAAAGAGCCGGGGTGAGCGGTGGACCAGAGGGAAGGGAGGCTGCGCGTGGGTCCAGTGTGGCCATTCGGGCTGACTCAAAGGTTCAGCAGCTGTCTGTCGCTTGAGAGAAGCTAAAGCGAAGGGGGAGGGGGTTCTCCAGGATCCCTGAACCCTTTATCTACCAGGAGGATATTCCAAGCCAAAGCTAAAAGGTTAGGTATGGGGCCAGAACTGTGGGAGTCCTCAGGTGTCTGCGCAGAGCGCAGGGAAAAGGGAGAGAAAATTCTGGGCAGATCCAGCCTCTTCTCCACACAGGGGTCATTTCTCCTGAACCTTCTCTTCGGCGATCTCTAGTGTGCGCGGGCGTTGTGTGTTCAAGACTCAAGTCAGTGTCTCAGCCGAGGGCCCTACAGGTCCTGGACCGTGAGACTGCTTGGCTCTCTGCCCCTGTCTGCCCCTTTCTGATGTTCGGGTGTGTATGGGGATGGGAAGGAAACAACAGAATAGGTGTGGTGGGAGAATCCTGTTGGAACTCCCTTTTTTTTTCTTTATTTGTTCCATGAAGTCCCCCCCCCACCGCCACCGCCCTCCGCCTCTCCCCGTGCTTGGCGCTTCCGCTTTTCTCACGTCGCTCCTTCCCGGTGCAGCCGGGCCGCAGGCACGTTATGACCACTTTGCCGAGCTTTATAGCCAATTACAGCCGTATAAATCAGAGCGCCAGTTGGGGGCTGTCTCTGGACACCCGCTTGTGCGTCACAGCGCACGTCCGGGGAGCGTCCTGGTGGGACACGCCGCTGAGGTCGAAGGCCACGCATTAGCCTCCGGTGGGTTTCAGAGCTTTGACTTGATACTTCCCACCCACCCCGCACCCAAAAAAAAGAAGAGGTGCCCTTTATCTTAGTGGGGCGCTTCCCCAGACCCGAGTCTCCCCTAACGCTTCCCTCGACCAGCCAGCCTGCTGCGCAGTCGGTGGAGGTCGCCTGGGCTATCGCGGAAGACCTTTGGCGTGTCATGGGGCAGGGTGGCTGGGAAGATGGGGTCGGGGGAGGGGAAGGGGTTGTCGCAGGAGCCCAGGCCGTGGGGTCAGCAGATGAGAAGCCACTGTGAAGTCCCGCGTCGCCGAGGTGGCAAGGCTGCGCCCGGCGCCCGGCGCCCTTGTGATGTTAATGTGGAGAGGCTGCGGCCCCGCGGGCCAGAGCCCGGGTCTTCTGCAGCGCGTCATCTGTCAAGGGACCGAGGGTGTGTGTGTGGGTGTCGGGGGGGGGGGGCGGCTACGCGGTCTGGCTTGCTTTGATATACACCTTTCCAGCCCAGCCATTGTCTCTTTTAGGGCCCGGAAAGAGGGTGGTGACATTCGCAGTCAATAATGAATTCTGACAAGTCCTTCTCATCCCTCCCCTCTTTCAGCCCCCCTCCTAGGTTCCCAGGGGGTGCGGGGCGCCTCCAAGGCCCTTAGAGGCGCGGGGCTGCAGAGGGCATCGGGTCCAGGTCATCGCGTCCTCCCGGGGATACTAAAAAAAGGGGGGGGGGAGAGTAGAATCCCCAAATAGGGCATTTCTGAGACCTCGCCAAGGCGAGAACGACGTCTTGGCCCAAACCAGGCTCTAGGGCCATCCCTGTCCGGTTGTGTTAGCGCGACCTGGTCCGGTTCGGTCCTTTGTGCAGAGGGGTGGCACCCGGGGCAGCCGCGGAGGGCTCGGGCGGTGGCGCGCGCGAGACGTGTGAGTTCCCGGTCCTTCCCCAGCAGGCGCGGGGTCGGGGCCGCAGCGCCCATTCAAATGCGCCTGCCCGGCTGTGTTTATGTTAATGCGCCTGGCGGGGGTGGAGGATGAAAGCCCGGCCGACATTTGCTCAGTAGTGGTAATTCAAACAGAATGCGGTTGTTATTAAGGCATTGAAAGGGCTTTTCTTTGATAAGATCTCCTTGTCCTGCATTGTTTGCCGCTGTGTTCTTTCGGCGGCCCGGGGGGCCAGCGCCCTGTGATCCCTCCTGGTATCTTCCCAGGGCGCTTTTGTTGTGGTTTGCAACGGGTTTTTACCTGAACAGAGTAGGCCTGCGGGGCGTTAAACACCTCTGGGCCTCTCGCAGCCCCTTTAGATGCCTTCTATGGGACTGGGCACTAGGAGGTGCGACCTGTTCAGCCTCGACACCACCCAAACCTGGGACGGGCATTGGAGGTGGATGGAGAGAGAATAGCTAGCTCTCTGGGCTCTGCTGAGACCCGGCCCTGGGCAAAGCCGGCGACCTAGCCAGGCTGGGGGCCTTCTCCAGCAAGCAGACACACACTATTTGTCAAAGCCCTTTAGTAAAACAATCAATCCAAGATTTAATATGTTGACTCAATCGGATGATCATAGATCACTAGTCAGGATAGCTCTGGCAGGGTATGCCGCAGGAATAAATGGAGAATTTTTTTAAAAAAAAGAAGAAGAAAGAAAGAAAGGATTCCCTCGGGGTCAAACCTGGTGGCGCAGGTGTAAAATGTTCCCAGCAGGAAGGCGTTTCATCCTGCCAACACGCAGTCAGCTCAGCATTCCTGGGGAAGGGCCTGGTGAGGTTTGGGGGTGATGCTGATGATTTTTGGGGAACCTGGCAGCTCCTGCACCCTGACACCACAACCCCAGCGGTTCTCAGCATGGGACTCCATGTCGGATAGGCCACACAATGTGGGTATTTCCTGGGGCTCTGGCACTGGACTCCTGCCTTTCTTTCCCCTGACACAATATATTCCACTGCTGGATTTAGCTCATCAAAAAGGAGGTTGGGCTCCTCTATCTTCTCTGTGTGAGAGACTTTAGTTTTTCTCATTAAATTTTTTTAAATTTATTTCCGTGGGCTGGGGGGCATGCATGTGTGTGTGGGGGGGGGTGTGCCAGGGCAGGGTCTCCTGCTGCTAACAAACAAAATGCCAGATGCATGTACCATTTTTTTTTTTGGTTTTTTGAGGTAGGGTCTCACTCTAGCCCAGGCTGACCTGGAATTCACTATGGAGTCTCAGAGTGGCCTTGAACTCACGGCGATCCTCCTACCTCTGCCTCCCGAGTGCTGGGATTAAAGGCGTGCGCCACCACGCCCGGCTTCATGTACCATTTTGTGTCTGGCTTTGTACGGGGGCAATTGAGAAATGAACCCTGGGCCATCAGGCTTTGCAAGCAAGCATCATTATCCACTGGGCTATCTCCCCAAACCCCTGGTTTTTCTTAATTTTTAAAAGCCACTTAGCCCCCAAAGTTATTTTAGTTGTCCCCCCCCCTCCTCCAAGACTCACACCCTTCCGCTTCCCAGGATCGTGTGTGTGTGTGTGTGTGTGTGTGTGTGTGTGTGGTCAAGCTAGTCAGCAGCCAGCCAAACCCCGACCCCCCCCCCCCCCCCGCAGTAGAGGAAGAAAAATGGCCCCTGGGTTACGGAGGTTTGTCATTACCCATGACGGATGGATGGGTTGCACTTCTCAGTCCAAACTTCTCCTCCTTCCACAGTGAAAACCAGGACGAAAGACAAATACCGAGTGGTGTACACAGACCACCAGAGGCTGGAGCTGGAGAAGGAGTTTCATTACAGTCGCTACATAACCATCCGGAGGAAAGCTGAGCTGGCGGCCACACTGGGGCTGTCAGAGAGGCAGGTGGGGACGCCCAGCTTGCTGTGCACTTGGCTGTTGTGGGAGGCTGCGGGGGGGGGGGGGGAAGCATTGGAAAGTCTGGCCACCGGTTACCTACTTCATTGGACAGGTTAAAAGACAAAAGCATTGGCCTTTTGAGAACTTCTTTAAAAAAAAAAAAAAGATTTTTCTTCTTCTGATTGTCTTTCCTGATACTAGTGATTTGAGATATCTGAGAGGTATGGGGTGGGGTGGGAGGGGTGCCGAATACCGACATTACTTTAATCCAGAATCCTAGTTGGGTCAGTGAAGACCTGTTTTCTTTGTACCCAGCACTAGGAAAATAATAAAAATAATAAAGGACCCAGTGGGCACAAAAATCTAAGGAGGCAAGACTTGCCTCATGAACACTGTTGTAGTCTGGAGGGGGAGGCCAGATCCCCAGCCAGGAAGCTCCACATTAAAACTCATTTCCAGCTCCAAGGTGAAGAATATTGCAGGGCCGTTTAGCTGTGAAGGCCAAAGGTTGCCCTGCGGATCACAGCCTAGCTCTGGCCTCCTGCCTGGGCAAGGAGGACTTTTGCAGCAAGTTTCTGTTTTCCTTAGTTCTAAGGCTCCGTTTCTAGAAAAGTCTCCTTTGGAAGGAAGCATGGGGAGCAAGAAAAGAGGAGGACACCTCTTGGGGTGCTGCTGATCTGGGGCCCAGTGTTGGGCCCTTAGGGTTACATGGGACGAAAGCTTCTGGGAGAATCTGGGGTTCTTTCATGGGAGAAGACAGTATTGCTGTTCCCCCCCCCCTCTCTTTTTTTCTTCACACCTTCACTAACTCCTGTTCTGCCATTCCTAGGTTAAAATTTGGTTTCAGAACCGAAGAGCAAAGGAAAGAAAAATCAACAAGAAGAAGTTGCAACAGCAGCAGCAGCAGCAGCAACAGCCGCAGCCTCCGCAGCCTCCGCCTCCTTCCCAGCCTCAGCCAGGCCCACTGAGAAGTGTCCCCGAGCCCTTAAGTCCCGTGTCTTCCCTGCAAGGCTCAGTTCCAGGCTCTGTCCCCGGGGTCCTGGGGCCAGCTGGAGGGGTATTAAACCCCACTGTCACCCAGTGACCCTCGGCGGTCTGCGGAGGCAGCAAAGCAATTCCAGGCTGAGCCATAAGGAGCACGGATGCTGCTAGAATCCTTGGAGGAGACCCCTCCCCTCTCACCAACAAACAGACTGCTAGAAGCGTGGCCCTCAGAGGAAAAGTGGGGGCCCGCAGTATAGACAAGTGGGATTGTGAGCCTCGAGGGGGAATCAGCCGGAGACTTGACTCATCTTTCCAGACCACTGGTAGAAATGCTCCTTGCTTGCACTGGCTGTGTAAGGACCAAACTTTTCAGCCTCCTCTGCCCCAGCTCTTTGCCCCCAAAAGCTCCCGTTGCGTTTCTGGCTTGAGCTGAGTGAGGACAGAGGGACCAGGGGAATGGGCAAGTCCGGTGGACAGACGTGGCTGTTTTCCTGCTGACTGCTTTCTGAGGACCAGCTGGCCCCCTCCTGCCTCAGAGGCAGGCACAATTTCAGCCAAGCTAGAGAGCTGGAGTGGCCCGAGCCTGCAGAATCCCCAGGCGCTCTGGGTCTTTCTTTTCCTCCCCTCCCAGACCAAGATGGGTGGCTGTGGTGTGAGGGGGCTGGTTAGTGGGCTCCAGGCATCACACGGGAGGCCCCTGCCACAGGGCCTTGTTTAGAAAGCCTGTCACCAGACCTTCTCTGGCCGAAACGTATGTCAGTGCTGTAAACGCCAGAGCCAACCTGGACTTCCGGTCCTTTTCACAATCTTGGGGGTGATGAAGACGAGGATTGTTGGTGCTGTTTGGGTCATTGATCTGTGTAACATCCTAGCCCGCCTTAAAAAAAAAAAAAAAAAACCTTCTGGATTCAATGGGGAGAGAAGTGATATGGTGAAGGGAAGTGGGGAGGGGTGGGGTATCTGAACACAGTTGGCTTCTTTTTTTTTTCTAAAAAGATAAATGAACTTTCCAGATTTCAGCTTCTGAAATTCATCTTCTTAAGAGCTTGCCTGAAGTTATTTGTTATTATTGTTGTTATTTTCCTAAGCAATGAAATGCTGTCTCTGCTTGCAAGGTAGAAAGGACAGAGGGAAGTCAGAGGGCAGAGAAGGTGATCTGGGCAGCCTCGTTTCCCCAGAGCTGGGAAGCCTGAAGAAGCAGGTTCTGAGACCCGCCCTGCCCCCAAGCCCGAGTCCAGCCTTGGACTGTGGAATGTGTGGTTTTCCCGGGGGCGCCTATGGGCAAAATGCACTTCTGAATCGTCAGCTGCTTCCCAGCTGCTACGGAATTGTGGGGGTGGGGACCTCTCTCAGGGCAAACACTAGACTACTCCAGCCATCAGTGACCCCCCCCCCCACCTCCACCTAGGTGTGCCTCATAACCCAGCGGGTTAAACACAAGCATTAACTTAAAAATAATAATTCTTTTTTTCTGTTTTCCCAAGACAACATTTCCATGGCCTCTAAATCACTAAGCATTTTTCTGGACCCTCCCCCCCCATCTACACTTTACTCACGCCCCCCACCACCACCCCTCAAAGAATTCGAGATGAATATAGGAACGTTTAACTGGTGGCTTTGTATATCGTTTGGTATTTGGAACCCTTGAGGGCCTGCGTCCTGGAGCTGGGCACTCCGGACAGGCCTGGGGAAGGGAAGCTTTGCCCTCCATCTAGGTCTTTGACTTGAAGCCGGAGCAATGTAGAGCTCGGGGCAGGGAGACGTGGCCCTTGCAACCTTTCCGCGGTCCTTCCGGGTGTCGCCTTAGCTTGGGCACCTGGTTTGGGAAACAGGTTCAAGTGGCTGCACCCCCGGGGACGAACGGGAGGGAAGGGCAGGGCGTGCGGGCGTCTATGGGGCCCGGAGCTCCGGGTTCAGGGCCAGGTGATCCCAGCGGCTCCCCAGATCCCCCGGCGCGAGGAGGGAGCGCAGCCCCGCGCCCCGGCCGCGCCCACACGCCGGCCTCCAGCCGCCGCCGCGGTTGCTATGCGTTGCTGTGAAACGCCTGTCAATAAACCCTGTTTGGACAGTGGAGCAAGAGCACAAGGGTTGTTTGCTTAGTGGTTAGAGGTTCAAAAGTCGGCATTGTCCCGCTGCGAGCGATTACAAGTTCTTCCCCTTGCTCGGGGCTCGGGCCCCCTCGTGCGCAAGGCTCCGGCGCTGCCCGGTGAGATGCCACCCGGGAAATGGTCCAGGAGCCCACCGGCAGCGCAGCCTCTGCTCGGGGACCTTGAGGATGACGTGCAAGCTCGGGGAGCCCCCAGCCTCGGGCTGGGGTGATGAATCCCGGGGGGAGGGCGCAGTGGGGTGGGGGGATCCACGGCCCTCCAGGCACGGAATCTGGGGCTCGGGCCGCCAGGAGGCGCGCGCGCTCCGGGAAGAGCTGGCGTTTGGCCCACGCTCCGGGCGGGGAGGCACCCGGAAGGGACTCCTGGGCTCACCTGGCCAGAAAGGACTAGTTCCAGCGCCTCTGCTCACCATATAGCCCAGGACAGTCACGGGTTTGTTGAAACCCAAGTTCAGAGGCGAAGTGGCCATGAGATGCCGCAGCTAGGCTGATAGAGCATGCTTTAAGCACACCCAAGGGCCTGGACCCAAATCACCCCCAAACTCTAGAAAGCTAAGTTCAAACTAAGCCACTTTCAGGAGATTTTTAAACCTGTTGACTGTTTTAAGAAAGAAATAAAAGGGTGGGTAGGAATCCTATACCATTCTAAGAGTCCCTCTGCACAAGTTGTTTCTTTTAAAAAAAAAATAGAATGCAGGTGTTGTGGGGAAGATGAGGCAGGAGGATCACGAGTTCGAAGCCAGCACAGGCTTAATGACAAGGAAGGCCCGGTTTCAAACACAAAATACCCCCCCCCAGAAAATATTACAATGGTATTAGTACAGTAGTATCAGATACGGCCCAGTGCGGTGGTGAGATATTTAAGATAAATATGGGAATAAAATATACTACTCTGTGGAATATAGAGAGAAAAAAAGTCTGTTTTCTTTTATTGCTGTGAACAGTACGGCTTTATCATACAAATCCAATAAAGTTAACAAGACGGGCTGCTAATGAAAGCAAAGAAAGCCTCATCTCTGTTACAAGCCCAGTGTTAAATGACCAGCGCGTTTCTCCTTCTACAAGATAATGGCAAATTCCATGATAGACATTTAATTTGGAAGATGTTTACACTAAGTAGCAATTGATACACAGACAACAATATTCCTGCTGCAATTACTTACACCACCAAGGGAGGGGAACGGAGGACAACAGCCCCCAAGGAAAGAGATTTCAGGTGCTGGACGCATGGTATGAAAAGGTATGTTGTGCCGGGCGTGGTGGCGCACGCCTTTAATCCCAGCACTTGGGAGGCAGAGGTAGGAGGATTGCCGTGAGTTCGAGGCCACCCTGAGACTCCATAGTGAATTCCAGGTCAGCCTGGGCTAGAGTGAGACCCTACCTCGAAAAACCAAAAAAAAAAAAAAAAAAAAAAAGGTATGTTGTCAGGGTCGCGGGCTGCGCCTTGCTTTGGACACAAGCTGCTGTTTCCCAGCCTATTGACCTTGGGGACATCATAGCTACCACTTCCCTATCTGGAACATGGGAGTCAGATGAGGTAATGCAAATGCATCTTTATAGCATACACTTACGATCAGAGCTAGTAAAGACTGAAGTGATTCTTTTTATCATGAACTATCTTCTACAAAGTGCTCCAGGGCCCTCAAAAAAAAAAAAAAAAAAAAAAAACAACCCAAAAACCAAAAAAACCTTTGAACAGGGTAATTTCTCAAATCTTGATAAAATCATCCCTTCCTGGAATTTTTTTCCCCCTATGCGTTTAGCTTTGCTCATGTTGTTGAAATAGCCTCAAGTCTGTGGTCTACTGAGTTCCACCCATAGGTGCCTCCAAAGCGCTCATTCACATTCCAGACGTGAAGACAAGGCATTGATCTGATAGCGCCCTTGTCTTTTCATCTGACACAGAAATGTCCAAACACAACTGGGAGAATCAGGATTAGTACTTAAGGGTGTTGCTGGGAATCTCCTTATAAATGACTGGTATTATTATTATTTTTTCATCACAAAGGAGCAAAGGAAAAATTAAGAATTTTTCATTCTGAAACAGTCTGCATCGAAACATCTCTAAACATCTTCTCAGAGTCATCCCAAGAGCTGGCAGTGGTTTCCATTCTCGAAGGCTCATCCGTCCCTAGAAATCCTCGTGATTTTCCCTTCAGTTGAAACTAGAGCAGGCAGATGTTGTGTTCAATGAGTTTTGCTTTGGAGAATAAGAAAAAAAAATTCACATCTAATTATGTAATAAATTCATCTGCAAATATTTAAAACATTTATTTTCTTAAATCATAACTAGCATATATATAAACTTCTGATTTCTATAGCTCTTAAGTTTATTTTTTTCCCTTCCCTTTTTTCTCTGGTTCCTCAAGGTATGCCATGATGGACAGGAAGAAGTTAGGCAGGTTTTAGTGACAGCCAGGACTAGCTGAATGACATTGGCCCAAAGCACTATTCAGCGTCTTTTAAAAAATATTTATTTATTATTAATATTATTATTATTATTTTAGATTTTCGAGGAAGGGTCTCACTCTAACTCAGGCTGACCTGGAATTCACTCTGTAGTCTCAGGGTGGCCTCGAACTCACACTCACAGCGATCCTCCTACCTCTGCCTCCTGAGTGCTGGGATTAAATGCATGCACCACCACGCCCAGTATTCAGGGTCTTTTTATCCTTAGCTACAAATCAAAGAGGAAAAAATATAATTTGGATATCATACTTCCTAAAAGATTATGAAGTTAGGGGCTGGAGAGATGGCTTAGCAGTTAAGTGCTTGCCTGTGAAACCTAAGGACCCGGGTTCGAGACTCAATTCCCCAGGACCCACGTTAGCCAGATACACAATGGGGCCCATGCATCTGGAGTTTGTTTGCAGTGGCTGGAAGCCCTGGCGCGCCCATTCTCAATCTCTCTCTCTATCTGCCTCTTTCTCTCTCTCTCTCTCTCAAATAAATAAATAAAGATGAACAAAAAAAAATAAAAAATAAGATTATGATGTTAGATCTAGAAAATAGTTCTAAAATTATATATATATATATATATATTTTCTGTAATCTGTTCCAGGGATTAGACCAACATTTACCTTGACATTCTTCTTGGAGGAATCTGTCCAGAAACCGGGGAAAGGGGAGGGGGATGAGGGCACAGGTGACCTTGTGTGTATCTTCTCTAGCACCCCAAACATTACATTTGTTTTAACAACAGTGTTTCCAAGTTGGAATTTGTCTTTAACCACAGCAGGTATTGATAATATCACCTGTTCCCCAGCCCCAGTGTTAAATGATCAGTTTGTTTCTCTGTCTACAAGATATTGGCAATTCCATGATAGAGATCCAACCCATAAACCAAAGCACAGCCAGTTAGTTAGTTAGTTTTTTTTGTTTTGTTTTGTTTTTGTTTGTTTTTTGTTTTCCTTTGTGGTCTTAGAGATGGAACAATTAGTGCGAGGCAAGCACTCCATCACTGAGCTGCATTCCCAGGACATAACCACTTTAGATCTCTGAAGACTTCCCTCAGAGAAAATGATGACCAAACCACCCCTTCACAGGAACACATTGACTTAAAAAAATATCATATTAATGGGCCGGAGAGATGGCTTAGCGGTTAAGCGCTTGGCTGTGAAGCCCAAGGACCCTGGTTCGAGGCTCGATTCCCCAGGACCCACGTTAGCCAGATGCACAAGGAGGCGCATGGCTCTGGAGTTTGTTTGCAGTGGCTGGAGGCCCTGGCGTGCCCATTCTCTCTCTCTCTCTGCCTGCCTCTTTCTTTCTCTCTCTATGGCTCTCAAATAAATAAATAAAAATGAACAAAAAAATTAAAAAAGTATCATATTCAGTTTATGTGTTGGGTTTAAGTGTTCAATACTTTATTGGCAAGTAGGAACCTCTGCCAGTCCATGCATTTTAGTGTTTGCCTGCTAGGAAAGGAATTATCTTCTCATTTGTACATGTGTTATCACAGAGCGTTCAGGGTTGACAGTCTGCTATCATAACACTTTGTAGCCGCAGTATGGCAATATAATAACATACGAGTGGTGGTTGATAAATTCCTCCCCAACCTCTGAAAGCAAACAGTGGAAACAATGCGGGAGTTAGTCATTGTGTAGAACTATATACATTGGCTTATTGTGTGCTGCTTAAATCATTTTAATTTATTGGTAATTAGTAGCATCAACAGCAAGGATTAAGTACCTCAACCACAGATTAGGGCCTGGACAGGCTCCACTGGTTGCAGACAATTAGTATGCTATTTCTTCACTGTTAAGTATCAAAGGTTTTTAAACAACCATTACAATAAAAACCCAATGTTTTTGGGACCCTATCCTCTCGCCTCTGTTTTACTAGACAGAATTATGTTAGGGTGTACATGCAATGCCAGAAACAAACAGGTTAAAAATTAAGCCAGTGGGCTGGAGAGATGGCTTAATGGTTAAGTGCTTGCCTGTGAAGCCTAAGGACCCCAGTTCGATTCCCTAGGACCCACGTAAGCCAGATGCACAAGGTGGTACTTGCGTCTGGAGTTCATTTGCACTGACTGGAGGCCCTGGCAGCATGGCCATTCTCTCTCTCTGTCTGTCACTCTCAAATAAATAAATAAAAATAAACAAAAAAATTTAAAAATTAAGCCAGAATCAGAGATCACTGTTCAAAAAGAAAGCAAGAACAAAACAAGCATGTAGGAGAAAGAATGATTTGGGGGGCTGGGGAGGTGGCTCAACAGTTAAGGCACTTTGCCTGCAAAGCCTAAGGACCCCGGGTTCAATTTCTCAGGACCCATGTAAAGCCTGATGAACAGGGTGGCGCTTGCATCTGGAGTTCATGCAGTGGCTGGAGGCCCTGGTGTGCCCATTCTCCCCAAACCTCTCTGTCTCCCTTCTATCTTTGCTTGCAAATAAATAAATATGTTTTTGAAAAAAAATTTTTAAAAGAATGACTTTTTAGAATATACACATAAAAGACAAAAATATTTTCCCTCAAACAACTTTACTGAAAATAATGCATATTCCAGAAATGCAATTTTTTTTTCTAATCACGTCCGCTTGTTTCTGATATCATTTTTACCAGATCAGAATCCCATGCAGTCGTGTTTATAACTTTAAAGGTCTGTTACAGATCTGTGGACACACACAGGGGACATCAGGCCTTTCTGTCATTTCTACTGCTAGTCTTGAAATGTGCATGCATGTACACTGTGGATGATAGCTCGTCTTGGGTGGACTCTCCCTGACAGACCCAAGAAGAAAAAGCCTATCTACCGAATGACTATACCACACGGAGCAGTGACGTGGGTAAAGTTGCAGGTAAATGTGATTAGAAAAAGCTTCCTGTGCTGTGCTTGCAAATTTAAAGCCAGACAAAACAAACCAGTGGCAAACTCTTCCTAGCCACATTTTTTAATTTTAATTTTAATTAATTAATTAATTAATTTGGAGAAAGGTTCCAGATCTCCGTGGCGAGTCTGGCCTTGAACTCCTGATTCTCCCGCCACTACGTGCCAAGATTACAGATGTGCCTCAACAACCCGGGGTTCCTTTATTACTTCTTCACGCTCAGGGAAACTATCACTGTGTGTTTTCGACGGAAGAACGTAAGAAAATGGATTCTTTGCTTCTGCTGCAATTCTCTAGGTGTCCAAAATCCGCCCGAGGGAGGGACGCATCAGCGGTCACGGGAGACACAGCCTCACCCTCCCCCCTGCCCTGCCGCACACCCCAAAACCACCGGAGGGATGGGTGGTCCCTGCGTCCCCGTGGGGCGGGCTCCTGGCGCACCCTTGGCTGCTGTGCGCTTTTTCTCCCAGCAGGCCCAGAAGACCCGCTGCGGGAACCCATCCACGGGCGTCGGGGACGCAGTGTGGGGCTCTCCGGGCGACGGGAGACCCTGAGAACGCCTCCTTTCACCGCTTGCCACCCCTGTTTACTCCCGAACGGTTCCCAAGGGTCGTCTTTTCTCTTTAAACTGTATATATTTGCAAGCAGAGAGAATGGAGAGAGACAGAGAATGGGCGCGCCAGGGCTTCCAGCCGCTGCGAACGAACTCCAAATGTCTGCGTCACTTTGTGCTTCTGGCTTTACGTGGGACCTGGGGAATCAAACCCCTGGTCCTTAGGCTTTGTAGGCAAGTGACTTAACCGCTGAGCCATCTCTCCAGATCCAATGTTTTAAAATTTATTCACACACACACACACACACACACACACACGGTGTGCATGGGCACACCGTGTGTGTGTGTGGGGGGGGATTCTCTTGCCACTGCAAACGAATATCAGATTTTACGTGGGTGCCGGGGACTCGAACCTGGGCTGGTAGGCCCTTAACCTCTACCCCATCTCGCCAGCCCCACACGCTGAGCACCGAGGGGCTGGGAACAAGCTCAGCGAAAAGCGCTTGGAGCAGTTTCAGTCGAGCGCCTGGGGCGCAGGGTGGCAGCGAACCCGCGGAGGGACTGCGGTTTTGGAGAAGGGCCGCAGCAGGCTCGCGGCGGCCGCAGGCGCACCAGACCCCCGGCAGATGGCGCTGCCGCTCCGGCGGTGCGCAGAGCCGGCGGGACTGTGTCCTCTGTCGCCCTGGCCAACCAGGAGCCTGGACGCCCCGGCGGGGATCCGGGGCGCAGGGGCGGCATGAGGGCCGGTGGGCACGCCTTTGCCAGGCTCAGGCCGCGTCTTAGGTCTCCTGGTCAAGGGCACCAGTCTGAGGGTCAGGCTTTAGGGGATATTTCCTGGCACAGGATGGGATCGAACCTGCATCTTTCTGCCTTTCCCCAGCGCTTGTGACATGTTCGTCCCACCTGCTGGGCATCAAAGCCATCAGAAGACGCAACCTGGGCAGAAGTCTTGGGTTGTGTCAATCTGGATTCTCCTCTTAGCTTAAATGATAAATGAGTTTTTTTTTTTAAGGCCTGATCCCAAAGGAGTCCCACTTTGGAATGTGGAGAAAGGTGGGCGGCTCTTAATCTCCCATCGCAGCTAAATAATTGACTCTGGATCTTCTCTCCCTGCCAGTTTCCTTCCCTGCACCGCTGCCCTTGGCTTCCTAAGTAAGCTCCCTCCTCAGTTTAAGAAACGGAGATGGGGCTGGAGAGATGGCTTGGTGGTTAAGGCGCTTGCCTGCGAAGCTGAAGGACCTGGGTTTGATTCCCCAATCCCCATGTAAAGCCAGATGCTAAGCCATCGCTAGCCTCCAACAGATTCTTCTGGATGTGCACTCCATTTTAAAATATGGACATAGGCCGGGTGTGGTGGTGCATGCCTTTAATCCCAGCACTTGGGAGGCAGAGGTAGGAGGATTGCCACGAGTTCGAGGCCGCCCTGAGACTACATAGAAAAATGAAAAAAAATTAAATTAAAAAATATAGAGACATAGGAGAATATTTCTCATTTATTCACTAATTAGTGTGTGCTGGTTTTTTTTTTTTTCTTTTTCTTTTTGGTTTTCCAAGGTAGGGTTTCACTCTGGCTCAGGCTGACCTGGAATTCACTCTGTATTCTCAGGGTGGCCTCGAACTCATGGCAATCCTCCTACCTCTGCCTCCCAAGTGCTGGGATTAAAGTCGTGCGCCACCACGCCCGGCTTGTGTTTTTTGTTTGCTTGTTTTTCTTTAATTATTTTGGGAGCTGGAGAGATGGTTTAGCCCTTATGGTGCTTGCCTACGAAGCCTAAGGACCCATGTTCAATTCCCTCTCTCTCTCTCTCTCTCTCTCTTTTTTTTTTTTTTTTTGAGGTGCAGTCTCACTCTAGCCTAGGCTGACCTGGATCTCACTCTATAGTTCCAAGCTGGCCTTGAACTCACAGCAATCCTCCTGCCTTTGCCTTTCCAGTGCTGGGATTAAAGGTGTGTGCCACCATGCCTGGCCTGTACATTTTTTTCCTCTATTTTTTTTTTTTTTGATTTTTCGAGGGGTAGGGTCTCACTCTAGCTCAGGATGACCTGGAATTCACTATGTAGTTTCAGGGTGGTCTCGCACTCACGGTGATCCTCCTACCTCTGCCTCTCTAGTGCTGGAATTAAAGGCATGTGCCACCATGCCTGGCCTGGTATACATTATTTTTAAAAACATATTTTTTAATTTATGTGTTTATGAGCACAGAGAGAGAGAGAGAGAGAGAGAGAGGGCACATGTATGCACCAGAGTCTCTTACCACTACAAACTGCAGAGGCATGTGCACCTTGCATCTGGAATTTATTTACATGGATACTAGGAATAGAACCTGGGTTCTTGGACTTTGCAGGCAAGTGCCTTAAGTACTGAGCCAACTCTCCAGCCTGGATCCCTTCTTTTCTAGTAAACAGAGCTGAAAGAAATGGAAGAAGGATGTGGTGATTTGATTCAGGTGTCCTCCATAAACTCAGGTGTTCTGAATGCTAGGTTCCCAGCTGATGGAGATTTGGGAATTAACGCCTCCTGGAGGCGGTGTTTGTTGGAGGCGGGCTCATGGGTGTTAGAGCCATTTCCCCCTTGCCAGTGTTTGGCACACTCTCTTGTTCCTGTTGTCCACCTGATGTTGGCCAGGAGGTGATGTTCACCCTCTGCTCATGCCATCGTTTTCCCCTGCCATCATGGAGCTTCCCCCTCGAGTCTGTAAGCCAAAATACCCCCTCTTTTTTTTTTACACAAGCTGCTCTTGGTTGGGTGATTTCTGCCAGCAACACAAACCTGACTGCAACATAGTATTTGTAACATCGGTTGAGCAGCTATTTCTGAAAGTTACCAGATTCATGCGGCCCCTCTCACGGTTATAAGAGCGGTGGTCAACTGTGTTCATGAGGTACTGGGTTTGACCCCCAGAACCACAACAAAAAGTATTTTGAGATGGAGAGAGATCTTCCTGGAGAGTTTTGGGCTTTATAAGCCCATCGCAGATATCATTAAAGAGAGGCAGAGAAAAATCCATCCCTGCACACACACACACACACACACACACACACACACATGAGAAAGTAAGGTGAAGGGACAGGTGTAGGTTTGTAGAGGTTGGCCTTGAAGGGTTGAGTGTTGCAGTCACCAACCAGGGTGACTGTCACCAGCTGACACCTTGATATCTGCCTAATGATGCCAATTCTGGACTTCCGGCAAGCCACCAAGTTTATGACGCTCTGTTACAACAGCCACAGGGAGCAAATATAGCAGCATTCCTGTTATTTATGGCCTTGGGACAATAAACAACTCCAAATTTAGTGAAAGCACAACTGTGATCGTGGATTTTACAGGACGGGAACTTGGGGTGCAGTGGAACAGCTTGCTTCTCTCTTCGGTGCCTAGAGCCTCAGTCAGCTAAGGCGGACCGGAAGGGCTGTGCACTGCGTCCATCTGGTAGCTTTCTTGCTCGTAGTTTGGAAGCCAGGCTGAGTAGTTTGGAAGTCAAAGGCTGAGTTCCTCTGTGATTGTTAACCAGAATCCCTCTGCCTGCGATTGGGTTTTCCCCCCCGGGTGGGCAGACTTCATACACACTAGTTCAGAAGAGCTAGTGTTCCTAGAGAGTAAGAGAGGTGGCGGTGGAGTGCTTAGGGCTGAGCTTCAGAACCTCGCCTCTTTTCAGCTGCTTGAAGCCATAGCTTGCCTCCCAGACTCAAGAGGGTACGTATTCCACAATTCTACCTCCCAAGAACAGCGATATAAAAGCCTTGTTCTGGGCTGGGGAGATGGCTTAGCAGTTAAGGCACTTGCCTGTAAAGCCAAAGGACCCAGGTTCAATTCCCCAGGACCCACATAAGCCAGATACATCATGGGCACATGCATCTGGAGTTTGTGTGCTCATTCTCTCTCTCTCTTTCTCCCTCTTCCTCTCTCTCAAGTAAATAAATAAATAAAAATAAAATAGTTTAAAAAGTAAAAACCTTTTTCTCAGGCTGCAGGGGTAGTCCTCTGCACATGAATTACTGCTTTTTAAAAAATATTAAAATATTTTATTTTTATCTATTTATTTATTTGACAGAGAAAGAGGGGAGAGAGAGAGAATGGGTGCGCCAGGGCCTCCAGCCACTGCCGATGAACTCCAGACATGTGCGCCCCTTGTGCATCTGGCTAACGTGGGTCCTAGGGAATTGAACATGGGTCCTTTGACTTTGCAGGCAAATGCCTTAACTGCTAAGCCATCCCTCCAGCCCTGATTTTTTTTAAAGTTATTTATTTATTTGCAAGCAGAGAGAGATAGAAGAGAGACAGAAAGGATGGGCACCCCAGGGCCTCCAGCCATTGCAAATGAACAATGTGCCACCTTGTGCATCTGGCTTTACATGGGTACTAGGGAATCAAACCATGGTCCTTATGCTTTGCAGATAAGCACCTTCACTGCTGAGCCATCTCTGCAGCCCACATGAATTATTTCTATTTCCCCATGTCCAAGCTTTCCCCACCAAAGTTTCCACTCACTGGGACAGTGGGCTGCTATGTGAGCCCTGGATCTAATGAGCTAAATTAGGCCCAGGTGCAGACTAAGACCCTGGCGTATTCCTCTTCCTTTTCCTCTTCTTGGTTTTCTGTGTTTGCTTGTTCCTGAGAAAGGATCTCGCTCTATGGCCCAGGCTAGCCTTGACTTTACGATCCTCCTGTCTCAGCTTCCTGTGTACCGCCACACCAAGCCCAGTGTGATTGATTCTTCCTTATCTGGAAACTTAAGAAATAAAGAGAAACTTTTTGAAAATTTATTTAATTTATTTTTTATAATTAACAACTTCCATGATTGTAAACAATATCCCATGGCAATTCCCTCCCTCCCCCCACTTTCCCCTTTGAAACCCCACTCTCTTTCAAATCCCCTCCTCCTCTCAATCAGTCTCTCTTTTATTTTGATGTCATCATCTTTTCCTCCTATTATGATGGTCTTGTGTAGGTAGTGTCAGGCATTTTGCCACTTCTCCATCAAATAATCCCCAACATAATTGTTAGCCTTGTCCAAATAGATAGACTTATCCTCCCCTCATCTAAAAAGGGAATGTTGGGAATGTATTAAAATATCTTGTTATATTTGTTCTGTTTTATTATTAGTTATTGCTGTTAACTTCTTACTGTGCCCAAATCACAAATTAAATTTTGGTTTTGTTTAAAAAAGTATTTATTGGCCGGGCATGGTGACACATACCTTTAATCCCAGTACTCAGGAGGCAGAGGTAGGAGGATTGCTGTGAGTTCAAGGCCACCCTGAGAAAACATAGTGAATTCCAGGTCAGCCTGGACTAGAGTGAGACCCTACCTCGAAAAACATATATAATTTATAAGAGGGGTGGGGGAGAAAAGGAGTATGGGAGTGTCAGGGCCTCCTGCCCCTGCAAAGAACTCCAGACAGACACTCGTGCCACTTTATGCATCTGGATTTATGTGGGTCCTGGGGAATCAAACCTAGACAGTCAGGCTTTGCAAGCAAGCGCCTTTAACCACTGATCCATCTTCTCCAGGCCCACAAGTTAAACTTTATGTAGGTACATTTGCATGGGAGAAAACAGCGCATAGAGTTGGGTACTGTCTCTCCGTAGTTTCAGGAATCTAGAGGTTTGGAATATCTCCCCCCCCCCATGGATGAAGGGAGGAATTTGCACTAGAAAACTCTAGAAATCAAAAAGGGGGAAATAGTAATTTCAAAGCACACCCACCGGTCCCAGGGAGGAGCTGACACAATAATGAAGCCCTAACAAGGAAGACGTGGGAGCTAAGAGGAGTTAGGGCTCCGAAGCCTGTTACCAGGGTGACATGGGTGAGGTCTTCAAGGGCATGCTGATGTGGGGAAAACAGGAATAAGGTGCTGCCAGTGGAAGGAGCCACCACTCTGAGAAGAAGCCAGAAGAGACGGAAAGAAATGAGTCCTTCCTCCCGCCTCTCGCCTCCAGCCTCGCTCACTGTCTCACGCCACCGCAGGCCGAGTCTGACCACCTGCCAAAGCTGGAAGGCAGTTTTCAGTGTCTCAGCCTTGGTCCGGCTGCACGGGATGTGGAAGGGCAGATTTGAGGTTAACATATGTGCTTAGCAGTTTCACAAGCACTATCTTCTATTTGTTTATTTAGTTTTGGCTTTCTTGAGGTAGGGTCTCCCTCCAGCCCAGGCTGACGTGGAATTCACTATGTAGTCTCAGGCTGGCCTTGAACTCACAGTGATCCTCCTACCTCTGCCTCCCAGAATGCTGGGATTAAAGACTTGCACCACCAGGCCTGGCCACAGGTATTATCTTTTCTTGACATCCATTTCTTTCTTTTTTTTTTTTTTTTTCCAGGACCTCCTCTCAGAATACACATAACCCCTGGATGCTCCAGTCCCTTATATAAAGCAGCATGGAGCCAAGGCATGATGGTGCACACCTTTAATCCCAGCATTAAGGAGGCCAAGGTAGGAGGATCACTGTGAGTTCAAGGGCAGTCTGAGACTACATAGTGAATTCCAGGTCAGCCTGGGCGAGAGAGAGACCCTACCTCGAAAAACCAAAATAATAATGATAATAAAACAGCATGGTATTTGCATATAATTTCCACATCTCTAGATAACATATATTACCTAATATAAAGCAACTGCTGTGTAAATAATTGGTATGCTGAATTGTTCAGGCAGGAATAACAAGAAAAAAAAAAAAATCTGTGCATGTTCAGCACACATGCAATTTTTTTTTTCCCTGAGTACTTTCAGTCTTAGATTGGGTAGATCCACTGATCCACTGAGGTCAAGTTCACAGACAGTGCCCCACACCACTTGTTCCACGAAGGTCTCTCTCCTCTGTCCTTCCAGTTCTGAGTTTTCTCATCGCCAATGCAAACAGTGGGCCGTAGAGCACTCCTTGTTTGATAAGAGCAAGCGCAGAAGTTTGAATACACTTCCTTATAGTATAAATTCCAGAACATAGGCTTCTCATATATGGGATATTATATAATCATGAGTATTATTTTCACTTGTGGTATTTTCAGAAAATATCAAATTATTAGGGCAAGCCGGGCATGGTGGTGCACACCTTTTATCCCAGCATTCAGGACGCTGAAGTAGGAGGATCGCTATGAGTTCAAGGCCAGTCTGAGACTACATAATGAATTCCAGGTTGGCCTGGGCTAGAGTGAGACCCTACCATAAAACCAAAAAAAAAAAAAAAAATACCAGCAGTGGAGGTTGCTAGTTGTCATCCCCTTTTTTTAATGTGGTACCTGCTCCCATTTATTTTATTTTTTCTTTATTTGAGGACACACAGAGGCAGAAAGAGGAGAAAAAGAGAGAGAGAGAGGGCCACTAGTCACTCTAGTCACTGCAAGCAAACTCCAGACACATGTGTCACGTTATGCATCTGGCTTTCATGGGTCCTGGGGAATCAAACCTGGGTCCTTTGCTTCACAGGCAAATGCCTTAAGCACTAAGCAGTCTCTCCAAGCTTCCCATTCATTTTTTAAATACTGATGTTTTGTTAGGGTGGTTCAAAGCCAAGGTGTTAGGAGTGAGAAAATGTAAGGGGGGGAGGAGGGCGGGGGCAGAAGAAAGTGATGCAGGGGGGGATGCATTTCTAAGCCTTGCCTCCGAAGCCAGCTGCGTGGGATGTCTCCCTGTGGGCCTGAGCTGCTGGGGAGAAACTGCAGCAGCTCACGAGGGGGGAAGAAAGCAGAATTTCTCTGCCTGGCTCTCTCCTATCTCCAATTAGGCAACTCTGTGAGTATTAGCTCCCTGCATGCTTGGGTTTCTATGGCTGTGTGGAATGCCAGATCCCAAGTCCTGTGCCAGGGAGGAGCTGGCGTGGTAGATCTGACATGCCCAGTACATCCCAGTGGTGTGTTTTCTGTGTATATCCCTCGAGATAAAAATAAAGCATAGTGTTCAAAGATATTTTCCAATCTGTCTCTGGAAACCGTAAAAGACCAAGGTAAGAATGGAGATTTTATAGACCAGGCATATAGGAGAGTCACTAACAGGTTTCAAGCTGGGGAAATAAGAGATTTTAACAGTTTTGTTTTGTTTTTCAAGGTAGCGTCTCTCTCTAGTCCAGGCTGACCTGGAATTTACTATGTAGTCTCAGCCTGGCCTTGAACTCACAGCAATCCTCCTGCCTCTCAAGTGCTGGTATTAAAGGTGTGTGCCACCATGCCTGGCTAAATAAGAGATTTTTAACAACAAATCCCACCATCTCTGGGCTCTCTATCCTCTTCTCTGCCTAAGTGGAAGAAACAGTAGGTGACGAGAGAGAGAGAGAGAGAGAGAGAGAGAGAGAGAATTGAAAGTTTGTTTTTTTTGTTTTTGTTTTTTCAAGTAGAGTCGTCTCCTAGCCCAGGCTGACCTGGAATTCACTATGTAGTCTCAGACTGGCCAGAATTCATGGCGATCCTCCCACCTCTGCCTCCTGAGTGCTGGGATTAAAGGTATACGCTACCATGCCCAGCTTTTGAGGGTTTGGAGGAGCAGCCTATATGATCCAGAGTTTCATTCGGGCATGAACATCACTTGCCAATCTTCCTGTTTCCATCTAAAACGTCACCTACCAAAGAGACGGGCTAGCTGGGAACAGCGGGATCTTGGGTTAGTAAAGCCAACAGGAGAGGGAGAAGACAGTGGCTTAACTTAGGAGCAGGAGGGTTCATCTATCTGCCACTGTTGGCCTGAGGTTCTAGGGACCCTGGCATCTGCTAATGAGTCCTTTGGTGTTGCATGGCATGGTCAGATCTCATGAATGGCCAGCTGTATGCGTCACATCTGTGTGGTCAATATCTGGTGTGTATCCATGTACGTTGTTCAAGCTCATCAGAATGGAAGAAAGACCACGTACAGCCGTCCCAATGGCACCTGTAGGCTTTCCTCACCTGTGTGTTTGACTCACCAGGTGGGAGTGGCTGGTATAAGTTTTTCCACAGTTGTCATAGCAGAAGTAAGACCTTGAGACTGGGAACTCTGTCCTCTCCCCAAGCCCAGGAGTCCCCTGTCTGTAGAGCAGGTGAGTGCTCAGGTAAGAAGGGGCCTTCCTGGAAGCCTGACTGATTTCACAAGTGAGTCAAGAGATTCTAGAGTCAACAATGACCAAGGCCCAGCCAGGGGCTTCCCATGGGTGCAACATCTGATCCAAAGAGGAGAGTGTAGCTTGAGCCTCAGTGGAAGGCAGGAATGGTGCCATCATTTCGTGTATTAAAGAGGCTGTGGTGACGGCACTGCTGGGGGGACCAGGATAAGGCGTCCATGGGGCACTGCTGTGGGACATCATCGAGATTCCACCAGAAGCTGAGACTGGCAGGTTGTTGTGGAGCAATAGATTCTCACGGAAGGTCCCGGGGTCCCCGGCTTTCCTAAGGGCATTATGCGGGAACCCCTACAAGCCGTCCTCCCTGGCTGGGAGGGAGATCCTCTCTTACCAGACATCCAGGAAGCAGTGTGAGTCACTTGGAAGTAGTAGGTCACATGGAACTCAGGTAGTGACAAGCTAAGCTGGGACTCCACCTCACCCACATTCTGCCTGCTTGCCTTAGGCAGATGCCGAATAAGACCACAGCATCTCTGGAAAATGTTGAGTGGCCTATGGTTCCAAGAAGTACGCACTCCGCTGCTTCTGGGGGTTGGAGGCATATCCAAGATCGACTGGGCGCGTGGAGAGGGGCTGCTGACCAGCCTGCCAGTGCCTTTGCTTTTCCTCCTGCTTCATGTTAACTGAAGTGCCAGCTGCACATGGGCACTGAGGGGGCCCAGACCCGCTTCAGACCAAGGGGAGTCTGGCCCTAATAGTAGCACTCACTGCCTCCCATTTTTTAATTAGTTAACTAATTAATTTGCAAGCAGAGGGAGACAAAGAGAAGAGAGAGCGAGAGTGAGCAAGTGCTCTCCAGGGCCTCTAGCCACTTTGTGCATCTGGCTTTCCATGGGTACTGGGAAATTGAACCTGGATCATTAGGCTTTGCAGGCAAGCGTCTTAACTGCTGAGCCACCTCTCCAGCCCACCTCCTCCCATTTTTAACAAGAAAAATGGTTATCCAGAATAAAAAGCTCATTTTTCCATCCTAATGTATAGCTACATATCCTCATATAAGTATTTTGTTAATGAGGAAATAAGGAGAGCAGTATATGTAAACTCCTTGCTTGTCACTAAAGCATATTCTATTGCCGCAATAAGAAATCCCCTCAAATTACTGGTTTACAACAACACAAGTTTAGGAGGCTGGAGAGAGGGCTCAGTGGTTAAAGGTGTTTGCTTGCAAAGCCTGAAGGCCTGCGTTTGATTCCCCAGCACCCATGTAAAGCCAGATGCACAAAGTGGCACATGTGTCTGGAGTTTGTTTACAGTGGGAAGAGGCCCTGACACACCCATTCATTCTCGCTCTCTCTCTTTCTGCTTGCTAATAAATAAATATACAAATTTATTATCTCACAGCTTGTGCAAGTCAAAATTTCCCCTTGGTTCAGCATGTTACTCTGCTCCCACATTCACAGGGTTGAAATCTTTGCAGGCACTATGTTGCATGCCTGCAATACCAACGCTCAGGAGTAAGAAGTAGGATTCCAAGTTCAAGGCCAGCCTAGGCCACATAAGGAGACCCTATCTCACAAAAGAGGAGGGGGGGACCTGGAGAGATGGCTTAGCAGTTAAAGTGCTTGCCTGCGAAGCCAAAGGACCCAGGTTGGATTCCCCAGGACTCACGTAAGCCAGATGCACAAGGGGGCACATGTGTCTGCAGTTCCTTTGCAGTGGCTAAAGGCCCTGGCACGCCCATTCTCTCTATATACATCTGCCTCTATCTCTCTCTCTCTCAAACAAATAATTTTTTAAAGGTTTAAAAATAACAATAACAACAAAAACACGCACAAAACAAAACAAATCCCTCCAGGTTGAAATCAAGCGGGTGGGCTCTTACCAGGAGGTTTTGGGAGGAATCTGCTTCCATCTTTGTTGAGGTGATTAGCAGGAATCCACGCCCACAAATGGAAGAGGGGTGTCTTGCTCTTGTTGTTGTCTAACCCAGAGGCAGCCCCTGGCTCCTGCTGGCCTCTCTCCACTCCTTACATGTGGATTTCTTCTTTTTAGAGCCTGTAACAGCTCAGCAGGACCTCCTGAAACCTGGAATCTGACTTTTCCTTCTGCCTCATCTCTTGGATTCCAACTAAATACTGTCCTGAGCTTCTCAGGACTCGTATGATAATTTCATTATTTTAAGGTCCTAACCTGACAAAATCTGTAAAATCCCATTTTCTCTGTAGGGCACAGATTCAAGGTACTTCAACATGAACATCATTCATTATTTTAGGGACTGAAATTCTGCCTACCAAGGGGGTATGCTCTCTTCCTGCTGGTCAGGAGCTAGCTGTGGTACTGGGGTGCCCTTGGGATTGGAGGTGTTCTAGTCAGCTCCATGTTGCTGGGGTGAACTTCAAACCAGATGCAGTCTATGGGAGGAAGGGATTTATCTGAAGCTTAAAGATCCAAAGGGAGCTCCAAAACGAGTGGAAGAAGCCGGCTCCCACTCATAAATCCAGGCAGAGAGTCCCCACCAGCCAGCACACACCACAAGCAGTAACCAGCAGGGCCCCCAGCAGAGCTCAGGCCTCTCTGCATACCTCTGGGCTAGGAATCAGATCCCCCTTCCCACCAAGTGACACCTCCAGCCAGGCAGCTGAAGGCAAGCTTTAATAAAACAAAACAAAACAAGACAAAACAAAAACCTGAGTCTATTAGGGGACACACATTCAAGCGACCACATCGGGACGGGACGGGGGCGGGGGGGGGGGATGTCGACAATTCAAGGCTAATCTGAAGTCAAGGAAGCCTCAGTCTCAGACAACTTGAACGACAAGGGTCCAGCTCTGCTTCACTTATCTTCAGACTTCCACGTAAGAGAGAAATAAATTGCGTACTTAAGCCACTGTTATTTGGGGTCTTAGTCACAACCCAAACTAATCAGTACAGTAATATTCAAGGAAGTTACTTATGAAGAAGACCATGGGGGAGCTGGAGAGATGGCTTAGTGGTTAAGGTACTTGCCTGTGACGCCTAAGGACCCAGGTTCTATTCCCCAGGACCCACATAAGTCAGACGCACAAGGTGGCGCATGCATCTGGAGCTCATTTGCAGTGGCTGGAGGCCTTAGCGCACCCATTCATTCTCTTCCCCTACCTCTTTCTCTCTCTCTCAAATAAATAAAATATATTTTTTAAAAAAGAAAGAAGACCATGGGGGACTGGACAGATGGCTCAGTGGATAAGACACTTGCCTGCAAAGCCTAAAGGCCCAGGATTGATTCCCCAGTACCTACATAAAGCCAGATGTGCAAGCTAGCACATGCATCTGAGTTTGTTTACAGTTGGCTGGAGGCCCTGGTGTGCCCATTCCCATTTTCATTCTCTCCCTCTCTCTCACATAAATAAATAAACATTAAAAGAAGAAGAAAGAAGACCAAGGGACAATCAATTCCTTAATCTTAGACACAGAGGATCCTTAAACAAATTCTGCTTCATCAAGAGACTTCTCTCTTTGGTTGCCAGACTATCCCCACCTCAAATGAGACATGCATGCCTTGTGGGTGGGGCTGGGTGCATATGAGCCAGAAGGGGGAAGGATGTGTGACGTCAATGCTCCGTGTGACCAAGGAGCAGTGGTTTATCTTTGTTCATGTCTGCAACCCAGACACTCTGGAGAAAGCGCAGGACAAGACCACACTGTCCTCATCTGAGAGGGAGAAAAAAAGAAAAAATATATATATATAAATGCATTTTTGCAGTGCTGCAAATGGAACTCACAGCAATGTGCATGCTAGCTAAGTGCTCTGCCTTTGAGCCACGGGCTTCACCAATCAGAGAAAATAATTTTAGTGAAAAAAAATAGGAATAGGGTGTTTGCACATATATTAAAGTTGGAACAACACGGAGATTAGCAACGTACAAGGATTGACATGCAAACTCCATATTTAAAACTGTAGGCATATGAGGCTGGGCCGGGTGTGGTGCACGCCTTCAATCCCAGCACTCGGGAGGCAGAGGTAGGAGGATCGCCGTGAGTTCGAGGCCACCCTGAGACTCCATAGTGAATTCCAGGTCAGCCTGGGCTAGAGTGAGACCCTACCTCGAAAAACCAAAAAAAAAAAAAAAAAACTGTGGGCATATGAGGCCGGGCCGGGTGTGGTGCATGCCTTCAATCCCAGCACTCGGGAGGCAGAGGCAGGAGGATCGCCATGAGTTCAAGGCCACCCTGAGACTACAGAGTTAATTCCAGGTCAGCCTGGACCAGAGTGAGACCCTACCTCAAAAAAACAAAAAATAAATAAATAAATACCATGCTCTGTCTATGTCACTGAAGTAAATGCGACTTCACAGCGGAAACTTGGCGTTGGGTCCGCACCTGAGCTGAGCTCTTGCACTCCTAGAACACTTACTTGGAGCCACTGTTTGCAGAGCCGGACCTTCCTTTCCGCTGAGCTTCAGGCTGACCCCTTTCTGCTGCTCAAGCTGTCAAGTGGGGCATCGGTTTCCAGAAGGCTGGCTGGTTTCCAGGCACCAGTGTCAAGGTTTTTTTTTTTTTTTTTTCAGACACCTTTCTGCTTCCTGTTGTCAGGCCTCAGTTTCCCTTTAGCATGCCAAAGGTAAGCTGGAGCTGACTTTGATTCAGTATCATCGGAGAACTCATCCCTTCTCTTTCTTTCTTTTTGGTGCGTGTGGTATGTGTGGTGCAGACACATGTCTGTGCAGATTCAGGTGTGTGTGGAGGCCAGAGAAAGATGGGTGGCCTTCTCTGCGGCTCTTACTTCCCTGAGACAAGAGCCTCTCACCGAACCAGGGGCTCCATTTTCTAAGTTAGACTGGATGGCCAGGGAATGAGTTCCAGTGATTCCCCTTGTCTCCACTCAGGTTATAGGCAGGTGAGGCCATGCCTGGCTTTTTTTTTTAAATATTTTTATTTATTTATTTGATACAGGCAGACACAGAGAGAAAGAGGCAGATAGAGTGAGAATGGGCACATCAGGGCCTCCAGCCACTGCAAACAAACTCTAGACACATATGCCCCCTGTGCATCTGGCTTATGTGGGTCCTGGGGAATCGAGCCTCGAACCGAGGTCCTTAGGCTTCACAAGCAAGCATTTAACCACTAAGCCATCCCCGTTTTTGATGTGGATGCCGGTGGACTCAGGCCCTTACTCTTGAACCACCAACACTTTTACCTGCTGAGCCATCTCTCCAGCCCCACTCACTCCTTTTATGACCCTTCCAAGCTTGTGTGTGGACCTGTTGAAGTCATGATTGGCCTCAGTTATTTTATTTTACCTTTGTTCTGTTTGAGGTAGGGTCCTACTCTAGCACAGGCTGACCTGGAATTCACTATGTAGTCTCAGGGTGGCCTCGAACTCATAGCAATCCATGCACAACCACACCTGGCTGAGTGGCCTCAGTTATGAACTAATTTTTTTTTTTTTGGAGGTAGGGTCTCACTCTAGCCCAAACTGACCTGGAATTCACTATGTAATCTTACGATGGCCTGGAAATCATGGTGATCCTCCTACCTCTGCCTCCCGAGTGCTGGGATTAAAGGCGTGTGCCACCACACCTTGTCCTTTTTGTTTGTTTGTTTATTCATTTTTGTTTTTTTCTTTGAAAAATTTAAAAATTCCTTAGGGAAGCACTTTAGCAATCTCTATCATTTTCTACCAAAGTTTCAACTCTCTATCCTTCTAAAGACAGTTTCTCTGGGCTTCAGACATTCTTTAAACATGAAGAAATGAATCCCTTTTTTTATTTTGTTTTTGGTTTGTTTGTCTGTTTGGTTGGTTGGTTGGTTTTTTGAGGCAGGGCGTCACTCTAGCTAAAGCTGACCTGGACCAGTATATCATTCTTTCCAGCTCCATCCACTTTCCTGTGAGTTTCATAATCTCATCTAGAACTCCACTGGGTATAGGTACCACACCTTCATTATCCATTTTAGCCCTTTCCACGAATCACCTCTCAAAAAACTTGTGGAAGAGTCAGGCGTGAAGGCACATGCCTTTAATCCCAGCACTAGGGAGGCAGAGGTAGGAGGATCACCATGAGTTGAGGCCACCCTGAGACTACATAGTGAATTCCAGGTCAGTCTGAATTAGAGTGAGACCCTACATTGAAACCCCACCCCCAAAACAGAAGAAGAAGAAGGAGGAGGAGACAGAAAAAAAAAAGTCAACTGAGACTACGTAGTGAATTCCAGGTCTGGGCTAGAGCGAGACCTGACAAACAAAAAGTCAACTGAATCTCCAGTTGAATAAGTTGGCTGTCAGGGGCATGGAGTGAACTCCTTTATTTTATTTTTCTTTCTTTTAAGGTAGGGTCTCACTCTAGCTCAGGCTGACCTGGAATTCACTGTGTAGTCTCAGGGTGGCCTCGAACTCATGGCAATCCTCCTACGTCTGCCTCCCAGGCGCTGGGATTAAAGGCATGCGCCACCACGCCCCGCAGAGTGAACTCCTTTTTAAAACCAACAGCATGGGGCTGGGTAGATGGCTCAGCCAGTGAAAAGCATTTGCTTATGAAACCTGTCCACCCCAGTGCAATTACACCAGCCACCCTTGAAAAGGTGGACGAGCATTCATTTGTGCAAATCCTGATACACACATACAAGAAACCCTGACACACACACACACACACACACACACACACAACAACAACAGCAACAACAACAAAAAACCCAGCAACAGCAACATCAGCAACCTGAGAGCTCTTTCTTGGGGGGTGGGCATAGTAAGGTAGTTGGGCCCTGTAAATAAATAAATAAATATAACAATGTCGCTGGATCCAGCTTCGGATCGAAGTGCAAGTGAATCACAGACGTGGTCAAGTCTGTGAAAAATACAAGGAAGAAAATGAAATCACCCAAGCCCGGCTGGCTGAGATATTTGTTTGTTTTTTAATATAGTATCGTGCAGTTGAGCTGAGTAATTGGTAACGAAATCACAGGGAGAAAAGAAGTTGGTTTTGTTAGTTTTCTTTTGTAAAAGTAGTATTTTATTTATTTATTTTCAAGGGGAGAGAGAGAGAGAGAGAGAGAGAGAGAGAGAGAGAGAGAGAGAGAGGGAATGGGCATGTCAGAGTCTAACTGCAGGTGAACCGGCCACTTTGTGCCTCTGACTTTACGTGGGTACCGGAAAATCGAACCCATGTCTAGGCTTTGCAGGCCAGCACCTTAACCGCCAAGCCATCTCTCTCCAGTCCTGTTTCCTATTCTTAGCACTATGGGACCTGAAGCTAAGTGCCCTGGGAGGTAAGTGAACCTGGTCTGGAGGATCCACGGGCCCCCACCACCCCGTCCACTCTCGCTGGCTGCGGGCTCTGGTCCCCAAGTCCAGTGGCCTCTTCGTGACCATAGGTGCGACGGGGAGCAGGTGCGGGGCGGGGGTGGGGGGCCCTCCCTGGGTCCAGAGCCTGGCTGTGGTCCGTGGCAGGCGGGTTGAGGTTGGGGTTGGGGTGGATTAACATCCGAGATCGCAGCTCCTGCGGACGCGTCGCGAAGTCTCCAGGCGGCATCCCGGAGGGACCGCGGGGCTTCCGGCTTCAGCGCAGCGAGTTCTCCAAAATGCAGGGGCGCAGAGGTGCAGCGGGGCGCGCTCGCCCTCGAACTTGTGGGACCGGGGTCCCACAGGGTGGGTGAGAGGGGGATGCTGCTTTTGCTGGCGCGCAAGGTCGCCACCCCCAAAAGTTTCCAAAGACACCCGCGTCTGTTCGCAGGAGACCGGGTCACCCTAAGGTTCTGAGAGCCAGAGAAATTCACTCCTTTGCAGAAAACAGGAGCCCGAAGCCGCAGGCGGGGTGTGCGTACATTATTTCTTCTTTTCTTTTCTTTTCTTTTCTTTTCTTTTCTTTTCTTTTCTTTTCTTTTCTTTTCTCTTCTCTTCTCTTCTCTTCTCTTCTCTTCTCTGCTTTTCTTTCCTTTTCCTTTCCTCTTCTCTTATTTTCTTTCTTTCTTTTTGTTTTTCCACATAGGGTCTCCTTCTCTCTAGTCCAGGCTGACCTGGAATTCACTATGCAGTCTCAGGCTGGCCTCGAAGAACTCACTACCTCAGCCTCCCAAGTGCTGCGATTAAAGTGTGTGCCACCACAACCAGTTGTATTATTTCTTTTATTGATTTCGTTGTTTTTCTGGCTCAGGAAAGACCTTCCATTTAAGGCCTCACCATTCGGGAGACCCCAGCCTACTTCCTGGGTTCAATCCTGGAGCACCCAGCGCCCCTGCACATTAGGGACCACAAATTATGTCTCAGGGCCAGTCATCCCAGGATGATGGTCATTCCCAGTACGCGCGCTCTGATCTCATCACTGCTGAGGGATCCCAACCGAGTCTGAGCCTGGTTTGAAACCCTGAGGAAAACCCTCTGGGAGAAACTCAATTGTTTTTCACTGTTTGCCCAACTGGGCGCCCCAGGAAGACCAAGCCTGTGGTACCTACAGCACATCCCCTCCTGAACCCCTGAACCCCCTCTTCTTATACTGCAGACTGTGCCAGGCCCTGTCCTCCTCTTCAAAGACATCACCTCTTCTTGACATCCCGATTCAACCTAGGCCAAGGGCAGGAAAGAGACTGGAGAGATACAAGACCATCAGTCTTTCTTCAGAGCTCCATCCATCTCTTCTCCCAGCCAGGCCAAGTCTATCAGAGACCATACTCTTCCACTGGTCCACTCCGTACTCACCAGCTACCGCGGCCAAAACACAAAACAAGGGCTGGGGAGATGGCTTAGCCGTTTAAGGCGCTTGCCTGCAAAGCCTAAGGATCCAGGCTTGATTCTCCAGGTCCCGGTAAGCCAGATGCACACGGTGATGCATGTACCTGCAGTTCGTTTGCAGGGGCTAGAGGCCCTGGCGTACCCATTCTCTCTCCCTCCCTCTCTCTCTCTCTCTCTCTGTCTCTAATAAATAAACACAAATAAATATTTTTTTAAACCCTCAAATTCTCCAGCCGGCTTGCAGAAGGTGACGGTCCACCAGTGGGCCACACGAAGTTGGGGTCCAGGCCTGGAAGAGCTCGCCGAGTTTGCTCCGGAGCCCAGGGATCTCCGCAGCGCAGATGGGGCCTGTGCACCACCAGCAAGGAAGACTCGGGAGGTTTGTCATGGGAAACAAAGGGGTCTATAAGGAAGAGCATTAAAAAGTTAGGAAGTGCTCAGCCACGATCAGTGGATGTATGATGAAGGACGCCCACACTACCAGCGTGCAGGGACTTGCCAACAGAGGGGGCAGAGGCTCTCAGCTTCCGAAAATGAAGGTAATAGTCATAACGCAATAATGGCATGATTTTTAGGTATTTTTGTAATTCTTTGATTTAAACTTCACAGCATTTCTGTGGAGTACAAAATTTGCAACCACTGTTTTTTCCCTTTCTTTCTTTCTTTTTTTCTTTAGGTAGGGTCTCGCTCTAGCCCAGGCTCACCTGGAATTCACTACGTAGTCTCAGGGTGGCCTTGAACTCACGGCGATCCTCCTGCCTCTGCCTCCCTAGTGCTGGGATTAAAGGCGTGCGCCACCACTCTCGGTTTGCAAGCACTACTGTTATATTGAGAGTTTGAATGAATTGACCTCCATCTCCAGTGTCGATTTATCACACTCAGAACCCCAGTCCGTGTGCGCAGAAAGGGCAGTTAAATTCAACTTTCTAATCCAGATTGTGACTCCATTTCTCTAAGAAACAGAACAAAGCAAAACTAAGCAATGGAAAACAAAACTGCCCCGGCACCTTTCTTTGTAAAAGAAAAGCAGCAAATCTGGAATTGAACCCCAGAAAGGCTAGAATGCCAGTTAGGGAGTTGCGTGACAAAGCCGGAGTCTTTGCGTGACAAAGGAGTTTGCGTGACAAAGCCCGTCTTCAGAGGCGGAAGCCCACCACGTCAGGGGTATCTTTGCCCCTGACACAAGACCCTGGCCCTGGGACTCTGAGGGTGGAGTCTCCCCCCAAACAACATTTTCTTTAAAAGAGCCATGGGGAAAGATTTCAGCGTATTCCTCTGCTTTCCGGCTGGGAAGAAGAGGCCCTGGCCCTGTGGAGGTGATGTTATTCACTCCAAATACCCCAAGGCTATGTTGCCTGAGAAAACCTTCTACCTCGGCACGCAGGAGGTTGAGGGTGAGAGCATTCCCCAGAGTTCCAGGTCAAGTCTGGGCTACAGGGGTGAGGTCCTGCCTCAAAAGGGGGGCGGGGTGGGTGGGTGGAGGAATGCCTTAGTTTTTAAGGCATTTGCCTGCAAAGCCAAAGGACCCAGGTTCAGTTTCTCAGGACCCACATAAGTCAGATGCACAAGGTGGTGCATGCTTTTGGGTTCATTTGCAGTGGCTGGAGGTCCTGCTGTGCCCATTCTTTCTTTCTCTATTTGCCTCTTTCTCTCTGAAATAAATAAATAAAAATAAAAATAAATTAAAAATAGGTATTTAAAAATAAAACAAGAATGAAAACTCCACCTACTCCATGCCGCTCCAACTCAAACCCCAAACCTCAGGTTTGATTATTTTTCTTAATTATTTGTGTTTCCCTGCTTAAGGCTGAAAAATTCTAATTTAATTAAAAAAAATACATTGGAAGCACACCTTTAATCCCAGTACTAGGAAGGCAGAGGTAGGAGGATCACCGTGCGTTCCAGGTCACCCTGAGACGGCAGAGTGAATTCCAGGTGAGGCCTGGGCTACAGTGAGACCCTATCTTGAAAAACAAAAACAAAAACAAACAAACAAACAACCAAAAAGAATTGGAAGCACTGCACTGCAGAAATGTTTAAATAAGGCCAGGAGAATCAGTTTTCATCACTTCTCATATTATCCATATTTATTACGCTTTTTTAAACCACAAACAACCCAAATACAAGGCCCAGACTATTGAAAAGAGGAACTGACCTGGAAACTACAGAAGCGTTCGGTCAATGAGAGCCACTGTTTCCACACACCCCCCAAGTCGTGTACATCTTCATAATTTATAAAGATGTGGAAATCATACTTGGCTCTGTGAAGTTTTGTTTCCCAGGTGTACCAGGTCTCCCTGCCTGTCTTATCCAAATCCCAGACAGGAAGCTGGAAATGCCCTTGTCATATGATCGCCTGAGAAGGGTCTTCTCTGCCACCACCCTTGAGGTCCAGTTGGGGGGTTGGGGGGGTCTTCTTGCTTCTGCTGCCACTAGGCTCCAAAAGGGTGTAGGTGAAAGTGTGGGTTGGAGGAAGAGGAGGAGGAGGAGGAGGACTCTTGTGTGTGTTTGTGTGTGCGTGTGTGTGTGTGTGTGTGTGTGTGTACACATCAAGTTCAACGGATCTTTGAAACGTCAAACCCTTCCTTTTCAATCACGTCTCCCCAGCCAGAGCAGCTCAGATTCTAGCATACAGTGCAGCCCACCAGTCTGGCACGGTGAAGGGCTCCAACGTGTACACACACGTACAACTTCTCCAAGCAGGCCCCAGGATGGAGCACTTGAGACCCGGGGAGGCGCGCGCCCCACCGCGCCACTGATAACCTTACCAAGGTGACTTTAGACAATGTCTCTTTTCCCAGGAGTTCCGCCAGCCCTGAGCAGTCTTTTGCAATGATAAACCCACGTGTCTAGAAGAATGGCTGCCACACGGTTGGTTCCCCAACCTATTCGACTGCCCGCACCCAAGGGCACAGCCCGGAGTCTCTCACCGAGGTTCCTGCGGCCGCCGGGGAGCCACGTTGGAGGGCTGCGGCGACGCGCTAAGGCCGGGTGGCAGGCGACCCTCGCGGGCAGCCGAGGGGACGCTGGGGGGCACAGCACCTCCGGGAGGTGGCGGCGGGGGCAAAGCCAGCAGTTCCTCGCCTGAGGTCACAGCGCAGTCCTGCTCGGGTTCCGCGCCCCTGCCACCCCCGGTGACAGCGCCACTCGCGCCGCCGCCGCCGCGCTTCTTGTCCTCCTCCTTCTTCCACTTCATGCGGCGGTTCTGGAACCAGATCTTGATGTGCCTCTCGGTCAAGTTCAGCATCACGGCCAGCTCCACGCGGCGCGGCCGGGAGATGTACTTGTTGAAGAGGAATTCTTTCTCCAGCTCCAGCAGCTGCGCGCGGGTGTAGGCCGTGCGCGTCCGCTTGTTCTCCTCGGGCTCCGCCGCGTACGCGCCGCCTGCGGGGCGACACGGTCCGTGAGTGTGACCCGGCGACCTCGCCCGGACCCCCCCACCCACGCAGCCCCCGTCCCTTCGGGCCCGAGAATAGCCCCCGCTGCTCTGGACAGGGCCACGGGCCGCAGGGAGACCTGCTCTTGCCAACGGAGCCCTTTCTCCAAGCTGCGACTGCTGGCACCTTGCGCCCACGCTTGGTTCTGTCAATCAGTGGTTCCAGAATCAGCTCGTTTCAACGTGTTAAAACGATTAAAATGCACACCCAATTCATACTTTCACCGAGTCCTTTTACGAAGGCAGCAAACCGCAGTTAACACAGAACTTTAAACAAACTTTCTGACATTGACCACAGTAAGAAACACATTTCAGATCACTATCCAGCCCTTCTGTTTGTATAACTGACATTTCCTTCCTTCCTTCCTTCCCTCCCTCTCTCCCTTCCTTCCTTCCTCCCTCACTTCCACTTTTCTTTCTTTCCCTCTCTCTTTCTTTCTTTCTTTCTTTCTCCCTCCCTCCCTCCCTCCCTCTCTCTCCTCTCTCTCTCTTTCTTTCTTTTATTTTTTTGAGGTAAGGTCTCACTCTAGCCCAGGCTGACCTGGAATTCACTATGTAGGTTAGCCTCTAACTCACAGTGATCATCTTACCTCTGTACGCCCCCGCCCCCACTGGTGCTGGGATCAAAGGCATTCGCTACCATGCCAGGCTCACTAACTTTAGGGCTGGAGAGATGGCTTAACAGTTAAGCAAAGGCGCTTGCTGGCAAAGCCGAAAGACCCAGGTTCAATTCCCCAGGACTCACATAAGTCAGAGGCACAAGGTGGCACATGCGTCCAGAGTTTGTTTGCAACTGCTGAACGCCCTGGTGTGCCCGTCCCCCCCCCCACCTTCTGCGTCTTTCTCTCAAATAAATAAAGTTTAAAAAATTAAAAAATAAAACAATAAAAAGACTACCTTTAACCAAGCAGAAAGCCAGTTTTCCTCTCTGTTCGCTGTTTCATTTAAACACTGTTAAGCTCAACCCATTACATTCATTTCACCACCCGCTAATGGATAACTCGCGGTTTGAAAATCCGTGTGCGCACACAGGCTACGGGTACGGCTTGTTTTCTCTGACCATGTATTAGTCTTCTATGTTTTAATTAGTGGTAATTTCTCTATAATAGGATTTTAATCTCAATCAGTCCCCTTCCTGCATGGAGAAGGAATACTGCGCTGGGGAAAGTCACGTTTCGTGGGGAGGGCACTGTTCATGCCTCAACTCTGCGACGTGCTCCAAATGTTGGTACCAGATAGAGCGAAACTAGGAGGCCGAGGACCCAGCCCGGGATGGCCATGAGGAAGGGGTGCCGTAGCAGCAGGCCTTGGGGCTGGTGTTCCCAGCTCCCAACCCAACAGGGCCGCAACCCCGATACATCAGCCCCCCCCCCCCCCCCCCCCGCCCACACACACGCGGTGTTTGCTTGGCTCCTCCAGATCCGGGTCTTTTCCTTCTGTGCAGAGTCCGCCTGCCCTTCGAGGGGCACACTACCATGGGGCTCTCCACGAAAGCTCCCGGAGGAGGCCAAAGCCCGCCTGCTTCAGACAGAGGGAGTATTTCTCCCGGAGCTGAAAGGTAGGTGTGTGTGTGTGTTGAGGGCGAGGGATTCATTTCTAGACAGAATCTGCCTGGGTTCTCCCCCAGACCAAGAGGAGGCGCCAGAAGCCTTGGCCTGGCCGGGGACCCTGGTGGGTGAAGGAGTCCAGCTCCCAAAACCACCACCAAGACCACCACCTCGTTCCAGACTTCCCTGGCCTAGGAGGGAGACGCAGCACAACCTTAAAGGGACACTGTAAAAGGGCGCCCAGGGTTCTTAAAGTCAAAGCCCCGCTTGCTTGGGCTCTTTGGTCCTTGGCTACAGCACCTTGCAGTTGCAGGGAAACGGTACTGGGGTGCAGGTCCCCCAGGTGACTTGTGACCAGGCAGAAGAGGCTGGGGATGGAAGGTCGAAGATGAAGGCTCCTGGGGAAGACGTCAAGGGTCCCCAGGGCTGGCCCTTCGGTAAGACACTGGCTTCGAGAGGGTGAGGTACCAGCAGCCCAAGTCTTCAGGTCCAGTTATCATCTGGAAGTTGCTATCCTCGTAGAATTCACATTTTTTACTGTGCTTGAGAGTGCTTTGGTCGCTGTGCACTCTTCAAGGGGTGAGACCCATCCCTAAGCACGGGCAGCCTGGCTTTGGTGAACCTTAAAGTTCCGGCTTGTTCGAAAGTTGCCTGGGAGGAGCATGGCTGGGTTCCCTCCCAAGCTTCCAGCAGGCTGAAACCTGGAGAAGAGAGGGGACGTCGGCCAGGTCTCTGAGAGGGGGGCAGGCAGGTTTCGCAGTCTGAGCGGGTCTCCTTCCCGGGATGTCCCCCAATCCTAGGTAAGACTGGCGGTTTTGATTTGGGCTTTGATCCTCTTTTTCTTGGGTCTGCCTCAGCCTAGGGTCTTCCACACAAAAGCAGACAGGACAGTACAGTGACATAGGGTGATGGGGACGTTACTCCACTTAAGAAATTCTCCTTTGCCCCTTTTCTGCGGAAACAGGCCAAGAGGGCAGAGCTGGGTACCGCCAAGGATGCCAGAAAGGGTGTCCCCAGTGCTCTGTGGGAGGGTCACCCAGGAGGGAAGGCCACTTGGAGAGCCCCCAAGTAGAGAGGGACCATCTTCCAGCCTACCAAGAACCCGGCTGATCCCAAGCCTCTTTGGCCAGGCCTTGCATTAGGAATAAGTATGCCAAAAAGTTGGCCCAGCCTCCACCCTGCTTGGTTTCCCCGGAGGCTTGGGGTGACCATCAGTGGAGTTTGGGGCCTCGTCCTGGCCTCAGGACTTTGTCTCAGTGAGAAAATGTACTAGCAAGGGGCAAGCCCCAGGGGTCCTGGGTAAGTTCTGCTCTCACCTGACCTGCTCAAAGCTTCACTGTTCCCCCTGGTGGTGTCACTGGTCAGACATCCCCCCCCCCCAATCCTCAGGGGATGCCAGCTCCGGTTTCTTTACCCCTGCTTCCCGACAAGTCAGTAGGAAGGCAAGAAAAAGCAACTGTTTGCAATACAGGTGTGACCAGAAGTAACCGCGGCCCGGAAGCGATAACATTGTGTAGAGGCGACATTGACGGAGGAGCGCGAACTCCAGGGCAGCATCCGGCTGGCTCCCGGGGAAGGAACCTGGGGGTGGCCTTGGTCTTTGACTCCCAGTCTCGGGGAAGAGCTGATACCCGCTGTGCGTAGGGCGGAGGAATCTCTGGGGTCCTGCGTCAGGAGCCCGCAGGTGCCTGCAGGGCTGTCTCCAGCAAGCTGACTTCCTTGGACCCTGGCAGGGCCGGGAGACCCGGACACTTGGTTGGTCAAAAGGGAATTAGCATCTCAGACGTCTCTTCCAGCTGCCAGCCTTCAGCCTGCCCCGGTGAGCGCTCCTCTCTCTCCTCAGCCTCCTGCCCTGGCTCCAGGGCCACTTTGGGGACCTGGGTAAATGCAGTTTTCTTTCCTTTTCTGCCTTTCTGCATCTACCCTCACGCCTGTGATTCTCCAACGAAGCTTCTAAGACAGGCCAGGCAAAGTGAGGGGATCTGGGGCTCCCAAGGCGCCTCAGCCCTGGGTCAGAGACATCCTAGACCCGGCTGGGCCTGCTCTACCCGATGCCCCACCTGGGGGGGGGGGGGATCTTTGACTGCCAGACCCCCAGATACAGAAGGATCCAGAGGGTCCGAAGCTCTGGGGTTGATTTTGTCTAGGGGAAGTGGATTACCACTGGGTTGCGGGGTACATTAAGAAGGGCTCAGCGCAGGAGCTAGGACGCAGCAGGGGAATCGGGTGGGAAAGATGCTCCGAAATGAGGCAGAAAAGCGCTTCTGTGCCGCAGGGACTCGTTGGCTCTGGTCTTTTATTCCAACCCAAGGCGGCTGGAGGACCGGGGAGAGCCGCGGAGAGCGCGACAGCTAAGTTCAGACTTGGAGAAAGTGGGTCTGGGTGTGGGTGTGTGTGTGTGGGGGGGAGAAGCAAGCTTACCTGCCCACTGGCCTTTCCACGCGTGAGCTTTGGTGGACTTCATCCACGGGAACGGGAGCTGAACCCGGCTGGGTTCTTCCAGAATCCCGGGCTCGGTGCCATCCGGGTAGGGCCCGGCGGGCGGGTGCGGCAACGCCAGCTGAGCTGGGAGGTGGTGCTGCAGGTGCGACAGGGCGGCGGGGTCGTCGGCCAGGGGGGGCACCTCGTAGGGAGAGATGTCGGGTGGGCTTCCCTGCTCCAGCGGCCCCAGGGCGCCGGCGAACGGGGGTGGCGGCGGCGGCGGGGGCTGGCGCCCCATGTACAGACACGCAGGGGGGCTGGAGCTGAACTCGGGCCCGGGGACCCTTTGGAAGGCGCACGGGTCCTTGTAAAGCTGGGTGGCGGCCGCGTAGTACTGCTCCTCGCCATTCATGGCTGCGAGGCCCGGAGGGAGCCGGGAGCGCGCTCCTACCCGCCGGCGCTTTGACAGGTCTCCGGGGCGCTCCCGGGGAGCCCGAGGGTGGCGGGGACGGGCGGGCCGGCCGCTGCGCCATAGGCTCCGGGGCGCCCCACGTGGCTCAGCCGGGGGCCGTAATTGGCTCGGCTGACTGCCTTAAGAAGGAGGCCCGGGTGCCCGCCAACACCTGCATTTGTTTCTGTTTTCTGTCCAAACGGAGTTTCTGCCCCCCCCCCCCAACCCCGGTGTCCTTCACAGTGGGAAGGCCACTTGGAGAGCCCCCAAGTAGAGAGGGAACCACCTTCCAGCCTACCTACTACGCAGCTGATCCCCCAGCCTCTGCGGCCAGGCCTTGCATTAGCAATAAGTATGCAAAAGCGTTGGCTCAGCCTCCACCCGCTTGGTTTCCCTGGAGGCTGGGGTGACCATCAGTGGAGTTTGGGGCCTCGTCCTGGCATCAGGATTTTGTGTTAGTGAGATAATGTACTAGCAAGGGGCAAGCCCCAGGGGCCTTGGGTAAGCTCTCACCTGACCTGCTCAAAGCCTTCCTTCCTCCCTCCCTCCCTCCTTTCTTTCTCTCCTTCGCTCCTTCCCTCCTTCCTTCTTTCCTTCCCTCCTCTCTCCTTCCTTCTTTCCTTCCCTCCTACTCTCCCTCCCTCTCTCCTCCCCTCCCTCCCTCCCTCCCTTCCTTCCTTCCTTCCTTTCCTCTCTCTCTCCTTTCTTTATTTGAAACTGGACCTCACTCTGTAGCCCAGGCTACATCCTTTCTGCTACAACTTGCCCAGTGCTGGCATTAAAGACATGAGCCTCCACTCCCGGGTTTCTTTTTAATTTCCTTATATATGCTTTTTAAAACTTGTATTTATTTGCACGGGCTCAAGGATCTCTTGCCACTGCAAGCAAATGCCAGACGCACATTTGTGTATGGCTTCAGGTGGGTGGTTGGGGAATTGAACCCGGTTGGACAGACTTTGCAAGCCAGTACCTTTAAGTGCCAAACCCTTGCTTGCATTTTTGATGTGCATAAATAATAATTCACTAATAGAATTCACAAGTTACAGAGTATGTGCAGGTTTATGCATTTTAACTGTTGGGGAATTCAGTGGGAAAAAAGAAATGTTTTCGTGGGCTAGGAAGATGGCTCAGTCAGTAATGTGCTTTCTTAAGGACCCATCTAAAAGCTTGGCTCCGCGCTGGAGCCGGGTAGAGCTGGAGAGGCTGGGAATGGGGGACCCCTGGGGCTTTCTGGATAGCTAGCCTAATTGGTGAGCTCCAGTTTCTGAGAGACCAGGTCTCAAAAAATAAGGCGAGGAGGGATTGAGGAAGACTCGGTGACCTCCCTAAGCATGCACATACACACATGTACACACATCCCCCCCAAAGTATTTTCACACCCCAGGTCTCTAGGCCGGAAGCTGTTTTATTTCATGGATGGAGCTTGTTCACCAACAATGTCAGGTACCTAAAACGCACAACCCACGCTGTTTGCAGTGGGGTGTTTTGTTGCTGTTGTTTTAAATCTGTGGCTGTGCTTCTGGCCTCTAAGCAGGGGTTTGGGAAGTAATCACAGTGCCCCCCCACTTTTTTTAAATTTTCTAAATCAAAGGCTGTTATTAAATTTGATTTTAGAAAGTGGGGCACAATTGGATAACTCAAAACAATTGTCCAAGCCGGACGTGGTGTCGCATGCCTGTAATCCCAGCACTGGGGAGGCAGAGGTAGGAGGATCACTGTGAGTTCGAGGCCAGCTTGAGACTACATAGTGAATTACATACAGGTCAGCCTGGGCTAAAGTGAGACTCTACCTTGAAAAACAAACAAACAAAAAAACAAAACAACAGGAAAAAAAAAAAGTTTTCCAGTGTGTTTGTGCCAAGGCTCAGGAAACAGCATTTCTCCTGTGCTGGAGAGGTTGGGCAAGGGGTTTCCCGATCCGGACCCTAGCCCAGTCTGTCTGCCATATTTTTGCTGAGATTGAAATGAGGGAGGCATGAGAGAAGTCAGGTGAGGGTTTCAGGAACGAAATCTTCACGCTGTATTTTCAGAACAAAGCCTGCGCCCGGCCATAGCGTATTCTGTATTCTGGATACTCGAGGGGGTCTGACTTAAACATTTCCCGTCTACTCCCTTATAGGGAAGGACCACCTTCCAGGGCCCTGTGTGCTCATTCCCTGGCCTGGGTGCAGGGCCAGCCCTTGACCCCATCCTTGGGAAACCCCACTCCTCCAACAGCCCCGGGAAGTTTTAGGGAAAAATCAGGCACCTTTGCGGAGAGTCTCTGAACCCCAGACCGCCAAGAAAATCATTGCCTCTATGGGACCCCTCACCCACTCACTTCTAGATCTGGGAGAGATTTTTTTTCTTTTTCTGTTTTTGGTTTTTCCGAGGTAGGGTTTCACTCTAGCTCAGGCTGACCTGAAATTCACTATGTAGTCTCAGGCTGGCTTCGAACTCACAGCGATCCTCCTACCTCTGCCTCCCGAGTGCTGGGATTAAAGGCGTGTGCCACCACGCTCTTAGGAGAGATTTTTAATATGTTTTCTCCTAGTGGGAATATGTGTATTCAGTGCGTATAGGACTAAACGGACTATTTTGAACACTTCGCTTTTTTTTTTTTTTATTCAAAGGAAAAAAAAAAAAAACAGCTGAGAATTTGTACTTCTCTGGCGGATTCCGCGCCTTCCGATTCTCTTTTCTTGCCATAGCGCTTTTGTGGGATCCGGGAAGCCTCCCAGGCAGGTTCTCATGGAAGTGCAGGGAGGCCCGAGGCTGGAGAGAACTTAGACGATTTCTTCAGGGAAAAGATCCACCTGTGGCCTGGGGTGGGGGTGGGGGTGGGGGGCGCTGAGAGCGAAAGGCCGTGGGACCTAATCTCTACCCGCCTGTGTCAATGCGTCCATTGTTGCTGGAGGGCCGACGCTATCACCTGGGCCGCAAGTGGCCACATCGATCAGAAGACGGGGGGCAGGAGGGGGTTGCCCAGCCACGACGGGGCTGACCCTCGGAGATAATCCGGGGGCCCGAGTGGCCGCAGGTTGACATGGCGACGCGGTTATGAGAGGACCTCGAGCTCTCCGGGGTCCAGACAAAGATGGGCACCTTTCTCCTCCCTCTCCTCCCCTCCCCCAGACTTGGGTCTATGCCCCCCCTCTCAAAGGACTCAGACTGCGCCCTCTGCCTCCCTCCCCTGCCAACCGCCACCCCAGAGTGTTTACCTTGCTCTTCTGCTATAATTGCACATTTCTGTAAATTGGTCTCCATTTCTATGCCTCATTTGCTCCCATTTAATATATATATATATATATTTTTTTTTTCCTCCTCGGCCCTGCAGAGAGGCGCTCTCAGCCGAGAACAAATGCACCCAGCGCTGCGGGCCAGCAAAAAAACCCCGGGCGCCCCTTGGGCATTCGGCAGTCCACCTTTCCTGCCGGCTGCGTCCTGAAGAAGGGGCCCCAGAATCAAAGGTCACATAGCCATTAATTATTACTCACGGCTAGAGCAAAGCTACTGCACTTAAAAAAATATATTTTATTTATTTGTTTGAGAGACAGAGGGAGAGAGAGAGACAGAGGAGAGAGGAGAGGCGGGTATGGGCGCCCCAGAGCCACCTGACAGAGGCATGCACCTCTTTGTGCATCTGGTTTTACTTGGGTACTGGGGAACCAGGGGGGCCATCAGGCTTTGCAAGCAAACGCCTTTAATCTCTGGGCCAGCTCTCTAGTCTCCCGAATTTTATTTATTGATTATTATTATTATTATTTGCTTGACTATCACATACATTCGTTTAGAACCGTCCAGGCGAGCAGGACCATGCATCGTGTTTCTCCGTGTATCCAGCTCTCCAGGCATCATAAACTGGCCAAGTCCATTACAGGCGAAAAGCGTTTCCGCCGCCCCCCCCCCCGACGCCCGCGCCCCCCTCCGCGTCGCCCGGCGCTTCCAACAGGCTGCGCTGGACACGCAGCCATTAGGCGAGCGCCTTCCCGAGCCATTTAACAGCAGCTCTTATGGATAAATAAACAAGAAAGGCTGTAAACCAATTATACTGTGGACAGTGAAAAAAAAAATCGTTTATTAGCAGGACGTCCTGATAGTCCCCGCTGATACTGGAGGTCCCCCGCCTGCCCTTTTCAAAACCCTTCCCTCTCCGTAGAGAGAAACACTTTGTACCCCGTTACCGCGTTCTGGTGACCCGGCCGAGTCCTCCAAGGAGGTTTCTCCGGGTTGACTCAGGCTGGTTTGGACTACGTGATAAGAATTAAGAATTAAGCCATGGCATCCGGGTCATTATGGGCAGGGTGGGTGGAATGGGAGACCCTTAAGGAGGAATTTATGTGTAATTTAACGTCGTAGCTCATAGTCGTTTAAACTATCATTTCACCGTGGAACTGATTTGGTTGACATCCGTGTTGACATGATTTGAGAATAAAACCTAAATTATGAGTTGAGCAGAAAAACTCTGTAACCGGAAACGATGTGTATCTAATGAAAAGGCGCTCCTTTCATAGTTGACCTTGAACTTGCCCGGGTTGGCCTTGCTTGGATGTCCACAGGGTTTTGTGCCCTCTGGGGCATTCATTCTTGCGTCCTGTCCCTTTGGTAGATTCCAAGCCTGGCCCGGGGAGTGAGGGAGGGAAGGACGCCCCACTTCGAATCCAAGCCGTTCAATTGGTTCTGTTGGGGCAGTAAGTGGGGAGTCGAAGTCGCTTTCCAGACAATTTCAGCACCCCCTCCCCCACCCACTGCACAGCTCAACACAGCTTCAAAATCGAATGCGGTGGCGCGGTGGTCAGTGTCTTCTTCTCTACCCGGCTGGCTCTCTTGAGTGTCAGGGTAAAGGGACAGTGGCGGTGGCTTTTACACACCCCACTACAGAGGCAGCCCTGGAGGGAACCCACAAGCCAGCCTGTCTCCTTCAAGTTTAATTCTTCTGTCCATGCCTCCCTCAACCATGCAGCTGAAAGAAAAATAAAAATATGAAAGGAAGATCTGCTACTGTCTTCTCCCCTCATCTCCTCGGCCTCCCCTGGCAGCTCTGGACTTACCCGTCCAGTGGTCTCCTCCCACTCAAGGTCCCCCAGCTCTGGCTCTTTAATCCAGATGTGCAGCTCCTCTGCAGACAGCTGAGCTTTCACGTGAGGACTTGCGCTCTAAGCCAGCCGTGCATACCCAGTCTTGCTCCAGCGGACCCCGTCTTGCTTGGTTTTCTGCCCCTCACCGTCTGTTTTCTGTGCCCAAGCCGACCTTCTCCCAGGAATAATCTCCCTTTTCTTCCCGATTTCTTTGGCAGTCCAAAGTCTTGCCCCAGACTGCCAGGTTCCTCCTACTTACTGCCTCCCACAACCCCACTCGTCTGGTTTATTGGTTTCCATAATATTTATTGATCAAATACCTTACAGAGTCATGGCTGCGTACCTGCCTGTGAGGGACAAAAACTCAGAAGTAGAAATACGTTCTGGCTTCTGGTGTACCGCGGGCACTCAGGTCTCAGGAGCTGCATACCTGTCTTCTAAATGGGGTTCTTTCTGCCCAGTGCAAGCTGTGAGCTCCCCCTGCCCATAAGCTTATGCGTTAAGAAGAAAAACACAGTGCCGCCCTATAAACACATGTCCATCGTACATAGTAAAAAGAGCAAATTTATTTATTTATTGTTTTTTTTCGAGGTAGGGTCTCGCTGTAGCTCAGGCTGACCTGGAATTCACTATGTAGTCTCAGGGTGGCCTCGAACTCTCGGCGATCCTCCCAAATGCTGGGATTAAAGGTGTGCGCCACCAAGCCCAGCTCATATATTTCAAATAGTAATACTTGCGACCCTCCCCCCATGAGCCAGATACTCCCATTCTGTTCTGGAGTGGAGGAAACAGACACAGCACGATGTTAAGTTACTCGCCCAGGGTAAGACTTCTAGTAAGAAAGAGGCAGAGCCCAGATCCAAGCTGAGGTGACCTGGCTTCAGAATCCATTCTATTGCTCCACAACAACATCTTATCTTAATATAAAGCAGGGACTCAAGAAACACGCACGCACGCACGCACGTACGCACGCACGCACGGATCCACTGAGTCCAATGTTCCCAGGCTCTTTTTCTTTTCTCTTCTATGATTTAAGATCAAACCTGGGGCCTTGTACATGCAACATAAATACTTCACTACTGTGACCCGTTCCCCCCACCCCCCGAAGCATTGCTTTTAAGCTTGTTTATTTATTTTTATATTCTATTTATTTGAGAAAGAGAGCGCACCAAAGTCTCTAGCTATTGCAAACAAATTCCAGATGCATGCACCACCTTGTACATCTGGTGTTACGTGGGTACTGGGGAATCTAACCCGAGTTCTTAGGCTTTACAGGCAAGTGCCTTAACTACTGAGCAATCTCTCCAGCCCTAAGCTTGCTTATTTTTATTTGTGAGGAGAGGGGGAGGGGAGGTAGAGAGAGAGAGAATGGGGCACTCCAGGGCCCCTTGCCAGTGCAAATGAACTCCAGATACTTTTCCCCTTTGTACATCTGACTTTATGTGGGTACTGGGGAATCGACCTGGGACCAGCAGACTTTGCAAGCAAGCACCTTTATCCACTGAGTCAGCTCCCAAGCCCTAGCATTGTTTTTGATGCGCACGCAGGCATTTGACCATTGATCATTGCCGCGTCTGAAAGAATTGCAGAGCTATTACCTGAAGTCCATGTCAACAGACACTCCCAGACATATAGGCTGGGGAATGTGCTTGTGCCAAGGCTCAGGAAACAGCATTTCTCCTGTGCTGGAGAGGCTGGGCAAGGGGTTTCCCGATCCGGACCCTAGCCCAGTCTGTCTGCCATATTTTTGCTGAGATTGAAATGAGGGAGGCATGAGAGAAGACAGGTGAGGGTTTCAGGAACGAAATCTTCACGCTGTATTTTCAGAACAAAGTCTGCGCCGGGGCATAGCGTATTCTGTATTCTGGATACTCGAGGGGGTCTGACTTAAACATTTCCCATCTACTGCCTTACAGGGAAGGACCACCTTCCAGGGCCCTGTGTGCTCATTCCCTGGCCTGGGTGCAGGGCAAGCCCTTGACCCCATCCTTGGGAAACCCCACTCCTCCAACAGCCCCGGGAAGTTTTAGGGAAAAATCAGGCACCTTTGCCGAGAGTCTCTGAACCCCAGACCGCCAAGAAAATCATTGCCTCTACGGGACCCCTCACCCACTCACTTCTAGATCTGGGAGAGATTTTTTTTTTCTTTTTCTGTTTTTGGTTTTTCCGAGGTAGGGTTTCACTCTAGCTCAGGCTGACCTGAAATTCACTATGTAGTCTCAGGCTGGCTTCGAACTCACAGCGATCCTCCTACCTCTGCCTCCCGGGTGCTGGGATTAAAGGCGTGCGCCACCACGCCCTTAGGAGAGATTTTTAATATGTTTTCTCCTAGTGGGAATATGTGTATTCAGTGCGTGTAGGACTAAACGGACTATTTTGAACACTTCGCTTTTTTTTATTCAAAGGAAAGAAAAAAACAAAAAACAGCTGAGAATTTGTACTTCTGTGGCGCATTCCGCGCCTTCCGATTCTCTTTTCTTGCCGGTAGCGCTTTTGTGGGATCCGGGAAGCCTCCCAGGCAGGTTCTCATGGAAGTGCAGGCAGGCCCGAGGCTGGAGAGAACTTAGAGGATTTCTTCAGGGAAAAGATCCACCTGTGGCCTGGGGTGGGGGTGGGGGCGCTGAGAGTGAAAGGCCGTGGGACCTAATCTCTACCCGCCTGTGTCAATGCGTCCATTGTTGCTGGAGGGCCGACGCTATCACCTGGGCCGCAAGTGGCCACATCGATCAGAAGACGGGGGGCAGGAGGGGGTTGCCCAGCCACGACGGGGCTGACCCTCAGAGATAATCCGGGGGCCCGAGTGGCCGCAGGTTGACATGGCGACGCGGTTATGAGAGGACCTCGAGCTCTCCGGGGTCCAGACAAAGATGGGCACCTTTCTCCTCCCTCTCCTCCCCTCCCCCAGACTTGGGTCTATCCCCCCTCCCAAAGGACTCAGACTGCGCCCTCTGCCTCCCTCCCCTGCCAACCGCCACCCCAGAGTGTTTACCTTGCTCTTCTGCTATAATTGCACATTTCTGTAAATTGGTCTCCATTTCTATGCCTCATTTGCTCCCATTTAATATATATATATATATATTTTTTTTTTTCCTCCTCGGCCCTGCAGAGAGGCGCTCTCAGCCGAGAACAAATGCACCCAGCGCTGCGGGCCAGCAAAAAAACCCCGGGCGCCCCTTGGGCATTCGGCAGTCCACCTTTCCTGCCGGCTGCGTCCTGAAGAAGGGGCCCCAGAATCAAAGGTCACATAGCCATTAATTATTACTCACGGCTAGAGCAAAGCTACTGCACTTAAAAAATATATTTTATTTATTTGTTTGAGAGACAGAGGGAGAGAGAGAGACAGAGGAGAGAGGAGAGGCGGGTATGGGCGCCCCAGAGCCACCTGACAGAGGCATGCACCTCTTTGTGCATCTGGTTTTACTTGGGTACTGGGGAACCAGGGGGGCCATCAGGCTTTGCAAGCAAACGCCTTTAATCTCTGGGCCAGCTCTCTAGTCTCCCGAATTTTATTTATTGATTATTATTATTATTATTTGCTTGACTATCACATACATTCGTTTAGAACCGTCCAGGCGAGCAGGACCATGCATCGTGTTTCTCCGTGTATCCAGCTCTCCAGGCATCATAAACTGGCCAAGTCCATTACAGGCGAAAAGCGTTTCCGCCGCCCCCCCGCCCCCCACGCCCGCGCCCCCCTCCGCGTCGCCCGGCGCTTCCAACAGGCTGCGCTGGACACGCAGCCATTAGGCGAGCGCCTTCCCGAGCCATTTAACAGCAGCTCTTATGGATAAATAAACAAGAAAGGCTGTAAACCAATTATACTGTGGACAGTGAAAAAAAAATCGTTTATTAGCAGGACGTCCTGATAGTCCCCGCTGATACTGGAGGTCCCCCGCCTGCCCTTTTCAAAACCCTTCCCTCTCCGTAGAGAGAAACACTTTGTACCCCGTTACCGCGTTCTGGTGACCCGGCCGAGTCCTCCAAGGAGGTTTCTCCGGGTTGACTCAGGCTGGTTTGGACTACGTGATAAGAATTAAGAATTAAGCCATCGCATCCGGGTCATTATGGGCGGGGGGGGTGGGTGGAATGGGAGACCCTTAAGGAGGAATTTGTGTGTAATTTAACGTCGTAGCTCATAGTCGTTAAACTATCATTTCACCGTGGAACTGATTTGGTTGACATCCGTGTTGACATGATTTGAGAATAAAACCTAAATTATGAGTTGAGCAGAAAAACTCTGTAACCGGAAACGATGTGTATCTAATGAAAAGGCGCTCCTTTCATAGTTGACCTTGAACTTGCAAGGTCGGCCTTGCTTGGATGTCCACAGGGTTTTGTGCCCTCTGGGGGACTCATGCTTGCGTCCTGTCCCTTTGGTAGATTCCCAGCCTGGCGCACAGACCCGGAGGAGAGTGGCCCGGGGAGTGAGGGAGGGAAGGACGCCCCACTTCGAATCCAAGCCGTTCAATTGGTTCTGTTGGGGCAGTAAGTGGGGAGTCGAAGTCGCTTTCCAGACAATTTCAGCACCCCCTCCCCCACCCACTGCACAGCTCAACACAGCTTCAAAATCGAATGCGGTGGCGCGGTGGTCAGTGTCTTCTTCTCTACCTGGCTGGCTCTCTTGAGTGTCAGGGTAAAGGGACAGTGGCGGTGGCTTTTACACACCCCACTACAGAGGCAGCCCTGGAGGGAACCCACAAGCCAGCCTGTCTCCTTCAAGTTCAATTCTTCTGTCCATGCCTCCCTCAACCGTGCAGCTGAAAGAAAAATAAAAATATGAAAGGAAGATCTGCTACTGTCTTCTCCCCTCATCTCCTTAGCCTCCCCTGGCAGCTCTGGACTTACCCGTCGGGTGGTCTCCTCCCACTCAAGGTCCCCCAGCTCTGGCTCTTTAATCCAGATGTGCAGCTCGTCTGCAGACAGCTGAGCTTTCACGTGAGGACTTGCGCTCTAAGCCAGCCGTGCATACCCAGCCTTGCTCTGGCGGACCCCCGTCTTGCTTGGTTTTCTGCCCCTCACCGTCTGTTTTCTGTGCCCAAGCCGACCTTCTCCCAGGAATAATCTCCCTTTTCTTCCCGATTTCTTTGGCAGTCCAAAGTCTTGCCCCAGACTGCCAGGTTCCTCCTACTTACTGCCTCCCACAACCTCACTCGTCTGGTTTATTGGTTTCCATAATATTTATTGATCAAATACCTTACAGAGTCATGGCTGCGTACCTGCCTGTGAGGGACAAAAACTCAGAAGTAGAAATACGTTCGGGCTTCTGGTGTACCGCGGGCACTCAGCTCTCAGGAGCTGCATACCTGTCTTCTAAATGGGGTTCTTTCTGCCCAGTGCAAGCTGTGAGCTCCCCCTGCCCATAAGCTTATGTGTTAAGAAGAAAAACACAGTGCCGCCCTATAAACACATGTCCATCGTACATAGTAAAAAGAGAAAATTTATTTATTTATTGTTTTTTTTCGAGGTAGGGTCTCGCTGTAGCTCAGGCTGACCTGGAATTCACTATGTAGTCTCAGGGTGGCCTCGAACTCTCGGCGATCCTCCCAAATGCTGGGATTAAAGGCGTGCGCCACCAAGCCCAGCTCATATATTTCAAATAGTAATACTTGCGACCCCCCCCCAAGAGCCAGATACTCCCATTCTGTTCTGGAGTGGAGGAAACAGACGCAGCACGATGGTAAGTTACTCCCCCAGGGTAAGACTTCTAGTAAGAAAGAGGCAGAGCCCAGATACAAGCTGAGGTGACCTGGCTTCAGAATCCATTCTATTGCTCCACAACAACATCTTATCTTAATATAAAGCAGGGACTCAAGAAACACACACGCACGCACGTACGTACATACGCACGCACGCGCAGGCGCACAGACGGATCCAGTGAGTCCAATATTCCCAGGCTCTTTTTCTTTTCTCTTCTATGGTTAAGATCAAACCTGGGGCCTTGTACATGCAACATAAATACTTCACTACTGTGACCCGTTCCCCCCACCCCCCGAAGCATTGCTTTTAAGCTGTTTATTTATTTTTATATTCTATTTATTTGAGAAAGAGAGCGCACCAAAGTCTCTAGCTATTGCAAACAAATTCCAGATGCATGCACCACCTTGTACATCTGGTGTTACGTGGGTACTGGGGAATCTAACCCGAGTTCTTAGGCTTTGCAGGCAAGTGCCTTAACTACTGAGCAATCTCTCCAGCCCTAAGCTTGTTTATTTTTATTTGTGGGGGGGGGGAGGTAGAGAGAGAGAGAATGGGGCACTCCAGGGCTCTTTGCCAGTGCAAATGAACTCCAGATAGTTTTCCCCTTTGTACATCTGACTTTATGTGGGTACTGGGGAATCGACCTGGGACCAGCAGACTTTGCAAGCAAGCACCTTTATCCACTGAGCCAGCTCCCAAGCCCTAGCGTTGTTTTTGATGCTCACGCAGGCATTTGACCATTGATCATTGCCGCATCTGAAAGAATTGCAGAGTTATTACCTGAAGTCCATGTCAACAGACACTCCCAGACATACAGGCTGGGAATTGGGCACATCATTCCGTGCTTTAGGGGAATGTGGTCCCAAGTATGGGGAGAGGGGGTTGGGACGGGGGGGGGGGGAGAGAGGGACTTGCTTGATGGGGTGGAGGAGGAGGAAGAGCCAGAAGCCACTCACTGCCTGAGCCTGGGAGAGAGGGGTGATAAGGGGCAAGGCTCCTCCTGCCCATAGCCAGAAAAGCCTGGAAAAGAAAGGTCTGGAGGAGTGAGGCTGGGATGTAGTTCAGTGGTACTGTGTATGCCTAGCATGTGTGCAGCCTTGGTTTTGATTCCTCACCAAAAGAAAGAAACAGAAGAGCCAGGTGTGGTGGCGCACGCCTTTCATCCTAGAACTTGGGAGGCAGAGGTAGGAGGATTGCTGTGAGTTCAAGGCTAGCCTGAGACTACCGAGTGAATTCCACATCAACCTGGGCCAGAGTGAGACTGTACTAGAAAAAAAAAAAAAAAAAAAAAAAAAAAAAAAACCAAACAAACAATAACAACAAAACCAAAACCAATTTGAAGAGGTGAACCAATCCAGATGAAAATGTCTTAGCGGGTAGTTGGGTGTGGAATGAGCATTGCAGGAATGTTTTTTTTTTTTTTTTTTTTTTTTTTTTTTTTTCTAGCCGGAAGCTACGCCTGCTACATTTGCTGGGGGTCCTAACATGGCTGGAGAGAGAAGGGAACCGTGAGAGTTTCTAAGTCAGAATTCTGCCCCATTCTTGCTCTTTGTAGATTAGAACTGAGGTCATGTGAAACCCTGGTGTCATGACTACTAGTTGGTGTGTCCCCCAAGTCCAAGGCCCAGAAAAAAGTCTTAAAATTGGAAATCTGTGGGATTCTCGTGGGAGAGTGACCCCCAACTCAGAGGGTATGGCGGAAGCACCCTGTTATGAGTGCCTAGGGAAGCTCTGAACCCTGCTTCCCACTAATCGACCATGGTCCCAACTGTGGTCAGTCTCCCTCTCTGAGATTCCTTCCACGGCAGCCACCCTCTGCCTGGCGGATTGTTGCGCAGAGAGAAGAAGTGGAATTTGAATGCTTTTATTTCTCTGTGCTTTCGCTAATCATACACTGAATCACTTCAGGCAGACAATACAGACTTCACTTAATCAACAAACTAACACATCCACAGGGCAGTGTCCTGGAAGATTGACTCAAGAACTATCAACTCCACTGGGGTGTTAGTGAGATATAAATATCTGACCAAACCCTAGACAACATGAGGTTGGGCTAGCTTGAAAGTCTTCATTTTAATATTCTTTTATTTATTTTTTATTATTTTGTACAGTGGGGGGGGTCCAGCTTAGGGCCTTGAACATGCTGGGGTAGTCCTAATGAGCTTCGGCTCCAGCTCTGAAAATGTATTTTTTTAAAATACCTTTATTTATTTAAGGGGGGGGGAGAATGTATGCACCAGGGCCTCTAACCACTGCAAATGAACTCCAGACACATGTGCCACCTAGTACATCTGGCTATACGTGGGTACTGGGGAATCAAACCTGGGTCTAGGCTTCATAGGCAAGTGCCTTAACCACCAAGTCATCTCTCCAGAACCTAAGTACACATTTTAAAACCCACACATGGGATCTGGAGAGATGGCTTAGCAGTTAAGGCAAATGCCTGCAAAACCAAAGGACCCAGGTTCAATTCCCCAGGACCCACGTAAGCCAGATGCACAAGGTGGTGCATGCTTCTGGAGTTCATTTGCAGTGGCTTAGAGGGCCTGGCAATCCCATTATCTCTCTTTCTGTCTACCTACTTATTTCTCTCCCCCTCTCTCTCAAATAAATAAATTTAAAAAAACTGAACCCACATATGGTCATTCATATGCACACTGTGATTTGAAAATAATAACAATAGGCACTCAGACTATACTTTACCTGATTTATGGAGACTTTAAGATGCATAGCTGGATTATTAAAACACCCTTCAATGTCATGAGGTTGCTGTGAAGTTTAAATGAGGAAACATGGGAACAAGGATTTATTAGAGGAAGCAGGCGATGTTACTTGTCGTTTTACGTGGACACAACACTTGTCAATGCTGAACATTTTCATGGTTGGTTATAAATCCCCAACACTGTCATAGGTTCCCTTTCTCTTTTCCACATCCATTGTTTCTTTATGTGCCGAAGGATTTAGCAAGGATTAGTGGGATCTGATTTTATTATGGTATTTCCCCTGGCCGCTCTTTGGAAGCAGGAGGACCCTCCTTGGGATGCTGATGTGACCCCACCGAGGGCTCTGGGAAGGGGAGCGAGTACTTCCAGCCCCGGCAGCTCGCAAGCACATAAGGGCAGGGGCAAATAAAGAGAGGCCATAAAACCAAAGCAAATTGATTCATCTCCAGGCAGGACCATTAACTCGTGTCTTAATGCAATACTCTCTTTGCCCTAAACATGACCAAACAGCTTCCTTTAAAGGTAAATGAATTTTACATAATTTGTAGCTAATTCCATTTAATTCTGCCTGCATGAGCATGTGATAAGGGAATGTTAAACTGGTTAACAACGACGGGCTAAAAGGGGCGTCCAGGAGGAGCCAATATTTGATTTCCAAGTGCTCAGGCCCAACGCTGAGAAATCCAGATTACTAAGAGTGTGTTGGTTTCTTCGTTATTTGCTTTTGTTCTTTTAGCTCCCGAGTAAAGGGCGGTGAGGAAACTGAGCTCCCATCTGTCACAAGGCCAGTAACAACAAAACAAGGGCTCTCTCTCTCTCTCCCTTTTTTTAAATTAAAAAAAAAAAAATCATTCTTGGTCTGACAAACTCCCCTCAGACTTCAGGGAATCAGGAAGAGTAAAAATAATATAATCAATAGCAACTTTGTTATCTAGTAACTTAAACAACTCTTGCCTGCTGGGATGGTAGAACAGGCTTTCTTATCTAGCAAACAGGGAGACTTTCGGGATAGTAAGTTATTTTTCACAAAATGCTTCTGAGTTAACGTTCCTAGAGAAAGTGCCTCAGGTGGGAACCAGGACAAATTCTAGTCATCTAGACATGTCGAGATCATGGGACTTAATTTGGTTCTTTAAAATCAACTACCTATCATGTCTTCTTTTTATCTAATAGCCTGTGAAGTGTTGTGCAAGCATTTGGATATTGAAAACATAGAATGGGAAGTTCTCGTGAAATGTCCGGCTCAACGTGATTTTCAGTTACAAGGTAACAGGGGAGGCGACTTGGTCTTCCTTCCTGTTCTGATAGATCACTACTCACCCGATGCTGAGCTCTTCTGACCCTTCATAATTGGCACCAGAGCCTCCGATTCAGGAAATATACTCTCTACTAGTAACTGAGGCTGGGGGGTGTAGCTCAGAGCTAGGCACCCTCAAGATTCCATCCCCTAGCGCCCTACATGAAAACAATAACCATTTTTTTATTTTTAATTTTTTTCATTTTTATTTATTTATTTGAGAGTGACAGAGAGAGAGAGACAGAATGGGCGCGCCAGGGCCTCCAGCCACTGCAAAGGAACTCCAGATGCATGCGCCCCCTGGTGCATCTGGCTAACGTGGGTCCTGGGGAATCAAGCCTCGAACCGGGGTCCTTAGGTTTCACAGGCAAGCGCTTAACCGCTAAGCCATCTCTCCAGCCCAACATTTTTTTTTAAAAGTAAGGAGTAGGCCCATTTTGATTTGCTTGTTCCATGTCTATCTCTTTTCAAGCAAATATAACGAAACACGTTTTAAGAGAGCCGTCTCTTCCGCAGTTGCCTGAACCTCACTAATGTACTAACCTACTCACTGGAGAGCCCATTCTATAATTGAGGGGCTGTAGTGACCAGGCTTGTCTTCACATCCAAGTTCATCTCTTGGGCATTGGGCTTTCGTTACCAACTCTGTTGCTCCACGTTTCCTTGTCCTAACATCTTGTGCAGGAGTGACCTCAAGTCCATACACAGACAGCTCTATGTGATATCACCCACAAACTATGCCCTGTATGCAAAATAAATGAGTCTCTCGTTTCCCGTGTTACGCCAGCCTACCTATAAGCGGACCCAACTTTCCATTAGTTTCTTTGAGAAAAGAGGCACTATGGACCTAAAAACTCAACAGAGTGGAAGAAAGTCTTTTCTCTGTCTTTTTTTTTTTTTTTTTTTTAACTGACGCTGCATTGTAAAACGCCATCAATCAACACTGTGTGCTCCATTTACCCAGTCATTGATTAGCCTCTGCCAACATGGTCACCGTCAAACCTTGAGGTTTCTGAAAGCTGGAGTTAGAGATTGCCACGAATCCAGATAATCAGGCGCGTTTTCTTACCTTCCCAGCAAACGGTGACAGGTGATAACAAAAAAGCACACAGGAGCCTAACCCCTCGCCCTGTGTAATCTGTCTCTGGCCCATAGTTACACAAAACTTGGATTTTTTTTTCAAGAAAGTGGAATGACATTATTTACCTTTTTTGTATTTATATGACCAGTAGCTGAATTTAAACATAGTAACTTGAGAAATTCAGCAAGGAAAAGTACTAGAAAGATGCTATTTTTCTCTTTTTCTCTCAGTGTGTTTTCCTTATGAGCCTCTACCCTATATTGCAGGGGCATTTTAAAAAGAAATACAAATCTGATGCCACCTATTTATAATATTCAAGGATGTTTTATTTTTGGCTGCGATGGGGATGGAATGCTGAGCTTTGCTGTGTGTTAGTCAAAATGTTTTACCAACAAGACTTTGGATCTGATTATTGCTTGAGATTGGGAGAGAAAATAATCAGAAATGATTTGCATATTCTTTAGCTTAAAAAATATTTTTTTTTCTTATGTCCATGGTGCTAGGAATGGAACCCGGGGCCTCCCAAGCTCTAGGCAAGCTCTCTACCATTGAGCCACATAGCCTACAGTCCTGAGGGAGCAGTGTAACCAGATTGATAATGCTTTGTGTTTTTTCAGTGTCAGGTAAAGTGGTAAATGGTCTTAAGAAGAAATAGTGCCAGGGTTGGACGATGGCTTAGCTATCAAAAAGACTTTTATAAAGCCTGGTGGCCCAGGTTCAATTCCCCAGGCACCCACATAAGCCGGACACAAAGAACGGTGAACGTATCTGCTGTTCGTTTGCAGTGACAAGAGGCCTTGGCAAAACCCACACGCGCATACATACACACATATGCATGCAAATAAATACACAAACAAGCAGAATTTAAAAAGTGCCAGATGTGATGACACACACACCTTTAATCCCAGCACTTGGGAGGCAGAGGTAGGAGGATTCCAGTAACTCTGAAGCCAGCCTGGGACTACAGTGTGAGTTCCAGGTCAGCTTGGGCTAGAATGAGACCCTACCTCAAAAAAAAAAATTAAAATAAATAAAATTTAAAAAAATTTTAAAAAGGTAACACATGGTCTACTGAGTATGTTCCTTGTTCACTTACATAAAACTTTATTTTTCTACAAAAATGTACATGAAAAATTGATTTTGGCCAACTTAAAATATCACTGGTTAGGGGCTGGAGAGATGGCTTGGCAGTTAAGGCACTTGCCTATGATGCCTAAGGACCCAGGTTCAATTCCCCAGGACCCACACAAGCCAGATGCACAAGATGGTGCGTGCATCTGGAGTTCATTTGCAGTGGGTAGAGGCCCTGGTGCACCCATTCTCTCTCTCTATCTGCCTCTCTTTCTCTCTCTCTCTCCATGTCTCAAATAAATAAATAAATAAATAAATAAATAAATATCACTTATTAGGACAATTGCTTCAGTTGCTCATATCTAGCAAGTTACTGGGTATTTCACAAATGTCCCCTTTTTTCCCCCACTCTTTCCATCCCTGGGGGAAGCCTGTGGCTAGCCTTTAGTTTCTACCTGTGAGTCATTAGAATTCTTTCTCATTGGGTGACTAATTGGAAAATAGTCTCTCCAATAGGCAAGTAAAATGCTAGCGAGGAGGTTCTGACTTCACTGCTTAATCAAGTAGCTCTTCAAGGTTGTAATGAATTCTGTGAGTCATCTCTTCAGAAAGACACATGAGTGAGCTACACACTGCATTCTGCATGAGACTTCAGGAAGTTCATAGCCCGTGCACCCAGCCTACCCATGACCATCCTTCACAAGACCACGTTGCCCGGGATCTGCCCATGCCCACTCCTTCTTTTCGTCTCTACTTCTGCATTTTTGGTTGATGGTGCTGCAACTTTATAAAGGTTGCCTTCTAGTCAATGTCCACATGGGTCACGTCGCTGCTTATTTGATTTGGATATTCATGCTGTGTTGGTTAAGTACTGCTCGGTGTTTTCCCTTGTTCACGAGGATGATGAATATTCTCAGGTCAAGTGGTGAGTCTGGAAGATATGAAATCATACTTCTGGCCTGGAGAGATGGCTTAGAGGTTAAGGTGTTTGCCAGCAAAACCTAAGGACCCAAGTTCAATTCCCCAGTGTCCATGTGAAGCAAGATGCACAAGGGGGTGCGTGTGTTTGGAGTTTGTTTGTAGTGGCTAGAGGCCCTGACATGCCCATTCTCTCTCTCCCTCTCTCTCTACATATATATCTGCCTCTCTCTCTCAGATAAATAAATAAATAAATAAATAAATAAATAAATAAATAAATAAGCCGGGTGTGGTGGTGCACGCCTTTAATCCCAGCACTCGGAAGGCAGAGGTAGGAGGATTGCCGAGAGTTCGAGGCCACCCTGAGACTATATAGTGAATTCCAAGTCAGCCTGAGCCAGAGTGAGACCCTACCTCGAAAAACCAAAACATAAATAAATAAATAAATAAAAATAAAATACTTTAGGGGCTGGAGAGATCACACAGTAGTTAAGGCTCTTGCCTACAAAGCCAAAGGACCCAAGTCCGATTCCCCAGTGCCCACGTAAAGCCAGATGCACAAGGTGGCACATGCATCTGAAGTTCATTTGCAATGGCTAGAGGCACTGGCCTGCCCATTTTCTCTCCCTCCCTCCCTCTCTCTCTCTTCCCATCTCTCTCTATCTTTCTCAAATAAATAAAATATTTTAGAAAACTCTTTAAAATGAAAAAAAAAAAAAGATGGCTGGAGAGATGGCTTAGTGGTTAAGGTGGTTGCCTACAAAGCCAAAGGACCCATGTTCAATTCCCCAGGATCCACGTAAGCCAGATGCACAAGGTGGCGCATGCATCTGGAGTTCGTTTGCAGTTGCTGGAGGCCCTAGCATGCCCATTCTTTCTATCTGCCTCTCTCTCTCTCAAATAAATAAATTAATTTTTTTTTTTAAAATCACATAAAAGAAGCCGGGCGGGGTGGCACACACCTTTAATCCCAGCACTCAGGAGGCAGAGGTAGGAGGATCGCCGAGAGTTCGAGGCCACCCTGAGACTACAGAGTGAATTCCAGGTCAGCCTGAGCTAGAGTGAGACCCTACCTTGAAAAACAAACAAACAAACAAAAAAAAAATCACATAAAAATAAAAGGAATTATACGTTTAAGCTTAATTGGCTTAAAGTGCATCCAACTGTTCTGCTGGTCTGTTGCATATTCAGGGTAGCTTGCATGAATGGTGTCCTTTCCTCTCTTCTCTTGGGTAAATATCTGTTCTGTGCTAGGCACCGTGCCAGGCTTTGGAGCTACAGTAGCGTCAGACACGATCCTCATCCTGGAGGCCTTGGATTCTAGTAGTGGAAAGAACGCACACGAGCACACACGGAAGTCCAGATCCTCCAACCCAAGGCTCTTCCACCTCTGATTAGAAGCCAGTGAACACACCACTCACACAGAAGCAATCTGGTCTCCCCGCTCCATTCTGAGTCACTTCCTGAAAGCAGGTGAACCGTCGGACCATCGTCGGCCTCATCACTTACTGCACTTTGACTTTGGACTTTCAGTCAACCCATGTTTCCGATTTCTCATCTACTGAATGGTGGTTTGGCAAGTGGTTGAAAGTATGGGCTCTGAGGCTGGAGAAATGGCTTAAGTGCTTAAGGCACTTGCCTGCAAAGCCAAAGGACCCAGGTTTGATTCCCCAGAACACACGTAAGCCAGATGCACAAGGGGGCGCACATATCTGGAGTTTGTTTGCAGGGGCTGGAGGCCCTGGCGTACCCATTCTCTCTCTCTTTCCCTGCCTATTTCTCTCTCTCTCTCTCTCTCAAATAAAGAAAGAAAAAAAAATTACAAAAAAAAAAAACCCAGAAATTATGGGCTCTGGAGGTGGACGGTCATGATTTGAATTTTATTAGCTTGTCAGCTAGGTGGCCTTGGATAAGGCCCTTAATCTCTCTGCTTCAGGTACCTTCTGTGTAAAGCGGGGATGAAAATAATTTTTAACATAGACGTGTACTTTGTGAGTTAATTGAAAAACCCTTTGAAAGGAATGTGCTTGATTCTTTATTCACATCAAGTATTTATGGAATATCTGGTTTCTGCTTTAAAGAAATTCCCCACCTTCCCCCACCCCAGGAAGGCCTTGAACTTGCAGTTCCCCTGCCCCAGCCTCTAGAAGGTCGAGATTACAAATATTCACCACAATACCCAGCTGCAAGGGTCCAGCTGCTGACCTGGAGGTGTTTTTCTTCTGCTTTGCCAACATTCTAGCCACAACCATGCACTCTGGCTCCTTTAAGAGTTTCCTCATTTTCTTTTTCCAGGTGGGGTCTCACTCTAGCCCAGGCTGACCTGAAATTCACTATGTAGTCTCAGGCTGGCCTCGAACTCATGGGGATCCTCCTACCTCTGCCCGTGCTGGGATTACAGGCATTTGCTACCACATCTGTGTTTTTTTTCCTCCTCGTTTTTCAAAAATTAATTTTAACAAATTCTGGTAAAAACATATAGCATAACATTTACCATTTTTGAAATACTTGTATTTATTTATTTGAGAAAGAGAGAGAGGGAGAGGGAGAGAGACAGACAGAATGGGCATACCAGGGCTTCTTGCCACTGCAAATGAACTCAATATGCATGTATCACTCTGGTCATCTGGATACTGAGGAATCAAAATTTGGCCATCAGACTTTGCAAGCAAACAGCTTTTACTACTAAACACTGTCCTTAGCCCATAAAATTCATCATCTTAACCACTTCCAAGTGTCTAGTCCAGTAGTGTTAAGTATATGTTGCACAGCCTCTAGCCACTGCAAATGAATGTGCCACCTTGTGCATCTTGCTTATGTGGGTACTGGGGAATCGAACCTGGGTCCTTACGCTTTGCAAGCATGCACCTTAACCACTAAGCCATATATCCAGCTCCAAGCTTTGTTTCAAAACTGAAGAAAATGAGAGTGTAGGATCCCCTACACACACACACGCACACACTCATACACACACACACACACACACACACACACACACACACACACACACACATCCCTCTTAGAGATATTTGTCTAAGCACCAACTTATGTATCCCAGACATTTCTAACAGGATGACAGCTATATTTAGGAATATTAGCAAGGCAGTGTGAAGCACGGACTGAGGGACGGAAGCGGATGGGCTAAAGCAGAAGTTTCTGGAGTAGATGAGACACGAGAGCATGCACGTGACACTTAGAATGGAAATGAAAAACAGGGATATGCAGAATTTAGCAGAAAGAGATTATGGAGGGGAAACAAAGGTCTCAGGGACCTGCTGGGGAAGAAAACGAGATAGCTGCTGGGCGCGGACATGTTGTGCCACTCGCCTGCCTCTCGTAGCTGCCTCACTTCCCATGGCATTCCTCTGGTTGAAGCATTGTGACCCCGTTTCGTGATTCAAGAAGCCGAGGTTCCAAGAAGTCAGCTCCTTTGCCCCAAGTCATACACTATGCACTGGGCTGAAGCACATCTTTCCTAGAATTTGATCCCCAAGCCCAAGCTCCCTTATTACCAAGGCGCATCAAGGCTGCGAGTCTTGGGGACTAAGAAGGGGAGTTTTGTGACGGACAGAGAGAGCCAGAGGAGGAAGTTCGGTGGGTAAGATAATGGTTAATTCTATGTGTGCCCGCTGCGTTTGAGATGAAGGGGGTATAATTTCAGGGGCTCATGGGCATTGAGATGAAGTACAGAGTAAGGGAACAGGGCTGAGCATGTGGACAGCTGGAGGCCCAAGCGCCGGCTAGCTCATTGAAAGACGAGTCTAAGGTCCGGGGAGATGGTTCAGCGGTTAGAGGTGCTTGATTGCAAAGTCTGGGCTCAGTTCCCTAGTGCCTACATAAAACCAGATACACAAAGCTGCACATGTGCCTGGAGCTCATTTGCAGCAGCAAGAGGCCCTGGTGTACCAAATCTCTTTCCTTTTGCTTTTCAATAAATTAAACTATATATATCTGAGGTAGGGTCTCACTCTAGCCCGGGCTGACCTAGCACTCACTCAAGACAGAGTCTTAAAGGAAAGAGAATGAAGGGTTAGTTCTTGGGAATAACCTCAGTTAGGTGGCAGTAAAGAGGAGGCATCTTTGTAGCCAGTTAAGGACAGTGGTTCAGTAGAGTAGCTCGTGTACTTTGGTATAGAACATTGACACTCTAGGACAGTGGGGATCCAGGTCGTCACCAAGGACTCAGGCCACGGAGGAGTTCTGAGCAGTTTGACGCCTTGTTCATCTCAGGGAGACCCCTGCTTCCTTAACATCTTTGTCTTCTGGTTTTTGTTCTTTTTTGTTTGCTTTTTGTTGTTGTTGTTGTTTTGTTTTGTTTTGTGTGGGCTTTGCTGAAAGCACTCATGGCCAGAGCTATGCTTCTCACTCAGGGAAGAGGGCACCGGTCGGGAGAGGCCGAGGGGCCAGTGCGAGAGGCACACAGTGACTCTGGGCCTATTTTCTCTACGAAACCTCTTTGATTCATTCAAATAGCGCTGACACCTTCAGTGCCATCTGATGTGGGTCCCATGTGTCAAGGCCGTGCCTGCCTTTCCTTCCTGCCCTCCATGCTTGGCATGTAAATCCAGCACTGAGCAAGTTCTCAATAGGTGTTTCTTGGGCTGGAGAGTGGGCTCAGCCTAATGACCTGGGTTCTATTCCCCAGCACCCACATAAAGCCAGATGCGCAAAGTGGCACATGCATCTAGAGTTCTTTTGCAGTAGCTAAAGGCTTTGGTCCTGGAATACCTAGTCTCTCTCTCTGTGTGTGTGTGTGCTTGCAAAAAAAATATTAAAAAGAAAATAAGTGGGGCTGGAGAAATGGCTTAGCGGTTAAGGCGCTTGCTTGTGAAGCCTATGGACGCAGGTTCGATTCTCCCAGTCCCACTTAAGCCAGATGTACATGGTGGCGCATGCGTCTGGAGTTCATTTGCAGTGGCTGGAGGCCCTGGCATGCCCATTCTCTCTCTCTCCCCATCTCTCTGTCTCTAATAAATAAAAATAAATCTTAAAAAAAAATAATGTGTTTCTTGAATGGCTTTCCCTCCCTGCCTTTCCTCTCCTCCCTCTTCTTCTTCTTTTTTTTTTTTTTTTTTTTTTTTTTTTTGGTTTTTCGAGGTAGGGTCTCTCTCTAGCTCAGGCTGACCTGGAATTCACTCTTTAGTCTCAGGGTGGCCTTGAACTCACAGCCATCCTCCTACTTCTGCCTCCCGAGTGCTGGATTAAAGGTGTCTGCCACCACGCCCGGCTCCCTCTCCTTTCCTAGATAGGAAACTTTAGCATTAGACACTATAGTGCTAAATACTGGGTGTTTAAAGATAAATTAAACATAGTTTCTACTATTGATTATTTAAGTGTGTTGGCAAATTCGCACAAAATAAAGATCCATTTCCTGATTGCTGCTTTCTCCCTACATTTTTTTTTTTTCCTGGACAGAACAAGTTCTGTACTCTAAGGACTAGAAATGGTTTTGAAGGGCTGGTGTTTAAGGTGGGTCAGGAAAGAGAAAAAGAAGCAGGGATCGTTGTCTAGGGATTGATTTTTACACACACACACCTCTCTATCGATAAACCCTTCCCCGGAGCTGGTTAATTATCAATTTTTGTGAGAAAGCAAAGCTGTGCTGCTCTTTTGAAAACGTTCTGAGCATGAAGCAGGCTCTCCGTGGTGTGTCTCCACATCACAAAGACCATTTGCAGCGTGGCCCGCTCAGTGAGCTCCCGGCGTCTTCGCCTGCTCCGCCTGCTGAGGCCAGCGACTTATTTTGTGATTCGTATTTGTTATGTTTTCTTTGCCTTGTTTCTGTTCTGTTTTTGTCTTACCTTCTCTAAGATTGATTTATAATTTTTTTAAAATTTATTTGTGAAGAGAGAGAGTATGGACGCACCAGAACCAACTCCAGATGCGTGCACCATGTTGTGTACCTGGCTACATGTGGGTACTGGGAATTGAACTCAGGCCATCAGACTTTGCAAGCAAATGACTATAACCTCTGAGCCACCTCTCCAGTCCCTAAAACTGATTTTTTTAAAAAAAATTTTATTTATTTATTTGACAGAGAGAGAGAGAGAGAAGCAGATATATAGAGAGAATGGGCTTCCAGCCACTGCAAATGAACTCCAGACACATGTGCCACCTTGTGCATCTGGCTTATGTGCGTCCTGGGGAATTGAACCTGGGTCCTTTGGCTTTGCAGGCAAATGCCTTAACAGCTAAGCCATCTCTCCAGCCCCCTAAAATTGATTTTTAAAAAAATGCATATAGATCGTCTGCTGTGCAGGGTGCACAGAGTAATGCATGTGTCTGGAATCCACATGCAGCGCCAAGAGCACCTGGCTCACCCATGCTCTTTCTCTCTCTTTCTCCTAGCAAATAAATAAATAAAAATTATTATTTTTTGTTTCTTTTATGAGATAGCGTCTCACTCTAGCCCAGATTGACCTGGAACTCACTCTGTAGTCCCATGATGGCCTCAAACTCATAGTATCTTCCAACCTCTGCCTCCCAAATGCTGGGATTAAAGGGATGCGTCACCATGTTGGCAAAAAAAGAAAAAAGAAAAAAGAAAAAAAAATTAAAGAAAAGCAAAGAAGATGTAGTTCCACCAACATCAGGTAAAGTACAGAAGATTGCTAGGGACAAAGGAATAGAACAGAGAGATAAAGGGATCAACTCAGGAAGAGACAATTATGTCTGCCTAGTAAACAAGAGAGCAAAGGAAACAGGAAGTAGAACCCCCCCCCCCAAGCAGGGAGTTGTGGCGCTGGCCTTTAATCCCAGCACTTGGAGAGGCAGAGGTAGGAGGATCACTGTGTGTTAGAGGCCAGCCTGAGACTACATAGCGAATTCCAGGTCAGACTGGGCTAGAGTGAGACCCTACCTTGAAAAACCAAAAGAACAAAACAAAACAAAAAAACCAAAACAGAACAAAAGCAAGAGAGCAGGACTGGAGAAGTGGCTCAATGGTTAAGGCATTTACTTGCAAAGCCTAAGGACCCGGGTTCAGTTCCCCAGTACCCACCCAAAGCCAGATGCACAAAGTGGCACGTGTGTCTGAAGTTTATTTGCAGTGGCTAGAAGCCCTGGCATGCTCATTCTCTCTAATAAATGAAAAAAAAAAACAAACACATTTTTTTAAATGAGAGAGCAGAAGGAAATAGTCAAGTCTGTAATTATATTTGAGGCTGTCAATATCCTGTCTTCAGAAACTGTCACAACTTGGGGATGGGAGTCAGCAAGGTATGAGAGACACGAACCACACCACTGCTGTGGTTCAAATGGGGCAGAACTGGGAGGAGAGACTGTGATCAAAATATATTAGGTACATGTATGAAAACGGTCAATAAAAAGTTAAAAAAAATAAGATGGAAACTATCCCGACATGATTTTGGGATGTGACTAGGATTAGATAAAGTCATCAAGGCGGAGCCCCCAGAATTGAATCCTGGTGGTTTCATAGAAGAGGAGAAAGGGAGGTAGGGAGGTAGGTAACTTGCTTGCCTTGCATGCGTAAGGACCTGAGTTCAATCCCCAGTACCTACATAAAATGCCAGGTGTGATGGTACACTCTTGTAATCCCAATGCCGGTGAGGCAGAAGAGGCGCTCTGGGGCTCCACAGTGAGCTAGTCTAGACTAATTGGTGAGCTCTAGGCCAACGAAGAGAGACTCTGCCTCAAAAAGAGGTGGACGGATGGCGCTTGTGACTGCTAAATTCTGTAGGAATCAAGTCTGTGAGCGTGTTTCTAGGGCAGATTAACGGCAGGGATGGGTGTCCGTTCTTCACAGTGGGCAGCCCTTCCCCTGCTGGACTACGTATGCAGAAGCTCTGACTGCTTGTGCTACTCACTGGTGTGTGTATCGACGCTGCTGTTATCCTTCGCGGACATTGGAACCCAGCTTCTTCGGCCCTTCCAACATGGACTGAAGACCAGTGACTATCCAGGAAGCCTCCAGGCCTCCAGCGCCAAATTGGGACTGCTGAGGCATCCAACCTTGCGGACTGAGCAGCTACCAGGTTTTCAGGGTCTCCAGCCCGTAGCCAGCTATTGTTAGACCACCCAGCTCATATCCTGTAAAGCTACTTCAATAAGTCCCCTTCATAACACATGTTCATTTTATCTGTTCTATTCCTCTAGAGAACATAGGATAACACCCAATGTTGTCCCGTGGCCTCCACTTGCACACACCTGCACACATATGTGCCTATAAACATGCACGCACCATGCACACCCCCCTCACACATGCTCCCTCCACACATGTAAGAAGAAGAAGAAGAAGAAGAAGAAGAAGGAGAAGAAGAAGAAGGAGAAGAAGGAGAAGAAGGAGAAGAAGGAGAAGAAGGAGAAGAAGGAGAAGAAGGAGAAGAAGGAGAAGGAGGAGAAGAAGGAGAAGAAGGAGGAGGAGGAGAAGAAGGAGGAGAAGGAGGAGGAGGAGGAGGAGGAGGAGGAAATAGAACAGACATGTGTGCTCTGTCACTTGCAATGTGATTTCCCATACTGCTTTGGGACTCTGCCAGCCGGAAGGCTGTCGTCACAAAGGGCTCCTCGACCTTGAACCAGAGTCATGAGCCAAAGTTAACGTCTTTCCTTGTCAAGTCCAAGTCTGTGATGTCATGCTATTTGCAACAGAATATAAACACAATACTCTGAGGATTACAGGCTGCTTGATTCATATATATGGGTAGGGTCTCACTCTAGCTCAGGCTGACCTGGAATTCACTATGGAGTCTCACACTGGCCTCGAATTCATGGCGATCCTCCTACCTCTGCCTCCTGAGTGCTGGGATTAAAGGTGTGCACTAGCACACTGGGCTCTTTTTGTATTTTATTTATGTATTTTGGTAAAATGAACCAAACCCAGGGCTTTGCACATTATCGCTGAGCTATGGCCTCAACAGGCCTTCATAATTTTCTGTTTGGAGGTAGGGTCTTACTCTAGTCCAGGCTGACCTGGAATTTACTCGGTAGCCTCAGGTCTCAAACTGTTATTTTAACCACTGAACACCTCTTGGGTACCACCCCCCCCCAATGTAGAGTTTCGCTCTGTAAACTCAGACTGGCCTCCGATTCCAGGCAATCCTCCTACCTCAGCCTTTCTGGTGGTGGAATTGAAGGCATGAGCCACTGTACATGGCTTATCTCTTGGCTTAAAACTTTTTTTTCATTTATTAGCAAGCAGACAGGGAGGGGGTGGTGGTGGAGAATATGGGCATGCCAAGGCCTCTTGCCATTGCAAACAAACTCCAGGTACATGGGCCACTTTGTACATTTGGCTTTATGTGGGTACTGGGGAAATGAAATCCAGGTCATCAGGCTTTGTAATCAAATGCCTTTGACTGCAGAGCCAACTCTCCAGCCCTAAATATTTTTTTAAATTTATTTGCCTAGAGAGAGAGAAAGATTGATAGATAGACACACACACACACACACACACACAGAGAGAGAGAGAGAGAGAGAGAGAGACTATATGGGCACACTAAAGTCTATTGTCACTGTAAGCCAGAGGTATGCAACACTATACATCTGGATTTATGTGGCTACTGTGAAATTGAACCCAGATCTACAGGCTTTGCAAGCAGACACCTTTAACTGCTAAGCCATCTCCCAAGCCAAAAAATTTAAAATATTTTATTTATTTATTTGAGAGAGAGGGTGTTGCAGTCAGGTCCGTATTGCTGGCAGAAATCATCTGACTAAGAGAAGCTTTTGGGGAAAAAAAAAAGGGGGGTTTAATTTTGGCTTACAGGCTCGAGGGGAAGTTCCACAATGGCAGGGAAAATGATGGCATGAGCAGAGGGTGGACATCACCCCATGACCGACATAAGGTGGACAATAACAACAGGAGAGTGTGCCACACACTAGCAAGGGGACACTGGCTATAACACCCATAAACCCGCCCCCAACAATACACTGCCTTCCCAATTGCCATTGGCTGGGGAGACTAGCATTCACAATACCTAAGCTTGTGGGGGGACACCTGAATAAAACCACCACAGAGTGAAAGACAGAGAGAGAGGTGCATCAGGGCCTCTCGCCACTGCAAATGAACTCCAGATGCACGTGTCACCTTGTGCTTCTGAAGGCTTTATGTGGGTACTGGGCAATCAAACCTGGGTCCTTTGACTCTGCTGGCAAGCAGCCTAAGCGCTAAGCAATATCTCCATCCCCTAGCCCCAATTTTCATTTTGAGACAGTCTTGCTAAGATTCCCAGGTTGGCCTTGACTTACTCTGTACCTCAGGTTGACCTTGGACTTAAGATCTACTTGCCTTAGCTTCCCAAGCGGCTGGGCTTACATGAATATGTCACCACACTCTGCTTTCTTTAAAAAAAATTATTTATTTATTTACATGCATCTGGAGTGCCTTTACAGTGAATGGCAAGAGACCTTGTCTTCCATTCTCTCTCTCCTCACAAATAAATAAATGAAAATACATTTAAAATATATATTTAATGTTTTAAAAATATATTTAATAGTTTCTAAAATATTTAATAAACCAAAAAAAAAAAACCCTTGAAAAAACTTGAATTATTCCTTCCCAATCATTAGGACAATTGTATGTTTAATAAGTGGAAAACAACAAGTATTGATGAAGAGATAACAAATTGGTTAATTTTTGCATCAATGGTAAGAATGTAAAATAACGCAGCCACTGTCGAAAACAATGTGATGTATTCTTTTTAAACCACTAAAACAGAACTACTCCATAGAGTTGAATATCCAAAGAAACTGAAGACAGATATATGGACACCAGTGTTCACTGAAGAATTATATAGTAGTCAAAAACATGAAAATGAGAGGCTGGGGAGATGGCTCGGTGGATAAAGCACTTGCCTTTCAAGCTGGAATCCCTGAGTTCAATCCCCAGATTCCCTGCGCAAAAAGCCGTGAACCACAGCGGGCTTTCGTAACCCCAGGACGCTTACCCTGACTGCTGGCGAGATGAGAGGCAGAGACAGGAGGGTCTCCTGGGAGCTTGTGGAGAACCAGAAACCAGAGGAGAAATCCTCCCTCAGATGAGGTGGACAAAAAAAATTGTACTCTGACCTCCCGTGTGCACTGTGGCACATGTGTACCACACACACACACACACACACACACACAGAGAGAGAGAGAGAGAGAGAGAAAGAGAGAGAGAGAGACTGCAGGATTACATGAGGGACCTATACCTTAGGATAGGCAAATTCAGAGATAGATAGGAGCCTAGAAGCTCCTAGGGGCTGTGAGAAGTAGGGGAAATTGTTCTAGATAAGTGACTAGCGTTTCTGTTTTGGGTAACGAGCAAGTATTAGAAATGGTGGTGATGGTTAAATACGTGAGTTAAAATTTCCAAGTACATGTTCAGCTCTGGTGTACGTTCCTTGAGTGAAGGAAGAAAGCACACTTTAACCCTCCCATCCTGCAGGAGTGATTAAAATCAAGGCCTTACCCATGCAGGGCCATTGAACTACAGTCCCGGCCCCTGAAAGCAGATTGCTGAGCCAGGGTACTAAGGTCTGGCTTCATCGTTAAGTCATTAATCTGTGGAGCTGGGGACAGATTCAGGCGGCGTGCCCTGCAGCTGCTCTGCTCCTGAGCCACGTCCCCAGCCCCCGTCATGCTTCATCTTAGTCGTTGTGACAGAGTTATCGTTACAAGAAACAGCAATAAACTAGCTGATTTAAATAGAGTATAGAAAGTTATATAATAAATATATAGGGGCCTAAAAAAAATTCTCCAGGTCAGATACCCTCTTGGAAGAAAAAGAAAATTTAAGCCTGGCATGGTGGCACACGCCTTTAATCCCAGCACTTGGGAGGCAGAGGTAGGAGGATCCCCTGAGTTTGAGGCCACCCTGAGACTACATAGTGAATTCCAGGTCAGGCTGGGCTGGAGTGAGACCCTACCTTGGGAAAAAAAAAAAAGAGAACTGAGTTGAAATCTATTTAGTTCCCACCTGTAAATACTAGATATTGGGTTGGAGAATAAGGAGCTTGCTTGCAGTCTAAGGAGCTAAGTTCGATTTCCCAGTATGCATGTAAAACCAGATGCACAGGTGGTACATGCATTTGGAGTTCAGTTACAATGGCTGGAGGTCCTGGCATGCCCATTCTCTCTCTCAAATAAATGAATAAATAAAATATTTTAAACAGAAGTCTAAAAAATAAATACTAGATATTGCTCTCAGTGCTTCTGAAGCCACTGCCCCGGGACCAGGACACTGGCCACGGGACCAGAACGCTGACCATGGGATCAGGATGCTGACCATGGGATGAGAATGCTGACCATGGGACCAGGACACTGACCACAGGACCCGAATGCTGACCACGGGACCAAAACGCTGACCACAGGACCAGAATGCTGACCACGGGACCAGAACACTGACCACAGGACCAGGACACTGACCACAGGACCAGAACACTGACCACAGGACCAGGACACTGACCACGGGACCAGGACACTGACCATGGGACCAGAACGCTGACCATGGGACCAGGACGCTGACCAAGGGACCAGGACACTGACAATGGGACCAGAACGCTGACCATGGGACCAGGACGCTGACCAAGGGACCAGGACACTGACCATGGGACCAGAACGCTGACCATGGGACCAGGACGCTGACCAAGGGACCAGGACACTGACCATGGGACCAGAACGCTGACCAAGGGACCAGAACGCTGACCACAGGACCAGGACACTGACTGGGACCGGGACACTGACCACGGGACCAGGACACTGACCGCGGGGCCAGGACACTGACCACACCACCTCCAACAAAACTGTACCGGGAACTTGGACCAGAACAGCTTCATGCAGAACGAATTCCTTCTCACTAGATGCTAAAAATTGTCCCCAATTCTTAATTTTTGGTAGGAGTTTAATGGATAAAGCCAGAGCACAGGCTTGCTGCCCTGGGAGCTGGAAAAACAAAAAAGTTTCTATGAAATCACCAAACGAGGGCTGGAGAGATGGGCTCAGTGGAAAAAGGAGCTTGGAGGATCTGTGGTCTGATGTAAACTGTACCCCCAACTCTGCGTCATGTGTTTGAACACTTGGTCTGCACCACTAGCTGCTACTGGTCCGCAGGTAGTGGTGCGGTTTGGGAAGGTGTAGATCCCCTAGGAGGGAGGGCCTTGCTAAAGAAAGTGAGGGTGGGGGAGGTGGCTTGGGTTTTACAACCCGATTTGTTTCTCTCTCTGCTTCCTAAGTGGATACAGTGTGACCAGCTGGCCTGTGGCTCTTGCCGCCTGGCGCCCTGGCCATCACAGACTCTCCCCCGGAACTGTCAGCTGAAATAAATGCTTCCTCCCTTAAACTGGGCAGGTGTCGGGAGTTCAGATCCCCAGCGACCACATAAAGCCAGGTGCTGTCCTGGGAGCATCTACAATCCCAGTGCACCCTACAGGAGCAGGCAGATGGAGACGCTCCTCCACACTCCCCCTCCCTCCCTCCCTCACTCCTTCCCTCCCTCCCTCCCTCCCTCCCTCCCTTCCTTCCTTCCTCTTTCTTTCTTTCTTACTTTTTTTTTATTTTTGGTTTTTCAAGGTAGGGTCTCACTCTAGCCCAGGCTGACCTGGAATTCACTATGTAGTCTCAGGGTGGCCTCGAACTCACAGCGATCCACCGACCTCTGCATTCTGAGTGCTGGGCGGATTAAAGGCGTGCACCACCATGCCCAGATAATACTCACACCTACACACAAACACACACACCAAAGAAAAATCAAACTGTTTTCTGGAGTACTTGTGGCATTTTACATCATTATCAGCAGGATGGGAGAGATGGTTTCTTTGCACTCGGACTATTTCCAGACTGTAGCTGTGTTAACAGGACTCTAGTCACATTTCTTTGTAGTTTTAATTTTCATTTCCCCAATGGCCAGGGCCTGAAATCACTTTTTTTGCTTATTTTTATTTATTTAGTTGAGAGCGACAGAGAGAGAAAGAGGCAGAGACAGAGAGAGAGAGAGAGAGAGAGAGAGAGAGAGAGAGAGGAGAGAGAGAGAGAGAGAATGGGCACGCCAGGTCCTCCAGCCACTACAGACGAACTCCAGACGCGTGCGCCCCCTTGTGCATCTGGCTAATGTGGGTCCTGGGGAATCAAGCCTCGAACCGGGGTCCTTAGGCTTCACAGGCAAGCGCTTAACCACTGAGCCATCTCTCCAGTCCATGAAAACACTCTTTATTTTGTTATTCAGTGGAACCATGCATTGTACAGGGTTCCTGAAGCTAACGATATAGGTACAATTGGCCAGGAAATATCTGCCCATGGTGTCACCCATTTTCAAGTTGAGTTTAAAAAAAAATTTATTTATTTGCAAACAGAGATATAGAGAACAGAAGCAGACAGAGAGAGAACGGGCACACCATGGCCTCCAGCCATTGCAAATGAAGTCCAGACGCATGCACCACCTTGTGTATCTGGCTTATGTGGGTCCTGGGGAATTGAACCTGTGTCCTTTGGCTTTGCAGGCGAATGCTTTAACCACTAAGCCATCTCTCTAGCCCCAAGTTGAGTTTTTTTATGAACACTGCTGAGTTTTGAGAGCTCTAAAGATATATCTGAGATGAAAGTTCTCCATTGGGCATGTGCTTTACATTTTCTCCCAGAGTGTGGCTTGTTTTCATCCTCTTAATGGGATCTCCATCAGGTTGAAATTAGGTGGTTTTTCTTTCTTTCTTTCTTTCTTTTTTTTTTCTGTCATCTTATCATGCCTTTGGTGTGCAGTCTAAGAACTCTTTGCCAAGCTGTCGATCCCAATGACTTCCTCCAGCATTGTATTCTAAAAGCTTTATGACTTTACATTCAAATCAATAATCCACTTAAGTTAATTCTTTATACCAGGGGTAGGATTCAGCTAAGTTTCAGCCTGTCTGCTAACGGATGTCTAATTGTTTCAGCGCCATTCATTGCTTTTGCGCCTTCATAGGAAACAGCCGGGTGTCTGCTCAGGAAGGTGCCCAGGTCCCCACTGACCTCTGTGTCTATTCTTCCACAGTCCTGGCCAGTTGTGCCTGAAGGGTGAGCCTCGGAAACCCTGCACAGTGCTTTGTTCCACTGAATCCTTTATTTTCAAGATGGCTTTCAAAATCTACTTTCGTTTCTTTTCCTTTCCATATAAATTTTAGAACAACCTGGTCCATTCCTTCAAAAACAATCTTGAGGCACTGGGGAGTTAGCCCAGTGGATAAAGTGCTTACCATGCAAACCTGAGGACCTGAGCATGACCAATGTCTGTTACCCCAGCATACTTCCTGGATTTGATGAGAGGCGGAGATAGGAGAATCCCCGAACGTTGGTTGAGCAGCTAGCCTGGTAAATGCAGCGAGGAGCAGAGAGAGACCCTGCCTCAAACAAGATGGAAGGCGAGTTGTCCCCCGACCACATGCACACCGTGGTTTGTGTGTGTGCCCACACTCACACACAGAGAAAGGAAAAAAGCTCAGGACAAAACTGATGGAATCTCATTAAGAATTGTGCATGTTTTATACTTCGTCAGATGTTAAGAAGTTATACTTTCTTTTTGTTCAGCTTTTGATCTCCAACTTTCCCTCCAACTGTCTCTCTCTCTCTTTTTTTTTTTTTTTGAGGCAAGTCCAACAGACTGGCCTTTTTAAAAATGTGATAGAGAGAGAGAGAGAGAGAGAGCAAAAGAGAGGGAGAATTGGCGTGCCAGGACCTCTATCCACTGCAATCGGACTCCAGACTTGCATACCCCCTGTGCTCATGAGACCTTGCGCGCTTATGTCACTGTGCGTCTGGCTTATGTGGGACCTGGAGAGTCAAACATGAGTCCTTAGGCTTCGCAGGCAAGAACCTTATCTGCTCAGCCATCTCTCCAGCCCTCCCCCCAACTCTGTGGGTGTGCTGGGGTTACAGACACCGACCGCAGCTTCTGACTTTACATGGAGTTCTGGGGATCCGCATGCAGGCACTCAAGATTGTGCCACAGGCTCTTTGTCCACTGAGCCACCTTCCCAGCCCATCTTTTCAACGTTCCTCCTTGGAATGGGGCTTAGCATAGCAACGCCTGTCAGCCAGGGTTTATTTCCCCCATACCCACATAAACATGGATGCAAAGTGGCACATGTATCTGTGATCCCAACACACCAAAGGCAATGGAAGGTGGATGTTTGCTGCTGGGTATTTCTCTTGAAGTGACAAGAGACCTTGTCTGGAAGAAGGTGGAGCACAGACACCCTAAAGCTGACCTCTGACTTCCACACGTGTGCTATGGCAGCGTGCCCATACACACTTTCTCATCTCTCTCTCTCTCTCTCTCTCTCTCTCTCTCACACACACACACACAGATAATATCGTCCTTTCTCTTTGTATTTTTGAAAAACATTTTATTTGTTTATTTATTTGAGACAGAGAGAGAGAGAGAGAATGGATGCACCAGGGCCTTCAGCCTCTGCAAATGAACTCCAGATGCATGTGCTACCTTGTGCATCTGGCCTATGTGGGTCCTGGGGAATTGAACCTGGTTCCTTTGGCTTTGTAGGCAATCCCATCAACTGCTGGGCCATCTCTCCAGCCCACCCCCCCTTTTTTGAGGTAGGGTCTCATTATAGCCTAGGCTGGCCTGGAATTCCCAATGTAGTCTCAGGGTGGCCTTGAATTCACAGTGATCCTCCCACCTCAGCCTCCCAAGTGCTGGGATTAAAGGTGTGTGCTACCATGTCCAGTTGACATAATTCTTAAATCTTTTTATTTATTTGGATCTCTTGCCTCATGTACAATATTATTGCATCAAACTTAAAAAATATTTTTATTTATTTGCAAACACACACACACACACAGAATAGGTGCAGGACCTCTTGCCACTGCTAATGAACTCCAGATGCAAGTGCTACTTGGTGTATCTGGATTTTTTTCTGTGAGTACTGGAGAGTTGAACCCAGGTGGCAGGCTTTGTAAGCAAGCACCTGTAACCACTGAGCAATCTCCCTAAGCTATCTCTTTTTCTCTCTTCTTATCCTCTTCTTCATCATCATCTTCTATCTTGGGATCTAGTCAAAAGCCTTTCATCTTCAACATTTACGCTTAAAAACCTACATCAGTGCTGGAAAGATGGCTTAGCAGTCTTGCCTGCAAAAGCCTAAGAGCTCATGTTCAAATCTCCAGGTCCCACTGTAGCCAGATGCACAGTGATGCAAGCATGCAGTGTTGCACATGCACACAAGGGGACACATGTGTCTGGAGTTTGTTCTCAGCAGGCTGAAGGTCCTGGTGCGTCCATTCTCTCTCTCTCTCTCTCAAAAACGGGGGCGGGGGTTGGAGAGATGGCTTAGCAGTTAAGCCTTTGCCTGTGAAGCCTAAGGACCCCAGTTCAAGGCTCAATTCCCCAGGACCCATGTAAGCCAGATGCAGAAGGTGGCACATGCATCTGGAGTTCGTTTGCAGCGGCTGGAGGCCCTGATGTTGTGCCCATCCTCTCTCTCTCTCTCTCTGCCTCTTTCTTTCTCTGTCTGTCTGTCACTCTCAAATAAATAAAAATAAACAGAAAAAATTTTGAAAAAACGAAAGAAAAACAACTACTTCAAGGAGCTCCAGCGATGCCGTCAGTTAGCATGAGGTACATATAAAAAACTGCATCAAAGTGTCATGGGGAAAACACACCTGAAATTAGGTGAGCAAGTTTTTGAGGCCCAGCTGTTACTGGAAGAAAAGCAGAAGAGACTTGCGTACCCCGAGCCACGAAACTATGTCTCATAAATCCTCACGTGGCCCACCTGCCTTCCAGTGACATCTGTGAACGCAGGTTTCCATCTGACCCAGAGGTGGGTAGAGACTCGCTTCTGCTAGATGTCCCCAAGACCCTTGATCTGCCCCCATCCTCCCTCCCGTGGAGGAGTGCTGAGAGCATGTGGTTGGTAGCCCTGGCCCTGTGGTAACGACAGAGCAAATTCAAATCCTGGCTCTGCCACAGACTTTGGGTTCTTGAACTGGTAGCTCGGCTCAGTAAGTCTGGATGCCTGCAACTGGAAAAAAATGGGTAAAAACTAGTGGCCACCTCAGTTTCTTTTAAGATTAAGTAAACGGGGTTATTATTTTATTGGTGTATTTATGAGAGAGAGAGAGAGAGAGAGAGAGATTGAGAGAGAGAGAGAGAGAGAATGGGCGCATCAGGGCCTCCAGCCACTGTAAACGAACTCCAGATGCGTGTGCCACCTTGTGCATCTGGCTTACGTGACTCCTGGGGAATCAAACCTGGGTCTTTTGGCTTTGCAGGCAAGCACCTTAACTGCTAAGCCATCTCTCTAGCTCACTCTTACCATTTTTTTTTTTTAGCATACTGCCCAACATGATCAAGTACTCAATTTACATTCACTGCTGTTATTCCAAGTGATCTATTGCCTCACGATTTGAACTGTAAGTTTTTGCTAATGACTCCCAGCCTGTGTGTGGCCCAGTGACACCCACAAGCACACTTCCCATGTCCAGCTGGATGGAAATCAAAGTCTGCCACTGATGAGCCCAAACCTGGCACTTCAGTCTGATCTCACAGGTTACCTTACTGTGAGCACATTTGTCACTCACACACTGTTTTTTTGTTTTTTTTTTTTGAGGTCATAATTTTTTATTTTTTAGAAATGTATAAAAAGAATTTTTTTTCTATTTGGTTCTGCTCTATTTTACTTAAAAGTTTTTTTTTCTCAATTTTTATTAACATTTTCCATGATTATAAAAGATATCTCATGGTAATGCCCTCCCTCCCCCCACTTTCCCCTTTGAAACTCCATTCTCCATCATATCCCCTCCCCATCTCAATCAGTCTCTCTTTCATTTTGATGTCATGATCTTTTCCTCCTCTTATGATGGTCTTGTGTAGGTAGTGTCAGGCACTATGAGGTCATGGATATCCAGGCCATTTTATGTCTGGAGGGAGCACGTTGTAAGGAGTCCTACCCTTCCTTTGGCTCTTACATTCTTTCTGCCGCCTCTTCCGCATTAGACCCTGAGCTTTGGAAGGTATGATCGAGATGTTACTCAGTACTCCAGTCACTTCTTTCCTGCACTATGATACCTTCTGAGTCGTCCCAAGGTCACTGCCATCTGAAAAGAGAAGATTCTCTACCCAAAGTGAGAGTAATGTTAATATAAGGGTATGAATATTAAGAAAAGTGCTTACTGGGCAGTTTGATAAGCATAGTATATACATTTATCCAGACATCAGCAGATGTTATACCCCTGGGGCTCATGACTGCCCCTATTTTAAGTTTTCAGTATCAGGGATGTATTCCCTCCCATGAGCAGGCCTCCAGTCCCATTGGAGGGCAGTTGGTTTCCACCATGATAGACGTGCCACTATTGCACCAGTTGGCTCATTTGGCCTGGCTGGCCATTTATAGGGCTTGCAGTGTCCACTGTTGAGTATCTTCATTGGTGATTTCTCTCTCTCCCATTGAACTGCATGTAGAATGGCTTCTTCCAGCTTTCTGTCAGCTGGTCTACATGGAGGAGGTTATCAGTTCAGTTCCAGCAGGATTTCCCAGTGGCCTTGCAGCCCAAGTATGCACTCGCACACTCTTGATGCCCCCTTGTTTCTCCCATTAGAATATCCTCATGCCATTTGTATCAACATTTAGCTTAGTCTTAACAATGGCCCATGCTGGGCATGGTGGCACATACCTTTAATCCCAGCACTTGGGAGGTAGAGGTAAGAGGATCACTATGAGTTTGAGTCCAGCCTGGAACTACAGAGTGAATTCCAGGTCAGCATGGGCTAGAGTGAGACCCTACCTGGAAGAAACAAAAAAAAAAAAAAAAAAAGAGAGAGAAGAGAAAAGAAAGAAAAGCCCAATGCTATTTTCTTCTGATCTTTCTTTCTCTTTAAATATTTTTATTTATTTATGAGAGAGAGAGAGAAAGAGAATGGGTGTGCCAGGGCCTCTAGCCACTGCAACCAAACTCCAGATGCATGTGCCACTTTGTGCATCTGACTTTACGTGGGTACTGAGGGAATTGAACCTGGGTCCTTGGGCTTTGCAAGCAAGTGCCTTAACCACTGAGCAATCTCTCAGCCCCCCTCCCTGATCTCTTTTAATGGAAGTGGTGGTTTGATACAGGTGTCCCCCATAAACTCAGGTGTTCTGAATGCTCGGTTCCCAGCTGATGGAGACTTGGGAATTACTGCCTCCTGGAGGGAGTGTATTGTTGGGGGCGGGCTTATGGATGTTATAGCCATTTACCCTTGCCAGTGTTTGGCACTCTCTCCTGTTGTTATGGTCCACCTTATGTTGGCCAGGGGGTGATGTCCACCCTCTGCTCATGCCATCGTTTTCCCCTGCTATCATGGAGCTTCCCCTCGTGCCTATAAGGCAAAATAAACCTCTTTTCCCCCACAAGCTGCTCTTGGTTGGGTGATTTCTACCAGCAATGTGAACCTGACTGCAACAACGGGCAACTGTCTTGAGTTCTTCTATAGAATTTTGTGGGCTGGAGGTTGGGTTGTCTTTTGGGAATGGAGTTGTGGACTCACCTCTGTGAGCAGCATGGTATTTATTGCCTATGATTGCTCAGTGGCTTGAGGGGCGGGAAGGATCAGTTGCAAAACAAACCAACCAACGAACAAACAAAAATCAACAAAAACCCCATGTTAGTGCTTTTATTTACGGACATTGTCACATGCCATTTCCTACACGTTTGTGCATGTTATTTTGATCGGTATGTAACAGACAAATAAGTCCAAACTGTGCAACATATAGCCTCTAGATGTTTAAGAAGTTGTCAGTGGGCTGGAGAGATGGTTTAGCTGTTAAGGCGCTTGCCTGTGAAGCCCAAGGACCAAGGTTTGATTCCCCAGAACTCACGAAAGCCAGATACACAAGGGGGTGCATGTGTCGGAGTTTGTTTGCAGCGGCTGGGAGGCCAGGCACTCCCGTTCTCTTCTCTATCAATCCGCCTCTCTCCCTTTTAAAAAAATAAAAATTATTTTAATAAAGAGGTTGCAGCTGGAGAGATAGCTTAGTCTCTCTCTCCCTCTCTCTCTCTCTCTCTCTCTCTCTCACACACACACAGATAATATCGTCCTTTTCTTTGTATTTTTTGAAAAATATTTTATTTGTTTATTTATTTGAGAGAGAGAGAATGGATGCACCAGGGCCTTCAGTCTCTGCAAATGAACTCCAGATGCATGTGCCACCTTGTGCATCTGGCTTATGTGGGTCCTGGGGAATTGAACCTGGTTCCTTTGGCTTTGTAGGCAAGCGCATCAACTGCTGGGCCATCTCTCCAGCCCACCCCCCTTTTTTGAGGTAGGGTCTCATTATAGCCTAGGCTGGCCTGGAATTCCCAATGTAGTCTCAGGGTGGCCTTGAATTCACAGTGATCCTCCCACCTCAGCCTCCCAAGTGCTGGGATTAAAGGTGTGTGCTACCATGTCCAGTTGACATAATTCTTAAATCTTTTTATTTATTTGGATCTCTTGCCTCATGTACAAGATTATTGCATCAAACTTAAAAAATATTTTTATTTATTTGCAAACACACACACACACACAGAATAGGTGCAGGACCTCTTGCCACTGCTAATGAACTCCAGATGCAAGTGCTACTTGGTGTATCTGGATTTTTTTCTGTGAGTACTGGACAGTTGAACCCAGGTGACAGGCTTTATAAGCAAGCACCTGTGACCACTGAGCAATCTCCCTAAGCTATCTCTTTTTCTCTCTTCTTATCCTCTTCTTCATCATCATCTTCTATCTTGGGATCTAGTCAAAAGCCTTTCATCTTCAACATTTATGCTTAAAAACCTACATCAGTGCTGGAAAGATGGCTTAGCGGTCTTGCCTGCAAAAGCCTAAGAGCTCATGTTCAAATCTCCAGGTCCCACTGTAGCCAGATGCACAGTGATGCAAGCATGCAATGCTGCACATGCACACAAGGGGACGCATGTGTCTGGAGTTTGTTCTCAGCAGGCTGAAGGTCCTGGTGCATCCATTCTCTCTCTCTCTCTCAAAAACGGGGGCGGGGGTTGGAGAGATGGCTTAGCGGTTAAGCCTTTGCCTGTGAAGCCTAAGGACCCCAGTTCAAGGCTCAATTCCCCAGGACCCATGTAAGCCAGATGCAGAAGGTGGCACATGCATCTGGAGTTCGTTTGCAGCGGCTGGAGGCCCTGATGTTGTGCCCATCCTCTCTCTCTCTCTCTGCCTCTTTCTCTCTCTGTCTGTCTGTCGCTCTCAAATAAATAAAAATAAATGGAAAATTTTTTGAAAAAACAAAAGGAAAAAGAAAAAAAACTACTTCAAGGAGCTCCAGCGATGCAGTCAGTTAGCATGAGGTACATATAAAAAACTGTATCAAAGTGTCATGGGGAAAACACACCTGAAATTAGGTGAGCAAGTTTTTGAGGCCCAGCTGTTACTGGAAGAGAAGCAGAAGAGACTTGCGTACCCCAAGCCACGAAACTATGTCTCATAAATCCTCATGTGGCCCACCTGCCTTCCAGTGACATCTGTGAACGCAGGTTTCCATCTGACCCAGAGGTGGGTAGAGACTCGCTTCTGCTAGATGTCCCCAAGACCCTTGATCCACCCCCATCCTCCCTCCCATGGAGGAGTGCTGAGAGCATGTGGTTGGTAGCTCTGGCCCTGTGGTAACGACAGAGCAAATTCAAATCCTGGCTCTGCCACAGACTCTGGGTTCTTGAACTGGTAGCTGGGCTCAGTAAGTCTGGATGCCTGCAACTGGAAAAAAAAAATGGGTAAAAACTAGTGGCCACCTCAGTTTCTTTTAGGATTAAGTAAACTGGGTTATTATTTTATTGGTGTATTTATGAGAGAGAGAGAGAGAGAGAATAGGCGCATCAGGGCCTCCAGCCACTGTAAATGAACTCCAGATGCGTGTGCCACCTTGTGCATCTGGCTTACGTGACTCCTGGGGAATCAAACCTGGGTCTTTTGGCTTTGCAGGCAAGCACCTTAACTGCTAAGCCATCTCTCTAGCCCATTCTTACCTTTTTTTTTTTTTTTTTTTTTAGCATACTGCCCCAACATGAGCAAGTACTCAATTTACACTCACTGCTGTTATTCCAAGTGATCTATTGCCTCACAATTTGAACTGTAAGTTTTTGCTAATGACTCTCAGCCTGTGTGTGGCCCAGTGACACCCACAAGTACACTTCCCATGTCCAGCTGGATGGAAATCAAAGTCTGCCACTGATGAGCCCAAACCTGGCACTTTAGTCTGATCTCACAGGTAACCTACTGTGAGCACATTTGCCACTTACACACTCTTGATGCCCCCTTGTTTCTCCCATTAGAATATCCTCATGCCATTTGTATCAACATTTAGCTCAGTCTTTAACAATGGCCCATGCTGCGTGTGGTGGCACACGCCTTTAATCCCAGCACTTGGGAGGCAGGGGTAAGAGGATCACTATGAGTTTGAGTCCAACCTGGAACTACAGAGTGAATTCCAGGTCAGCATGGCCTACCTGGAAGAAACAAAAACAAAAAGAAAAGAAAGAAAAGCCCAATGCTATTTTCTTCTGATCTTTCTTTTTCTTTAAATATTTTTATTTATTTATGAGAGAGAGAGAGAGAAAGAGAATGGGTGTGCCAGGGCCTCTAGCTGCTGCAACCAAACTCCAGATGCATGCGCCACTTTGTGCATCTGACTTTACGTGGGTACTGAGGGAATTGAACCTGGCTCCTTGGGCTTTGCAAGCAAGTGCCTTAACCACTGATCAATCTCTCAGGCCCCCTCCCTGACCTCCTTTAGTGGATGTGGTGGTTTAATTCAGGTGTCCCCCACATACTTAGGTGTTCTGAATGCTCAGTTCCCAGCTGATGGAGACTTGGGAATTACTGCCTCCTGGAGGGAGTGTATTGTTGGGGGCGGGCTTATGGGTGTTATAGCCATTTCCCCTTGCCAGTGTTTGGCACACTCTCCTGTTGCTGTTGTCCACCTTATGTTGGCCAGGCGGTGATGCCCTTCCTTTGCTCATGCCATCGTTTTCCCCTGCCATCGTGGAGCTTCCCCTTGCGCCTATAAGCCAAAATAAACCTCTTTTCCCCCACAAGCTGCTCTTGGTTGGGTGATTTCTACCAGCAACGTGAACCTGACTGCGACAACGGACAACTGTCTTGAATTCTTCTATAGAAGCTTGTGGGCTGGAGGTTGGGTTGTCTTTTGGGAATGGAGTTGTGGACTCACCTCTGTGAGCAGCATGGTACTGCCTGTGATTGCTCAGTGGCTTGAGGGGCGGGAAGGATCAGTTGCAAAACAAACCAACCAACAAACAAACAAAAATCAACAAAAACCCCATGTTAGTGCTTTTATTTACGGACATTGTCACATGCCATTTCCTACACGTTTGTGCATGTTATTTTGATCGGTATGTAACAGACAAATAAGTCCAAACTGTGCAACATATAGCCTCTAGATGTTTAAGAAGTTGTCAGTGGGCTGGAGAGATGGCTTAGCTGTTAAGGTGCTTGCCTGTGAAACCCAAGGACCAAGGTTCGATTCCCCAGAACCCACGAAAGTCAGATACACAAGGTGGTGCATGTGTCTGGAGTTTGTTTGCAGCGGCTGGAGGCCAGGCACTTCCGTTCTCTCTCTCTATCTATCTGCCTCTCTCCCTTTCAAATAAATAAAAATTATTTTAATAAAGAGGTTGCGGCTAGGGAGATGGCTTAGTGGTTAAGGCACTTGTCTATGAAGCCTAAGGACTCATTTTCGACTCTTCAGGTTCCACATAAGCCAGACACACAGTGATGCAAGAGCGTAAGGTTGCACATGTGCAGAAGGGGGTGCACACGCCTGGAGGTTGATTGCAGTGACTGGAGGCCCTGGTGTGCCAATTCTCCTTTCTCTCTCTCTCTCTCTCTCATTCTCACATAAAAAAAGAAGGCAGGCTGGAGAGATGGCATAGTGGTTAAGCGCTTGCCTGTGAAGCCTAAGGACCCCGGTTCCAGGCTCGATTCCCCTAGGACCCACGTTAGCCAGATGCACAAGGGAGCGCAGAGTTCGTTTGCAGTGGCTGGAGGCCCTGGCGCTGCCCATTCTCTCTCTCTCTCTCTCTCTCTCTCACTCTCTATCTATCTGCCTCTTTCTCTCTCTGTCTGTTGCTCTCAAATAAATAAATAAAAATAAAACAAAATTTTTTTTTTAAAAAGGCAGTCTGTTGGGTTTGCCTCACAAACAAACAGAAAAAAGAGGTTGTCAGTGTGTGGCAAAGTAGTTATAGTAAAATGAGTACATATTGTGTTTTGTATTGAAATTTACAAAGAGGCTTGTCTTCTATAAATGGCTTTTGGATGCAAAGTTGCTCGACTCCCTCTAAGCATAGATGTGCCTGTGCTTGCCCACTGGTTTGAAGGCAGAGAAAGGGAAGTGAGGCAGGAAAGGTCCAAGGATCAAATGGCCACAATAGAAAAACACCTCAGCTTCTTGCAACTATGTGTGCATTTCATTTACCCTGTTCTGTGCGTGGAAGACAAATTCTTTTATTATTATTATTTTTTTAGTTTATTAGAGACAGAGTGAGAGAGAAAGAGAGAGAGAGAGAGAGAGAGAGAGAGAGAATGGGCACGCCAGGGCATCTAACCACTGCAAACGAACTCCAGATGCATGCACCACCATGTGCATCTGGCTTACGTGGGACCTGGAGAATTGAACCTGAGTCCTCAGGACTCTCAGGCATGTGCCTTAACCACCAAGCTATCGCTCCAGCCAGGAAGACAAATTCTTTTTTTTTTTTTTTTTGGTTTTTCGAGGTAGGGTCTCACTCTAGTTCAGGCTGACCTGGAATTCACTAATTCGTCTCTCAGGGTGGCCTCGAACTCATAGCAATCCTCTTACCTCTGCCTCCCAAGTGCTGGGATTAAAGGAGTGCGCAACCACGCCCGGCAGGAAGACAAATTCTTAAGTGAACTATCCAGGCCTTTTGTATACTTGGAAGTGCTTGATACACTTAAGAGCAGAAGTGGAAGAATAACACACTTTTTTATCATAGCATTTAAAAAATATTATTTATTTATTTGTAAGCAGAAAGATGCAGTCACAGAGAGAGAGAGGGGTGGGGTGTGAGAGAATGGGCATTGTAGCCACTGCAAATGAATTCCAGATGCATGTGCCACTCTGTGCATCTGGCTTTACATAGGTACTGGGGAATCAAACCTGGGTCATTAAGGCAGGCAAGCGCCTTAACTACTGAGCAATCTCTCCAGCCCATTAACATAGCTTTTAAAAATGTTGGGAAAGACTGTGTTTGGAGATTGAACTATTAGGCTACCTGTTACCCTACATGGAATATGTATTTCATTTAGCTTTCTTGTATCTGTTAAAACTATCTGGGGCTGGAGGATGGCTTAGTGGTTACGTGCTTGCCTGTGAAACCTAAGGACCCCGGTTTCGAGGCTCAATTCCCCAGGACCCACGTTAGCCAGATGCACAAGGGGGTGCACGCCTCTGGAGTTTGTTCGCAGTGGCTGGAAGCCCTGGTGCACCCATTCTCTCTCTCTATCTGCCTCTTTCTCTCTCTGTCTGTCACTCTCAAATAAATAAATAAGAATAAACAGAAAAAAATAAATAAAAGAGAAAAAAATGTATCACTTAAAAAAACAACTATTCTGGACAAAGAAGTCCTAATTATATAATATCTAGTCTCTAGCTATTAAAGAGGTTGCCAGTCTGAGAACACAATTAGAATTAGTAAATTGACACATTTTGTATATAACAAGCTTATACACTCCCCCATTCCTTGTTTTATTAAAAGATTTTAAAGGAACTCATTTTGTTCATTTGTGGTACTGTGGGTAGAACCCAGGGGCTTGCACATGCTAGGCAAGTGAAAATGTAATTTTAAACTAGGAAAAAAAGTACTCCAATTATGTCAGGTCATTATTTTATTGTTTTCTTTCACAAGATGATAATTTGGAGACAGCTTCTCTTTTCCTTTTTCAAGGTAGGGTCCTAGAAAAACCAGGCTGACCTGGAATTCACTAGGTACTCTCAGGGTGGCCTCGAACTCATGGTGATCCTCCTACATCAGCTTCCTGAGTGCTGGGATTAAAGGCATGCGCCATCACGCCCGGCAAGAGACGGCTACTTCTAAAGGGCACTAGTTTATAAAATTTTCTTTTATTTAAAATTTAATATTTTTGAGACAGGGCATTGTTGAGGTTGGTCTTGAATTCCTGATCTTCCTTCCTCTTCCTCCTGAGTCCTGGGATTATAGGCATGTTCCACCATGCCTGATCTAGTTTATAAAACTGCAGCCATGGAGGGTCACTGACATGTTAAGTGTGGTGGTGTATGCCTGCAATTCCGATGTTGGCAAGGCTAAAGAAGCAGGAGGATCATGAGTTCGAGGCCAGTTTGGGCTTCATAGCAAGATCCTCTCTTAAAACATCACAAAAAATTACTGATCCCATGTAATGGTATAAATTAGACTCTGACTCCTTAAAAGAAAAAAAAAAATGTAGAGGCCTCTCAGAAAAAGAGGCATTTTGGCTTGTCTGATTTAGTTTTGTGATGGAGTCTCTTGTAGACCAGGCTGGCCTCATTCATGCTAAGAAACTGAGGGCATACCCAGCTCCAGGGAGGGATGTTTTTATTTTTTTTTAAATATTTTATTTATTTATTTATGAGAGAGAGAGAATGGGCACAACAGGGCATCCAGCCACTGTAAACAAACTCCAGATGCATGTTCCATGTGCATCTGGCTTACATGGGTCCTGGGGAATTGAACCTGGGTCCTTTGGCTTTGTTGGCAAGCATCTTAACCACTAAGCCATCTCTCTAGCTCCAGGACGGACTTTGAACTGTGACATTTTCTCACCAGGGCTCTTTGTGTAACGTGCCTGCGCAGGTTACTACGTATTCTTAGGTGTCTAGGTGAACATATCATTTGGTACGATTTTTATTTTTTATTTTGGTGGTGGTGGAGGAGCATGCACCTTGTGCTCAAGTTTCCACCCCCCCTCCCTCGGGTATTTGGAATTTCCAACTCAAAAACACGATATGGCGCCACCTACTCGCATCTCCTTGGTATTACATTATGAACAAGTCTATCAAATACTTGGGGAGCTCCAACTCAGTGAAGGAGCTCTGCGCACCAGGACTTCAAAGAAACTGCCTCGAGCAAACGTTCAGTCTGGTATCAGGGGAACACATGGTAAAAAAGAAAAGAAAACACCCAACCCTCACTATCCACTTAGTCCTAATGTTCCCATGGTTACCCTGGACGCCAGACTCCTCCTCAGGGAGACAGGTCAGGTACCTCAAGTAAAATAGCCTAGACGATCAAATTATAAAATTCCCCTTTTGTGGTGGCGCACGCCTTTAATCCCAGCACTCGGGAGGCAGAGGTAGGAGGATCACTGAGTTCAAGGCCACCCTGAGACTACACAGTGAATTCCAGGTCAGCCAGAGCTAGAGTGAGACTCTACATTGAATAAACAAAAACCAACCCCCCCCCACACCAAAATGAAAAAAAGCAAAATCCCCTCTTAAATTAAAAAAAAAAGTATTGTCACTAAACAGCTGGGGGAAAGCTGCCTTGTGTTGCCTGTCCTCAGGCCAACTGGAGATATCAAGATTCTTTATTTCAACCCAACGCCCATAGCTGAACTTCCAAAGTTTATCTGTACCATCTCACGGATAGTTACTGTTATCCTCCTGTTTACTATAAGTCTTTACAAACTTAAATTCATTCTCAATTTCCACCTTTTCTTGTTCTTCACTATTATGAGAAGATCTTGCTTTTTCTTCAGTGAGCAGAAAACAACAACAACAAAAATCTATAGCAACTAATCACAAATGACATACAAGGGAGTCTAGCCAAACAGCTGACTGTAATGAACTAAGAACAGTCACATCTGCGCGGTGAGCTTACCCCCAGCTTCATTTGTGCCCACGGTTTAGATGACATTGCCAGCCCACTCAAAACTCTCTGGGTTCATGAACATCTTCAGTCTAGATCTTACATATTAAGATTTCTGCCGGGCGTGATGGCACACACCTTTGATCCCAGCACTTGGGAGTCAGAGGTAGGAATATCACCATGAGTTCAAGGCCACCCTGAGACAACATAGTGAATTCTAGGTCAGCCTGGGCTAGAGTGAAACCCTACCTCAGAAAAGAGAGAGAGAGAGAGTGAGGGAGAAAAATAGGCAGGTAGAGAAAGAGAGAGAATGGGCACATCAGGGCCTCCAGCCACTGCAAACGAACTTCAGACACATGCACCACCTTGTGTATCTGGCTTACATATGTCCTAGGGAATTGAACCTGAGTCTTTTGGCTTTTCAGGCAAGTGCCTTAATAACTAAGCCATCTCTCCAGCCCTACACTGTTTCTTTCATTCTGTAAATTCGCTCTATGTCCCTATAAATGCTGCTATAGGGTAGTTGTAAGAATTTGGGCTGTGGAGCTAAGACTATAGGTGTCTACATCAGACCTGTGCGTCTCAGGCTCCTGGAGTTGGGAAAGTTGTTTAAGTGCCTGTATCTTAGTTCACTCCTCATTAGATGCTGAAGGTACTTACAGTAATTTCTTTCATCATATTTGAAGGTAAATACCTCATTACCTCCCAGCTTTGACTGTACTGATAAGGAGTCTGTTGAAATTCTCTGGTAGATAGTGTATCTTTTTTTTTTCCCCCTTATCATGGCTTTTAAGGCTGTCCCTTTGTGGTTAATGCTCTTAGGTCTCACTGTAATGTCTCTGGCTGAGGAACTTATATTTAAAATTATTTTTTTCTGGTTTAGTACCTAATGAGCATGAGATTGTCCTTCTTTAATCATGAAAACCTGTCACTTTTTTTTTTCCTTGAGACAGTCTTAGGTAGCCCAGGCTGCCCTTGAACTCCTAATCCTCTAGACACACACCACTATGCCCAATTATGTCATTGTTTATTTGAATGTTTCTTCTCTGTTCTGTCCAACATTCCTTAATTTCTAACGTTTGTTAGACATATATATATATATATATATATATATATATATATATATATGAACACTTTTGTTTTTGGAAACTCTCAATCTTATTTCCAAGTATTTATTTTTCCTTCCCACTGTCAGATGAGCAGGGCATGAAGATGGAGTGAGGTAGGGCGTTCTAGCACGGGCCTCTCACGGCCCAAGCTGTGTCTGCACACACACCCGGAAGAACCCACCCAGGGAAGCGGTGGGTCCATCGGAGCTTGGTGCCTTGATTTTGCAGCAATGTGATCACAACACACAGTGCTAATGACTCAGCAGGTTCTGCTCATTACCTGTATTGCAGACTTTGGTCTCCACCAAGGACCTGAGAGGATCTTCTGTCCCCAGGCTACTCACTAGAACTCGGAGGCTTAGAGAACTGAGCTAGCGTGCCGAACGTGAGAGGAGAGGGGTTTCTACTGCATAAAGAAATAGAAAGCCAGGTGCTCAAATTCCTTCCCCAGCATTTTCTGCTGGAGACTTCTCCACTGTGAGGAATGAAACCAAGGCTAATGCTAGACGAGGAATCAAATGTCTTTTTTTTTTTTTTTTTTGAGGTAGGGTCTCACTCTAGCCCAGGCTGGCCTGGAATTCATTATGTGGTCTCAGGCTGGCCTCGAACTCACAGCAATCCTCCTACCTCTGCCTCCCGAGCGCTGGGATTAAAGGCGCTCTCCACCACGCCTGGCTCCAACTGTCTTTTGCCAGAGTCCTAGGGCTCTTTTTAATTTTTTAATTCTTTTAAAATATATATTTATTTATTTGAGAGAGAGAGAGAATGGGTACACCAGGGCCTCCAGCCACTACAAACGAACTCCAGATGCATGTGCCCCCTTGTGCATCTGGCTTACGTGGGTCCTGGAGAGTAGAACCGGGATCCTCTGGCTTTGCAGGCAAACGGCTTAACCGCTAAGCCATCTCTCCAGCCAGTCCTAGGGTTCTTGACCACAGCCTGCCTGAAGTGAGTACCATGTGAATGAAGACAAGGAAAAAAAAAAGTAGAAGAGCTTTCCGAGTCAAGGGAGGCTAGCCAGCAGCACCTGTGAGATCGTCTGGCTTTGGGGGTCATGCTCAGCAGGCACAGGGAAGGGCAGAGCAGGGCACCGGCCGGAGCCCTTCAGAGTGAGAAGGGGGCAGAGGAGAGGGATCAGGAGCAGCGGAGGCGCTCGGCAGGGATGCAGCCTGGGCATCAAGTCTCCTTGGAGGAAGCTGGTGACGGAGGCCAGAACGCTGACCACCATGCAGGCCTGGAGAAGGCGGCTGTCAGGCAAGGAAGGGCCGGGCTGTGGCGAAGATTCACCACTTCCACGACAAGGTCCAGGGTGGGAAATCCAGTAAGACAGAAACCCAAAGCCACGTGCCAGTCGAAAGATGCCCTTCTAGGGCTGCAGAGATGGCTTAGCCATTAAGGCACTTGCCTGACGAAGCCTAAGAACCTAGGTTCGATTCCCCAGGGACCTGCGTAAACCAGACGCACAAGGTGGTGAGTGTGTCTGGAGTTTGTTTGCAGCGGCTGGAGGCCCTGGTGCACCCATTCATTCTCTCTCTGTATCTCTTTCTCAAATAAATAAAAAATAAATTAAATTAAAAAAAAAGATGGCCTTCTAGAGTTCACGGGGCTCCCCTCCAGAGGCAGAAAAGTAGAGGGGTCTGACCAGATGGAGAACCTGATGGTAAACAAGTCAGTCACGGCATCATCGGCACTTAAACTCAGGCTACACAGTGCCTGACACTACCTACACAAGACCATCATAAGAGGAGGAAAAGGTGATGACATCAGAATAAAAGAGAGACTGATTGAGAGGGGGAGGGGATATGATGGAGAATGGAGTTTCAAAGGAGAAAGTGTGGGGGGGAGGGAGGGTATTACCATGGAGTATTTTTTTGTTATAATCATGGAAGTTGTTAATAAAAATTTGAAAAAAAAAAAAAACAACTCAGGCCAACACAGAGAACCTGGCCATGTTAGGGTGTCCAGCTCCAAGCCCTAGTTCAGGCCTCTCAGCTGAGTGGTAGAAACCTGGGCTGCCAGGAGGTAGACGGGGCCAGCATTGCCGCCCTCCCCCCTCCCCCTCCCCCCCCCCCATTGCTGTGGCCTGCTACCATTGACTTTGGCCTCTTGACCCTTCCTTGGCTGCACCCAGGGCTGGGAGCTCAGGTGTCCTGCCAACAGCCCAGCTCCTTTCCTCTATAGACTCCTCTCCTCTGCATGAGCACTCTCTGTGGGAGGTCCTGTCGTCAGGACCCCAGGTTCCTGTTTTCCTCTATGACAGAGAAAGCCCCTCTTCTGTGTCTACCTGACCCGGAAGCTGGGTGAGGTGTCAAGATTTGTCTCTGTCCCAAGAGCTAGAGGCACAGATGTCCCCAGTGACTGGAGTGCATCCAGAGGGGATAACATTCCTTTTGAAAACACAGCGCAGCTCTTAGCAACTGTTTATCTCCTTGCTCCGCCCTCAGCCCCTGCTGACCTGAGCCTCTTAGAGACAGACAGGGGAGCCACCTGTCTTGCTGGTCAGTGAGACCAAAATGAACTGGATGAAGCCGGGCGTGGTGGCGCACGCCTTTAATCCCAGCACTAGGGAAGCAGAGGTAGGAGGATCACTATGAGTTCAAAGCCACCCTGAGACATAGTGAATTCCAGATCAGCCTGGGTTAGAGTGAGATCCTACAGAGAAAAACTTAAATAATAACAACAATAATAATAATAATAATAATAACAATAATTGAGGCCGTATGTGATGGTGCATGTCTTTAATCCCAGCACTTGGGAGGCAGAGTTACGAGACATTAAGTTCGAGGCCACCCCAAGACTACCTAGTGAATTCCAGGACAGCCTGGGCTAGAGTGAGACCCTACCTCGAAAAATCCAAAATGGACTCGGGTGGCTTCATTTCTGAGGAGAAGGAAGCCTGAATTCTGGGAGTAGCTTTCAGTAGAAAGATTCAACAGGGCTACAGACAGTTAGGGATGGCTTCTCTCTGTTGGGAAAACTCCCATAGCTCTAGAATTTTGTCCATGGGCCCCACAAAGCATCGCTGGATCCTAAAAACTATATTTTGACCAGGTTACATCAGTCTCTCTCTCTCTCTCTCACTCTCTCTCTCTCACACACACAAAAGAACTTTGTTGGGTTCATAAGTTATTTAGCGCCCAAACTGTACAGCCTTCTGTGATGGCATTTTGATTTGCAGGAAACTGAGAAAAGTGTTCCCATTGGCCGTGTTGATTTCAGAGTGATATTTTCATAATCTTTCTTTCTGTCACCTACCTGCTTCTCTTCCCTTCCTCCTCAACACCTGACACCAACCTCTGAAGGCAAGTATACTCGGCCTGTAGCCTTGGGGTCTGAGTGAACGCTATTTCACAGAAAGGTGGTCAAGACTCTTTGGAACAGGGATAGGTTCTTTTTTTTTTTTTATTCTAGGAAATATGCTTGTTTACTTATTATCTCAATTCAAAACTGCTCATTCTGTTCTCCTGGCTGATCCATTATAGTAGGTCCGTTACAGTATTTCTTTGGAGATATATGACAGACACATGCAAAAGAAAGCCTGTGACAAGAGAGAGTTCAGCGATGTGAACATTTCTGTTTGGAGAGGTGTCCCTTGGGAACAGAACGTATGGAACCCAAGTGCCCCGTAGCTATTAATGTTCACCTTCTTGCCCACATATGTCCAGTGGTGCCAAGGGAACACTCGGGCACAGGAAGCAGTCAGCTCTGACTTCTGAGCAGGTGTAAGACCAGCTCTTCATCCTCTGCTAAAGCTACGGCCTGTATCCAAAGGCTCCAAGGCTTCCCACTTGGCCTTCTGCCCATGACAATTTTTTGGAGACAAGCTCTTGCTATGTAGACCAGCTTGGCTTCGAACTTGTGTTAATCCTCTTGCCTCTGCTTCCCAAGTGCTAGGAGTCTGCAGTTTTTGAGAATTTTTCTTTTTCTTTGTTAATTAATTAATAATTAATTAATTAATTTTGAGAGAGAGAGAGAGAGAAAGGAAGATAGAGAGAGAGAGAATGGGTCTGCCAGGGCTCCTAGCCACTGCAAACAAACGCCATCTGGACTCACCCCCTCTTGTGTATCTGGCTTACGTGGGCACTGGGGAATTGATCCTGGGTCCTTAGGCTTCATAGGCAAGTGCCTTAACCACTAAGCCATCTCTCCGCCCCCTTGAGATTATTTCTGTCTGCTGCTATGGGCGCTCATCTGTGGCAGCCTGAGGATGCTCTTGTAAGATCTAGTAAGAGGCTTGGCTCTGCTGCTCCTCTTCCTTTCTAAAGCTGACGTTCTCCGGGAGCAGTGCGACTTCAGCACCTGGAGCCTGAAGGGAGCCCATGGGCCCTGGTTTATGGGCAACTTGTGAAATCTTTGTTTATCCTCCAACACTGGAATCCCTAGTGCTGTCCCTCCTGCTTCTAACCTGAGGCACAACAGCTCCGGGACCCTTCCTTGTTTTGAAAGTCAGTCCCAGGAGGGGAGGGAGGATGCGGGGAGATTCCAGTCTTCTTAAGCAATCTTAAGGTCATTTTCTTGATTTTAGCTAGTCTCTCACTTCCACCGCCACGCCCGCATGCTGAAAATGACATGGTTCATTCCTCTTTATTGCTGAATAAACCCCATTAGGAGTATATATAACACATTTTCATATATATATATATACATATATATATATATATATATATATATATATATATATATATATATATATGTCAACATATATTTTTAAAGTATTTATTTATTTATTTACTTATTTGAGAGAGAAAGAGGGAGAGAGAGAGAGAGAGACAGAGAGAGGCAGATACAGAATGGGCATGCCAGGGCCTCCAGCAGCTGCAAACGAACTCCAGACGCATGTGCCACCTTGCGCATCTGGCTTACGTGGGTTCTGGGGAATTGAACCTAGGTCCTTAGGCTTTGCAGGCAAGCACCTTAACCACTAAAGCCATCTCGCCAGTGCCTAACACATTTTCTTTATCTGCTCTTCTGCTGATAGACATCTAAACTGATTCCATGTCTTGGGTATTGTTAATAGAGGCGCAGTAAGCATGGATGTTTAGGTATCTCTGGTGTACGCTGACTTATATTCCTCGGGGTATCTACCCAGGAGAGGTAATCATCTTTTTCATTTTTTTTTTTTTAAAGATAGGGTCTTACTCTAGCCCTGGCTGATCTGGAATTCACTATGTAGTCTCAGGGTGACCTCAAACTCATGACAATCCGCCTACCTCTGCCTCCCAAGTGCTGGGATTAAAGGCATGCGCCACCACGCCTGGCTCTAAAATCACCTTTTTCTTTTATACTATCTTTGTTACTTTAAGTCAAAGATGGTACAATTCCTTAAAAAAAAAAAAAAAAAACAACAAAACTATCTGATCTCTGCTTCTTGGCTGCCAAGAGAAGTCAGACCTTGTGCGCACTTTTCAAAGTAAAAGACAGAGGGATGGAGAGATGGCTCAGCAGTTGAGGCATTTGCCTGTGAAGCCTAATGACCCAAGTTCAATTCCCCAGGACCCACGTAAGACCAGATGCACAAGGTTGCACATGCGTCTGAAGTTCATTTGCAGTGGCTGGAGGCCCTGACATGCCCATTCTCTTTCTATTTATCTACCTTTACTCTCATAAATAAATAAATAAGATTGTATTCAATGTATTAATTAAAAGGCAGGCAACATGTCCTCAGGGAAACCCTACCTTCTGTGAGGTAATAGTTTTAACCTCAAGGACATATTATGCTTCTACATTGTTGTGGCGTCTTGTTTGTTTTAGATAAATGTTCGAAGTTTTCACATTAGAAATTATGTAAAACTTTTCACCACTGTGCTCAAATATATGTATATCTTCAATGCATTTTTACCTGTATTTCATTATGCTCCAAAGTCTTGAGTTAATAAATTAAAGTTTTTCTGAGATTTCTATGTCTCAATTTATAATTTTTAGAAAGGCCATATCCACAAGTCTTTTAAAGATAAATCCACCTAGGTGTCGTGGCGCATGCCTTTAATTCCAGCACTCGGGAGGCAGAGGTAGGAAGATGGCTGTGAGTTCGAGGCCACCCTGAGACTACACAGTGAATTCCAGGTCAGCCAGGGCCAGAGTGAAACCCTACCTCAAAAAACGAAACCAAAACAAAATATCCATCTCTACCTACCTTGGGCTTTTTGTTAGGTGCTGAGTGAGATAATACGGACTTTAGTATTCTTCAAAAGTCAGGTGTGGAGACACATGTCTGTCATCCCAGCTCTGGGGAGGTTGATGTAGGAGTGCAGAAGTTTGCAGTCAGTCTGACTCATACAGTTAGACTCTGTCTCAATAAAAAAAAAAAAAAAAAATAAAAAATCTCCAGGTGTGCTGGTACATGTCTTTAATCCCAGCACTCAGGAGGCAGAGGCAGGAGGGATGGCCCGAGACTGCCAGGTCAGCCGGGACTAAAGCAAGACCTTACCTTAAAAAAAAATTAAAGGGCTGGAGAGATGGCTTAGCGGTTAAGCACTTGCCTGTGAAGCCTAAGGACCCCAGTTCGAGGCTCACTTCCCCAGGACCCACCTTAGCCACATGCACAAGAGGGCGCATGCGTCTGGAGTTCGTTTGCAGTGGCTGGAAGCCCTGGCGCGCCCATTCTGTCTCTCTCTCTCTATCTGTCTCTTTCTCTGTGTCTGTTGCTCTGAAATAAATAAATAAATAATGAAGAAAAAAGAATAAAAATAAATTAAAAAAAAGAAAACTCCAAACAAAACAAAACAAGTCCTTTGAAGCCCTAGAGTGTTTAACAGAGAAGTCCTACCAGACAAGACTTTTAAGATATTTTCAAAACAATATTTACTGAGGGCTGGAGAGATGGCTCAGTGGTTAATGTGCTTGCCTACAAAGCCTCTCGGCCAGGGTTCAATTCTCCAGTGCCTATGTAAAAGCCAGATGCACAAAGAGGCCCTTGCATCTGGAGTTCATTTGGAACAATTAGATGTCTTGCTACACCCATCCTGTCTGTCTCTCTTCTCTCTATTTCTCTCTGCTTGCAAATAAATAAATAAAAGTATCTTTTGAAAAACTTTTTAAAAAATTACTGAGAACTTTAATATGAACATGTTGCACATTTGTCGTATTTCCATCAGGTTATTCCTCTTACGCCCTCTTTCCCCTGCCCCATTCCCCTGAGGTCCTCGATAGTGGGGAGATCAATAATCACTGTGGGGTCATGAACACACCAGTCAGTCCCTATGCAGGGTAGGGGAGGGACAATGACTTAGAGTAGACCCTTTCCACCCTGTGGGCTGTTCCCACTAGCTGAATAGTGACTTTGAGTTCAATACGGAGATTCTATCTCAATGAATCAAGGTGCAGAGCAATGAAGGAAGGCTTCTGACTTCAGCCAGCTTTGGGCTTCCTCATAATACCTCCACAGGCATGTGTCCACACACACGTGAACATGCACACACACGCACATCACATACACATTTAAAAAAAAGCCACTTAACCTCTTTGTTCTTCATCACTCCTTCGTAAAAGGGGGAACAGGTTTTCATGACGATGAAGAGAGAGGACACAGCGTAAACACTCAAAAATGCTGCCTGGCCGGGCGTGGTGGTGCACGCCTCTGATACCAGCACTCGGGAGGCAGAGGTAGGAGGATCTCTGAGTTCGAGGCCAGCCTGAGACTACATAGTGAATTCCAGGTTAGTCTGGGCTAGTGCAAGATCCTACCTCAACTTCCCTCCCAATGTTATCTCTTCGTTTTTACTAAGTTATTATTTTCTGACAATTTAGCTGGGCGTGGTGGCACATGCCTTTAATCCTAGCACTCGGGAGGCAGAAGTAGGAGAATTGCTGTGAGTTCAAGGCCACCCTGAGATTACATAGTGGATTCCAGGTCAGCCTGGGCTAGAGTGAGACTCTACCTTGAAAAACCAAAAACAAAATAAAAACGATTTTCTGACAATTGACTGTGTATCTGAATGTGAGACAACCATATGCTAAATGGACATTAATTATTTCTTATGTTGACCAAAAAAAGCTAAAGCAAATAAAAAGTAAAGTAAAATTCTATCATAATCAAGAAATTAGGAAAACACCCTGAACAAAGCACGATATTCAAACAGTCATTAGATTTATGAATTGATGCTTCAAATAATCTTCAGAAAACACAACTTGAAACTGGGGTGTCACACCACTGTCCACCCCTCAGAATGGCACCGTGAGGGAGACAAAGAATGCTGCGTTGATGAGGTGGGAACATGGATCAATAGGCCCACTTTGCCAAACCTTACAACAAATAGCACTAACTGGAGCGATAGCTTAGCAGTTAAGGTGCTTGCCTGCAAAACTCAAGGACCCGGGTTCGATTTCCCAGTACCCATGTAAGCCAGATGCACCATGTAGCACATGTGTCTGGAGTTCGTTTGCAGTGGCTGGAGGCCCTGGTGCATCCATTCTCTCTATACAGATACCTGCCTGCATTTCTCGCTCTCTCTCACTCTCTCTCTCTGATAAATAAATATAATTTTTTTAAAAAAAATTTTGTTTATTTTCATTTATTTATTTGAGAGCGACAGACACAGAGAGAAAGAGGCAGAGAGAGAGAGAGAGAGAGAGAGAGAGAGAGAATGGGTGCCCCATGGCCTCCAGCCACTGCAAACGAACTCCAGATGCGTGCGCCCCCTTGTGCATCTGGCTAACGTGGGTCCTGGGGAATCGAGCCTTGAACCGGGGTCCTCAGGCTTCACAGGCAAGCGCTTAACCGCTAAGCCATCTCCCCAGCCAGAAAAATGTAATTTCTTAAAAAAGGAAAATGAAACTTGAAGCCCAGCACGGGTTGCCTGTGATCCAGCCATCACAGTCTTGGACACATAGTGAATGGACTGTCCATGGCTGCCTGGCTTGTGTAGCCCTCAGAAGGATACTTCAGAGGTGTCTGTTCATAGCAGAAAGGACAAATCGGTCGTGGTGTAGTGTTTTCGGGCAGATGGACACTCTGGAGTAATGGAATGGTGACCAAACCCAGCTGTGTGCAAAATGTGGGTGACTCTTTTGATGTAGCACAAAAGGAAACCACAGGCGGGCTTGGAGAGATGGCTCAGCAGTTAAGGCGCCTGCCTGCAATGCCTAACGACTGGAGTTCAATTCCCCAGTGCCCACGTAAAGCCAGCTGCACAAAGTGGCGCATTCATCTGGAGTTTGTGTGCAGTGGCTAGAGGTCCCACCCATCCTCTCTCTCTCTCTCTCTCTCTCTCCTTACAAATAAAAAATAAATATTAAAGAAAAAAATTAAAAAGAAAAAGAAACCAGAGGCAAAATGGTATGAACTGTAGCTCTGTTTACACAAAGCTCCGGGCCAGCCAGAGGTGTGTTGGCTGTTCAAAGGCACAGCTGTGGTCACCTTTCCAGAGAATGCAGGCGGGCCCTGAAAGGAGAGAGCATGGAGGGCTTCCGGATGCCGCCATGCTCCTTCTTTCCATGGTTACTTGACCCATGGGTATGGATGTTCAAAAACCGCCATGCTGAGCCAAGCCCGGAACATCCCTCTCTTACACAGCTTCGGATCCGTCCTGAGAACAAAGCCCCTCCCTTCTTTTGTGCAATGAAGATCTGTATCTCGGCCAGTTGGGGGAGGGGGGACCTCCAAGAGCTTGGGTTTCTGGGATTGGCCAGTGAGGGATGGTCTCCTTCCTTACCATATCCACGGTTGACCAGCCCCTGAGCTGGACACAGTGATGTTCAATGAATCCTGTAGAGGAACGGAGGGGGAGAGGGCAGCAGGATGGAAGGGAAGGATCAGCACTGGAATTGCAGAAGGGGGCAGAGTGGACATTATCTGCTCAGAAACACCCAGTGGATTGGGCCCAGGCTGAGCAGAGACACGCACTACTGTAGATGACGGGTGTCAGTCAGAGATGCCCAGCCAGTGAGCGATGCCCAGGGCTGTCTTGGAGGCAAACATGTAGTGTGGCTGTTTGTCCCGTCTTAGACCTAAATGTCATTGGTGTGTTCTCTCCTACAGCTCCAGGCCAACCCTTAACCCGTGGTCCAGAAGTCAACCATTAGCTTCGAGAGTCCGCAGGGTGGATGGTCTGCTGGGTGACGGGGCACTTTCCATGGCTGCGCTCTTGCTGTGTTGCCGGTTGCCAACACACACCCTGGCACCCCTACTGGCTGGCAAAGAGAAAAGGAAAGGGTGCTTTGCTGACGAAGGGAGGTGTGGTGAGCGGAAGAGGGGCAGACGAAAGGAGGGTGGGATGGAAGGTGGCCCACGCTCCTGCCCGAGGAGAGACGGTGTGTGGCTGGGGAGACGGCTCAGCAGTTCAGGGTGCTTGTTTTCCAACGAGAGCATGTGAAAGACCACATAGGAGGAGAGAAAGCAAAGGGGCAGAAAGCTATCTGCCCTTATTTATTTATTTATTTATTTTGCTGATCCAGAGAAGAGGTGGTGGAAGTGGGTGAAATAACCCTTTAATTCTGCGTTTCTTCCAGCCTTGTAACAGCACCCCGGAAGCTTTTGTCTCTTACTTGTGCCTGTTGCACCTTTTTCTTGAAGCCATACCCAACATTTAAAAAATATATTTTTAAATTTTTTTAATTTAATTTTTTTTAATTTTTATTTATATTTTTGAGAGCGACAGAGAGAAGGAGGCAGAGAGAGAGAGAGAATGGGCGCGCCAAGGCCTCCAGCCACTGCAAAAGAACTCCAGATGGTGTGCGCCCCCTTGTACATCTAGCTAATGTGGGTCCTGGGGAATCGAGCCTCGAACCAGAGTCCTTAGGCTTCATAGGCAAGCGCTTAACTGCCAAGCCATCTCTCCAGCCCTATATATGTATATTTTATTTTAGTTATATTTTTACTTGTTGCCAAGTGGAGAGGGGTGGGGTAGAGAGAGAGAGAGAGAATGGGTGTACCAGGGCCTCTAGCCACTGTGAACGAACTTCAGATGCGTGCATCACTTTGTGCATTTGGCTTGTGGCAACTGGGAAGTCAAACTTAGGCCATTAGGCTTTGCAAGCCAGTGCCTTATTTTCTGAGCCATCTCTCCAGCTCTGTACCCACATTGTTGTGTCCGAGGAAAAGCTGGTTCAGTTGCCTTAGATATCAAGAATTTTAGGCTAGTCTGATACAAAGGCAGAAGAAGTAGTGACAGCCACCGAGTATGACCTAAGGGCGGAGAAAAGTGTGTGCCACCCTAAAGACCAGCTATGGTGGTTTGAATCAAATGTTCCCCATAAACTCACACGTTCTGAATGCTTGCTGTGTGGCTTTTGGCAGTGTGGGAGATGGAGCCTTGCTGGAGGAGGTGTGCTGTTGAGGGTGGACCTTGGGGTGTTATAGCCAGGTCGCCTTTCAAGGCCTTGACTCATTCTCCTGCTGCTGTTTTCCACCTACCTTGGCAGAGGTGATGCCCAGCCTCTGCTCATGCCATGCTTTCCCCTGCCATCATGAAGCTTCCCCTCGTGGCTGGAAGCCAAAATGAAAACATTTTCCTCCTAGCCGGGCTTGGTGCCGCACGCCTTTAATCCCACTTGGGAGGCAGAGGTAGGAGGATCATCGTGAGTTCAAGGCCACCCTGGGACTACCATGTGAATTCCAGGTCAGCCTGGCTGAAGTGAGACCCTACCTCAAAAAAGCCAAAAATAAAATAAAGAGTAAAAACAGTTTCCTCCTATCAACTGCTTCTGGTCAGGTGCTTTGTCCCAGCAATGAGAAGGTGACTACAACAATAACCGAAACGCCACCACTCCTGACTTGACCGTGTTAGGAGTGGTCCTCTCCCTCTTGTTCCTGTGCCGTTGTCCCCTTTGGAAAGAGCGGTGGGTGCAAGCGTCAATGACTACGACGTGTGCAGGCAGAGACCTTGACCTCAGAGAGTGACAACAATCCCCCAGGGAGCCTTGGAGCAGAGGGGAAGCACTGGAATGGGAAGGTCAGTTTTGCCTGGGAGCAACCATATCTCGACACTCCAGATGAGTGCCACGGACTACGCGGGTGTTCTCAAAGTGTGACCCCAGGGCCAGCCTCAGTGTGTGCACTCTCAGGCCTCCACCTAGACCTACCGCATCAGAAAACTGCGTGCAGAGCTCTGCAGTCTGCGACCGAACGAGGCTTCCAGAGTGGGCGTACCGTTCAGCAGTAGAACATTTGCTTAGCACATGTGGGACCCTGGGTTTCCTCCTCAGAACTGCAAAACACACACACACACACACACACACACACACACACACACTTATGTAATAAGGACTGCACGTGACCCACGTTCATACCAAAGTTCGAGGACCTGTAAGGAAGAACCATTTTCCTAGCCATCTTTCCTCCACTTCAGCTCTCTTGATCTCTGCTTGGAAGATAGGAAAAGACAGTGGCTGTCGAATATAAACTCAGAAATTCAGGGTGTTTCTTGGGATCTTTGTCAGTGGTTAGTCTTATGATGCCCTTGTCATCCTAGGACTATAAAACCCCCTGGTTCTTGAAAATGCAAACAATTAGGCTTGTGAACTTGGGGTCCTGGCCATGGAAACCTGGGCAGGTTGATTCTCTGACCTCAGCAGTGCAAACAGTAAGGACTCAGCACTTGGATTTGCATTATCAGTTGGACAGTTTCCCCTTAATTTGAAGAAGAAACTCAACTGGATCTCAAGGAAGTCAGCCTATAGGCATGTCACGAGGGCAAGGTCAGGGCTAGCAGGGGAGGGGAGACATGGCCAGAGACCCCAGAAAAAGTATTGTCCCGAATGTCTTCACCCATGGAAACGTCAGTAGCTTCTATCCTGTGACTCTGAACACTGAAGAAAGAATAAGCAAATAGAGGACCATCTTACAAAGGTGACGAGGCTGCCGGTTGCTTCTGCCCGGTCTGCAGTGTGTTCTGCAGTGGGGTGACTTGGGGAACCACTGGGCATGAACGGACACACCCCACTGGCAAGCCCGCAAACGGAGCCGCCGCCATCTCCCGACAAGGACCTGCCCACAGGATGATTGATGGCCAATCAATTTTCCTTCATAAAAATGACAATATTCCAGCTGATAATATTGATAGATGTGAATTTCAGCAGCCCTCGGGATAAAGAGCTACGGGCACCGTGGCGACATCTGGCCACCCGCACAGGCCACAGACGTCACGCAGTCGCCCTTCACCCTGTGGAATGCTGACTGCTGCTAGATAGACTCCAGAGCATTTACGACCCCTGGGGACACGGCGTAGGGGTAAGTTTCACCAGTCTATCGCGGGCGTGGGGAGATCCCAGGAAGAAATGCTTGGGGGTCATTCTTGTGAAGAAGTACTCTGTGGTGTGGTGCTCCCCCACACAGGACGGGATGGCCACTTAGCTCCTGGGGGACGCATGTGTGGGCAGCAAAGCATGGCATGATTTCTTCAGTGGCAACAGTACTGCGAGGGGATTGGCACCGCCTTTCATCTGCAGATTTCAAAGTTCTTGGCATGACTCAGTCTTTCCTAATACCTTGTACCAGGCAATAGTTTCCATTTCTTCCTACAGGCAGCCTGAAGTACATGTCAGGTCACAGAAGTGACTAAGTGAGAGGCTGCCAGGGGTGGCCAGGGACAGACGGGAAACAGTGTCTGGAAGCAACGAAGCATGAGGAGCTCTGAACATGGTTCCCTGTGCTGAGAACAAGTCACCCATCAAGTACCTTAAAAATTCCCACTCCAGGGGCTGGAGGGATAGCTTACTGGTTAAGGAGTTTACCTTCAAAGCCAAAGGACCCAGGTTCAATTCCCCAGGACCCATGTAAGCCAGATGTGCTAGGTGGCGCATGCATCTGGAGTTTTGTTTGCAGTGGCTGGAGGCCCTGGCGTGCCCTTTCTCCTCTCTCTCTCTCTCTCTCTCTCTCTCTCTTTCTCCGTCAAATAAATAAATAAATAAAAATTCTGCCTGTGATCAAGCTAGTTTGGAGGGATGGAACCCAGATCCTCACTCAGGCTAGGCAAGTGCTTTGCCACTGAGAGGCACTCTAGCCTCTTAAGCCAACATCTGTCCAAAAACAACTTGGTTCAGTAGGTGTGAGTTAGCGCACTGATCTAAATCCTATAGTTTAATGAATTCCACAGGTAACTGTGGTGCCTAACCAAATTTAGCCTTTTGAAAAAATATTTATTGGGCTAGAGCAATAGCTTAGCAGTTAAGGTGCTTGCTTGTGAAGCCTAAGGACCCAAGTTTGATTTCCCCAGTACCCACATAAGCCAGATGCACAAAGAGGCCTTGGCATCTGGAGTTTGTAGTGACTAAAGGCCCTGGCGTGTCCATTTTCTTTCTCTATCTGCCTCGCTCTTTCTCTTTCAAATAGATAAACTAAATATTTTAAAATCTTTATTTGTTTATAAAGCAGAGAGAGAGAGAGAAAGAGAGAGAATGGGCACACCATGGCTCCCAGCCACTGCAACCAAACTCCAGATGCATGTGCCACTTTGTTCATCTGGCTTTATGTGCGTACTGGAGAATTGAATCTGGGTCCTTAGGCGTTGAAGGCAAGCGCACTAACCATTTAGCAATCTCTCCGTGCCCCCATCTTAGGTTTTAAGAGTCAGTAAACAAGGCCCACTTGGAATGCAGGAGCCTAGGGACTTCTCCAGAACAGGGAGCCAGTTCACATAGCTCCTCCTTCCGCATGGGCTCCCGCTCAAGATGTGTCCCCTCAGCCCACCTGACTCTCCGCCTAGATGACTCTCCTTTGAGATGCTGATTTTAAATCATCAGGTGCAAAACTTCCACCTGCTTGGTGCAGTTTAAGCTGTGACGTCAGAGGTGTTGTAGGAGGCAGATTTACCATGGGGGAAGAACTTAACTACAAAGATAAACCAAAAAACAACAAAAGTGTAGGTCTAAACCAGACATGGTCATGGTGAATGGTGATGCTCATCTATAATCTCAGCATCCAGGAGGCACAGGCAGGAGGACTGCATAGTCCAGGCTAGCCTGGGGCTACATAGCAAGATCCTTGCCTGGAGATATATATTTGAGAGAGAGAAAGAGGCAGAGACAGAGAGAGAGACAGAGAGAGAGAGAGAGAGAGAGAGAATGGGCACACCAGGGCACCCAGCCACTGCAAATGAACTCCAGATGCATGTGCCTCCTTGTGCATCTGGCTTACGTGTGTCCTGGAGAATCAAACCGGGGTCCTTTGGCTTTGCAGGCAAATGCCTTAACCACCAAGCCATCTCTCCAGCCCTGTTTGGTTGTTTTTTAAATGGGTCTCTTTTAATTCTACCAGACCTAGTTCTTTACAATTTTTTGTTTGTTTTCCAGGCAAGGTCTCCAGGCAAGTTTTCACTCCAGCTCAGGCTGACCTGGCACTCACTCTGTAGTCCCAGGTTAGCCTGGAACTCACAGCGATCCTTCTACCTCTGCCTCCTGAGTGCTGGGATTCAAGTTGTGTACCACCATGCCTAGCTGCTTGACATTTTTTTTTTTTTTTTTTTTGAGGTAGGGTCTCACTCTAGCTCAGGCATGCTTGACAATTTTTGCTGTTCCGGGTATGATAAGGAATTGAAGAATGCTATGCTAACATAGGGCTACACCAGAAATGCAGTCGTGGGCTGCATGATGACATCTTGGTCAAGAACCATAAGCTCATATCACCTTAGCCCTCTCCATTGTAAGCTCCGTCAGATGTTTGCATGAGACAGTTCTCAGAACATATTGCTGTTTTGAAGCCACCTGTGACAGCGTGATTGGCACCTGCTTCCGGGTTCCCGCTCCTTGTGATAGTCCCTTTCTCTGGGAGCTGGAAGGCTAAAGGCCTTCTGTTCCATGCTTCCTTCCAGCAGAACGCCCAGGTTCCATTCTGCAGGAGCCTCCATCGGCCTCAGAAGACAGGTCCCTTTCGACAGCTCTGTGTGACTCTCTGCAGGCAGCTGAGACAGCGAGAGCCTTGTGGAGTTCTGACCTCCATCATCCTCACACTGAGGCAGTGGCAGAGTTGCAATACTATACTCCTATTCATAGGATCTCAACTAAAGTGGTGGGTTCTAGAACATGGCTTCTCGAACTTCTTCCGTTCTTGACCCCTTTTCTCCCAAGAACTTTTTCTTCCCCAGTAAATTTTTAAATTTTTTCAATGGTTATTTGAGAGAGCGAGAGAGAAAGAGAAAGAGAGAGAGAATTGGCACGCCAGGGCCTCAGCCACTGCAATCGAATGCCGGATGTTTGCGCCACCTAGTGGGCACTGTGCGACCTTGAGCTTGCCTCACCTTTGTGCAGTCTGGCTTACACAGGGTCTGGAGAGTTGAACCTGGATCCTTAGGCTTTGCAGGCAAATGCCTTAATCGCTAAGCCATCTCTCCAGCCCTCCCCAAGAAATTTTGAATGCAACCCTAGGCAGATAGTTGTATAAACAAGATACAAAAACCAAACATTTACTGATAACAAATCATAGAGAAATTTCCTTTGAAACCATTTTGGGGGCTGAGGAGATGACTCAGTCAGTGCAGTACTTTTGTGCTGACTGTGCAATCATGAGGACATGGGTTTGGATCCCCAGCAGAGCCTGATGTAGCAGTGTGCACCTGTCATCTCAGCACTAGGAAGTGGACTTACAGGAGGATTCCCAAGGCTTGCTGGCTAGCAGTTTAGCTCAATCAGTGAGCTCCAGGTTCAGTGAAAAAGACCCTGTTTATCAAAAAGGGGGGCTTCAGAGATGGCTTAGCTGTTAAGACGCTTGCTTGGGAACCCTAAGGACCCAGGTTCAATTCTCCAGGTCCCATGTAAGCCAGATGCACAAGGTGGCATATGCATCTGGAGTTCGTATGCAGTGGTTAGAGGCCCTGGCATGCCCATTCTCTCTCTCTCTTTCTTCTCCTTCTTCTTCTTCTTCTTCTTCTTCTCCTTCTTCTCCTTCTCCTTCTCCTTCTCCTTCTCCTTCTCCTTCTCCTTCTCCTTCTTCTTCTTCTTCTTCTTCTTCTTCTTCTTCTTCTTCTTTCCTTTCTCTATCTCTAATTAAAAGGCCGGGCATGGTGGCATACGCCTTTAATCCCAGCACTTGGAGGTAGAGGTAGGAGGATCACTATGAGTTCAAGGCCACCCTGAGACTACATAGTAAATTCCAGGTCAGCCTGGGCTAGAGTGAAACCCTATCTCGAAAAAACAAAACAAAAAATGGTGGAAAGTGATTTTGAGAAAGGTGTCTGAAGTTGACCTCTGACTACACACACACACACACACACACACACACACACACATGCCACACACATACACACAAACCAATTCTTTGTCATATATATAATTTTATCATTTATCAAGGACAAAAGTATAAGGAAAAATAAGAGTTTGAGTGGAGGTAAGCTATGTGGATGGATAAAGACACTCCCAGAAGCCATAGGAAGGATAGGACTCCTTACAACATGCTCCCCTCAGACACAAAATGGCCTGGATATCCCTGACCTCACAGTGCCTGACACTACCTACACAAGACTATCATAATAGGAGGAAAAGATGATGACGTCAAAATGAAAGAGAGGATGATTGAGACTGGGAGGGGATATGATGGAGAATGGAGTTTCAAAGGGGAAAGTGGGGGAGAGAGGGTATTACCATGGGATATTTTTTATAATCACGGAAGTTGTTAATAAAAATATTTGAAAGGAAAAAAACATGAAAGTAAAAGGGAAACTAGTTGAAAAAAATTTAAGTAGATTAGAAGGAGTGGGAGGGTGATAAGAGAGGGCAATGAGAGGTGAACATAATCAAAATACATTATATAGGGCTGGAGGGATGGCTTAGCAGTTAAGGTGCTTGCTTGCAAAGCCAAAGGACCCAGGTTCGATTCCCCAGGACCCACATAAGCCAGATACACAAGGTGGCACATGCATCTAGAATTTGTTTCCATTGGCTGGAGGCCCTAGTATGTCTATTCTCTCCCTCTCTCTCTCTCTCTCTCTCTCTCTCTCTCTCTCTGCCTCTTTCAATACATAATACATAAAATTATTTAAATTATGTTATAAAATACATAAACATAAAATTATTTAAACAATAAAAACAAGCTGGGTATGGTGGCACAGGCCTTTAATCCCAGCACTTGGGAGGCAGAGGTAGGAGGATTGCCATGAGTTCGAGGCCTCCCTGAGACTACATAGTGAATGCCAGGACAGCTTGGGCTAGAGCGAGACCATACCTTGAAAAACCAAAAAAAAAAAAAAAAAAAAAAAAAAGACTGGTTTTTGAAGTGTTTATACCATTTTACATTCCCACCAACAGTGAATAAGGGTGTCTCTTTTCCAACATTTACACAAGCATGTTGTCATTTTTTAAAAATTTATTTACTTATTTATTTGCAAGGAGAGAGAGAGAGAGAGAGAATGGGCATACCATGGTCACCAGCCACTGCATATGAACTCCAGATGCATGCACCACTTTGTGCATCTAGCTTTATGTGGGTAGTGGGGAATTGAACCTGGGTCCTCAGGCTTTGCAGGCAAGCGCCTTAACCACTGACCCATCTCTCCAGCCCCCATTTGTTTTCCCGATAGCCATTCTGAGCCTGGTGGAATGGAATCCTAAGGCAGTTTTAATTTGTGTTTCTTTGATGGCTGAGGATGTTGAACATTTTTTAAAGTGCTTATTGGATTGAGGTAGTTCTAGCAGAGTCTGTTAGTGCAAGAGAGTCGTTGTCAAAGAGCAAGCCATGTCCCTTCCCACTCTCAGACTTCCTGCCTTACCATGTGATCTCCCCTTCACACAAGCTCCCACCATCTGCTTTTTAAGTGCTCATCAGAGGTTGAACCAACAGGGCATCTTGGACTTTCAGCCTCCAAATTGTGAATTAAGCCTCCTCTTTTCTTCTTAATTACCCAGCTTCAGGCATCTTGTCATAGCGTGGAAAATGCGCACTATCACAGAGTAACTAACTCAGAAAAGAAACCTGGGTTCTGCATCCGTGTCAGCCTGGGTGTGATTCCCCAGTTCCCACATAAATCCAGATGCTCAAACCGGTACATGCATCAGGAGTTCATTTGCAGTGGCAAGAGGCTCTGCACCCATACTCGCTCACACACACACACACACACACACACACACACACTCTCTCTCTCTCTTCCCAAATAAACAAACATATTAAAATTTTTTTACATTGGGTCTGGAGAGATGGCTCAGCAGTTAAGACACTTGCCTGCAATCCCTAATAACCTGAGTTTGATTCCCCAGTACCTACATAAAGTCAGATGTACAAAGCTGGAAGCCCTGGCACGCCTATATTCTCTCTTTCTTTCTCATTCTCCCTGTTTGCAAATAAAAGAAAATGAAAAAAATTTTTTAAATTGGTGCCAGGCTTGGTAGCACACAACTTCACTCCCAGCACTTGGGAGGCAGAGATAGGAGGATCGTTGTGAGTTCAAGGCCAGCCTGAGACTATATAGTGAATTCAAGATCAGACTGGGCTAGAGTAAGACCTTTCCTTGAAAAACCAAGAAAAAAGAAAGAAAGAAGGAAGGAAAGGAAGGAAGGAAGGAAGGAAGGAAGGAAGGAAGGAAGGAAGGAAGGGAAGCAAACGTGGCGCTCCCGGCCCTATCTCGAAAAAACAAAACAAAAAATGGTGGAAAGTGATTTTGAGAAAGGTGTCTGAAGTTGACCTCTGACTACACACACACACACACACACACACACACACACTCTGTCTCTCTCTCTCTCTTTCTTCTCCTTCTTCTTCTTCTTCTTTCTCTATCTCTAATTAAAAGGCCGGGCATGGTGGCATACGCCTTTAATCCCAGCACTTGGGAGGCAGATGTAGGAGGATCACTGTGAGTTCAAGGCCAGCCTGAGACCACGCAGTAAATTCCAGGTCAGCCTGGGCTAGAGTGAAACCCTATCTCGAAAAAACAAAACAAAAAATGGTGGAAAGTGATTTTGAGAAAGGTGTCTGAAGTTGACCTCTGACTACACACACACACACACACACACACACACACACACACACACACACACACACACACACACACACACACACACTCTGTCTCTCTCTCTCTCTTTCTTCTCCTTCTTCTTCTTCTTCTTTCTCTATCTCTAATATAATGCATCTCATAGAGATACATCAAGTTATGTTATGGGGAATATATATATTAAATTAAAAAATATGGCCCATCCAAACTCAAAACAGTACACAATGAAACAGCCCAGCCCCCAAGGTAAGCAGAAAGGAGGGAAACTAAACAACGCCACAATGATCCAAACACACCCCACTCCTGCCCTTAGCCCTTAGAAGCCTGGCCAGGCCATCTGCACCTCGGGTTAACGGTGTCCGGTTTCCACAGCAATCTCGCATCCCCCTGTGGCCCAGGAGCTTAGGGGAGGAGCCCTGCTCGAACCGCCAGGCCAAGGCGCCCGCGCCCCGGCGGCTCTCTGGCGCCCTCTGCAGTACAGCCAGCAGCGGCCCTGCAGCCTGCTGGGCCAGTGAGACCCACATTTGCTGACTGTTCCTTAGCATCACAAAAATCCGTTTTTAGAGAAGAAACGCGATATTGTTTGTTCACTTGCTCAGTCAAGGGGAAATCTAAAAAGGCTTAGTTTTTTTTTTTTTTTACAAGCAAGATTTTTAACTTTTTATTATTTATTTATTTATTTATTTGAGAGAAGGAGAAAGAGAGAATGTGGAGAGAGGAGACGGAGGGAAAGGAAGAGAGAGGAGAGAATGAGAATGGGTGTGCCAGGGCCTCTTTCCGGAGGAACTCCAGATGCATGCACCACGTTGTGCATCTGGCTTTACATCAGTACTGGGGAATCAAACCCGGGTCATCAGGCTTTACAGGCAAGTGCCTTAACCACTGAGCAATCTCCACAGCCCCATTTTTTTTATTTTAAAATGCATCAAGCATTTTATTTTTTTACTTTTTTAAGTTACAAATTTACTGTTAAAATTTCAGAATATAAAATAAGACATTTTTAATGCTTTAAAATTTGTGCTTAATATTTTATTTATTTATTAGAGAGAGAGATGGGGGGCAAGATAGAGAGAAAGAGAATGGACACGCAGGGCCTCTAGCCACTGCAAGTGAACTCCAGATGCATGCACCACCATATGCATCTGGCTTACATGGGTACTGGGGAATCGAACGTGGGTCCTTAGGCTTCATAGGCAAGTGCTTTAACTGCTAAGCCATCTCTCCAGCCTTTAAAAATATTTTCACTTATGTTTTTTTTGCAAGAAGAGAGAGAGAAAGAGAGAAAAGGGCATGCCAGGGCTTCCTGCCAGTGCAAACGAACTACGGATGCATGTGTCACTCTGCATCTGGTTTTACATGTACTGGGGAATCAAATCTAGTCCTTCAGTCTTTGCAAGCAAACACTCAAATCACTGAGCCATCTTCTTCAGCCTCAAAATAAGGCATTTAAATTTATTTATTTGAGAGAGAGAGAGAATGGGTGCACCAGGGCCTCTAGCCACTGGGGGGAGGGGAACTCCAGACGCATGCGCCATCCTGTGCATTTTGGCTTATGTGGGTAGTGGGGAATCAAACCTGGGTCCTTAGCCTTCCCAGGCAACATTTTTTTTTAAACAAGATTTTTTTTTCAACAAATGTGACTGTGCTTTTTACTTAGCCCCATTCTAGGGAAACTGTCTGAGAAGCAGCTGTCCTAGAATCTCGTCTGTCTGTCTGTCCCACATCCCCTCCTCCCCCCTCCCATTCTTCCTAGCAGTCTTCCAGAAAATTCCCTAGGAACTAACTGCATGCCCACCCGCCGACTATGTGGCCTTAGATGAATGACTGGACTTCTCACTGTGCCTGTTTATTGATTCACTCATTCATCTACCTTCCCCCAGCAGGGCCTTGAGCAAACAGAACAAATGTGAGGACTTCTTAGTGAGGTAGCCAGACTGCAGCCCAATAAATATGTCAGTGTGCTGGTGGAGGGAATGCAAAAGTGAGGAAGTTTAGGATGTAGGCTCCTGGAGGGGCATCCAAGCTGAGTGTGGAGAACAAACAAATACTATGTAAGAGGTAGAGCCCTTGTGTAGAGTGAGAGTGGATTCAACAACAACAACAACAATAATAATAATAATAATAATAATGTGGAAACTGTCAGACAGTGGCTGTAATGGAGAGGTGACATCAATGTGAAGAGAGATGGGTGACAGGAACATCAGAAGTGACGAGGTCAGAAGTTCCACAGGAAAATGAGAACTAAGACAGGGGACACATGAGGTGAGGCAGGGAGGAGCGATGAGCTGACCGTGCTTGTCTGTGTGCAGTGCTAGAGATAGAATTTAGGCTTTGTGCATTTAAGGGAAGTCCTCTGCCACTAAGCTACATCTCCCAACCTATTTTTATTTCAGTAAAAAAAAAATTGGGGGCTGAAATGATTGCTTAGTGGTTAAGATGCTTGCCTGCAAAACTTAAGAACCTAGGTTCGAGTCCCCACTACTCACAGTAAACTACACGCACAAGGTGGCCCATGCATCTAGAGTTCAGTTGCAGTGGCTGGAGGCCCTGGCATGCCCATTCTCTCACTCTATCTGCCTCTCTCTCTCAAATAAATATATAAATAAAATATTTTTTTAAAATTGGGGTACAGACTGGAGAGATGGCTTAGTGGTTAAGGCATTTGCCTGCGAAGCCTAAGGACCCTGGTTTGATTCTCCAGGTCCCAGGTAAGCCAGATGCACAAGGGGGTACATATGTCTGGAGTTCATTTTCAGTGGCTGGAGGCCCTGGCATGCCCATTCTCTCTCTCTCTCCCTCTCTCTGCCTCTAATAAATAAATAAATAAATATTAAAAAGTCTTCAAAATATTGGGAGATAGTGCCTCATTAAGTTGGCTCAGTCTGGCCTCTGACCAACTCTGTAGCCCACCCAGGCAGACCTGGAACTTTCCATCCTCGAACCTCAGCTTCCTGAGTGAAGTCGTTTTTAATCATCAACTTGACCTTAAGGGGATTTTTACGAGGACGCTTGTGGCTGTGGTGAGTGTGACAGAGGGGAGGGAGGCGGCAGACATGGGAGCTGGTGGACGTGAGCCTGCTTGGTCATAGCTGACGTGACAGGAAGTCTGCCGCAGCGTTCTCTGAACACAGAGCGAATGGACAGGCTGACCCACTAGATCTGGAACTAGCGCGGAGAGGCCTCACGCATGGCTCAGTGTGCCTGCCCCTGACAGCGGGGATCAGAGGAGCCCGGAGGTCTGAAAGTTGTTCTAGCAGGTGGGAGAGCAGCTGCTCCCCACCCCCCACAGGCCTGCCCTGTCATATCAGAAGCTGGGTCTTATGGGATTGGGGGCGGGAATGCTTGGCAGGTTGGCTCCTCCGAGACATGGTTGGATTCCAAACCGGTGCATCCCAGCACTTGACAAGTAATGAAGAATACTAAGAACTGTCTTAAAATATGATGAGCTCATATTATTCAAATTTAATTAACTTATTTATTTGAGAGAGAGAGAGAGAGAGAGAAAATGGATGCACCAGGGCCTCCAGCCACTGCAAGCAAACTCTAGACACATGCGCCACCTTGTACATTTGGCTTATGTGGGGAATCTAACCGGGGTCCTTAGACTTCACAGGCAAATGCCTTGACTGCTAAGCCATCTCTCCAGGCCCCATGAGCTCATGTTTTAATGACTAAAAAATGTATTTGTTTCTATATCTACTGAGGTACTAAAGGTTGAACCCTAAGATGGGTTTTGTGCATTCCAGGCAATCACTCTACCACTGAGCTCTTACCTTCAGCCCTTAAAGTTTTTAAAATATATTTTAAAATATTTTTATTCATTCATCTATTTATTTATGGGGGGAGAGAATGAGAGAGAGAGAGAGAGAGAGAGAGAGAGAGAGAGAGGGAATGGGCATGCCAGGGTCTCCAGCCACTGCAAACGAACTCCAGATGCGTGCACCACCATGTGCATCTAGCTTACGTGGGTACTGGGGAATCAAACCTAGGTCCTTGGACTTCTTAAGCAAGTACCTTAACCCCTAAGCTATCTCTCCGGCCCCTATATATTTTATTTATTTGCAAGCAGAAAGAGAGTGTGGGGGTGCCAGTGGGGCCTCTTGCCACTGCAAACGAAACTCCACATGCATGTGACACTTTGCATCTGGCTTTATGAGGGTGCTGGGGAATTGAACCCAGGCCGTCAGGCTTTGAAAGCAAGTGTCTTTAACCACTGAGCCATCTCTCCAGCCCTTTTCTTTCTTTTTTCTTTTTAAAACAGGATCTCACTAGATTCCCCTGGCCAACCTTGAACTTTCAATCCTCCCGCCCCAGCCTTCCAGATCAATTTTAGTTTTAAATGTAAAGAGATAAAAGTGTGCGTCTAAGTTACTGAAGAACTGATGTGGAAATGGGAGCTGGGGTGGGAGGAAGGGTCAGTCAGTCTTCTGAGGGATTTTTGTTTTTGTTTTTCAGGGCTCCTGGATTTCTGAGGTAAGAATACATTCCAGATGCGCGTGAGCTAGTGCAACTTGCCATCAGCTCCAAGTTTTGATTGAGATGACCATAATAATAACGGTGGCCATCAGCTGTCCATGAGAACCCTCACAAACACCGTCATGGACATCAAGCCACCCCAAAGCCTTCGATCAGCAGGCAAAGCGCTCTTTTATGGCTCCTGGGCCTCACTTTAGGTAGGTGGGTGCTGGGGTGGGGGAGCGGGAAAGTAGGAGAAGACTGAGCAGGGACTGAACTTCCAGACAACATCCGGGTCCCAGTGGGAGCCGAGCTCTGCGGGATGCTGCCTGGGGATGTCGTTTCCCCCGGGCTCAGCATCTCCGGCGCTTGGGAGCTGTTGCGGCCGTGCACAGGCAGGGGGCGCTGCGACTTCACAGTTTCGCGGCCTCGGGGCCCCGCTGCAGAGCTGGGCGCCGCCGGGGGTGAAGTTTTCTTAGCAGCGCGCGCTGCGAGCCTGCGAGCCCAGCGAGGAAGGGCTGCCAACGCCCGCAGAGAGCTGCTGCCGGGGGACCCCCCCCCCCGAGTTGGACTCTCCCCAAGTTTGGAGGCTGTGGTCATCCTCCGGCTGGCGCTCTGCCATGAGCTTCTCTCCCGGGAGCACGCAGACGGGTGTTTGCCTCCGTGCTGGGCTGTTTTTGGGAATCGCGGCTCCCGCTCCGCAGACCCCCGGCGGGCTCCGCGCGCTCCCACCTGACCGCCGCCCACCGGCCATCGCGATCTCAGCCAGGTGCTCCCTGGTCGCTGCTGGTGACAAACGCCCGGTCTGAGCAACGGCTCACGGTGGAAGCCTATGTGGGGTGTGTCAAACTAAAAAGCGGGGGGGGGGGGGTTAATACAGACGGGGCTCAACAGTCTTTCTGTCGGGAACCAGCTGCCACCCAACTCCAATTCTACCGAGCAGCAGGGGGCTAAGAGACTTTTTTTTTTTTTTGGTAGCAATAGCGTAGGGGCTGCAGAAGTGAGATCCTGGGGCATGTGTAGGCCTGGGCACATCGAAGGAACTAGAAACTAGGAGTTGGTTGGCACCTAGGTCCAGTCCACTGCTGGCAGCATCCTCATGTAGGCATCCTGTGAGCCTTTTTCCCTAGCCAAAGAGGAGTGTGTGTAGAGAGGAGGGAGGCATTACCAGTGCACCAAGGTTGCCTCTCCTCTCCTCTCCTCTCCTCTCTCTCTCCTCTCCTCCTCTCTCTCTCCTCTCCTCCTCTCTCTCCTCTCCTCTCCTGCCCTCTCTCTCTCCTCTTCTCTCTCTCCTCTCCTCACCTCTCCCCTCCCCTCCCCTTCCTCCCTCCCTCCCTCCCTCCCTCCCTCCCTCCTCCTCCTCCTTCTTCTCCTTCTCCTTCTCTTTCTTCTTCTTCCTCTCTCTCTCTCCCTCTCTCTCTCTCTCTCTCTCTCTCTCTCTCTCTCTCGTCTTCCCTCTCTGCTTTCCTCTCCTCCTCTCCTGTGCAGGCAGAGTAGGATTGGGATTCAGAGCTAAACTTACTGAAGCTCCAGGCTGGCTCTTCCTGTGGCATCAACTTAGACGCCCTGCTGAGCCAGGGATCTTCTGATTGCAGTGAAACTCAGCCCGGACAGTCTCTGGACCTCCCAGGAGCTCTTGCTTTCCTCCTTCAAGCTGAAACTGGGGGTGCAGACTGCTACCAGGTGATCTGCGCTTCAGCTATGGGGAACAGGTCTCCTTCCATTCTGGAGTTAAAGTTTGGTGAGCCAGTGAGAGGAGATATGGAGGCTGGGCAAAACCAACCTCTGCACCCACTGAGAAGGCCAGATAGCTTTCCTCTTCTTTGCTCCTCCATAGGCAGAGCCCAGCAATTTAGCCAGCTCACCAAAGCCGTGTCTGCTTCATGACTAATTCACATATTTAAATGAAATGGGGTAGGTCAAAGCTGAGCATTTGATGTTAGCCAAGCGCATTTATCAGGTCAAACTGCTCACAAAGGCCCAAGGCCAGCGTGGGTATGTGAGCGTGGATGCAGAGAATGAGGGAGATATTTATTTAGTTTTAGTCTCGAGTTTCAAAAGCAGGGGACCACATCGCATGTTGTTGTTGCTCTCGGGGCCCTTCTCAGGGCC